>CM053769.1:206310006-206348756 GCA_028658325.1 Potorous gilbertii | reverse complement strand
TAATGGGGTATAGAAATTTATCTTGCCCTACAGGACAAAAGAGAAGATAGGGATAAGGGAAAGGAGGGATGCTAGAAGGGAAGGCAGATTGGAGATAGGGGTAATTAGAATGCTAGGCATTTTGGGGGGAGGGGAGAAATGGGGCAAAAATTTGGAACTCAAAATTTTGTGGAATGTTGAAAACTTAAATAAATTTAAAAAACAAACAAAAAAAACCTGCCTATCATTTTTGAGGATAGCAACATCCTTTAAGTCACCAAGGTTCATAACATCAAACTTCACTTTGCTCCCTTTCTCTTGTGATATCTGTCAAATCATGTTGATTTTACTCCCTAAACACTTATCACACTTCTGTTTCCTTCACTTGGACTGCCCCCACCTTAGATCAGGTTATTATCCTATCTCACCTGGACAAGTAGAACAGCCTCCTATTAGTCTTCTTCTTTACACCCTTCCTCCTCTCTCTTCTCAAACATGGTAAATCACAAGTGTGATTCTCATTCAAGACATTTTAGTGGCGCTTTCCAAACTAAGTAATTACTCCATTTAAATCTACCTAGCAACAGGACTTGTTAGTGGATGTCTCTCCATCCATCCATCCTCTCTCTTGTCCATAAGAAAATATAACAAAATGTCAAATGCTTTGCCAAAATCTAAATAAACTACAGCTATAGTAAAACTCTGATTACTAGTCTAGTAATCCTAGATTAAGTCTAAAAAAAGAAATGAGATTAGTCTCACCTGATCTGTTCTCTATATAGCTATATAGGCTCTTTCTTGGTGATTACCATTTCTTTCTCTAGCTACTTACTAAACACTCATTTAATTATACATTCTACAATTTTGCTAAGAATCAGGCAAGTTCACTGACCCATAGTTTGTAGATTTCACTCTTTTCTTTTTTGAAATTCAAGACTCTTCTCCCTTTTCGATCTTATAGTACCTCTTCCATTCTCCAGTCTTTCAAAGATCACAAATAGTTGCTTAGCAATCACATTCACCAGTTCTTTCAGTACTTTGGACTCAAGTTCACATAAGCCTTGAGACTTGAACTCAAAAAGGACAGCTAGCTGCTCTCTATCATTATACTTCAATCAATTCCCTAGTTAGAGGGTTTTTATTCTGTCATTCCAAAGATCACCCTCTTTGCCAGACAAAGTAAAAACCAAACAAGTATGACATGAATACCAATGAATACAAAACAGACAAAATGAGAAGAGAGTATTAATGGGGGCAGGGGGTTGGGTTGGAAAAGGGGAGAGGGAAAGGGAAAGGAAACTCAAGAAATGTCTGTAGAAGAAGCACTAGGACTATTCCTGGGAAAAAGTTAGAGATTCTAGAATTCTAGAAGTGAGGAGAGACTGCATTCCAGACTGGGAAACTAATTGTCAAAAAGGATAGAGAAAGAAGATGGGATGGTGTGTATGGGAAAGAGCCAGCAGGAGAGTGGGATTAAATAGAGAGGGCAAAGGGGTAAAGAATATGAAGTGAGACTGGAATGATATGTGGCCCTTAAATACCAGCCTAAGATTTTATATTTTATCCTAGAGATAATAGAAAATCATAGAAGATTTTAGAGCAGGAGGTGTGGGGGAGGGGAGGATGGGGTATGTGTGTGAGATAATCAAATCTGTGACTATCATTTTGGCAGCTGTGCATGGAGGAGTATGGAACACCAAGGGAAGTGACTAGAGAAAAGGAGGGTAATGAGGTAGCAGTCCAGGAGATGCATGATAATGGCCAAAGTGAAGAGAAGGGGAAGATGTGAGGAATGTAGAGGCAGAACTGACATCACTTGGAAACCTAATGAATATAAGGGTTGGGGGAAACCAAAGATTCAAGGAGGTCCCCAAGGTTGCTAACCTCAGTGACCAGTAGGCTAGCAAGTATCATCAACAGAAGTGGGGACGTTTAGAAATGTCCTGGGTGGAAATTTGAGTTCAGTTCAGGCACATACTGAAATTGAAATGCCTAAGAGACATGCAGGAAGTAAACTCTAACAGTCAGTTGGCAATAAAGAACTAAAGGTGAGAAGAGAGAAATTGTTTCTTTCTTCCTACTGAGAATCATGCCTAGAACAAAAGCTCCTCCTGTTCATTTCTCCATCTTTTGTTGGATTACATTTTTATTAAAGGCTGATCCAAAGGCTGTCCAGATGACTTAAGTCCCGGACCACTAAGATAACATGCCTCGATGACAGGTTTATAATCTGTTTCACAGATGCCAATTTCTTCTTTCTATTCAGGTGGTCTAAACTACTCTGGTGTCAACATGGCTTCCAATTCTGACTCCACCGACCTTCATACAAATGTTTTCACTATGCAAGCCTCCTCAAGCATGGACTTTCTTCACCTTGAGTATAACTTCTTAATGTATAATATTATGTTGTCCCTTCCCCTGGCTTTTATATACCTTGTTCCTTTTGAATGAGGTACAACATCCCACTAGTATATTCTAGTCATGGGTCCTATACCACCAAATTTCAGTGATAGAACATCCAATTTGCTTCCTTGAAACAGGAGCTCTAATTCATCTTGCTTGTTACCCACACTTCGTGCATCTGTTTATAGATGAGGCCACAGGATTTATTATTAGATACATTTTTGAATTTCATTTTATGTGAGTTTCTGGGAGATACAGTGAAGGACTGCCTATATTTTAGATCTTCTCTCGCTGTTCTTTTTGCATGGTAGCTACTCTCTAATGTTATCTAAACTGGCAACTCTCTGTAGTTGTCTACCTAGATTCCTTCCCAATTGTTCCACTTAAAGCCCTTCAGATTATACTTGCAAATACATTCTTACATTCTTGTTAGGCATACACTTCCCCTGACCAGAAGTTTTTCCTTTTTCCATTCTAAACTGTGGTTCAGAAATTCAAATTTTGTTCTTGAACAGCACCTTTATAATCACCATGTGCCTTTTTTTTGAAGCACTTGCCTCCAGTTAGCAGTGATAATTAAAACATGAACATATTCATCTGAAGTCTTTGCTTTCTTGTCCAAGACTTTATAGATTACTTCTGCAATTATCGTTTTTGTCCAAGTTAATTATCAGAAGGGGGTAACAGCATCAAGTCTGACAAGTCTTGGGAGGTTCTTGGTCAAGTCCTGGATCTATGCTATGGGAAGGGATCAAATCTCTATTATTACTTTCAGGTCAACCAATATCTGCTTCAGCACCTCTCAGTACAGAGATGTGGTTTTCAAAATACTGCATTTCTTTACATAGTATCCAATAAGCTTAATTAATTGCAATGTGCCATGTTAACGCATTTGAAAAGCAGAAATACAATCAGAGGCTGTGAAATTAAGCAGCAAGTAGCTAAACATGAAAGTAGAGTCTTAGCCAAGGAAACATATGCAATCCACTTCCAAGGCTTCTTAAAAACCAGATGTAGATGATATAGTCAATAACAAAAGCAACCTTAAATACAGAAGCACCCACAGGTGTTGCTGTTTCAACATCCTAGACTCCCACAGTTTCTGAAATTCTTCAGACATGAAATCATTTGACTGCTAGCAGTAAACTCTACCTTGGCAATGAGAAATGTAATGTCAATTCAGGCCAATATCCACTATCATTACTATGAATAATGTGCAGGAAAGCTTGGAAGGATTTCAATGTTGTTATGAGAGGTCAAGGGAATATAAAAGCCAAGCCATATCCTTTCCAACAGAGAATAGGAGCCAAAAGAGTTTATTTCAAATTAATCTGTTTAAAAGACCCACTTCCCTTGGCTGTAAGGTCTTGCTATAATTAATACCAAAAGGTTTATTAAGAACAATTATCTTGGGGGACTTTAATTTAAGGAAGCCTAATATATAGATGATTCCGACTTACACAAAATAAACTACAGAATGGCTTTGCTTTCAAAAGAATTCTTTGTTTTACAGAAGAATTTTATTGTAGGATTTCTTTAAACATGGTTAGATTTATAGAAATTCAATTTATATATTATTTCTCAGAAACATATCCACTCCTAAAGCAAGATAAAGTGAAGGACTGCCTACAGCTTACATCTTTTATCATTCTTATGAATACTGCCTACTGTCAATACGATAGCATTGTTTCAATGCTCCCAATGCAGTGGTTTCTGGAATAAACAAACAGCAGCAAGGCAATATGTAATCAAGTACTAACTGGTGCAGTATAGATAATAAATGCTGTGCGAATCAGAAAAGAAATCTGAATGTGTGCCAGGGTGGTTGAGAATGACTTCACAGCGAGAATCGTAACATTTTAAAGTTGCATAAAAAGTGGGCTTTAATGCAGATTTTTAAGGACAGGAAGAATCTGGAAGATGAGAGGGCATCATCAAGACAAAGAGAAAATACAACTTTGCAGCCCCAAGGTAAAGGTCCTGTTTTAAGGATGCTCAGACAACCAAATCATAACCATTTCATAACTATGCACATAAATAGGGATAGCTCATCTTACTAGTACTTGGCAAGCCAGCTAGACAAAATGAACTGAATCTGCAGGCTTCTTTTTACTCTATTAATTTGTCCCAGTGATTCAGATATCATTAATACTTCGTTGAAGAGCATTTTTTCCTAATGAGAATCATAGATACCCAGAAAAAAAATGGCCATAAACAAATAAAAAAGTAACAGTAGGGATTTTTCCCTAAAGAAATATTACAATACTCAACTAATTTTTCAATTAGGGAACATAAACCAAAATTAATAAATGCAATAAATAAAACAGTCTTGTTTCACATATAATTAAGTAAAAGACTGAGACAGGAGTTGAGGAGAATGCAAAGAGGAAAGAAGGAGTGATAGTAGTGGGAAAGGAAGACACTTAAGAAAGAATTAAGAAAGGACAGGGTAGTTATGAGGTGAAGGAAACAATCCTGCCCTAGTCAAACTCTGTCTCTGTCATACTTATCACTTGCACTGATATTCAGTCAATTCTCATCACTTTTGAAGCTACAATTGACCTTTTGTTTCTTACTGTCTAAACCTTTCCCAAGACCCTCCTTCCTTCCCTCAAGAATGTTCCCTTGTATCAAACACAACAACTGACAGAGATTATGTTAGACAGTGTATACAATTGAGGAATGTCACTGATCCTTGGAAACCAAGATTGGAAGTAGTGTGGCAAAGAAGACTGTGTTTGGAGTTAAGAAAATCTAGGTTTGAATCTTGCCTTGAATACTTTAAGCTGTGAGATTAGGCAAATCACTTTAGCTCTATGAGCCTTAGTTTCTTCCCCACATAACATGAGGATCAAATGAAATAATATATGTAAAAGTGCTCTGCAAACTTGTTATTATTTGATCTATTTCTAATTCTTTTAGCATTGCATATAATTTGCTCATCCATCCCTCAATCAAGAAGTACCCACTTTGCTTCCAGTTTTTTATTGCTACAAAAGTGCTGCTATGAATATTTCTTCTAACATCTTAACTTTCTTAACTTTTCTTTCTATCATCAAGTATATGCCTAACAGAGAAATCACCTGGTCAAAAGATACAAACAATTCAGTAATTTCTCTTGCATAATTTAAAATTATTGCTCAGAACAATATGACTAATTTGCTGATCTACCATCAGTGAGGTAATGTGTCTGACTTCCCTACACCTCTCCAACACTGACTAGTTCCATTTTTTATCATCTTTGCCAATATAATGGATATGAGGTAAAAGATTATAATTGTTTTAATTTGTATTTATTTCTCTTAGTAATAGTAATCTTAAGCACATTTTCCTATGGTTGCTAAAAGTTTGGATTTCTTCTTTTGAAGCAGAAATAGCATTGGATATGAACAATTATCTACTGGGAAGACTTTAGGTTTTCCATATTTGTGTTGTTTCCCTATATATTTTGGATGCTAGACTTTAATCAGACATGTTTATGAAAACCTTTCCCCTCCCTACTCAACAAGGTAGCCACAGCTCCCAAACTATTGTTTTGAAAGTTTTTGTTTTACCAAAATTTAAGAATTTAATTGGGGAATGGCTGAACAAACTGTGATATACGAATGTAATGGAATGCTATTGTGCTAGAAGAAATGATGAGCAGGATGATTTCAGATAAATCTGGAAAGACATGAACTGATCCAAAGTGAAGTGAGTAGAAGGAGCAGAACACTATACACGGTAACAATACTGTATGACAATCAACTGGGAATGACTTAGCTCTTCTCAGCAACACAATGATCCAAGACAATCCGAAAGGACTCATGATGAAAGATGCTATTCACCTCCAGAGAAAGAACTGGAGTCTAAATGCAGATCAAAGCATACTATTTCTCACTTAATTTTCATTTTTTTGTCTGTGTTTTTTTCCACAACATGCTTAATATGGAACTATTTTGCATGACTGCACATGTATAACCTATATCAAACTGTTACTCTCTTAGGGAAGGGGGAGGGAAGAAAAAGGAGAAAATTTGGAACTCAAAATTTTTTTAAAAAAAGAATGTTAAAAGTTGTTTTTACATGTAATTCCGGAAAAAATAAAACATTATTTTTTAAAATTTCAGGATTTTAAGTCAATAGCCATAGCAGTCCCTTGGAAAAAGGAAGATAAGGGAGAATTACTCTCCATATTTTATCCAGAACAATATCCTTTAAGAAGCTATGAAGAAAGATGCTGTCTGAATCCAGAGAAAGGACACATAAACAGAAATATGTATAGAATATTTTTGCAGTTTCATGTGCAATCTTCTTTTTAATTGTACTATATTATGGAAATGCTAATTTTGAATTGAAAATAAATAAATACATAATACAAAAAATAAAAAAGAAGCTACTTACATAGGATCAGATGAAAACAAACTAAGGACAAGAAAGCCCCCACCACTGATAAACAGAATGATGAATTTACTTGTACTACACCGAGTTATCAAGAAGAAAATTTAAACTTCTTCAGGAACATCTGTTTCAGAAAAACAGATGGTTAAATTTTTAAAAGCTCTGGTACATAAAGAGTAAGTTTCTGTTTATTATATTCATTTATATCTTACACCCTGCCATTCTAGATAAACAAGCAATTGCTATATTGTAATTTGTTCATAATGTTTTCTAAGTATATTATTGTCGAGTATTTTACATGCCTGTAAACCATGTTGGAGTTACACATAGCATCCATCTTGCTTTGGTGGACAGATAACTGAAACTGGGACTGGCTTTAGGCAAAAAGGTCAAACTGTTCTTTGGCACTCTGGCTTTCCTTTTCTCACGTCTATTAAATAAAAATTAACAGAAACAAATTTTATGGGTGGTCTTATTCTCAACTATTTAAATTTACTGTAGGGTCACAATTTAGAATTAGATGTGACTATAAAGATCATTCAAACTGCTCATTTTGCTCAGATAATAAGCAACAATGCAAACTCAAATCCAGTGCTCTTTCCACTAAACCAAACTGCCCATTATACAGTATAATACTTTCTTTTTCCCAGTGTCTCAAACTTATCCTTAAATACATCTCTCCCTTTCTATGTTTTTCTTTTACTCTTTCCCCCTCTTGTATGCCCCTGTCTCTGACCATTTTTGGGTTCTGTGCTCTTTGTTGCTGTTGATGGAACCAATTCTAAAGTCAAGCATTTGTACCACTATTTAGTCTGTATCTTGCTATCTTTTCATTAAGAATAAAAGAAGAAATTTTGATCAAATGCTTTGCTTACAGGAAATTATAGTTACATATAACACTGCTTTAGAACTACATATAACACACTTTAGAACTATCAAAAAAAAGTAAATAATGTTAGCATAACACAAGTTGTTTCTACTGAAGTCACATTTTTGATAATTAGTGCTTCCTTTGCACAGTAACATTTCTTTAATAATCTAGTGTTAGCACTCCTCCTGCTATTAATACTCTTCTGTATTTATCTTATCTGTCCTTGCCTCCAACTTTTATACATCTTTTAAAAATGTTTGCTAGTGAATATTTCTGTGCATCTACACTGGTTTCTTTCAACGACTTCTGTTTTCTCTTCTCATCAAAACTGTTTCCTTTTCTGTCTTCAGAATTTCATTCTTGAGTTTTTTATTTCCTCTTCAGCTATTTCCCCGTAATCAATTTTAATCAATAGGAAGAGTATTAATAGCAGGAGGAGTGCTAACGCTAGATTATATGTAGTTCTCACACTTGGATTATTGCAATACCCTGCTGATGGGTCTGTCTGCCTCAAGTCTCGGGTCCCCTCCAATCTATCCTTCATCCAGCCACCAATGATTTTCCTGAAGGATATGAACACATCATTCTCCTGCTCAGTAAACTCCAATGACTCCCTATTGCCTCCAGAAGCAAATACAAAATGCTCTCTTAGGCATTCAAACCCTTTCATAACCTAGTCCCTCCTACTTTCTAGTCTTATTATACTTCACTCCCTCACCATGTACTCTTCAATCCAGTGAGTGACACTGACCTCCATGAACAAGACACCCTCTCTCTCAATCCTGGTTTTTTTCTCTGGCTATCTTCCACACCTGGAATACTCTTCTTCCTCTGTTCTAGCTTCTGATCTCCTTGACTTCCATTAAATCCCAACTCAAATTCTGTCTTCTACAGAAAACTTTCCCTAATCTGTCTTAATTTCAACACTTGCATTTTGTTGATTATCTCCAATTTATCCTGTGTATACATAGCTTGTTTGTTTGTATATATTTCTTGGCATGTTTGTGTTACATTCTAAGCTCCTTAAAGGCAAGGACTGTCTTTTGCCTCTTTTTGGTAACCCCAGGTATAAGCACAGTATCTTGCAAATAGTACGTGCTTAATAAATGTTTATTGACTGACTGTGCTAATGCTTTGCAAATATTATTTCATTTGATCCTTGCAACACTGAAAATTAGATGCTATTTATTATCCCCATTTTATAGTTGAGGAAACTTGAGCACAGGTAAGGTGACTTGTCCAGAGTCACACAGCTAATAAGTACCTGAGGCTGGATTTGAATTCACATCTTTCTGACTACAGGTCCAGTGTTCCATCCAATGTGTCATCTGACTCTGCCAAGTGTCTTTAGCAGACATTTAATACATAGCTATTGATCAAGTAAATGAACAGATCTTCCTTGCTAAAGATGTAGGAATACTTTAATGAAAAGAAAAACAGTATTTATTTAAGGCCTACTGTGTATAAAATTAGATGTGGTGGTATGAACAGAGAGCTGTTTTTCAGAGTCAGGAAGAGCCAGTTTTAAGTCTTATCTCTGACAAATACTAACTATACAACCCTGGACAAGTCACTGGTCCTCTTAATGCCCCAGGGCAACCCTCTAAGAGTATAAACTGCATAGTAGATATGGATTTGCATTAGTAAAGGGAGCTGCCTCATTGAGAGTTCCAATGAAATCCCAAATCAGGTCCAAAATTAATGCAATACTTAACTCAGCACTAGAGAAAGATTGAGGAAATGAAGGAAGACAGTCCCTGCCTGCAAGGAGTTTACAATTAAGCAGATTAAGAGAAAAACAAATTTTACCTGTTTTTCATAAATTTGAATCCTTCGCTACTAAACTGGTCAATAAAAATTTACTTAAAGTCAATCAATCAATACACATTTATTAAGCACTGACACACGCAAAATAACTATGCTTAGTTATGGTTAGGTATGCTTAGAGTCCTGGGCATACAAAATGAGGCAAAAAGACAGTCCCTGCCCTCAATCTAACAGAGACAATGTACATGTATGTTTATATGTATAAAGCAAGCTTTACATAGCATAAATAGAAAATAATCAACAGAAGGTCTTTTGATTATAAATACAAACATACACATACTTCTCTGATCAAAAACTAATGGAGAATAGAAAGCCAACACCTTTATAATTGATGCAAAACCAAATACACTAACTTCATTTGGTATCTTTATTGGCTGTAAAGACATGATGAAAGGGAGTACTGAACTGCAAAATTCATCAACATCTCCTTCTCTTAGCACCAAATTACATAAGACATTTTCAAACATATTTCCAACTGGTAGTTCAGAGGACCTTCAAGAGGGTCTTAAAAATAAACAATAAGCACTTAGTATCTCATAATATTTATGTCAGTTTATCTTCCCCTACTAAAAGTATAAGGACATGAAAATAAAGCAAACAAATAAATACTTTAGGTTGTTTCAAGAGCATCAAAAATACCTGTCAACACTCAATGAAGGAACAACTTCATTACATATTGGGCGTTAGCTTTTCTTTCATGAAAGTTAAACATGCTACTTGGGTTATAACTCGGTTACCTCAGTCTTACACAGAGAGGACCTCTTCCTACACAATTACAGTTGATATATGGCTTGCATCCTGGATAATGCAAGTGGAACTGCTACTGCACTACTATTCTACACACTACTGTAGCACTGTGTGTAGCTGGGGTAAATGTTCTCATTATACATCAACAGAAAGAATTCCTTTGTGGATATCAATAAACCAGTCAAACCAGAGGTAGAATCACATTCCATGAGTATTTTGAGGAAGACAATATATACCTACCAAGGAGGAAGAAGTTGATGAATAGCACATGAAACATTTGGATAGAGTCTTTAAAAAAAAAAAAGAGGGCTTTAGTATAAAAATTTTCTTACTTATCTAGGTCCTCAGATCAGGGATAGAAAGAGATATCACATACACAAAACAAGTTGAGAATAAAATCCTGAAGGACAAGACACAGACTATCCAGGTACAGCGTAATTCCAATTACCTTAGAAATCTCATTCTTTTGCCTTTTCCCAAAAATGCAATCCAGATCTGTTTTACTCCGAGAAGAAAGATCTTTTCCTATAAAAGCAACATAATGAATTTCATTTGTGTTTAACCAATCATCAAATGCACATTACAAAACTACTAAAGTAAAGGCAGCTTGTGGGAAGAAAATGAAACAGTATTAAAGACTTACCTTCTCTCTTTCACAGAAAAGATATTAAAAAACAACAACAAAATTAATTCAGCAAGAATTCAGAGAAGCATGGACAGACATCTATGAACTGAAAGGGAAGTAAGCAAAACTAGGTAAACAATATTTGTAACCACAACAATGTAAAGAATAATAAAAACAAAACTAAACACAGTGTAATTATAATATTATAATAACCAATAATCAGACTAGGAAAAAAGGTAGAGAAACTGTAACTTCTTCCATTTATTAAAGAGATGAGGAACTACAGGTATATGATATCCAAAACTATGTCAGACACAACTGATATATCAGTCAGTTTTACTGAACTGCTTTTTCGCCCTTTTCTTCTAAATTTTTATGACAAAGGATGGTTTCCACATGAGATGGAAAGTATATTCGGAAAAATGACATAAAAATAAGAGGCAAACATTTTTAAAAAATCAAATAAGTATGTCAGATCTAGATATGGCAAAAACCTAAAGAGTGAAGGCACGGTGGTTGTGAGCACAGAACTAAGAAAAAACTCTAAAGTTTGTATGCAGAGAAGCAACTGATTTTTAAATTTTATATTCTGAATTTAACCAGTAAAAAAAAGATCATTTCTGTATGTGTGTGTGTGTGTGTGTGTGTGTGTGTATCAGAGCACAAAAAGATGAATATAAAACTGTGAATCACTCATTCAGATTGCCTTAAAAAAAAAAGCATCTTAATTCCCCATGTTTCTTTCAAAACTGTCCTGTCTGTGCTTCTTTCTGAATTTTCTAGGTTCCCTTCTATACATTAAAAAAATGTTTCAGTGGCTCTTTTGGGGAATTATTATTGCTAACCACCTTACCCCCTACCCCAACCATTCCCCAATTAAAAAAAGGGGAAAAAACAATATGTATCAAATAATTATATGAAAGCAAAATAAATCCACATTGTGGCTATGTCCAAAGTGTATGTGTGTTTCTGCACCTTGAATCTATCACCTCTCCATGAGGAGGCAGATAACATGCTTCATCTTTTGAAGCTTTGTCTTTTGGAGACATGGCTGGTCAATGAATTGGTCAAGAGTTCTTTATGTTATTTCATTTTTCTTTACCATGCTATAGTCCTTGTATAAATTGTTTCACTCCATTTTGCATCATATTATCCAGGATTCTCTGAATTATCTTTCATCATTTCTTACAATGCAGTATGAAATTACGTTCGTGTGTATACCTATGTGTTCAATCTCCTTTGTCCATCTTACATGAGTAAAGTTCATCAGATGCCTACTTCTCTCCTTCCTTCAAGTTTGTATACTTTCTCATAGGGCAGGTTGGCAGTGCAGTGGATAGAGCACCAGTGCAGGAGTCAGGAGGACCTGAGTTCAAATCTCACCTCAGACACTTGACACTCACTAGCTGTGTGACCTTGGGCAAGTCACTTAACCCCAACTGCCTCATCCTGGGTCATCTCCAATCATCCTGAGGAATATCTGGTCACTGGATTCAGATGACTCTGGAGGAAAAGTGAGGCTGGTGACCTGCACAGCCCTTCCTCACTCAAAACAAAGTGCAAGTCACATTATCATTTCTCTGATGGCATGGTCTTCTTCAGCAACGAAGGACGAACACACACCTTTCTCACATACCCCAATTATAAGAAATCCCAAGTACCATCCCCCATTCTTTCTCCTTGCTATGGTAGTTTTATTCTTCCTTCTATTCTCCCTTCTTTTTCCCTTCTTCAAAAACCCCAGAACAGAACCGGTCCACCTACAGGTCCTCTTTTTCTTATTTAATTCCTTCAATAGCCTCTGAAGACATTCACTTGTTTCTTCTATTACCCTTGTTCTTAAGGATCAGTCTTTACACAGTGCCTTACAGCTTACAAAGCACTAACAACCTTGAGAGGTGGCTATTATTGTTACCCTCTCTGTTTTACAGATGAGGAAACCGAGACTGACACAGGTTAGATGACTTGCCCAGGGCGACATAGCTAATAAGTGACTGAAGCTGGATTTGAATGTTAACACCACATCATCAGACTACCCTTTCCAATTATTCAAATAAATTCCTCATTCTTGGCTTCTTCGATTCTTGAGTTTGTATTTACAAGTTCCTACTGAGTCTTTTTATCAGAAACATTTAAAAGTCCTATATTCCATTAAAGATCCATTTTTTTCACCTTCTAGGATTATCCTTGGCTGTGCAGGGTATTTCTGGTTGTAAGTCTATCTCTTCTGACTTATGGAATTCTGCCCTCTAATTTACGACTGAAGTTTTTCAAAATTATATTACAGATTATTGTTGCTCCTTAGTACTTTAAACTGCTTCTTTCTGGATGCTGGTAGTCATTTTTTTAATGTGAGAACTCTGGATTTTGACAATATTACTGAAGTTTTTCTTTTAGATTTTTCTTTCAGGAGCTGATTAATGGATCAATTAACTGACTTAGTAAATGCTTCCAAGTAAGTGTGATCTGGGTTTCTAACTTTCCTTAGCTACACATGACAACATGAAAAATCTCTATTTCCTAGTAGAGATCTACCTCTAGTTCACAATAAATCATAGAGACCGCTTAGCTAATAAAATATATAATTTTAAATTTATAATAAAACTTCAATTTGTTCCCTCAAAAAAATCCTTATCAAAGTGGTATCTCAAGAGGAATGACCCTAATTTACATTCCAGTGGATGATTTATGATGGTTTTACTACTCTGGAAAGGTTTTGAGAACAGCGCTGGGGGCAGACTGTGTCTGCCCTTGCAACCTACTTAAGTATGGCGAGGGCTTCATCATGAATTTCAAGTTAGCAACTTCAGGTGATGAAATCTTTGGCCACTATAACCCATTACACAAATAAAAACCTGACAGTTCCTTCAGTTATGTGTATGAACCTTTGGCTTTTGCATAGTAGGAAGAGGAGTGGTGAAAAAGTGAGCAGAGGCTATTAAAAATGGCAAACATTTTTCACTGTCCATCAATACAAGTCATGCTACTTCTACTTTACAAGTGAAATCCTTTTCCAATAACCAGCAAGTTGGTGTAATATTAGCTAATTTACTACCGGAGGAACTGAATTATGTCAATATTGATATTCTTGCTATAAAAGAAACCAGAAGAAACAAATTAGTTGCAGCAAAATGGAAAGATGGTTTACAGGTTCTTCTTAAAGAGGTAAAATGAGAAAGATGGTCTAGGGTAATGGAAGTAGTGGTAGATTTGGGATCAGAAGATTTGATTAAAATTCTGCCTCTACTATTCCACCTAATACCTGTGCATCCTTTTTGTTTTTTTAATAAGCATTCTTACACTTCCAGCTGGGACATAAGGAGATCAAGCCTTATAAACAACAGCAGCAGATTGAGAATATGTAAGGCCTTAGGGCATGAGGAGAGAAAGAGATCATTTATTGAGTATTTAAGTCAGAAATGAATTTTCATTCTCAGAGACAGTCTACAGTTAAACTGTAACTTCTGTTTCCTAGAAGCAACTCATTTGGCAAAACGAAACTTAAGATTTAGGATGTTCCAATTTGCTAATTATCTCTGGGACATTCACATACTACATTAGCCAGTGACTTCATCAAGTTAGAGCTTACTACGTGCCCAAAATTATGCAAAGCACTTTGCAATCATTACCTCATTTGACTCTCACAACAACCTTGGGAGTTAGGTGCTATTACTACTACCCCTGTTTTATAGAGGGGAAACTGAAGCAAATAAAGGTTAAGTGACTCACCCAGAGTCACAAAGCTGTTAAAGTGTCTTAGACTGATTCTGAACTCATCTTCCTGACTCCAGGCTCAGACAAGAGTTCTATGCACAATGGTGCCCCCTAGCAGTCCCTAGAAATAAATGCCTTATTTTTAGGAATAAGAACCATGACTGGCCCAGGAGCGACGTAGGCCACAGCCCTAATTTTCAACTCTGTGATCGACATGATGTGTGGTACTGCATGTTTTTAGGGCCATAGTTTCTACTTCAATAAAACAAGGATGATCAATCAACAAGTAATTAACATCTGTTCCTCATGTACTTTTTGAAAGGGATAAAAATTTCTACCAAAAATACAAATTAAAATCTTCTACAAGAACTGATCTCAAAACAATTAAGAAAGACTGGTTGTAGGTAGAGGTCACATTTCTCAAACAAAAAGCCAGGATGTGAATACAACACAGGTAAACAATAAATCTAAAAATCCAAGGGAAACCCATCCAAAACTGCACAAAGTGAATATTTAATTGTTCCTGGAGTTTTGAGGGATGAATTCTTGCAACAGACATTTTAAAACTTTAATGAAATTCACCTCATCAGAGTAATGGATTATTACTACATCTGAAGAAACAATGAGTATGAAAAAGTAGAGAAACATAAAAAGACTTATATGAATTTTGCAGAATGGAATAAGCAAAACCAGGAAAACAATATAACTACAACAAACAGAAAAAACCCCCTAAACATAGCCTATTTATAGTGTTCAAACTTGACCCCAGAGAAGAGCTGAGAAAATGTGCATCCTTCCTTTTCTAACAGAGATGAGGAAATACATGTGTGTAAAATATTACCAGACTGTCAAATATAGTCTAAACTATGTTCTTTATCTTGTTATGAGAGAGGGTAGCCAAGTGGTTGGGGAGGAGAGGTGAGCAATATGTTGAAAAATTAAAGTGATGTAAAATCAAAAGGTAACAATAAAAGATTTTTTTTTATAAAAGAAAGCAAGGAAAGGTACAATGCATTTTAGAAAAAATAGATTAAAAGTAGTTAAAATTATATATTTTTAAACATCTGGCACTTAGATAAGCTTCAAATTACCTAAAAAATTCACTCAAGTATTCTTCAACAATGTGAATAACTGAGGTATTACTATACTTTGAGAAAATAAGCAAAGGGCAGGTTTTGACAAAGGAAAAACTGCTATCTTTAAAAACCAGCACATCAGGAATAGTAAGACCGATGACAAGGATCTGGGACCAAAGAAAGATGGTGAACGATGATGCAGAAGGCAACAGCAACTACGTTTATATGGTACATTAGAGTGGGCAAAGTACTTTTAATTATTTTGAATATTTAATCATTTGAGCCCCACAACAATCCTGTGAAGGAGGTACACAAGGAATTATGATTATATATAGCTAGTCAGCGTGGAAGACAGGATTTGTACTAACGGCTCCCTTACTCCAAGTTTATCCATTCCTAAGTTATACAGCCTTTCTTAAAAATGAGATAGTTCATATTATTTTAAAAATTAATTAAATAAAACCTGCAATGTTACAACTTAAAAATGAAGTGTTAAAAAATTAGGGAAGGTAAAAGTTATACTCAAATAATAGAGAGGAACAGAAGATAACAGGTTCAAAGAACTGGAGGTAGAAGGCATCTCAGCAGCTATCTGGTTTGACCCAGAAGGGTCATGCATGCTGCCCCTGCTGGCCCTCACAGCCCTTGAGTGTGGCCTGAACTGGATTAAAATGGAATTGGGAAATAGTTAACAAAATTTTAAAAATTTAATAAAATACAAGTGGCATTATGCTGTACAACGAAGTCCCTGCAATATATACAGATCACTTCTATTTGAGTTTAACGGCACTGCTGTAACCCCTTATTTCACAACTGAGGAAACCAGAACTAGGTAGGTTAAATGACTTGCCCTAGGTCGTACTAGTATCAAGCTTCAGAAGCAAGGTAAGTCACTATATCACCACTGGCTTGCATTTCTGGACTAGCAAGTTACATAATCAAAGTAGATCAAACCTTTCAAGGTTAATTGCCTTTTTTTTTCAGAAGCAAAATATCACAAATTGTCACAATAAAATATAGCAAAAATGAATTGCCATTCTCTTCACTTACAGGCACATCAAAAACTTCTGTTTCTTCTCTGTACCTTCCAACCCACCCAAATCAATAGTTTTTCTGTCACTGGATAGACAGGTCACAGAACGTATCGTTCAAATTTTAAAAAATGTTGACATGCTTATTATCCCACTTTGGGGATAACTTTTTGAAAAGGATCTTCTTTTAAATCTGTGAAATGAGGTTTTTTGTTTTATTTCGTTTTTTAAAGAACTGTGCAGCAAGGCAGTGCAATGGATAGAGCACTGGTCCTTGAGTCAAAGGAACCTAAGTACAAATCTGGCTTCAGATGCTTACTAGTTATGTGAATCTAGCCAAGTCATTTAACCCTGACTGCCTCAAAAAAGAACCAAATCGTCAAAACAAAATAAAACAAAAGCTAGCTAAGTGTGCAATTTATTGTTTCGGATAAGCCCAAGGGGCATGACAAAAAGGTATTTAAAAATTAAGGACTATAAACTATACCTTACAGAAAAAGCATGCACACACATATACATATATGCAGGAAGCCAATTCACTAAAGTTAAGCAGCATAAACGTGCTGCTAAAGTTTTTTCACCATTCACAGTCTTCCCGAGTTTTGCTAGTTTCTTTGTCTATGAAGCGGGAATAGCTACCATTAATCCTGCTCAACAGTGGGTCAATTATTGACTCCCACAGGAGTGCTTTCAGGAAAAACATGGACTAAACACTCTTAGATCCACATTCTTAAGAAACCAAATATATTTATGAAAATCTGATTATTTTGTCTCATTGTACCCTTCTTCAAGGTTAGAGTTAGAAGAGACCTTAAAGATGATCTCATCTGACCATGTCATTTTAAGAGTTAGGAAACCAAGGCCAACAGAAATTAAGCAATTTGTCTAAAATTATACACCAAATCAGTGGCACTGCCAGGTTCAGAGGTCATATAATTATTCTAAAAATATCAAAGCTGGAAGGGACCTAAAAAATTATTTGACAGTACAATGAACTCATTTTAAAGATGAGGAAACTAGGGTCTGAAAAGGTAAAGTAACTTGACCAAAAGTCACGTAGGTAGAGAGCGGCAGAGATTGGATTAGACCCCCTAGGCACTTGTTTATAGATGATACAGCTTTAAGAAACTTCACTGGGAACTTCTGGAAAGGTTTCTGATAAAGAAGTGCACAAAATCACATAGTAAAAGTGAAAGAATAAAGGTTCACAGGAGATAGGCTGATAAAATATTAAAGTGCATAATAGATGGACACTAAGACTCTAAGTGTTACATTGTTACACCACCAAAATTAAAAGGACTTTCAGAGATCTTCAGCAAAAGATTTAATGAAGGACATCATCAACAGTCTCAATTTTGGAAACAGTTATGACCTACACTTGAGAAAGGAGTAGTAACACTGATGAGACTGTGCAGTCACAAAAATTAATGAATGAATAAAGCATTTATTAGGTGTTTACTATGTGCAAAGCACAGGAGATATAAATGGAAAAGTATGAAGATAGTCTCTGCTCTAAAGGAGCTCACATTTTAATAGAGGAAATAACATATGGAAGGTTTCAGTTACAAGTCAGAAGGAAAAGTCTTATGGCCCTTAGGGTACAATGAAGCTAATGTTTCTTCATTAACGTAATTTCCACTGATATAATAATATAAATGGTGCTGAACTATTTGGTAGTACCAAGGACTTTCAGAGCAAGAACTCTGAATTCCAGGTCTTCAGTAGCACCTAAAGGAGAAGGTACCAAGAGAGGTCTCCACAGGGGTGGCTTCCCAGGATGATGGTTAAAGCTACTGGGCTGCAAGCATTGATGTTTGTGAGGCTTTTGGATTTAGGGAACTGCGCTTGTCAGGATCTGAGGGGAGATGGTGGCTGTGGCAGTGACAGTGGTTTGACCCACCTGGAACATGCTAGGCACCCCATGCTTCAGCTGAGTGGGTCTGTGTGTCCCATGAGTGGCAGCTGGTTGGCTACTGGTAAGGATGGATGGCCCCTTCTCCAAAGTAGTTGCTTCCCCAGGTTATCACAAAAAGGAAATGTTATCACTAGCCCTTGCTTCTCCATCTTTCCTCCCCCAAAGGCATTTTTCTGCCCATATTTTACCATTTGGCCTTGCCTTAGTTTTGGAAGCTTAATTCCACTTCCAAGAGCAAGGTATCTGCTCCACATAAAGCCAGGATTTCAACTTCTCATTGTGGGTCTACCATCTAGTGGTGAAGTACAGTATTATAGGAATTCAGTGTTGATGTATATAGGGGAAAAAAGATGTCATTTTCTTAATCACTATGTATTAGATGTGATGGGTCCCCAAAACATACTGCAGTAAAAGGCAAGGAATGCCTTTATTAGCTTTGTATGAAAACTTTGTAGATAATTAAAATACCACTAGGGTTTACAAAAAGATGAATTCTCTTCACCATCATAGAAAATTATCCCCTCAAAACACTAATTAAAATTAAGAAGTGACTTATCCAAAATTATACATGTTAAAAAAAAATGAGGAAGAACTCTGAGACCTAAGCAAATTTAAATGGGAAGTGAATGCTACAAAATTTAAAATTATGATGACCAAGCTCAGTGTTAAAGAGGAGATATGAAAACATACCTCCTCCTCCTTTCTTTGAAGAGGATGCCTCTGTATATAATGACAGACTTTTTTTGAAGTGTTTTTTAGTTTTACAGAACTTCTCCCTTCTTTTCAAAATTTAAAGTACAGCTCTTTGGAAGAGATGAAAGAAGGATATAGAGAAAAATTTACGTGATATAAAAACAAAAGATACCAATGAAAATGTTCATTACAAATTTTTTTTTAATTAAATAGGAAGAGGTAGAGCCAAGATGGCAGAGAGAGAGCTGAACCGTAAATGTTGTAACATTCCCCTCCAAACAACTTTAAAACGTTGGCTGTTAGTATAAAGTACATACGATTGTGTTGGGAAAAATCCCTTTTTATCTATTCACTTTAGTATTTTTGTCATGAATGTATGCTTCTGCATCTACTGATATCACCTTTTATAAAAAGATTTTGGACATATATGTTTTATTGGAATGATAGTCTCTCTGATGCTGAAACAGCCTTGTCTGTTTGATATAATCTTTTCTGAGTCATGATGAACCATTTTCTTCATTCTACTGGTTGATATTTTATTTAATATTTCTGCATCTATACTTATCAACAAAAATGGTCTAAAATTTGTCTTTTTCATGTTATCTTTATCTGATTTTACAATTGGTGCTACGTGTGGAACAAATGGCTTCTCTTAATGTTTAAAAGAATGCCACTATGAAACAATCTAGATCAAGTTTTCCCAATCCCTAATTTTTTGATGACTTGTTTGTTCCTCTAAGATTGATCTAATAAAATGATTCACTTCCAAAAAATAAATAAATGAAACGAAATGAGAAGCTAAGTTTTCATTTCCAATTATTTTGTGACCTGTGGGAACAAGATCACTCACTTGAATCAACAAACAAGACAAAGACTCTTAAATTCTATCAGAAGCTAGTTCAACCCCCAGGTGAACAAAAACCTCATCTGCACCAGCCCCAACATCAAGCCTCTACCCAAGCCCTCCAGAGAGGAAGAACCCAAAGCTGTATAGTTTTAACCATTTTAGAAAGATTTTCTTTATATCGATAAAACCTGGCTCTTCTTCAACTTCTTATTGTTTTTATATCTCTCCTCTGGGGTCAAACAGAACAAAAAGCCTAACCTCATCTTTATCAGAGAGCCCTTTAAAGACTCAAAATGGCTACCATTCTATCCCTCATCCCCTTAAGTCTTCCCTTTTCTAGGTTACATATTACCAGGTCCTTCTAATTTGACATGGTTTCCAGTCTTCTCACTATTTTGGCTGCCCCATACTGGACTACTTCAAATTGTCAACGTCTTTGCTCAAAAAGTAGGACTCTGAACTGTATATCACTTTGTCATAGGCTTTCCAAGTCATCCATAACAATGCTGCAATGTTCAGTTATATTGTCATCAATGAAACAAGATGTTTATTCTTACCCTTTGTAAATTTTGTATAGTGAACACGTCTTTTTGAGGACTTTGACTTCTCTTCAAGGCTAAAGGATTTTTTCTCCTTGTTACCCGAAACATCTAAAATAAAGATAGAAAAGTTCAATGAGCACTATCTCTATTAAGTTACATAATCTCATTCATATAAAACTTTTAAGAACACTATAATGTGTAAGTGCTATAATTAATATCTAGTGGTTTGTAATGGATGATGTAAAGAAAGTACTTAAGCTAGTCTATGTCCTTCAGAAATTTATAAAAAGTCTGTGGAATGCATAATTAAGCCTTTAAATTAAAAAAATAAAGAAATGTGGCTAAAGAAGGCTGTTCCTCATTCAGAATACCAAAGCAAATTACTGGCAAACCTAGCATCAGAACTCACTGGTTTCTGCCATTCCTGGGATATTCACTTGCCATATGGGCTATTCTTCATAAGTATTTATAGATACACGTAAATTACAAAGTTAGGTCTTATATAAATCTTACAGATAACTAATCACTTCCCAACTTTTACACCTCAGCTGTAAACCAAGTTGCATCTCTTCTCTCATTGGGATCTTACAACTTTATTCAAAAACAACTTGGTTTAAAGTTTACATAGTGTAATTACCAAGGAATAGAAAGTCTCAGAAAGTATATTATAAAAAGCAGTAGCTAGCAGAAAATGATTATGTCTCCTCTGAAAAAGACTGAAATCTCTTAAGTTCTGCCTTACAAAAAATATAGATCTGGGGTTAGAAGGGAGGGGGAAAGAATAAGGGTCCTTTACTCACAAACCTATATGCAATAAGCTTTAGTTTCAAAAAATCACAAAGCTAGACAAAGAATAAGAGGCAAAAACCTAAGTTATAGTTTCTTAGAACACATCTAATAAGGTGTATAATGAATTCTCATCCACTAATTTAAAAATTTTCTCCATCTAGTTCCCAGAAACAATTGGCTCTAAAGTTTACAAAGGCATTCCAATTAAGGATTTTTTTATTTTTTGGTAAATCAAATAATACCACTGAAATTTAGTCTTTTATCTTTTAGTGACATACCAGGATTCAATAACAGAATTAATATACCAATGAATTAAATATCAAAAAGCTATTAAGTTTCTTTGATTTTCAAATCTGATAAGTGATTTTCAATTCAGAGGCCAGGACATACTTTACTATATATGGGCTGTGTTCATTCCCAGCTCCTAGTAAATTTCAGACATCAGAAACTTGTTTTAAAATGGGAGTAAACATAAGGTCTACTGTCACACAATCAGGAAGTGAGCAGGCAGTATGATCCTGGAGGCCTTGACAACTAGTCTCAGCATGGGTTTCCTCTGAACCCTACCTCTGAGACTTAGTCCAACCTGTTGCTTTTTTATTGCCCATTGTCACTTAGGAGACACACCTCTTGCTTTTGGTTAGGCTTCTCTCTATTGTAGAAATAGGTACACCACCACTTTCTTTGTGTCCTACAGACAGTGAGTTTACAGAGACCAGCCTGCCTAAAGCTAGCATCTTGATAGAACAGAAGGAAATGGTGACTCATGCTATAAGTAGGCTGATCTCAACATGCATGAGTATTCTCTGATTGAAAGTGTGATTCAGTTTTATGGGCAGAAGCTGCACAGCTCTTCTCCACTACTCTCTAACTCCAGAGCCAGGACTTTTCTGCTATGCATTATTCTTTCAGTCTCAATCACTCTATCAGCCTGTTTTGATGAAAAAAAATTTTTTTGATGTAAAGTACTTCATAGGACTATTTTTGCAACCTATTTTTTTTTGTTTTCAATAGTGTTAATAAGTAGATCTAATTTTTGACAAAGGTTTGCATATTCAAAATCAAAATAACAGTTTACATTCGCCAAAGTTTCTCTTAAAGGAAGACTTGGGCAACTATTAGTTACATGTTACATGAACGACCCTGAACTGAAGCCTGGCAGAGTGGCAAGTTTCTGGCTTTGGAGGCACAGATCCTAGGTTTGGATCCTGGACTCTGTGTGACCTCCAGCAAGTCCCTTAGCCTTCCTGGGCCTGTTTCCTCACATGTGAAACAGGAGGCCAGGTTTAGATCCCCTCTGAGGTTTCTTCCAGCCCTAAAAACATAATCCTATGAGATGTTCACACAGGACTGATGGCAACATGGATTGAGCACCCTCTTGTGGCACCGACAGAATTTCATGCTCAAGGTAAAGCTATACATCCAGATGTAAAACAAAACTGGTGATATTTGATTTATGAAAGAAAAAGACAATAGGACATAACTAGGAATATTTACTCTCTATGAAAAGAAACCAGAGTATCAATACTTGATATGAGGTAAGTATAACCACAACTGCTTCACCTTCAGTACTTAGCGGCATACCTCACTCATAGTGTTTCAGAAATGCTTATTAAATTGAACGTGCATCCATCCTGTTAGGTGTGAAAGATGTTTAGCTTCCTATGTCCCTGAAGCCCTCCCTACCTTTCAGAGGGTCCTTAAGAACAGAT
Organism: Potorous gilbertii; assembly: GCA_028658325.1. Lineage (NCBI taxonomy): Eukaryota > Metazoa > Chordata > Mammalia > Diprotodontia > Potoroidae > Potorous > Potorous gilbertii. Next base: position 206,325,605 of record CM053769.1, on the reverse strand, counting down.
CTTCATCTAGACCAGAGGGGTTCTCTTTGTTTTATCTCTATCCAAACAAGCACCTCCCATCTGAATAAAACTGGGAGTTAATCAAGGAGAGTATAGGTTGTTCCAAATGTGTGCATTTTTTGCACCACTAAGATAATGGTATTTTAAATACGAGCAAACATCTTGTTAAAGGAGATTTAAGGATTTATTTTGCTCCCTGATATCTTTTTTAATAGTCCACAAACAATAAGGGAAGTGGTATTTGTATTCTCTACACTTTTCAGTTGGTTGCTTAACTGCTACAATACAGGCTCGCTCAGGGAAAAGGCCAGAAGAGAGGGCCAATCTCTCCTAATGGCTGTGTCATCCTGTATCATTACTGTGACTCTGCAGATCAGAAGCCTAATACCTCCCTTGAGGAACCTTCAACCTTCTTGGAAACTGGAGCTAGAATCTTCCTAGGTAATATAAACCAGGCTTGAGAGGCAACATGGCCTAGGATAAAGGAGAAGTCCTGGATCAGCTATTTAATGTTTAACCTTGAGTAAGTAACTGACTGGGAGCCTGGGTCCTGTAAGTAATATTACTTACATTACCTACTTCAGAGGGGAGAAAATGAGAGAATGTGTAAGAAGCACTTTATAAACTTGGGATGTGCTATATAAATCCAAGTTATATTTAATCATATTCCCTCATTAATAAATTTGTTATTTGTTGTCCTCTAACTTGGATAGACATTACCCAGTAATCCAAGTTTTGTTCCACACTTTGCTTAAAAAACAAGTTGTAATTTGACTTTAGGCCCTTAATAGGGAACAGATAAATATAAGCTAATTCTGTAATCTGGGTAAAAGAGAGATTTTAATGTTTTGAAATCTTTTTTACCCTTCATTTAGATGTGTCTAAAAAGTTACATTTTATGAAAAAAATTATGTGAGAAACCTTTGAAACTGAATAGTCAGATCTAGTGATTGCCAAAAACAAAAAGGGATTTGTGGAAAGGAGTTGTAATCATATGCAGATCTCTGGATACCAGACAGAAAGGAGAAAGCTTAGGGTTGGTGACAGTGAAGTCCCTGTAAATGCTGGACCAGCAGGTATTAACGAAACATAAGCACTGGAATAATGTGGAGACAGCTTTGCCTCAGGAGTCAATCCTACCTCAGGGCTTCTATCTGTCCTCAGGCAGGTGACCTCACCTCTTTGGGACTCATTTTCCTCATCTGGAAGATGAGAATGCTGGGCTCATACCTTGTAAGGACTCTTTCAGCTCTATCACCATGGTCTCGTACTATATTTATTTTCACAAGGAAAAAGGGGAAAACAAGGGTGCACAAAAAGCATGCTTCTGCTAAATACTCTGTGAATACAAAGGAGTTTGGTACTTTTTCCTGCAGTGATTAGCACAAATTTTAAAAAAATAAAAAAAGTTACCAGGGTTTTGATAAAGTCTAGAATTATGTCAGGGTCTTGGGCCTTTGAAGGAGTCAAAAAAGAAAAGGATAGTCTGAGTTAGAAAAGTTGTGACAAAGAACCAGAGTAACAGAATTACTAACAGTCAAAAATTACTAAGATTGGAGTCTATTTGAACCTAGCCATTTGTACATCTTTAACCTTGCTCTAGCTGGTATTTTATAAAGTAATGACTAATAAATACTTATGCTCAATTACTTTAATAAAATAATTTTATTTTTATATTAAAAAATTGGGAGGAAAATATGTTCTTTGATTCAGTCACCCACCTAGGAAGTCTAACCATCTGAGCATGAGCGTTTAAGCCAAATGTTTACTGTTTACCCAGGGGCTGCATAACAAACTCCTGAGAGATAAATTTTCAATCAAAACCTAAAAAGTGACTGGCAAAAGCCACAGTGAATCACAATTACATTTACACTTTTTACAATTACTTGTAATTATTAATGTAAACAGGATTTCTCTAATTTATACAAGACCTTGTTCTCTCAGGTAAGGGATAACATGCTTGAATTTTAATTTGTGAAGAATTCACACTTTGCCTTACTCAGTAGAGGATCATTTCCAGTCAATGGTCTCCCAAGAGGACAGTTCTTAATAAGGCAAAAAGAATTTATTAAGCCAACAAATGACTAGTCTTTGCAACATGACTATAGATAATACTGAGATTAATGGAAATCTACCACATGGGTCTTAGCTGTAACAAATACACAAAATCAAATCCACAGATCCACATCTAATTTCCACGAGATATCGCTACCCCCAAATACAAGCTCTTCCTAAAAATGCAAAGGCAGCAGCTACTGCTCCCTCCTGCTTGTTAGCTTCACTTTCACACCAAGCACTGTTATAATCTAATTGTAAGCAATAATTACCAGCATAACCCAGCCTAACTTTCAATGCCATCCAATGAAGCCGTTTTCCTTTAAAAAACACCACAAAAATCTTCATAAAAGAACGTAATGTGAAATCTTGCAGGTAACAGTAAAGCATTAGGTCTTTCTGGATTGTTGTGGTTCAGTCATCCTAACTCTTTGTGACTCCCTTGAGATCACAAAAATACTGGAGAGATTTGCCATTTGCTTTTCCACCCCATTTTTCAGATGACAAAATGGAGGCACATAGGATTAAGTGACACAGCTAGTAAGTCTCTGAGGGCACATTTGAACTCAGGTGTCTTCCTGATGCCAGACTTGGTGTTCTATGCACTGTACTACCTAATCCAGTCTTATGGCTGGATTACTTTTTAAAATTTTTGATGGATTACTTTTAAAAATTCTTATAGAATGTCCCACATAAAATATTAATATCTTAAAATTAATTTTATATTTAAGAGTTATCATGATCAGTTAGAATAAAATTTTATATTAAGCAATTATACAATGGGGAGAAAGAAATGAACACCACTCAGTGTAATCACTTAGTTCATAAACCTAAAAACACATTATGAGTAGTATAATAAATAACCTTGAGGATTCATAATACATTTTGTTGTGGTTGAAAGGAGTTTGCAGAAAAAAAATGTTAAGGATCCACTGCTGTATACAATGTTCTGAAACCTATGTACTTACGTAATAGAGCCAAATGATTTTTTTTCCCTTGTGAATTACTAGTCCAATTTCATCTGAGAGACTTTCGCTTTCTTTGAGAATATACACAATTCTGAGGCTTAAGGCAATCAGCACTATAATATTGTCTCCAAACAGGAGCACTTGGAAAACCTCAGCATCTCTAAGGACTCCTTCTTTTACGTGGTCTCTGGGCAATCTAAGCTTCAAAGATGCTTCCAAAAACTACTGAGTTTTGTGCTACTTTAATGGTAAAGATCAGCAGAGAGAGCTTAAGTTCTTCATGATTATCTGCCATGAAATTTTCTTTCAACTGTGGTTACACTGGCCCTTCAAATTGTTCCGCCAGAAGCACCTACCCAAATTCCCAAATTGCCCCATCAAAACCTCACATTTTTAATATTTTAAAAATAAAGGACATGTGAAGATGCTACTTGCATCCAAAGAAAAAGTAATAAATAGAAACATGTATAGAATAAGTTTATATATATATACTAATTTGTGTCTGATAGAAGCCATCTCTAGAGGAGGGGGGAAGGGAGGAGAAAAAGAGGAAAAAAAGACAAATTTATATGATAACTTTGTTGCATATTTAGAGGGAATAGCAAGTTGTACATAGTAGATTTGCAAGGTTATATGCAATCATCTTTTCTATTGCACTGTGTTATGAAAATGCTTGTTTTGTTCTGTGAATTGAAAATAAAATAAATTTTAAAAAAACAAGTAAATGTAAAATCAGAAAAAAAAACCCCAACAACACCCAAATGATTCAAAGACTCTGAGGAAGATGGTGTTAGATGGAATAATTTCTATTCTTAGTGGGTTTTAGACTAGTTCTTCACTAACCAATTAACAACACAGACAATCAACATAAGCTTTCATTCATCTCTAACTCTTATAATTCTTACAGCTAGAAAAATAATGTATAGCAATGGAGGTATTGCAACAAAATATTACTATACCATAACAATTTGACTCCTAATGAATAACTCATTTTCAGATGATATTATTAATCATTTAGTCAACAAACACTGTATTTATTAAGCATCTACTAAATAGAAGGTCCTGTGCTAGGTGCCAGGGATATAAATCCAAAACAGAAGCAATTATGCTCCAGGACCTGATTTAAGTCACCCAAGCTCCAACATGAGCATCTGTCAGAACAAAAAGCAACTGTTAAACAAAAGTACTCTGTCATTTGACAGTTTATGAAACTTTTTTTCACCCAGTCTCCTACCTTTCTGTCTAATGTTTAATAAACTCTAACACTTCTATAAAATCTTTACAAGCCACAACCTTGCACAGGCCTACCTCATTCGAAACAAAGTCAAGTGCAAGTCATGTCATCATTTCTCTGATGGCATGGTCTTCGAAAACAAAAGAGGAACACAACCTGTGAGTACAGCGAACTGCCTGAATGGAGACTCAGTTAGTTGGGTAAATTAGCTCATCCTCTCTCTCAACCTCGGGTTTATTGGGGTTTACTGGTTTGATTCCTTCCTTCATTTCCCTTCCCTTAAAACGTTAGACCCAGTGCACTCTGAAGCCCATAGATTGAACAAGGGGTCCCTGCCCAAGCTCCACTCAATGGCTGTTTTTGGACACTCCTGGCTTAAAGTGAATGTCAATAGTAACTGTTTCTGGTCAAAACAATAATCTGAGGCTCCTGCCCCTCCCAGCTTGATTTATCTGTTTGTTTATTTACTCGTTTTCTACTTAAAGGAGTCATCCCCTGACTACTACACACTGTGAGTGGGTATTACCTCACTTTATGTGAGTACCTAAAAAGGCCTTAGCCTAAAAGGTCAAGGTCTCCCACTGCATCCTGGGCAGTCTCCAGTCAACTTGATGAATATCTGGTCACTGGATCCAGATGGCTCAAGAGAAGAAAATGAAGCTAATGGCCTTGCACAGACCTCTGTCACTCAAAACAAAGTCAAGTGCAAGTTATGTCATCATTTCTCTGATGTTATGGTCTTCTTCAAAAAAAGGTGAACACAACAACAAGAAGTCACAAGTTTACAATGCCAGTTTCTATTTTCTGTTTTGTGTCTTGTTAGCAGTTTTTAAATTTTTGTTCACATTCCTGTTTTCATTAAAAAACTATTATATTATTTCTGGTTCATCTTCTCTCTTCTAATACTGACTCTACTTTTTGTGAACCTGTTTGCAAAACTGGGCTTGCTTATCTGTATTGTCATAGGGAAAACTCTTTTGTGTTTAAACAAAAGTGCATTCTCATGTACAGAAGAACTAAAATATTTCTTTTATTTTTCCCAGAGTTCTTTCTTTTCCCCCCAAGGTTCTTTTTTTCAGTTTTTTAAAAAATATATTTTAATTATTTCATTATTCCCCAATTTTATTTAAAACATTTTTAATCTTCACTTTTAGAAGTTTTGAGTTCCAAATTTTTTCCCTCCCTTCCCTCTCCCACCCCTTGAAAAGTCAAGCAATCTGGCACCAATTTTACTTATTAAGTCATACAAAATATTTTCATATTAGTCATATTGCAAAAGAAAATACACATACAAATAAAACTGAGAAAAATAAAGTAAAAATATGCTTCAATCTACAGTCATTAAGTTCATTAAGGAACTAAAATATTTCTAAGACAAATATTTCTATCAGCAGGATTACCTTATAATAATAACAAATATAAACATTACAAATGCCAATAGAATTAAGACAGAATCCATCTTACAAATTTAGTGTCTAGAAGCAGAGACTAGACTCTGTACCTTTTTTTTCTTGTCCATGACAACTGTTCAATTCAGCAAGAAGTTGATTAAATTCCTCTTGGGGAGCCAGCCAACTGTCCTGTAAACATGACATAATGTGTAAGGAATGATCCTGCTCAACAGGCATTTCACTGTACTATCAACGTAAAGCATAACAAAAAATATTAATGATGAAGATGATGATGACAAGAGCTAACATTTAGGGCTTCAATGAACATAAAGTGTTTACACATATTAAGTGAGCTTCCTAAGAAGCCTCTGAGGAAAGTAGTGCAGGAATTATTCTTATTTTGCTTATTAGGAAATGAAAGTACTAACTTGTCTGTGGTCACAAACATTCAGAATTATTGACCTAAGCTAATTTTGGGGGAAGGAGTGTCTATTCTTTTAAACAGAAAGTTGTTCCTAGATGACTCAAGACTTCAGCTACAATAAACTCCATCTCAGTTTTCTGCTCTCGCCCAATCACGTCATAACTGATACAAGTAACTAATGTAAGAAATTTAGCCTACGTCTAGAAACTTTCATAAAAACTTCCCACCAGACATCACTGACTGACAAATTTAAGGAGGAAGACTAATTGGTGTAGGGCGATGGAAATGTTGTAGGGCGATGGAAATGGCAACAAATGTGGAGGTGTGAGACTTAGGTTCAAATCTGAGTGTACTACCCACCAGGTGAGGTGCCCCTTGGGCAGCAACCTCCAACCTTTCTGGGCCTCAGTTTCTTCATCTGTAAAATGAAATGACTGAATGAGATGACCTCTGAGGTCCCTTCCTGCTCTATGCCTATGATCCTATTATGATACTTGGCAACCTTCTCCAACATGACAAAAACAGCAATGAAAAGTCTCATCCTGTTTTCCAGTGGTCAACCAGTTTATAGTTTTCATCTTACAACTCCATAAGATCTTCTCCTCAAAAGCTTCCTCAGACACAGAAGTCATGTTTCCAAAGTGTTCGAATAAGTGACGTATTGGCCAGTAGGCCACATGTCCAGGAAGGACTAGCACCAATCTGAGTAAGATCAACAGGCGGTCACACTGACCTCACAGTGTCCTGACGATGAAAAAGGTCAACTTTCAAAGATCTGGGCTGAAGGGTGGGAACACAGGAAATAGTAATAATAAGAGAATAATTTGCCATTAATAATTAAAGATGACTTTTACATAGTTGTTTAAGCTTTGCAAAGCACTGTACATGCATCATCTCAATTAAAATTCACAAGGGAATTGTGTGAACTTGTGAAGTAGCTACTACAAAGTATGATTATCATCCTTGTTTTACGGATGAAAAAACTGAGGCTCACAGATGTGAGTGACATGCCCACGGTCATATAGCTAATAAGTTTTACACAGAGAAGATCTGAATCCAGTCTTTCCTGACAATAACCCCCAATACTCTATCCTCTGTGCCACAATAACTCCAGACGTGAAATGAATTTTTTCTCTGGAAAAAAATTCCAATTCCATTTTTTCTTAAGATTTTGATTTAACATTAAATTTCGTTGTTGCTGTTCAGTTGTTTCAGTCATGAGCAAACATAATAAAGTGGTCTGTCATTTTTTTTCTCCAGGTCATTTTACAGATGAGGAACTAAGGCAAACAGGATTAAGTGACTTGCCCAGGGTCACACAGCTAGTAACTGTCTGAGGCCAGATTTAAACTCATGGGATAAGTCTTCCTAATTCCAAGCCCTGTGCTCCCTCCACTATACCACCTAGCTGCCCTATATCAAAGTTTAATTTAATATCAAAATTAGTTTCCACTGCTTGAGTATGCATCCAACAGGGTTAAGGGTCAGTAGAGGAAAAATAGTCAGAATGTCTTTGGTGGTAAAGAACCTAGATTCAAAATGAGTTGCAGTTAATACACAAACTGGATAGAAAACAACATTGTGATCATCAGTAGCTGCCTAAGTAACCTAATGAAAGTCTTTAAATTGGTTGCACTAGGAATACTGCTTACCTCGTGATTGGCTGAGGCTCCCAGTCCAAGCTGGTTGTTTTTAACTTGAACTTTAATATGTTCTGTGGCTCCTTGCTCCTGAGCCCCTAGACCCTACAGAGACAAAATAAAGAGGATTTAATGCTGTGTACAAACACCAATTAATAATTACACCTGAAGATGTCCTGAATGACTGACAACTCACCTATAAGACAACTGTCCAGTCTGAGAACACACTTCATAAATTTAATAAATTATGCAAAAAATTATGAAATTATTTTTTTAAACCAGAGCCATGATTTCACTGGTAAAGCAAACTTCTGGTAAGGAAACTACCTCTTTCAATGAGGATCAGTAACTTCTAGGCAACCGAGAGTTCTAGAGGCCTCACAGCCAGCATGTGGGAGGTAGGACTTGACTCACCCTGACCAAGGCTGGCTCTCTATTCATGACAGGCTTGCCACACAATGAGAACGACAATAATGATAAATGACAGCAGCTGACGTTGACATAGCACTTTAAAGTCAGCAAAGACTTTATGTACATCAATTCATTTAGCCTTACACCAGTTCTTTAAGGTAGATCCTACAGGAGTTATCTTTACTATACAAACAAGGGAAAAAGCTGTGAGGCTAAGGAACCCGCTAATGGTCACATAGCTAGCCAATGTTAAAGGCACGATTTTAACTCAGATCTTTCTGACTCCACATCTTGCACTCCATCCACTAAAGTTCTGATATATTATTAAGGACAACACAGAAGAGGTTAACAGTCCATTCTTATACTAATAAAGGAAATATATGCACAGATTTAACTGGAGTTCAGGATAAATAAAGTACTACTCCCAGAAGGTAATGATGCTTTCATTCAAGGGACTTAAACTCATGAGTTAAAGCAAAAGATTTTTTATATTAAATTTTATTTTTTTCAATCAACAAAAATACTCTCTCACTCTCATACCCTTGCTTCAAGTGAGAAAAAAAAAAACCAAAACCCATTACAAACATGTGTACAGTCAAACAAAACAAAATTTCACACTGGCCATGTCCTTCCTATCTATCTACACATAAACACATGTGCATATGCACATGCACATATCTATATGTACACAATGCATATTATATGCACATATGTACACACTTCTCATTTTTTGCCTCTCAGGAGGTGGGCAGCATGATTCATCAATAGTCTTCTGGAATAACTGATTGGTCATTATGCTGATCAGAGTTCTTAAGTTTTTAAAATTTGTCTTGACAATATTGCTGTCATACAAATTGTTCTCCTTGTTCTAATTACTTCATTCTGCATCAGTTCATACAAGTCTTCCTAGTTTCTCTGAGACCAAGAATAGTAACCAATCACATCTGCCTTCCTTCTCCCCAATCAGTGTATGCCTTTTCCCTTCCCTTTCCATTCTTCTTTTAACACCATCAAAACAGAATGACTCCTAGGCCTTCTGTCTAATTAGACTCCCTCCATGACCCCTGATGATGATACAGTTCAGAGGGGACACATACATTATCTCCCAAGAGTAGATTAGCAGTTTACATTTGTTTATTCCTTAATTAGTATTTGCACTTTAAAGTTTCTATGCAGCCCTGGTCTTTTCAACAAGAATAATTCAAAGTTCTCTACTTCATTTAAGATTCATTTTCTCCCCTATAGGATTATGAACAATATTCAGCTTTGATGAGTAAGTCATTTTTGGCAGTGAGTGTGTGTGTGTGTGTGTGTGTGTGTGTGTGTGTGTGTGTGTGGTGGACTGGGGACTTCTGGAATACTGTATTCCAAGCTCCATACTCCTTCAAAGTGGAGGCTACTAAATCACATATGACCCTGACTATGACTCCTCAGTACTTGAATTATTTCTTTCTGGTTGCTTACAGTATTTTTTTATTTGACCTGGAAGCTCTAGATTTTGTCTATATTTCTTTTTTTGTGGGGGGAGGGGGGAGATTCTCATAAGTTATTTGTTAAGTACTTGTCCAAAATCAGTTCTTAACCTATAACCAAGAACATATACATATTCTTCTATTCAGTAAACATTTATTAAAAGTTTATGCTCAAGGCACTATGCTAGTCATCAGGGATGGAGACACAAAGACAAAACTGAAATAGCCCCTACCTTTAAATAGCTTATATTTAATGGGAGGACAAAACACTCACATGGATAAGTAATTACAAATTGTGGCCAGAGAGCACTAACCAATAAGAAGATAAGGAAGGGCCTTATATAGAAGATAGTCCCTAATACAAGAAGTGGAGGTGAGTAGAGAGGGTGCTCAAAGTAAGGTATGCAAAGGAGCTGGAATGCCATGGATAGGGAATGGCCAGGAGACCAGTTTGGCTAGAACACAGAGTATGAGGGATGGGGTGGGATAAAGGATAGGAAATGAATGGCAGGGGGAATAGTATGAAAACGGCCTCAAAATAGAAGTGAAGGGCTGGAATGCCAAACTGAAGAATTTGTACTATATTATATTTTAGAGGCAATAGCAAACCACTGAAAGTTCTGAGCAGGGAGTCTCGTAATCAGATCAGTGTTTTAGAAATATCAATTTGGCAACTACATAGAGAATTCTGGAAGCATGAAAAAAAATCACATTTTCATAGCTGAAGGTCCCTTTTATTTTTTTCTAAAATACCTTTCCCTTGGACCATCCCATCTTCTCCAGCATTTTTTGGCCAAACTTGGAATCATCATTACTCCACGCAGTGTTCCTTGGATCCACAGACCATTTCTGTTTCCGCCGAGCTATAACAAAATGGAAAATGCATCTTTAATAACTTAATCTCTAAACAAGAAATGCTAAATGAGAAATGTAAATACATACAGTATAAAATTTTAAAATATAATCTAAATCTCTCTGACACAGGGTAGATATGTTAACACTAGTGAATTGTCAAAAGAACTTGATTTTTGTCCCAGTTTCACAATCACAGTCAAACAAACTGCCAACAAATGAGGGACATGCACTAGAACATTCTGGCTTTCATCACTTATAGGTCAGTAGCCACTGTCAGGTACAGCTGCTAAGACTATTGGGGAGAGGAGGGATAAATCACTAGGTGAACATAGATCAGAGCTTGAATTCTTTAAAAAGAAAAAGGGACCATCAAGTTACAGGGTCATAGAACTAAAAGTTCAACTCTCTCCGTTATATAAGTCAATTTTCAATGTTAAGGTTTGCACTGGGTTTTTTGTTTGCTTCTTTTAAAATTAGCTTCAGGGATACAGACATAGCAGGTCAACGGTTCTTGTAAAAAAGATCTGGGGCTACAAGTTCAATATGGATCATCAGAATGACAAGGGTGTCAAAACCCTAACATGCCATTGCTATGATACACTAGGAGGGGCAGTATTCAGAATGGAGGTGCCACCAGCTCTGCTTTGCTTGGGTCAGGCTGTTTATTTGGAATACTCTATTCCGTTCTGAGTACAATACATTACTATACAATGTGGAGAATGTTCAGAAGAGGATTCTTTAAAAGATGGTGAAAGGACTAGAGAAGATTCTACATAAGGACCATTGAGAAATGAGCCCCCTTTTTGGGAGAATACCTTGGAAACAAGAAGGCTCACAAAGGACATAATAGCTCTCTCTGAATATTTGAAGGGCTGAAACACAGAAGGATAAGACTTGTTATACTGACCCCAGAAAGCAGAATTAGGATCTTTGGGTAAAAGTTACAGATAGGTAGCTGATGCTTAATGGAAATCTTCCTAACAGAGCTCTCTAAAAGCTGAATGGGCTGCCTCAGGAAGCAATGGGTTTCCTCACATCAGAAGAGACTGAATAACTACTTGTTCAGGAGGTGGTAGAAGAAATTCCTATACAGGAAGGTCTCTGGGGTCTCACTTAGCTTTATGGCTGTGATCTTACAGGACAGTCATAAACATGAAATATTACACAGAAACGTTTTTAAGTTCCTCAGAAGACAGGCACATAAAAGAACACAGAATTACAATTTAAAAGGGCCTATATGATATTTATGTTCTTTTAAAAAGATGCACAACAATGTCACCTTTAGAAATTCACTAATAATCCTATAATCCCTGCAATGATTGGTAACTTAGAGAATGAGGACAGCATTACATTGCAGATTTTAGGAAATTCAATGTGACTTCAAGCAGCCACAGAACAAAAAAAATCAAAGGAATAAGCAATATAAGTCTGTGGGGTTTTTTTGTTTGTTTTGGTGGTGGTAATTACCCATCACTTATTTTGACGTCTAAATATACTGCTAGTCGGTCGGATTATGTTACCTCAATGCCAAGGGTGACCTTATAATTCCTGGTACTAACTACACAGTAAATGTGAGAGCTATCATTGGTGAAAATATGTATCCTTGCAATTAGCAATTCTTAGAGAATAAGTTACTCTGGATAGTCAAGTTTTCCCTAGATTGCTGAAGGCTTACCATTTTAAATATCAAACTGCTTATATTTTGTTTTGAATAGAATTTTGAATGTATTGAATAATAACTTTTTTCTAAAATGTAGGTCATCATTTTGAGCGTAAATTACTATACAACTCTATTTTGCATTGATGCAGTTGGCTGGGAGGTGGGTGCACTGGGGCAGACAGAGTTGATGAGCTGTAAAAAAGCTTTTGCTTCAATACCAAATGATTCCAGGCTGCAGTGCTAATGGAGTTCCTCTCTCTATGATTTTATTATTTGCCTCTTCCCTTGATGTAAGATGTGACTTCCTGCTGTTGTCAGTATATCTCTCTCCCCATCCTAATTTGGTTTTTCTAGCCTGTTGTAAGCCTGGAAATTAAATAACTAAACTTGTTAAAACTAGATGTAAAATAAAAGTAGGCTCTGAATAAGGGCTTAAGTCACTCCTCTATCAATAAAGTATATAAGCTTTAAATGCATGAACTTTTAAAAAATCAATTACAGCCCTTCAGAGGACTTTTTTTTTTTGCATACTTCCCATTTCTGGCCCGTATTTTGAATAGGAAAGGCTGCCAAACGGCTATTCCAGATAAGTGAGATGCTACGCAAGCCACAAAAATGGGACAAAAAAATACTAAATGTTAGAACAATCTAGATTCATTTTTATTAATCATAAAGCACTAAACTTTACTAAGGCTGGAACCATATTTTCTTTAAAATTTCTAACAACACTATCAAGTAACAGTTATATGCAAAGGTGAACACAGTGGGATTGAATTGGGGAGTCTCTAGTCACCTGACCATCATTTCTGGCTTCATAGCAGCTGAGTGAAGCTAGAAATATCTGTTCCTGTCCATGTTTCAGTTTCCTCATGCATAAACAATGTTAATGCTGGCCCTGCCTGGCACATTGGGATGTCTCGATCACAACACAACTAGAATACAAGAACGCCTTGAAGCTAAAGTATAACATGGCACATGTAGTGACAGTCTTGGACGTAGAGTCAGGAAGATGGGGTCATGTTCTTCCTCTGAAACTAGTTGTATAACCACAAACAAATCTCTGGACCTTGGTTTCCAAATATGTAAAATGAAGACACTAATAATAACTGCATGTGTAGGTGTGAAAATGAGGCACTGGAGTAAAGCTCTTTACAAATCTTGACATGCTACAAAAATATCAACAGTAACTGTAATTATGTAACATAAATGTCAAATACTATTATACAAAATCTTTCCAATTCAGTCCATTTGGCAGGAGGTCCAATATTCTAGCTAAGTATGTATGCGCTGAAGCAGGACAAAAATACTTCCACACAGAGGTATCTATTTATACCCAACCCAAGGCAAGTGAACCATCAAACCGGTGAGTGGCCTGTGACTCCTCTTTCCTTCTGAGGGCCTCTGAAGTAGAAGAGGCAAAGTGGTATAGTAACTTCAGAGATGGGAAAAGTCAGAGGTGCATCAAGTCAGGTATGGGAAAGAAAAAAGCCAACAATATCCTCTCTGAAGACTTCAAAAAAAAAAGTAAAAGGATGAAGAATTAGTCACAGTTTAGGTTGAGTAACAAAGGAACAAGTTCTCCAAATGGTTTTTCCTTAAAAGCTTGTTGTACACATTTATCACTCTGAAATAGCCTCATTGAATGTTACCTAATTTCTTATTCTCTATCCTGCCATTCCTTATTTTCTAAATTCAGAACTAAGAATTATTTTCTGAGTTTTCTAGACCTACCTTAATACAGTGGCAACAGTCAAATATAAGTTGAATGTTCTTAAAAATTAGAAATTCAACTTGAAACGATCGTGTGATATTTGTAGCTGTTTTACAAGTTCAGAATGGCAATTTCAGCACTACATTTCTCCACACGGTGCACAAAACAGATGCTTAATAAATTTCTGTTGATTGATTTTAAGTGTCATGTGGCATGGGGAGGGTATTCTTTGCCATAACAAAGACACCACTGCCACCTGGTGGCAGTATTCCCCAAATGCCCACTCTGGACTACTGTTTCCCAAGCCTGAGCACCCCCCTGCCTCACTTTTCCAGTTCCCTTTTATGGGTGGTCTTCCCCCAGTAGAATGTAAGTTCCTTGAGAACAAGGTGTGGTTTTCCTTTTCCTTTTATTTAAATTCCCAGTCCTAGCACAGTGTCTGGCACAGAGTAAGTGCTTAAATGTTTGCTGACTTACTAATCTTTTTTTTTATTTTCGGTGTAAGACACTTTATTGCATCCTATTTAACACCACACCTCTTATGTCAGGGCTGCTCCTCCACTTTTGGTGTCCACCTCCACCCGACTCTCACCTGTGGCTACAAAAAGCTGTAACATGACATGCGGTAACACTGTCAACAGTCGGGCTACACCAAGTAGAGGATAACTGACAGCTGTCACCATTCGAACCATTCCATCTTCCTACTTTCATAAACTCCAGTGACAACTTATCACCTCCAGGAAGCTGCCCTCCCACTCCTTCCAGTCTTCTTACATCTCCAAATACATCCTCTGCAATCCACTGGCTTACTTGCTGCTCCTTCAAGGAGACACACTGGATACTTTCATTGGCAGACCCCCACGTGGGGGACGCTGCATCTCCTCACCTCCGCCTGCAGGCTTCCTTCGAGCACCAGCTAAACCTTTCGGATCCCCCTTAATTCTAGAGCCTTCCCTCCGTGGATCATCTCCAATGTATCCTGTCTATGGCTTGTTCGGACATAAATGTCCGCATGTGGTCTCCCCCCACCCTACTGTGAGCGGGTCAGGAGCTGTCCCCGTGTTTAGCGCCGGACAGAGGGGAGAACCGAGGCTGATCTGACCAGGCTCGCCCGGCTGGTAAGAGTGAGGCAGGTCACCTGACTCCAGGTCCAGCGCTCCATCCACTAGGTGCCTCGGACGTCAGGCCGGAGAGATGCCGCGGGAGTGCCAGAGCCCACCATGAGGCATGGGAAGGTGACGTGACCGCTGCGGGGCCGGGACACCCCGGGGAGCCTTCCACGGGCGCCATGCGTGGACACCAGGACTCCGGCTCAACCCCCCCGGGCGGCCCCCGAACAGGGGGAACTCACGTTCAGCCAGCATCGCCATTCTGGAGAGCCCAAACACCACGGACGCCGATCCTGGACCACCACGCCGGAAGACGGACGAGCTAAAGGTCAAGCCCGCCTCCGGGAACTCGACTGGCTCCAAAGACCAGAAGCCGCACGCGGGTGGCGAGGTAAAGCCGGCAGCGGCGGCGCGAGATGATGACAACACAGGAGCGCGACGACCTCAGGCGACTGTCTGTGGAGGGAAGAGCCCTGAGAGGAGGAAGAGGGGCGGGACCTGAGAGAAGGAGGAAGGCGGGGCCTGACGGAAGGAGGGCAGGACCTGAGAGAAGGTGGAAGGAGGGGCCTGAGGAGGGAGGAAGGCAGGGCCTGACGGAAGGAGGGCGGGACTTCAGAGAAGGTGGAAGGAGGGGCCTGAGGAGGGAGGAAGGCAGGGCCTGACGGAAGG
>CM053769.1:206192603-206309906 GCA_028658325.1 Potorous gilbertii | reverse complement strand
GGGCGGGACCTGAGAGAAGCTGGAAGGAGGGGCTTGAGGAAAGGAGGAAAGCGGGGCCTGAGGGAAGGAGGAAGGCGGGGCCTGACGGAAGGAGGGCGGGACCTGAGAGAAGGTGGAAAGAGGGGCCTGAGGGAAGGAGGAAGGGGGGGCCTGACGGAAGGAGGGCGGGACCTGAGAGAAGCTGGAAGGAGGGGCTTGAGGAAAGGAGGAAGGCGGGGCCTGAGGGAAGGAGGAAGGCGGGGCCTGACGGAAGGAGGGAGGAGGTGGGGCTAGGAGTGTACAATGTTCTTTACTCCCGAGCCTGGAGCCCCCTCACTTTGCACTTGGGGAAACTGAGCTTAAGCGATTTGCCCAAGGTCATAGAACAACTAATAATAATAGCCAGTATTTATATAGCGCTAATTAAGGTTGTCATAGAACTTTACAAATATCTCATTTTACGTTCACAACAGCCCAGTGAGGGAGGTGCTGTTATTGCCCTGTAAAAATATGAGGAAACCGAGGCAGATTGAAGTTAAGGGTCATGCTGCTGAGGCAAAGTTTGAACCCAGTTCCATCTGACTCCAAATCCAGGGCCTTATCCACTATGTACTGGGTCAGTAGTATACTCTTTTATTTCTTGATTTAAAATTTTCAAAGTTCGTTACATTCGTTAAAGATCCCATGTGATGATGTACTTTAACAATAACCCTAATATAGGGGCTACTTTTATTATGTTCATTTTACAGATGAAGAAACTCAGACTTAGCGAGCTTAAATGCCTTGCTACACACAGCTAGGAAGTGTCTGAGGTAGGATTGGAACCCAGGTCTTTCTGATTTTCAGGGAGGTGCTCTCTCTGGCTTCAGTTATCTGCTGGAAAACCTGTCTCTTAAAGTGGGAGTTATTTTAGGAAAGGAGAGTGCCGACTGACCTCTAGAGGGGGAGTGAGGTCAGCTGATGTTTTTAATACTTTGAACCATATGATAGTAACAAAACAATAGTAACATTGTCCCCTAGTTAAAATTCCAAATCTGACTAGCGTAGGTTTTGAACATCGCAACACTGTCATCAGAAGCAGGGCGCTGGGGATGTGGGATCAGGTTAAGTGGCGGCTAGACTCCATACAGTAAAACTTTTGGGAAATTGTATCTTACTAGATTTAGCAGAAAGAAACTGACAAAGACTCGAGGAGTCAAGGAGACTCAAGGAGAAAGCCATCTAGTGGACAACAACTAATATTTCACCCATTTGCTGGATAACCACTTTTGCTGGTAAAGTCCTTCAATCTTGTTCAACTCTTTGTGTCCCTGTGCCCTTGTCTGTGGGATTTTCTTGGCAAAGATACTGGAGTGGTTTGCCATTTCCTTTTCCGGAGTGTCCCCATTTTACAGTTGAGGAACTGAGACGAGCAGGGATTAAGTGATTTTCCCAGGGTCCCACAGCTAGCGTGTGAGGCTGGTTTTGAGCTCAGGTCTTCCTGATTCCAGGCCCAATACTCTATCCACAACACCACCTAGCGGCCCTAGATAATCAAGAGTAACAAATTGCCTTTCTCTAATCTTAAGTACAGCGGTTCTTGAGAAGGTGTGGTTCATTGTCAGTAACGCACCTTACCTGCAAGTGACTCATGGTTTATATACAACGCGTTTAATACAGTCCACAGGTTTCACACTAGCTGAAGTTTTCGGATCTACAGAAGACTTCTAAAGTGACTTTTAATGACAATGAGAATATCAAGTTGACCAGATACTTTTGAACATACCCAGCAAGTCTTATGATGTGAGCCACTGTACTTTGCTCCTTATGCATGAGACTAGCAACAGGTACTTATTATAGGAAAATGTGTCAGGACAAATAGGGAGATAAGACATATACTAAAAAGTGCATATTCAATTCAATCCAAGAAATATTTTGTAAAGCATCTCCTACTGTCTCACAGTCTATCAGATGGTGACCTCCTTGAGGTCTGGGACTATCTTTTGCTTCTTTTCATACCCCCAGCACTTAGCACAGTATCTGGGGCATGGAAGGTACTCAGTAAAGATTGATTAATACCAGGTAAAGTACAATGGGCCATCAAAAATGAAAAAGACAGTTCCTGCAAGAGAGTATAATGTACATAAATATAACAAAAGTAAGAATGAGAAAAAAGGAATTTTTTGGGGGGGGGTTGGTTCAGACCTGTGTTTTTATATGTATAGGAAATTCTCTAGCCAAGTAAGGAAGTTCTCTCTACATTAATTTATAGTCCTAGCTACTTGAGAGCGCTGAGGCACATGACTAGTCAGTGCCAGGGACAGAATTTGAGTCTGTCTCCTTGACTCTAAGGCCTGCCCTAGAATCATTGTCCCATAGGCAAAGACAGTACAATAGTACAGGTCTAAATTGTGGTGATAGCAGTGAAACTGGAAAGGGATGTACAGGTGCAAGAGATAATACAGAGACTGAATGAACAAGACTTGGGAATGTATTGCATGGAGGAAAATCAAAGTAAAAGAATCAAGGATGATACCAAGGAGGTTGGTGGTACAATCAACAGAAATGGGGAAGCTAGAAGGAAGGGCAGGGTTTTGGGTAGGGTATAGAAGGGCAAATGGGTTTAGTTTCAAATATGTTGAGTTTTGGGCTTAGATGGGATATTCAGGTACAAATGTCCAAGACCTGTTTAAAATTTGAGACAAGTTTAGAGGAGATATTGAGGGTCAAACTAGAGACTTGTGAATCATCTGCTTAAGAGTGATATTGTAATTATGGAACTGTGTGAGGTTGTTAAGGTAGAGAATGGTTTCAAATGAATGTTGAGATTTTTTTACATGTAATTGGAAAAATTAAAATTTTTTTTGAAAGAAGAATGACTTCCCCCCATTGTATGTAAGATAAATGGGAGAGGCAGGAAATTAGGAGACAGTTTCAGTTGCCCAGTTCCATCAGTCAACAAGTATTAAGATCTGCTATGCTGGATGTTTAGGGATATTAGTATAAAGTAAAAACAATTACACACAAGGAGCTAACATTCTAATGAAAGAGTCCAAGTATGTATCCAATCTAATCCAGTCCAACATTTATTAAGTGCCTCCTATGTGCCAGGCACTGTGCCAAATATATATGTGTATGTATGCATATATATATATATATATATATATAAAATATGAAATTAATAAATACAAAAATATCTAACTATGCAAAATATAACTATATTTACTGACATATAAATTATTAAATACAGGGTAGTTTGGGAAAGAGGGCACTAGCATTTGCAGCTAGGGGAACAGAAGTATATCTTGCACATTCATAGTAAGAGCCTTAAAGTGTGTGTGTGTGTGTGTGTGTGTGTGTGTGTGTGTGTGTGTGTGTAAGTAATATGTTTTTATTAGTGAAGGGAGCTCCTTGTGACAAGTTTAAGCTGTATTGCATACCAACACCTTCTGCAAATGACTAGTTTAGACAATTGTGTGGGGCCCTGAAAGGTTAAGTGGAATGCATCAAAGAAAGAATTTGAACCCAGGTCTTCTTGATTCTGAAACTGGTTCTCCATCTACTCTCCCAAGCTGCCTTCCAGTAAGAGATTGAAGGGATGATGTAGGTAAATTTCCACAGGGAGAAAAAATAGGAAAGGCCGGGAACGAGCAGCAATACTCCCTTGTGGGGAAGACAAAGAGGTAGAAAGGCCTAAGAAAGGGGAGGAGTGGGGGAGGCGGGAATGTTACAGTGAGAGCATTCTGGCAGTCAGATGAAAATAGTGGATCAGTTTAATCTAGTCAATGTTTGTTAAATTGTTAAATTGAACTGTTAAACTGGAAGAGAAACAGAGTTAATGAGTAAGGAGAAATGATCAAGCCCCATTTGTAAAATAGGGCAGGGTAAAATTAGCCTAAAACAGAACAGAGTAGTCTTCTCCCCTTTATCTAATTATTTTCCATGTATTCTGCCCTTGGAGTTGCCACTCAATCAAGCTAAAAAAAAGTGTTCTGCTACCTACGCTTAACTTGAATATTTTGATTTGACCAAATCTGCTAAGTACAATACTTTTCAGTAAAAGTAGTCCTCAGACTTTTTCAGTTTCCAGACCACATCAATAATAAAAATAATAGCAGCTAATGTTGACATAGCATTTCATATATACGTGACTCGTGTGTTGTGGATCGTTTCCCAAAGCCAGGCAGCGGATCTGTGGGCATAGCTTCTCTACTACCAGAAGCAAAACCCAACTCTACTGTATTCCTCCTCCTCTCTCCCCACACTTGTTAGATACCAGTAAATAGTGCCCCACTTAAACATCAATTAGCTTTTACAAAGGAACATTTACTTTGAAAGTGCAACAAGAACCAACACTTTCCCTGGTATCTTAGAAGTATACTCTTCCCTATACCCCTTCAATTTCAAGGAGAGTAGTTGTATAAGGAGACTAAGTCTGAGAGCAGCTCATACTTAGCTCAGTTCCTACATCATGTTGGTCCCACCACTGTGTGCAAAGGTGGCAGCATTGCCAGACGAATACTTGTCACAGTTGCCATGAGGCTGGGGTCCTGAAGGAAACTCTGGAATGTAATGCCAGGATGGTGTCATCCTCCAGACCTCCCAGAGCTCTGAAGCTAAGAACACATGACTGACATTGCCACACCCTTTTGAATGTCTCCTAAATAAACCAAAGAGGTTCCTCTTTCTCGGGCAATAAGCTGATTGAGAGCCATCTCCAGTCATCCTGATGTATAGCTTGTCAATGGACCCAGATGACTCTGGAGGAGAAAGTGAGACTGGTGACTTTGCACAGCCCTCCTTCCCTTAAATCCCATTCACTTGCAACTCAAGGCGTCACCTCCCTGATGTCATGGTCCTCTTCTGGAATGAAGGACAAACAAAGCTGATTGGAACCAGTTATTCATTGTCCTGACATGCTCCACAGTCTCTTTCAGGATCTTCATTTCTATGTCATCATGACTCTCCTAGAATCAGGAAGGAGATCCCAGCATCTCCACATGGGGAAAATCTTTAGAAGCATTGTGAACTTACTCCTTATTACACATATATCAGAATTGCTAATGATTAGTTAACTGCAAAAAAAAAAAATGTTGAATTTGCATCTTAGTCATTCAATTGGTATCTTAATCATTTACTAAGTGACTGTTCAGTTTAGATTTGAAAATATATTTTTGAAAAGTCACAATTTTTGCATTATTTTCATTTTTGAACTAGTCCTTAAACCTTCTGTCTGCTGTCCCAGACTATCAGTATTTTAGATCACATTTTGGGAACCAGTCAGTATTTTTCCATTGAAAGGATTCATGCAGTATTAGGAAAACCTTTAGATGGCAGCCTCAAAGAACCCTTTTCAGGACTCTAAACTGAACCTGGAGAATCATTGATATAGAAGGGACTTGGAAAGATCATCTAGTCTAGCCTGTCCTTATACCTTCAGGTCAGTGAAAATTAAATCATCTTGGACAGAGATCATTTACTTACAAAAGGAATTATTCTTACAGTATTGCACATTTACAACATTTCTAATACCTACAAATGCCAGATTCTATCATGTATCATTTTCTTTGCAAAAAGTTTTTAAAATGTGGATTTTCTATTCTTTACTCCTGAGAGAGAATGAAAGAGAGAGAGAGAGAGAGAGAGAGAGAGAGAGAGAGAGAGAGAAAGAGAGAGAGAGAGAGAGAGAGAGAGAGAGAGAGTTAGATTGTCCTATTTGGGGATATCCATTCCCCTGAGGTAATTCCTCAGTTACATTATTTTTATGTACCATATAATTATTATTAGGTCCACGTTATTACAAAATTCCTATATATTTAGGCAGCTAGGAAAGCTAGACTTAGAGTTGAATTTGAGTCACATCCTACTCAGACATTAACTAGCTGTATGACCCTGGGCGAGTCTCAGCATCCTCAACTTTAAGATGAGGACGATATGAGCATCCACCTCCCAGGAAAAGTCTGAGAGTCAGCTGAGATGATAGCTTACATAAAGAGCATTGTCAACCTTAAAGTGCTATAGAATTGGTAGCTGATGTTGCTGTTGTTACTATTTGAGGTACAAGGGGAAAGTGCTCAGGAAGGGATATAAAGACCAGAGAGAAGAAAGGAGAGAAGCGGCGAGCGGAGGGAGAAAGACCTTGCCCTTTCTTAGGGCCAGTTAGGTCTTTCATCTTATCACCACTATCACCATTATCATTATCACCATCACTACCACCACCTCTGTCACCATCACCATCATCATGCCACAACGGTCTGTCTCCAAAACCCACCCCTTATCTGGTCCACTATTTTCATTTGATGCCAGAATGCTCTCACTTTCACATCCCTGCCCCTCAACACACACACACACACACACACACACACACACACACACACACACACACATTCTTAGGCCTTTCTACCTCCATCAACACTCTTTGCCTTCCCCACAAGGGTGTATTCCTGCTTGTTCCTGGCCTTTCCTATTTTTCCTCCCTGTGGAAACTTACCCATTTCATCCCTTCAATGCCAAGCTTTCAGTTATTTTTAAGGTGACAGCTATTTCAGGACTGAAAGAAGGGTTTAGGATTTACCTTTCTTTTATGTATACGATTTACCTCTATTTTATTCCTCTATGCCCAGAAACAAACTGATGTTATTAGGAAACAAAATTACAGTGCTTTAGTGTAGAGCAAGAAGGTATTGTGGAGGAGGGACTAGAGTGGGAAAAGACTTAAGGCAAGGAGAACAATTTGGAAGTCATCAAAGTATTCTAAGTGAGAGATAGTTACGGCCTGAACTTTAGGGCCTGCTTTAACAGTAGCTGTGTGAGTAAAAAGAAGAGGTTGAATGTGAAAGACACTGTAGAGATAGAAACAGCAAAGTGCAGCAATCATTTGGACGTGTGGCATGAGGGAAAGTGAGGAATCATGGGTAATGCTGAAAGAAGCTTGCCTCACATTTTACCAAAAAAATCAAGGCCATTCACTGTGAGAATGGCCTTCTCCCCTCTTTATTATCTCATATCACTCATTTACCTCCACTATCTCCTCCTTTATTCCTGTCTCACACAAAGAGGTTACTTTAATCCTTACAAAGGCTGATTCCTCTACCTATGTAAGAAATCCCATTTTATCCAGTTACCTCCAACAGATTGCCCTCTCTGTCATCCCCACTCTTCAGTCTCTTTCCCTACTACCTTCAGATATGCCCTTGTCTCTCCTATCTTCAAACCCCCCTCACTTGATCCTTCTATCTTCCCTATCATCTATACTGCTCTTCCCTTTGTTGCTAAACTCCTTGAAAAGTATGGCTACAATAAGTGCCTTTTGCTCACCAAACTCTCTCCAAAGTTACCAGTGATCTCTTATTTGTCAGATTCATTGTCTTTTTCTCAATCTTCATTCCTTTTGCCCTCTCAGCAGCTTTTGACACTACTGATCACCCTTTCTCCTTGAAATTCTCTTCTCTTAATTTTTTCTTTTAAATATTCATTTATAATTGAATATCATTATCTTCAGAAATTCAAGCTTGTCTTCTTTACCAGTTAGTCTAAATAGTCAGTCTTGCCCTCTTTTTACTTTGAAGGGGAATTCCCCAGATAATTTTATCTTCGTCTTCTGGTATGTGTTGTACTTTGTGGACAGATTCATATTTTTCCTTGCTTCATCCACTATTCCAAAGTTGACAATGTTAACATCCTCTCAACTGTAGTTCTTTTGACTTTGAAAGTATCAATCGATCAACAAGAATTCATTTATGGCCTACTATGTTGAGCACTGTGCTCAAAATTCAAAATCCTCCTTCTCTACAGGAGGTTGGGGTTCAGGAATAGTGTTCTTGAACTCCTTTCTCAGGCTTTATGCAAGCCCATGTCTACTACTGCCATATGCTTTTGCTGGCTCACGCTCAGTCAACCAGTCATTGAGAGTTGTACTACCATTACTTCTAAACAATGGTTATGTCCTACAGTCTCATAAGGTTGATTGAGGATCTCCTACAATTGATTCCAGAATCCCTTAATCAATCTATTTTACATAAGGAAAATCAGAGAGATACAAAATTCATACAAAATGACTTTGGGGTTTGAGGAAACATACTAATAACTGGAACAAATGGAAAAGGACTCTTAAAGAACATAGCACTTGACTGATTCTTGAAGGAAACTAAGTGTTCCAAGAGGCAGAGAGAGGAGGAATAGAATTCCAGTTTGTGCAAGGGCAGGAGATAAATTGTCATAAAAGAGGAACAGCTGATAGGCAAGTTTAGCTAGAACAGAGAACATAAAGGGGAAAGATAAAGTGCAGTCAGATCATGAAGGGCTTTAAATTCCAGAACAAGAGTTTATCTTTCATCCAAAAGGCAATGGTTGTTGTCCTTTGTCTTCGACAAGGACTCAAAACAGTCACCATGATAAAGTGAAATTTCACTGTGTCTGATCAGACCAATGAGAGCTCGGAATGCTGTACCACAGGTTGGGCAGAGATTGTCCGTGTGAATATTTGGAATGGATATCCCAAATGTGCACATCCTATGTTTACTTTGTGCTGTCTCAATTCTGCTTTGCTCAAAGAGCACAGCACCCTTTCTGATGTGGGCCTGCCATGCTGAGTGGTCCTGTGCCAGTGTCTCCCATATTGCAGAGTCAAATCCAAAGTTCTCAAGAGATTTGACTGTCCAACTTGCGAGGGAATGATGTGGTCAGACCTATTCAGATGTGTGGAGGATGAATTAGGAAAGGAAGAGACTGGATACAAGACAACTAATTAGGAGGCTGTTGCAATAATCCAGGTGATTGTGCTGCGGAGACTGATGGAAGATATGATGAGCTGGCTGAGTGGATGAGAGTTAGTAGCTGCTTCCCTACTCTGCCCAGCAGTGAGTACAAGTTTCATGAGGTTCTGCATGGTTTCATTTGAAATCCATTCACCATCTAAGTACTTAGCTTAGATATATGAAAGTGGGAGACATAGAAGATGGTGAATGGATTTCAAATGAAACCATGCAGAATATATATATATATGTATATATATATATATACATATATATATATATATACATATATATATATGTGTGTGTATATATATATATATACACACACACATATATATATATCCAAAGAAAAAATTCAGAGAAGAAAAAAAAAATACCTGATGATTCTTGGGGCTAGAAAAAGTGAGGTTGCTCTGGTAGTACAAATACATTTCTTCACATTTTAGGTAATGCTAGGTAAGCAATAATATTTATGAGCACTATTAGCTATTCAATTTGCTCAGTTGTGGATTGAATCTAGCTGCTGAAAGAACAACACCTAATCCTTCCCTTGGTTCATTAACCTTAAACCAGGCACTGTGGTTGTTGTTCAGCTGTTTTTCAGTCACACTGACTCTTTGTGAGCTCATTAGGGGTTTTCTTGGCAAAGTTACTACTGTGGTTTTCTATTTCCTACTCCAATTCAGATGAAGAACTCAGGCAAACAGGGTTAAGTGACTTGCCCAGGATCACACAAGTAGGAAGTGTCTGAGACCAGATTTGAACTCATGAAGATGAATCTTCCTTATTCCAAGTTTGGTGCTCTACAACTGTGCTACCTCGCTGCTCCTTAAACCAAGTATACACCTAAGTAGTGGGCTGTGGATCATGTTTTACATGAAGCTTGTTAGTTTAGAAGGGGGGGTTGTCTTATCAGTTGAAATGAACCAGAGTGAAGAAGGTGTCCAAAGAGAGTCTCATGCTCATAGAATCAAATTGTTCAGGCCCCAGTGTCCCCTAGGAAAGTCACTAGAAGTGATTGAATGGCACTGTGAGAACTCTTGGATGAATCCAAAAGAGTCTTGTGGATTCTGTGGTGGTGTGGCTTTTCTAGGACTTTTCTAATTGTGACATGAATGTCTAAAGTTTACAGAATCTTGAGACTGAAGGAGATCGCAATTGTGCATAAGATGAGTCCTAGTTATTTTCTTTTGTTTTTATTTTTTAAATCATTTATTCTGTATTTTGGGATAGAAAACAACTTAGCATGAAAATTCCCTGAAATTTTCAGTTTGAAAGGTCAGGTTTCCATCTGTTTTCACTGCATAATTAGAGCCATCCACCCCTTTTCAGGCCCAGGAAACCTGTACTTCCACCAACTCCCCACTGATAAAATTTCAAAAAACTGGAAGTGAAAGAGACACAAATGTTTCTTGTCCAAAAGTTCACAAAGCAGCAAAAGTAGGATTCCAATATTAACTGAATAGTTCCCTGTCAACATTTCAAATGGAATCTCAAAGAACTGTTTTATGTGCTACTGATGTATAGAAATATCAAAGACCTATCTTGGGACAGAGCTAATACAGTAAAAGGTAAGGCTACTTTGAGAACAAAGGTGGAATATATAACAGATTAAATCCTTTTTTCCCAGTTCCCAAGTTTTTACATAATACAGGATTTCACAAAGTGTATCTTGTGTTTGGAGAGGAGGAGAAGAAACAAAAAATATCATTATTTCTTAAGTAAAATGATATTCACTACAGGACACTGAATATGCACTTAGAAAGACATGTTCTTTTTCCCTAAAAAACCTCAAAATTGTATCATCGTGGGGTAATCATGGGGGCAGCTAGGTGGCACAGTGGATAGACCACCAGTCCTGGAGTAAGGAAGACCTGCATGTGTCTAAATTTCGCCTCAGACACTTACTAGCTGTGTGACCTTGGGCAACTCACTTAACCCTGATTACCTTGCCAAAAAAATAAAAAAAAGAATCATATAATCATAAAATATTAGAACTAGAAGGGACCTTAAAGACCATCTACCCATAGAGAAGGTTGTTTCCCAGAAGAGTGGAGAGGTTTGGAAGGCCTTATTCCCTGGTTCTATTCTCCATGGCTCATTGAGAGGAAGTATGGTACAATGGGAGAGTGCTTGATTTGGAGTCAGAGGACTTGAGTTCAAATTCTGCTCACTTTACTACCTATGTGGCTTTGAGGGAAATGAATTCATTTCTCTAGGTCTGTTTGTTTACTTATAAAATGGTTGTACTGGAATTCCTTCTAAAATCTTTTTCATCTCTAATAAATCTAATAAAGCTCTATCTGACTGAAAAATTCTCATTCCTTCTTAGTGCAAATTATTAACAAATCTTTTTCTCTTGGTGATCCCATCAACTCCTATAGGTTTTATCATTATTTTTATGCAAATGACTCCCAAATGTATATATCCAGGACTCATCTCTCTCCTGAGCTCTAATTCTACATCCCCAGAGACAAGGCAACACACATTTATTAAACTTTACTACGTACCAGGCACTTAGGTGGCACAGTGGATAGAGTACCAGACCTGGAGTCAGGAAAAGTCATCTTCCTGAGTTCAAATCTGGCCTCAGACACTTGCTAGCTGTGTGACTTTGCTCCAATTTTCTCATCTGTAAAATGATCTGGAGAAGGAAATGGCAAAGCACTCTAGTATCTTTGCCATAGAAAACCCCAAATGTGGTCACAAAGAGTCAGACATGACTAAAAGTGACTCAACAACAACAACATGTGCCAGGCACTGTGCTAAGCACCAAGGATACAAGCAAAAAGAAAAAAAAACAGTCCCTACTTTCAAGGAGCTTACATTCTAATGGGGCAAACCTGGGATGGGTGGAAGAGTCAGAAGCAGGGCTGGGAGGGGAAAGGCATGCTGGATAGTTCCACTTGTATGTCCTTTTACCTATATGTCATAGCCATCCCTGAGTGCAGCAAACCCTGAGAGAATGGACCCATCCTCTTTATTATTATATTATTACCTCTATTACCACCATCTACAATCCTGACAAACTGCTATTTGGCAGGTCAATAAATCCAAGAACCCTGAGAAATAGTAGCACTTCTACCTCCCCAAGAACCATTGGATTTGCTTCCAGCCCAGCCCTGCAACTCCTGTAGAGAAAGAACCTGCCACTCCCACCAGCTGCCAAACAAATCACCACCAGTAAGGCAGGCAAGTCATACTAGTAAAAGCAGCAAGGCACTGTAAGGGAGAGATAGGAGATGACACGTCAGGCAAGTCAAACTACCTTGCCTTTCAGACCCATTTGGAGACAGCCCAAGATGACAGAAGAGCCCCAGGAATAGCAGTGACCTGACAACCGCTCCTGCAGGTACCATAGCCTTTGCCTCCTCAGCAACCACAATACTAAGGACCTGGAAAAGAAAGTTCTTGTTACCAAACTCCTTGCAATGTCAAATGGTTCAACATCAACAGTGGATACAATTTTATCGGTAGAAATAACAACTCACTCAATAGGAAGTGCCTTTTTTCCTCTTTCTGTATCCCTACTGCTTTAACACAGTGCCTAGCACAAATTAGGAACTCAATAAATATTTATTGATTGATTGATCAAAGGAGATTACTTTCTGCTTTGCTGAGACAAAGTACCCTAAGAACCACAGGGTGTTTCCATCTGACTTGCAGCTGAAACCTCCTATATATGCTCTCTCATCTACAGATGTTCATATCACTCCCATATTATGCTTTTGCTCAGACCACCACCTCTACTTCCTCCCCACTGGGAACTCTTCATCGTGATCTTTGGGCTCTAATAGCTTAATCAGTAATTAGCCAAATAGGCAGTTTTCCCCTTATCTTGTCAAAGCTCTAGCATGGCTCCATGCCACTTTCCAGCTCTTGTTGAGGACAGGAACTATCTTGCTTGCTAGTACTACTTTGTATTACCTTGAACTTAGTAGGTGCTTAATAAGTGTATGTTGAAATGAATTAAATTGAATATAATGCTGGATCATTGATTTCTGCTTTTCCATCAAATACCACTCCATTTTTTCAATACAGGAAAGGGAGATATTCTCTTGTAATATGCACCACTGACTTGATGCACCACGGACTTCTCTGTCATCTCTCTCTAGCATAGGACAAGAAGTACAGTTACAGATATTTTGGAAGGACATTTGTTGTTTTGTAGTTTCAACTCTTTGTGATGCCATTTGGGGCATCAATAATGCTTAGCACAGAACCTGGAACATTGCAAGTCCTTAATAAATTTTCTATCCATTTTGGGAGAGAAGATACTAAAACTGGGGGAAGACCCCAATTAGGGAGGTGTCTCTTGAGCTGAATGGCCCCTTTGGAGTGTAAGCTCTTGAAAAAAGAGCCCTACTTTCCTGCCCCCACTCCCATCCCTTTTATATTTTGGCATAGGATGAGTAGATAGGAATTACTCCAGATTCTGTTCACAAATATATCCTTACATTATCTTTCCTCCCAAACCTATCCATCTTCCAAACTTCCTTACTACTATCAAGGACATCACTATCCTTCTCATCACCCAAGTTTTCACAGCCTTGATATAATCTTTGACTCTATATTCCCACTGACCTCACATCCATATATCCAATTAGTTGCCAAATCTTATCAGTTATACTTCTATATCCCTCATATCTGTTCCATTCTATTCTAGACCAGGCCCAACTGACCAAATTATTTAGGCTTGGAGTTAGTCTTCCAGTGCAGTCAGACAGGCAGCAAAGAATTCGAGCAACCTTTCCTTCCTTTTAAAGGATCAGCCTGGACCCCGAGATTGTATAAAATAGGTATTGCTTCTACCACATCTTTTCACTCATATAAGTAGCACACTCATTCAAGTCCTAGTCATTTCTTATCTAGAGCAGGCCAGGAAGTGGTGTGAACATCTGTTCCCCAGCAAGATATAGCAAAAATCTCTGGATTTATCAGAGTCAAGGGATCTAGAGGTTGAGTCCTTTTTACCTTGATTTAAATTTGCATATATTTGTTTTTTCTTTCTCATAACTCAAGATAAGCAGTGATTATTTCATTGTTACTTTGTATTCTCAGTACCTAACATAGTGCCTGGAACAGTAGAATGCCATCAGAGAAATAGCGACATGACTTGCACTTGACTTTGTTTTGAGTGAGGGAGGGCTGTGCAAGTCACCAGCCTCACTTCTCCTCCAGAGTCATCTGAATCAAGTGACCACAGAGCGAAATGCAGCCTTATCCTGACACATCCCTCATGGAATTAGGCCCTCCTAAATTAACTCTTTGAGTCACTTAACCTCTGTTTGCCTTAATCCCCTGTAGAGGTAAATGGCAAACCACTCCAGTACCTTTGCTAAGAAAACGCCATGGACAGTGTGGTCCATGAGGTCACAAAGAGTTGGACTTGACTGAACAACTACAACAACAACAACAAAAGTATCTCATAGATCATATTTAGAGATAGGCTATAGTTGGAGACCCTTTTAGGGGAGGAAGGGTGACAGTCTTATTCTTGCCCTCTTCAGGCTTATTGCATATTGATCACCCTCATGAATGCTGTGTTTGAACCAATCTGGCCTACTTTTCTCCTGGAAACCATCCCGTTTACTTTAAGCTTTCTTCAGGGCTTCTTCATGGGTTTTTTTTTAGTTTTTCACAAAAGAGATACAGATACATGAAAATTTCAAAGTGCTTTTTCCTTCTTCCTCAAATTATTTTGGACGGCCAAAAGATGCCCAGTTGACTTGGGTTTTATTGGCCAGATCATTTCCCTTCCCCTTTGGTCCTTCTCCTTCCCTCTTCTTTTTCAAAACCTTAAACCTACTACACTGTAGCTCTGTACAGAGTACAGAGTGTGATACCACGACATCACCACTCCTGCCTAAGGGCTTTTCTGGACCCTCCTGGCTTAAGAGTGATTATCAATAGTAATTTGTTGCTGTTTCCCTCCCAGCTTAAAGTCTTTTCCTTTTCTTTGCCTCAGTGAAGGGGCAATGCCCTGGCTACTTCTTAAGCAGGCCTATTCAACGAATGGGTGTTACCTCACCCCAAGTGAGTACCTGCAAAGACCTTGGCCTAAAGGACCAAGGTCTCCCAGTGCATCCTGGGTCATCTCCAGTCATCCTGATGAATATATAAATGCCTGTTAGTTTATTGATTTTAAGGTAGAATTTTAGATGATTTCTCTCATGAAAATTTAGAGCATTAAGATAATGGAAATTATCACCACCTGAAAAATGTTTGGGACTAGAAATTAATGATTGATGAATCATTTATCAATTTCATTTTTGTGCAAAGCCTTGTTTTAAGTCTCAAAGATACAAAGACAAAAATAAGACAGCCTCTGCTCTCAAGGATATTATTCAGTTCTTCATAAAATTTCTCTACTTCTTCTTCCTCTGCAGCAGATTAGAAGTATTCAAATTAAGTAATTAAAAATTCTCATTACATTCTGGTTAATTGAGGCTTTACTTATAACACTTCTTTATGCCTTTTGGCACAACAAAAAGACATCCAAAGAGTTTGTTACTTCTGTTGCTCAAGGTCACATAGCTAGTAAATGTCTGAGGCCAGATTTGAACTCAGAAAGATGGGTCTTCCTGACTCCAGGTGTGGTACTCTATCTGTCCCACCTAGTTGCTCTTTTGGAAGGACATACCCCTTGTCTTTTGTACCAGAAGTATGGCATCCTCCTGTCACACAGAATTGTTGTGAGACTCAAATGAGATAATATTTATAATGTGTTTCACACATTGCCTCAAACATAATAGGCTTTTAATAAATGCTGTATCCTTTCCTTTCCCCTTCCCTTATTCCCTCAGTAGAATGTAAACTCCTTGAGATCAGGGATTGTTTTGTTTGTGTTCGTATTGCTAGTAGTACTTTGTATTACCTTGAACTAAATAGGTGCTTAATGAGTGTATATTGAAATGAATTAAACTGAATATAATGCTGGATCATTGGTTTCTGTTTTTCCATCAAATACGACTCCATTTTTCAATACAGGAAAGGGAGATACCCTCTTATAAACACTTGATGCACCACTGACTTCTCTGTCACCTCTCTAGCATAGAACAAGAAGTCCAACTACAGACATTTTGGAAGAACATTTATTGTTCAGTAGTTTCAGTCATATCTGACTCTTCATGAATCCATTTGTGGCTTTCTTGGCAAAGATACTGGGGTGATTTGCCATTTTCTTCTCAAGCTCATTTTACAGATGAGAAAACTGAGGTAAGCGGGGTTAAATGATTTGCCCAGGGTCACACAACTAGTCAATGTCTGAGACCAGGTTTGAACTCAGAAAGATGGGTCTTCCTGACTTCGGGCCTGGCACTCTATCTGTCCTACCTAGCTGCCCTTTTGGAGGACATACCCTGTATCTTTTGTAGCAGAAGTTTTGATGATATCATAGTGCTACAATACATACTGTGTATTGTTCCAAATGCCAGCCTTATAAATTTAAAAGGAATACCCCTAAAATGGTGTTCCCACATGTATGGATACATATGTAATACACACATACATACATACATATATATATATATATATATATATATATATATATATATATATATGTTTCTTTTGATCAAGCTCTGTGATTTCACATATATAGGAAATTTCAGTGAAATGAAACTCTTTCTCCCAATGCAGATTAGCAACTCTTCCAGAATTTAGGATCTTAAACAAGGACACAGAGAGGTTCAGTGATTAGCCCAGGGTCACACAGTCATCATATATTAAAGGCAGGACTTGAACATGGTCTTCTTTATTCATTGTGCCTTATGCTTAGGACAGAATCATAGGACCATAATTCTGCAGCTAGAAGGGACCTGAGAGTCCATTTTTTGTTCAGTCTTCCTCTTTTTATAGCTGAGGAAACTGAGGCAACACCACTGGAATCAGAGGCAGGATTAGAATTTAGGTTCTCTGAGACTAGAGCCAATGCTCTTTCCATTGTACCCCACTGCTTCCTTACTTTTGTGGCATTAGGGACTGGACCTGTGATTTCAGTAGTCAAGAGAACTCCCAAATGAGGGAGATCCCTCTACTAACACAGATTGGCACCTTCTCTTCAATTTAAAATGCTGGAAAATTGCCTAGAACACGGAAAGGGGAAAAGGAATAAGCATTTATAGAGTGCCTACTGTGTACCAGGCATTGATATAATTATCTCATTTGGTCTTCACACTGGTCAGTAGGCACTGCTATTATCCCTATTTTACAGCTGAGGAAACTAAAGCAAGCAGAGCTTAAGAGATGTGCCCAAGGTAACACAGCTAGGAAGTATCTGAGGCCAAACTGGCAACCTAGGACTTCCTCACACTCGGTCCTGCACTCTATCCATTGTGCCACATAGGGCAACACCTTCTATAGCTAGTGCCAGCTAGAAACCAAGTGAGGCACTATGGGGAGCAAAAGTACTTTGAATGATTGTTGAATAAACATTTCAAGTGGTATCTTATTGTGGTGGAACCTTGTATGGGTGTGTGTGTGTATGTGTGTGTATGTGTGTGTGTGTATGTGTATTGGAGGGAATGAAGTGTTTCATTTTACTGTTTTGTAAAACTAACACTTCTATAAGTAAAAAAGGAAACACCCTTTCCCCTCAATGCATATCTGATGTTTTCTGCAGAACAGGGTACAAATTCATTGGATCTAGGTACTTAGTAGAGAAAGAACTAAAGACTTGTGGTCCTACTTTTCTTGCAAAGCACTCAGGATGTCTGTATATGTATGTAAATGTCTATATCTAGAATTCATATGATATTGGCTAGTTCAGTGGTTTTAAATGGAAAGAATACAGTTAAAAACTCAATTTGCATAACTATTTCCTGAGCCCTAAATCCAGGAAAAATTCTCCAATGGGAGTTTCCCATCTGGAACTTCAGCAAGCAGCATCCATCCGTTGGTAAGCTTTGGCTGCAGTAGAGTTGTTAGCTCTTCTGAGAATCATGCAATAATGGCGAATGCTGGATTTAGAGTCAGAGGACTCTAAATCCTGGGTTCCTACCTTGGGCAAGTAACTCCTGCCTTCTGCAAAATGATGGAGTTGGATTGAGTGATGTCCAAATTCTCCTTCAACTCTAAATTTATTGATTTCCAATTATTTCAAAACAAGGGAAACTGAAACTAAGATGGAAAACTTGAAACCTTTCTTTGGGGGGGAGGTATTCCCCTTGTCGAGAATATTCCTTTACCATCACTTTTTAGATTACTTAGCTTCCTCCAACATTCAATTAAAAATCTGTCTACTTAGGATCCTCTTAGTTGTTGATATTCTTTCCCTCCCAAAATGATCTTGAATTTACTCCTTGGTTTACATGTTGAATCCTCCAGTAGAATAGAAGTTCTCTGGGAACTGAGACTGTTTTTCTTTTTTCTTTTCTTGCCTTTGCATCCCCAGTGCCTTGTTCATATTAAGTACTTAATAAATGCTTGTTGAATTCAGTTGAATTGAATTGTATCTATTCTGTTCCATACAAGAGTTAGTAAGTGAACATACATTTATTTATTAAGTGCTTACCATATTCCAGGCTGTGCTAAATGCTGGAGAGACAAAGAAAGGTAAAATATAGTCCCTTCTGTCAAGGAGCTCAGAATTCGATGGAGGAGACAACACGCCAACACCTATGTACAAAAAAGGTATATACAAGGTAAATTGGGAATCATCAATAGAGCAATGCACAAGGATGAAGGGAGGGTTGGGAAAGGCTTCCTGCAGAAGGTAGGATTTTGCCCAAGACGTGAAGGAAGTCAGGAGGAGGAAATGAGGAGGGAGTGCATTGTTAGAATTTTTCCCACTCCCTAAAATCTGCTAAAATTTTTTTACTAGTCCTGTTTTCAGGGTCTCTAGGGAAGCCTTTCTCTAACTTGCTAAAGGGAATTATTCTGATGTCTGAAATATCTTGTCAAGAAAATTGTTTTTGTTCTAATCAACATACCCCCTTAAAACCATGCCATGACTCTTATTTTCCCTAGGTTCCTATAATGGTTTCTTCTTCCTCAATTCTAACTTTCTTATGTTTCTGCAGCTCAAAATAGAAATAAAACCTAGCCAAGAACAGTTGATGAAAGAGGACTAGATTTTGATTGCTGTCCAGAGATGCCTTCTGGCTCCCTGGCAGCAGGTCTGTTTCATGATTGCTACTCTATACATTCTTCGGATGAAATTGTTGTGTTGTCAATATGACTTTCAGGTATAACCCTAGTGTCAGAGACTGTCATGACACAAAGAGCCTAGGTACACTTTAGGGAATTTTCTCTCTCTTGAATCATAACTTTCACCTAGGAAACTTGGAAAAATATAGACATGATGGCAACCCCTCCCCAGTCAACATACTGAGACCAACTGATATCCCACTTACAAACACATATTCTATAATATTGAATTTGAGAGCAAAGGCAAACCAGAACTTGACTATAGAACACTTAGAAAACAAACACTTTTAAAAAGACAACCTTCTCTCGAGATGCATGGAGTTTCCACAGATCAATACTTACAGACTCAAAAATGCAGCTGCCTCTCCCTGTTGCTCCCAACAGATGCTACTCTCCTACAGTTCAGCCATGATCCCAGTAGGTGTTGCTAGGTAGCAATCTCTCATTGGGATCCTTCTGCAGTTCACATGATCCTAAGATTTAAAGTTGGAAAGTGCATTAGAAATAATCTGCAAGGTTTCTTAACCTTTTTTGTGCCATGTTACTCTTAGGTAGTTAGTTTGGTGGTCTATGAACCCCTTCTCAGAATAATTTTTAAATGTATAAAATAAAATATATAGGCTACAAAGGAAGCCACTTATATTCAAATACACTAATTGAAATTTTTTAAAGTTCACGTACTCCTAATCATGGTTAAGAACCCATGATCCTGTGCAGTCCCTTTCATATTCTTGTTCTTTCTAGCAGGAATAAATGGTAAGTATCTTTACTTTTCTTCTCCAAACTTCTCTCCAAACTTTCTCATGGTTCTCTATTATATGGCCATCTATTTGTCAGGTAAAGTAATAATAATCCCTGGAATCTTTTCCCTGTTACTCCTCCCTTTCCCTGACTCTCCCTTTTTTCCTATCTTCCAGTATCTCCATTTAACAGATTTATCTTTTCTTCTATATAAATACCAGTCATTCTTCTCTGTCTTTCACTGGAAAGGAGAATGGGACAAAATCCCAGAACTCACTGCACACATGTCCCCTTTCAGTCAAAAATTTTTCAGATCTTGCAAATTATACCCTATACCTTATGTATGACTACTTATCCTCACCATTCTTTGGCTGAGAAAATTCTCTTTTCTCTCTACTCAAATTCTTTACAAGCTTTTAACAATCACCTGGAAAAAGGCTTTTAGAAAGTGTTAGCTCAGAGTGAGTACCAGACCTCTTTCAGCCAAAGAACTTCAAAGTTCATCAAACTGGCTATCTTTGGTCTATATAGACCAGAATAGACAGTTATTCTAGTTGGATGCTACACTGTCCTATCAGATTGGAGCTGTCTCCAGGACTTGTCTTCTGAGTTCAAATCTGACCTCAGACACTTCCTAGCTATGTGACCCTGGGCAAGTCACTTAACGCTGTTTGCCTCAGTTTCTTCATCTATAAAATGAGCTGGAGAAGGAATGACAAACTACTCCAGTATCTTTGTTAAGAAAACCTCAAATGAAATCATGAAGAGTTGGACACAACTGAAAAGTGACTGAACAACAACAAATTATTGTGTTTGGGCTACAGGTCATCTTGTGCATGAGTTTAGATTTTTTAATTTTTGCCAGATCAGATATTTTTCTGAGTAACTTGCTTTCAACATCCTAAACACAATTACAGAGGGCACTTAATACAAAGCCATACACCAAAAAATACTTTTCCCACAAAACTTGCTATTGTAGAAGTTACTTTTAAGGGAAAATGGTGGCATAAATATTTTTCTTAAAAATAGACTAATTCCCCAAAGGTTTGAAAGCCACAGAGAATCAAATCTTAAATGCTATTTAAATACTTTTAAAGATTAGAAAAATAGGCATCTATAGTACAAGAAAGCCTATAGGGATTTTGGAATTTTTGGGGTGTTAAAGATATAGCAGGTCTCTGATACTGTCTAGAGAAACCAAAAAGAATTCAAGGTGAGTTAATCCTATTTAAACCTAAGGGGAAAACTCAGCAGACTAAGCAAAGATTGATAACATGTGGAGAGTACTGAGAAAGGTATTAAATTATACCTCAGTGCTTGTGTTTCTTTCAATATACTCTTATGTCACTAATTTAAGTATAAGAAGTTCTAGTAAATGTTCTGCTTAGTTGTTTAGATTGTTATATATTTCCTTTTAAAAAGTCAAGTCAGCAGACCCTTAAGGGCATTCAATGTGCCAAGCACTGGGGATAAAAATATAAGCTAAAAGAAAGACAGTGGTTGCCTTCAAGGAGTTTATATTCTAATTAAAGAAGACACACATAAATGGAAACTGAAAGGGGACAGGACTACATGGAGAGAAGGATGGAGAAAGAAATCTGGAGAAACAGGACTGAAATCCGGAAGGAATGAGGAAATGAACATGGTTGGCTTGGGTATTTTCCTTAATATGGAGGTTCCAGGAGAAACTGACCAATCAGAGGATCTGGGGATTAAGAGAGGAAGGACCACCAAGGCAGCACATTCACCAGCTTCATAATAATATATGATTTTATTTCTTTACATAATGCCTAGGAATGTAACAATTTTTTATTCATTGTTTTAATTATGTCAGATGTTTTTACTATATAAGGCAGTACAAAAAAGCAGTAGCACATTCTCTTATTGTATCAACAACATCGATCTCCTTTTCCTTCAAAGTTCGTCAAATTGGCTATCTTTGGTCTATATAGACCAATGATTGACAAGGTAACAAGGAAGAACTACTCCCCATTTGTTCTTCTTTCACAAACCTAATGAAATTAGACAGTAAACTTCCATGTAGGACTGCTAGCAACTGTCAAGAAGGACAGTGAGGTGCCTATCCAAAACTGGAGGATTGGGGGAGGTGAGGAAGAGGGAATATATACAATCCAGTTTCTCCTTCTTATCCAAAGTGCCAAAAAATGCTTCCTCTCTTTTCCATTTCCTTTTTTGTTTTTTATGTATTTTTACTGGTATTTTTTTATTCTAGACTGTCTTCATTTCCAAATACTACATCTCCTACATTCTCCCACCTAGAGAGCCATCTCTTGTAATTAAAAAGAAAAAGAAAAAGAATAGTTCAGCAAAACTGACATTGATCAAGTCTGTCAGTATATTCAGTGTATCACATCTATAATTCCTATGTCTCTGCAAAGAAGGTACATTTTCTCCTTTCTTCTTCAGGACCAAACTAAGTTATTATAAATGATCTAGCATTCAATTTGCATTTTTTGGTTCTATCTATTAATATTGCTGTGTATACACACACACATACACACACGCATAGTTTTTCTGGTTCTAAATACTTCACTTTAAATGATTTTATATGTCTTCTCTTCCCTCTTTGTATTCTTCATATTTATCATTTCTTAAAGTACAGTGATATTCCATTATATTCATGTATAATTTGTCTAGCCTTTCCTCAGTCGATGGGAATCTACTTTTTTCTGCATCTTTGCTGCTACAGAAAATGCTGTTATGAATATTTTGGTATATATTGGACCTTTCTTTCTAGCTTTGACCTTCTTAAAGTTTAGACATTTTTCTTAGCATGATTCCAAATTACTTTCCAAAGTGTTGGACCAATTTACAACTCTATTAACAGTTTATCAGGCAATTAGGTGGTATAATGAATAGACTTTTGCCACTTGGAGTCAGGAAGACCTGGATTCAAATCCTACCCCTGATATTTACTAGCTGTGTGACCCTGGGCAACTCCCTTAACCTCAATTTCCTCATGTGTAAGATGGGAATAATAGCAGCACCTACCTCTACAGTTGTTATGAAGACAAAATGAGACAATAGTTATAAAACACTGCCAACCTTAAAACACTATGTGAGTGCTATTGTATCAGTCTTTCTATATGTAACTCCTCCAATATTTATTATTCCCATCTTGTATTATGTGAGTGCCCTAGCCTGAGCACTAAATATCTTTCCAATTAGTTAAGTTGTTTCTATTTCTTGAAGATTACTTTGTAATTTATTTACATAAATCTTGGTTGATTGACTTGCAGATATTTTATGTATTTTACAGCTATTTTGAGGGGTTTTTTATTTTCTCTTGGATTTTATCATTATATAGAATTATTGATTTTTGTAGGGCTATTTAATGGTGTTATTAAGTTTCCCAATTAGTTTCTAGCTTACTCTCTGGGATTTTCTAAGTAAATCATCATACCATCACCAAAGAAAGAGAGCGTGTTTTGTCTCTTCTTTACCTATTTTCCAACATTCAATTTCTTTCTCTTATCTAACTGCTAGGGCTAACATTTCTAGAACCATGTCAAATAGCAACAGGACAGGGAGGTATCTTTGCTTTACTCCTGCATTTACTGGGAAAGTTTTTCTTTATACCCCATGGCAAATAATGCTAACTTTTGGTTTTATATATCTATTTTTTATCATATTCAAAAAAGCTTACTATTCCTATGCTGTATAGGACTTTAGCATCAGTAAGTGTTTTACTTTGTCAAAGGCTTTTTCTGCATCCATTGATATAATCACAGGGTGGATTTTTTTTGTTTTTAATGTGATTAATTATGTAAAATAATGTAGAGGTCAACTAGCATCTATCATGCTTTACTGTATGCCAAGTACTGTGCTAAGTAGGGGATATAAAGAAAGACAAAAACAGAGCCTGTGCTCAATATGGTAGGGGGATTGAAGGGGAGAGAGAGAACATGCTTCCAGGATAAGGCTGACTTCTAGATATAATGTTCCTGTTGATACCTGTGCCATTCATTTTAATCTGTAAACCTCAAAGCATCGATATGTTTGTTTAGCTTGTCATATACAGTACTTATCAAAGCCCCACATACTTTAATACAATAACCAACCAGTACTATCCAACCATAAACAAAAATGTGTTTTATACCCAAACTTACCTATGCCCTGTACCATGCATCTTTAACATTTCAATTTACCATCTGCATCACAATGTCCTGAGCATTGCCAAGCCCCAAAGACAGGGGATATGTATTGGCATAATTTCAAATATTCTCTCCAGTTGTCTAAGAAGCAGAAGGGCAAGTAAGAAGAGCTAGATGGGATAGCACTGATCCAGTCTTCATTCTAAATATGGAGAGGGACAGGACAAAGATTAAAGACAGTATAGGAGTGAGGAATATAATGTCTTATAATAGTGAGTAATGGTCATCTCTCACAATTACATAGGACTTTAAGGCATATAAAGGGATTGTCTATGAAGTGGTAATGTTTGACATTCTATGGCAATAATATTAAGTAGCCCCTTATCCTGGACAGTATCACCATGTGCAAGGTCATGGACATGGATTTATAAGGAAGAATTTTTCTATTTTGATATCTTCAGTTGTGTACCTGTGTGTAGGTTTCCTCTTTTTTACATTTGCCTAAAACTTCTTACTCCTATCATCCTTTGATATTTACTTAGCCCTTATCTCAGTTGACAGAGTGAGTGTATTCATTTATCAGACTTCTTCAAGGAGTAGAACAGAGCTTAGGTTACTATCTTGATTTCATCCTAATTTATATAGCAGTAGGAAAAAGAAATACTTTGTCTAAAGTTATGAAATGAGCTGACTGGTCTCACTGGAACTAAAACACTTCCTGACATTTGTAATTACAGAAAAATAGTTTTCAGATGCTTTTCACTTCTGTCGTCTTTTCTGTAGTAAATAGCATTATGCCCTTTCCTACCATTGTTCCAACTTGCTTGGTGTGTGCCAGTGGAAAAATCATACAGAGAAGCTATTGAAACCTTTTGGAGCTCAGTTCTCTCAGATTTCTCCATTAGCCTACTCACATTTGCCTATCAGTGCCCATCAGCACAACTTAAAGGAACACCCAATGTCAAATGAAATGATCACATAAATCAGTGGAAATTTTGACTGTGGGTAGAGCTAACTCAGCAGTGGTGAGGATGCTTTCTTGCATGAAATAGTCATTTTATGATTCTAGACTATTCCTTCCTAGAATTCTTTGCCTGTGTCTAGATGGAACCCATTCTATTTTCTGGGAAGAGTAACAAATGGGAAATTTCATGTAAGTTTTCTTTTTCTTTAAGGGTCCTTGCTTTTATTCTTTATAGTACAGTATTCCATGGAAAGGATAAGGAAGGATAAAGGCCAGGGAATTTTCTATATCAATAGAACTGTTTTTCTAGTATTCATGAGATATCTTTTTGTCTTCTGTAGGAAATAGACTGATAGTGATTGCGTCAGAGCAGACGTTGGCATCATACTTAGGATGATGGGATGCTGGAAAGTGATACAGAAATCTTCTAAACTTCCTTAGTAGCCTTTAGGAATCATATCAACACTGTGTATGTTCAAAATGGCTTAGGGCTTAGTTCTGCCTAGATAGATGGATTTGTACTAAATCAATACTTCCTTTTCATTAGGCATAAGGAATGGGGTTAGAGGAATCTGAGATAGACGCTGAGGCTGTCGTGCTATCTAACATCTGTAGGCATTTCACCAGAGCTATGAATGTTTTCCTTCCTCTCCTTGCAGCTTTCCTTTCCTCCTCTCCATGTGTTTCCTCTGCCTCTTTCCCACCATGTTTTGTCAATGAATGTCCGTGCATCAGAAGGCTATGTGGATGTAAATCTGCTTAGGGGTTTAAAGAATGCAAAAGCACTGAGCTAGATGGAACTCTAACAGCATGGGCAGGAGCATGGACATGGCACAGCCCTGGTAAGCATAATCATTCAGGTATCTAAGCATTCATTGTCAGTATTTGTGGTCTTGGCAAGTGGGAGGGAGGAGCAGGATCATAGACTCATAGAGTGGCAGAGCCTGAAGGGACCTGAGGACACTCAGTCTACTCATATTATTGTACAGATGGGGAAACTTAGGTCAAGGACAGAAACTAGGGTTACTCAGGGTAACAAGGAAGAAAAGAGGGAGAGACAGAGACACAGAGAGAGACAGAGAGAGAGAGAGAGAGAAAGAAGAAAGAGAAAGGAGTAAGGGAAGGAAGAAAAGAAGGATGGAAAGGAGAGAGAAAAGAAGAGAGGGAGGTAAGGGAGGGAGAAAGGAAGGGAGGAAATGAAGGGAGGAAGGAAGGAGGGAAGGAGGGAGGAGAAGGGAGAAAGGGAGGGAGAAGTGAAAGGAGGAAGGGAAGGAGGAATGAAAGGAACAAGGGAGGGAGGAGAGAAAGGAGGAGGCAAGGGAGGAGGGAAGAAGGGGAGAAGAAAGGAAAAAAAGTCAAGCTCTGGTTCTAGCCTCTGTACTATGGTTGTTCCCACAGACATAGGGATGCTGTCCTATTTAGTGACTGTATTTCAGATCATTGAATGCAGTAGGGATAGGGAAATGAAGAATTATTGAAAAAAAAAAGTGGAAAAAGAAGAGAAATAAGGGGGATAAAAGAAGGACCAGAGATGAGAAAATATGGAAAGATGGTAGAAACACTATTCCATTTGACTCCATGATTTAAAGAATTTGGGACAACTAGCATGTTTGGCATTGACCTGAATGGCCCAGGGCTGGATCTTATTGTCATCGGTAGGTGGGCTTTCTAGGGAGGATAGCAAGGTGTGTGTGTGTGTGTGTGTGTGAGATAGCAAATACTGTTGTAGAACAGTGTCTTTAGAATTTTACTATAGTTCTATCATCCCTCCCCTTATACACATTCTTCTATCAGCACACCACAAACATGACTCACTAATAGCTCTGTGCCATCTTTACTGCCTGCCATCCTTTCTCTTCTCTAGGGTGAGTTCCCTCTGCTCAGCTTTATACCAAAAGCTGGGTATAGGCTTGTAGAAAGAAAGTAGAATGTTAAGGTGGCAGAAGGCTCTTTATCAAAGCCCTGATACACTGGATGGCAGGGTCAGTAGGATTTTCTCTAAGCTACTCTAACTCCTGCCCCCTCCAGCTCCAAGTACAGAGCATCCAAGTAACGCGGTGGACAGACTGCTAGACTCAGAGTCAAGGAGATCTGAGAGCAAATATTGCTTCAGAATCTTACTGACCATGTGACCCTAGTTAAGTCCTATGACTTTAAGCCTCAGCCTCGACTGCCCTGGATTGTGCTTCGTGATCTTTAAAGCCTTATAAAAACACTGGTTATTATTATGACGGTGTGGTGGAGTGGAGAGAGTACAGGCCCATGAATTAGGAGTATGGCAAGCAGAGCCTCCCTACTGGCCATCACTTACGGGCTCTGTGACTTGGAACAAGTGATGAACAGAATGGAAGCTCCTTGAGGACAAGGACTGTTTACTTTTCTTCTTTGTATCTCGAGGGCCTGAGGCCGAGTTAGCCAGGGCTGACTGATTAACTTCTCTGAGCTTCCAGATTTTTATCTGTAACCTGGTGATAACAATGCTTTAAAATAGTATAATGTATCAAATTGTATAATGCATATAACAACTTTATAAAGCTTAAATTGCTACGTAAATATCATTTATTGTTCATACTTTTGCAAAACGAATTATCCAAACTAAGGGTCCCAGAAGAACTTCTAATGGCATTATATGCAAGTGTAGTACTCCCCTTCTGCTTCCTACATACTCTATGATCCAGTGGCACTGACCGAGTTCTTCCCCAAACAAGATACTCCATCTCCAGACTCCAGGTATTTTCCGAGACTGTCCCTAATCCCTATATTTTCCCTCTTCATCTTCATCTCCTGGTTCTTGACTTCCTTCAAATCTCGGCTCAAATTATATCTTCTTATGAAAAGCTTTCCTATCCCTCCTTAATCCTAGTGCCTTCCCTAGACTGATAGTCTCTAATCCATCCTGTATATATCATGTTTGGGCACAACTGTTTTCATGTTGTCTCCCCCATTACACTGTGAGCTCTTTGACAGGAAGCTCTGTCTTTTGCCTTTTTGGGGCATTCCCCTTTGCTTAATACAGTGCTCAGCACATGGTAGGCCCTTAATAAATGTCTATTGCTTGACTGTGGATCCTTAAAGATCTCTGATAATTTCCTGTAAGGTGAATGCTTTGTGGAGAGACAAGCTTTAGAGTCAACCTCACTCTTGGACCCTCTGAAGCCAAGCTATCTTTAAAAAGTTTTACTTGATGAAGACAATTATTTAACTTGTCAGCATTAGGGAGAGCAAGAGTGAAGTAATTCTACTGGCTCCACCTTTTCTCTCTCTAGAGACATACATACCATCCAAGTCATCCCTGCGGGTAAGGGGCCCACAGAGTACTTTATTTTGCAGTTGACAAAACTGACCATTTTAACTGAGATCTTAAGTACCATTAGATTAATCCTCAACAAAGGTTTGGTCATGCACCAAAATGTTTGGGAAATGAAACCCTGAACCAAAGTTCTTCGGTCCCTAACCAGAAATCTCAAAGGAAAATGAATCCTATGTAGGAAGATTTCTTTTCAGTTTCTTGGCTAAATAACTTCTCTATTTCTAATGGAAGCCTCTGGGAGGGAGTGGTAATTATTTTTCTTAAATTAAGTATCTTCAACAGAACCTAGGAGATCCAAATGCAGGATGGAGAATGTACTTCTGAAAGTGTGACAAGTAAGGACAGAATTCAGAGGACTGGCAGGTGT
Organism: Potorous gilbertii; assembly: GCA_028658325.1. Taxonomy (NCBI): domain Eukaryota; kingdom Metazoa; phylum Chordata; class Mammalia; order Diprotodontia; family Potoroidae; genus Potorous; species Potorous gilbertii. The sequence goes on along the minus strand of CM053769.1, from coordinate 206,281,552 downwards.
GTAGGGAAGTCCCTTTCACTAAGTGAGACAGAGTAGGGCCTGCCAGATGGTTACTGGGACCAAATGATATTATCTCATCAAAGTCTGTACAAAGACAATTGAGTCATTGATGAGGTTAAGCTGCATTGGCCCAAATGTAGACAACGTAACAAACTGCCTGGGTGATAATATGAGTATGGGAATAAGGAGTACATACTAATGTTAGGTTGATATTGAAATATGGGGCAATATAATTTTCCAAGGAAATGTGACATAATGTTTTTTCATTCTCTTAGAAACCTATAGATGGGAGATTCAGGGGTCCTACTCTTTTGACCTAGGTTCTAAACTTTCAGGCTTTACTACTTCACTCTGGACTGAGACTACTTATTAACATTTTTCTGATGTGTTTCTATGGGTTAATAGTTGGCTAATAAAACCAAAGGGCAAGTATTTTGGATTGAACACTTATATAACACTCATGAGTCCTGGGGATGTGGGAATTCAACAAATAGAAATCTCATCTTTTAGATTAGTGGTCTCAAAGATTTTTAGGGCTCATATTTCAGTAGAGAAAGACTGGATAAAAAATAATTAACCCCATCTTGTTTCTCCTCTCTCTCCCACAAAAATCTTGCTAACCATTAGTAGACTCTAATAGCTTTTGATGTCTTATTTTTTAATGTGATGGATTGTTAATTCATGTCATCAATTAAAATCTAGGCATTGGTGTGTGTGTGTGTGTGTGTGTGTGTGTGTGTGTGTGTGTGTTAGGCATTGGTGTGTGTATGTGTGTGTGTGTGTGTGTGTGTGTGTGTGTGTATGTATGTATCCTAAAGAGATTTCTATGTATATTGGTTAAGAGACGACCCAGAACACCCATGGGGACCCAGGGCCATTCTTGGCCTAATCTTTGAGAACCATTACCTTGGTTATTTGAATAAAAAAAAATGGGAGATTTCAGTTTAGCAGGAGAAGATAAAGGTCAGCTGACTACAGAAAATTGTCTAACTGCCCTCCTAGAGCCTCAAGCACTCAAACTGCTGCTGCCTGGGAAAGGCTTCTCTGCTAAGGCTACCTCATTCCAGTGCCCTGGGGAACTATAGTGTTGCAATAGTCTACTATAAAAGCTTGGCTCAAGCACTGCCTTCTACATAAAGTCTTTGCAGTGACTAGAGTACTCCCACCACAAAAAATATACTGTATTTATTTTGTGTATACTTTTGTATATCCATATTTTCTCCTCCAACAGAATGTAAGCTCCTTGAGGATAGGGATGATTAATTTTTGTCTTTTTATCCTTAGCAGCCAACATACACCAATAGCTTGGAACATATCAGTTCATACCTATTGATTGAGTGAGGAAATATAGAGTTCATGGACCAAAGCTACTAGAATATCCCTTCATTGAGCATCTCCCCCCACTCAGATGCCCCTGGAGTCCTTCTTTTCCTTTTTTACTTCTTTTCCTTACTTTCCTCTGCCATATCCCCAAGTAAAGGGGCTAGAATATGGTAGCAGCTTGGTGTAGTACATTGATCACTGTGTCTTGAGAATCAGGAAGTTGTTTAGTCTTTTCAGTTGTGTTTTTCTCTTTGTGACCCATTTGGGGTTTTCTTGACAAAAATACTGGAGTGGTTTGCCATTTCTTTTTCCAGCTCATTTTACAGATGAGGAAATTGAGCCTAATAGGATTAAATGACTTGCCCAGAGTTACACAGCTAGTATTTGAGGCAAGATTTGAACTCAGGAAGATGTCTTCCTGATTCTCAGCCTAATGTTCTATCTATTGTGCCACCTAGTGAATTCAAATCCCCTTAGACACTTACTAGCTATGTGACGTTGGGTGAGTCAATTGACCTTTTTGAGACTCAGTTTTCCACCTGTAAAATAAGGGGTTTGTACCAAATGGACTCAAGCCCTTCTAGCTCTAAATACATGATCTCTAAGCATACAGTTGAGTGGAGTTTCTTTACAGTATAATCTAAGAAATCATAATAACTATAGTTGCTGGTTATATTTCATAAAAATTTCACATCAGATTTTAGTGGAACTTTGGTATCTATCATATATTAGGTTCTTCTGAGAGGTACAGTAGTGGATATAGTGCAGATCTGAATTCAGATCTTCTCTCTGACACAAATTAATTGTGTGATTTCAGTCAAGTCATTCACTCTCTCAGTGCTACAGGCAAATCTCTCATATGGTAAATTCCCGAGGAGGATAGCCTGAATTGGCAGAGAAAATTTCTTCATAAATGCATTCATTCCCTAGACAAATGAAATCATGGGTTCAGTCCCTATTATGTTCTTCTAAGCATGCCAAGAACTCTTAGCATCTAAGCAACTCAAAGAGTTAGCAATAACTCATGAGCCAGACTTAGGGGGTATGATGATTGTCTTTATGTATCTGGAGTCCTATCATGTGGAAAAGGGATGCTGTTGTAAAGGACAGAACTAGGACAAGTGGGTGTTATTTTCAGGAGAGTATGGTATTTCAATTCAATGTAAGGAAGACCTTTTAGTCCCTAAGTGGAATAAATTGTTTCTGGAAGTAATGGTTTCCCTGTTATTGAAAGTATTTAAGCAGAGGTTTCATGGCTACTTCTCTAGATTGCTGTAGAGAGGATCCATGTACTAGGCAAGCAGCTTCAACTTCTGAAGTTCTTTCTGGAAAGCTCTTAAGATTTTAGGGTTCTTTCTTCCTACTTTGGATGGTAATACAGCTAGCTCCTTCAAAATGCTAGTAACCATTGTTCAGTCCATTTCCCCTCCCCCCAATCACATCTGGTTTTGAGTTCATATGTGGCTTTGGCTTCACATCTGGCTCTCTTTCACAACTCAGCACAACTATATGTTAACATCCCTCTACACTTTGCTGCACTTTCACCTTCTAGCCCATGTTCCTTGAAAGTTTTTAAATTTTATTTTATTAGGTAAGGGTGCTGTGGTAGTTATAGGGTACTTTTTTGCTGCTGGTGGTGTGGTAGTGGGGTTGTTGCTAGAAATGAAGTTGGTAGATTGGAGGTCCCCATTCTCAGTCCCCATTCTCTTTATCCTCCATCACATGTTTCATCCTTTTTTAATGTCAGCTATCTTTAAAACGTCTTTGGACAGCACTATAAAATTCCAACCTCCTAGCATTAAAACCAATAAGCACTTATTACATGCTGACTTTTCTACTCCCATAGTGTTTTGTGGCACATGATCCCTCCCCCTTGAAGAAATAAAAAGGCACACACACACATGTTATTAAAATGAACTGTTTATATTATCTCAGTTGAGTCAATACATTATAATGTATTAAAATGGAAAGGTACAAAATTGAAATAAATACTTTCTGATTCATGTATAAATCTTTTTTTTTTGTCAAGATGACTTATCGTCAGTACATGTCACAAGAAAACATTTAAAATGACACTGAAACAATCATTTAAAACATGGTGCATGGAGGAAAAAGGTAAAGAAACAACTTTTGGCTTGTTTTGGCATGAGACCTTGATACAATTTGGGTTCCCCAAAACCATGTGAAGGGTAGTAAAAGAGGAATGCTCAAAACTGATTTAAAAAAATAAACAGGCTTTACAAAAACCCTCTTTTCTTTAACTCAGCCACTGTTCTATATGGTCTGCACTTACAGTAGATACATTCATTATTGTCCAGAGGAAGACAGCAACTGCCTTTCATTTTAAAGAGTTTGGTGGAAAGTACAAAGAAATATGCTAAAGCTGATGCCCAGTAACATGATTAGAAGAAAAAAAATTGAATGTTTCACAGGAACAGCATTGAAATAAAAACAGAATAGGGGAGGGGCATTGGGACTTGAGGTGGAGGAACTGAGAGGAATCCTGATCTGAAGCAAAGCAAGGCCAAGATCATAGGAGATACTAATGACTCAGTGGGAGTTCTCTCCATCTAAGAAGTCTGAGGTTCATACTGTGTAGAAATCATTCAATTTAAGCAAGATTTTGTTGGGGTGGGGTGGGACATAGGTACTTTACAGTCTTAGCAGTATAGAGAGGCATACCGTACCATGGGCAGGTTTAGAGGGAGGGGCTCTCCCTTTTGATTCTGACTGCATATATGATGGTTCTTAAGGCAGTGAGGACTTTAGCAACCCAGGAATAAGGACAATTAGATGTAATCAGTTTGAGGGTAAACAAGCCAGGGAAGAGGGGTCTCTTTCTTCCCATTAACTTTCCTTCAGGCATATTAAGCCTTGGTTCCTGAAGCTCTGAATGTACAGTACATGGTTGCAGAGGGCATGCCCTTTGTAAAACTCCATGGAAATGCTTGACTCTGACTTATAACTACTGGACTGAGTTTTCTACTCTATCTTAATCTCCTCTCTGATACCCCCTCTTCCTAGCACAGCAACTGTTCTTTACTAGCCTATCAAGTGGAAGCACCAAGGTTTACGCAGAATTAGGTTAAGTAGGTCACCATCATAACACCCCTTCATATAACAGACATGGGAATGGACAACACAAGAGCACTGAATACCTCATCTTTTGGAAAATGGGGCCTGATACCTCTTTTTCTTTGCTCTCAACTGCTGTGCTATTTGATTGATAATACAAGGAGCCTAAAGGAGAGCCAAGACAGATTTCTCTAGACCAGGTGAGAAGAGATGTACAAAATCTCTAGGAAAGCAAGTGTCCTGATAATCTATGAGACCACAGAAGAGGCTCCTAAGGGGAGGTGGTAGAAGCTTAGGGTCCATTCAGTTGGGGCAGAAATTGGGAGACAACTAAAGGATATAGAGTACTCTCTTAGCCTTTGGATAAGGAAAGTTCAGTTGATTTATGGTAGGAGATAGGAGGAAGATCTTTCCTCAAGATCTTTCCTTATATTTCTGGACAGACTTCTGAGAAGGTGCTGGGAAGGTCCTGGTACAGGCAATTTTACCTCTAATGCTTTCAATAGTCAAGGCTGAACTACAGTGTTCTATCTGTGGTTTCAGCTAAAGGACAGCACTATTTAATCTAGCTCATGCATACAGAGGTAGTAGGGCCAAAGAGATCCCAAAGGGCCAAATAGAGATCTTCCCAACATTTTCTAGATTGAAGTATAGGATGCACCTTCTGTAGAATACTAATGGATCTTAGAATTCAGTGGTAGAGAGGCATAATGCGCTAGAGTTGTTCAATGGCAATAGTTAGGGAGTATATGAGATAAAATGAAGGTGTTGATGGTACAAATGATAGTAGTAAGCAGTAGAGAAGAAGGTCTACCTAGGAGATGCCCAGACTCTTGGGCTGTTTCAGGCCTATCCTCTCTGTGGCAGAAGATACCTTGTTTTAGTCTGAGTAGGTCTAAGGGATATGGTCTTTGTAATAACCAGAAAAACCAACAAGAAAAACATAGGTGATTCTTGAAAAGATTATTCTCTTGTAAAGGAAGCTGCCCCTACTGGTTCATCTGGCTTTCTTAGTTGGTCTTTGCTACAGTAGGTTTTTGTCTATACGTTCTACTGAACCACAAGATGTACTAAGGAATTGAAAAGAAATATGTAGAGATAATGATACTGTAGAGTACCTTGCCTAATGATAGGATGCCCACAAAGATAAGGGTCAGCCAGGGTGATCTAGGTATATATTTATAGGACTCAAACCCTAGTCATATCCAATGGAATCATTCTTCTTACAGTCGCAGCCCTCTGACTGCTCCAAGACCAGGAGAAATGAAACCATCCAAAACCTAGGAGGGATCCTGGGAATCCGTAGCCAAAGAGAAGCTACACTTATGTCCCCTCTAATGACAAAGTGATCCCAGAAAATGATGGCCATTTGATTTGATATGTATCTCTGCTCTGGATTCAGGTTCCCTTTCAGGTTAAGTGGAAAAGTAATTTGCTGACCTGAAGGACCAGGAAGTTTTATGCCAACTTATATGACCTACCCAACAATGGAATGGGCTGCCTCACTGGAGGCCTTCAAGCAGAGGTGGTCCCTGGATGGGAAGATTATATGGGAGTTGCAAATGCCAAGCAGGACACTTAATAAGATGGCTTCTGAGGCCTCCTCTAACTCCATGGATCTATGATTGTATGAATGTGTTCCCACTTGACTCTTAGTCCCCACATTTCTTTTCAGGTTGAAGATGCTTCTTTTCCCTTAGATTGTGACATATAGGAGGAGGATACCCAAATAATGATAGTATGACAATCTAATTTCAGGAGTTTTTCAATGGAAAGAAATCTCTTCTAGTTTGATAAATATTGGGTGAGCTACAGTTGAGTGAACTGTCCTAACCATGGTTTTTGGTTTATTTTTTTTTTAAGGGTTATAGAACTTAGAGCTAGAGAGAACTTTAAATCATGTGGCCAAGCCATATATTTTTCTCAATGAGGAAAATGGAGTTCATCAAGACAAAGTAACCTATTCAGGGACACAGACATACCTAACTACCGGCAGAGCTGGTCCAAAACACGGAACCTTGGTTTCCTGATTCCTAACCTGGGCCTTTTTTCAATGCAATTTTGTTTTTGGCTTTGCAATCCTTCTCTAGGTAAGTTCACCATTCTGACTGTATCCACTTTACAGATAAATCAATTAAAGTATCATCAAATGCCCTAGAAGCAATCAGGAATGTTGTCCATGGATATTTGCTTTCCACACTTCATTCTTCTTTATGAAGGCCAGAAGACCACTGAGGGATCTGAGGAAAACTCCTTGAAAGGGTCAATCTTGAGGGAAATTCAAGACTCCTCTGGACAAAGCTGACTAATAGACGATAGTTAATAAGCAAATCCTTAAAGAGAATACTGTATAGCTCGAGGGAATACTTTTATTACCTTCCACTAGAGAAGAAAAAAAACAAGGGTTCACCCTTTAGGGAAGAGAATACTAGAAAAGGTGATTTCTAATTTCAGTAGACACACACAAAATGGAAGTAAATGGGCTTAAATAATAATGGAAAAGAAGAGTATAGATATTGGGGAAAATTTTCTGACTGTGAGACTTGTGAGAATTAGTGTAGATAACTCTAAATTCTTGAAGAGTTTGAAAAAAAAATGGACAGCTGCTGTGTAGGATCAGTTAACTGTAGTTATGCCTGGCAGGGTGTTGAAGACTAGAATATCATTGAAATCCCGTTTACTTCCTGTTTCTCTGATTCTTTGAAATCTTGGGTAACCCCATGTCCCATGTTCTTACTCCAGGGGTTACTGGGAAGTGACTAAAGGTCTGGGAAATAAGGGTTCTAACTTACGAGGCACAAAAGATAGGTAGGCTGATGGGAAAACTCCAGTTTGGGGCCAGTTAATTAAGAACTCATGCAAAGTATTTGTTCTTTCTAAAGAAAAGAAGCAGGCAAGTACTTTAGTTAGGTAGCACATGGTTTAAGGAGGCTGCTTTTCAAATTCTTCAATAGTGCTTGCTCACTAGTGCACTGGGAAGAGACAACAGTGTTGCTGTTGAGTCCTTTCTGAAGTTTTCTCAAGGGTATCTTGCTTAAGTCCGAGATTGGGCAGGACAGTGTCAGCAAGGTAAACAGTCAGTGCTTTTCACCACCACCACCACCATTTCCCAGACTCACTTCTCTTTACTGTTAGGAGTCAAATTGCAAGGAAGACAGAGGATAGTGGTTTGACAGAACTAACATGGTTCAATGGAAAGTGTGCTGAACTAGAAATTAGAAAACCTGAGCTCTAATACAGGTATCAAAATTTACAGCTGTGGGACCATGATCAAGAAACTCATTTGTCCTTTCTGAGCCTTACATTCCTGATCTCTAAAAAAGGGGCCCTCTGACTGCATATCCTATAACTTACTAGAGTCCTAAATCAGAAAATAACAAGTTAGGGAAACTGTGTAATAATCATAATCTTAAATTAATTTATAGATTGGATTCAGATGAAGCACAGATCTATTTCTGTTATCTCTTTGTTGTCAAATAGTTCAGGAAACCAGCTACAGGAGTGGAGATGTGGTCCTGTCTCAGGGGTTAGGGTTCCATCTCTACTTCCCACAGTGTTTTCTTGTTACTGGGGCAAGGAGACCTTGTCTTTTTCTGTAGAACTATACATGTGGCACATTCCAGGTATTTCCCCTTCCAGTTCACATCCTGCAAAGGAGACTTGGGTTCAATAGAAGATTACCTGTAATGTCTAAAGAAGAAAATAAAAAAACTTAGTGGTCAATAGGAAAAAGTGACCTAGATCTTCCTGAGGGAAATGGTGAGGTACAAGAATGTTAACCATTCTTTCCTACAGTTCATTGAACATGATCATCAGTATCCTCCTCAGCTGTTGCTTGCCTGGGGCTACTTTAACATTAATCATAGTGGCTCCTATCTACTGCAGAGGGAAGCTGCAGTGTTGGTGCAGTGTACCAGGAAAGGAAACAAGGAATAATCTATAAATCAGATGTTTTGTCTCAAAATAAAAAAAAAAACACATAGCAAGCTAATCAGGAGTAGATTATTTTCCTTTTTGATAGGAAGAGAGACCTAATGACTTGATGAAACTTGCCTCAGATGGACTCTGAGAACCAGAAAATATAGAGGAAGTAAAATGAAATAGAGGACGATTCATCAGGTTAGTTTCACTGTCCAGACCTGAGACCATCCAATGGTACTTTTAGTGTCAAGGTCTTCAGTTAATTTTTTTTAAAGCTGAAAAAAAAATTGGATTATATTGAGTTGTTTTAATATTCTTATAATTGGCATCTACCTCTACCAACAAGAAGAGTTCTTTTACAGGCAAATAAACCTAGATAGGTTGGGGACCTCTGGGTTCCTTACAGGGAAAATATGAAGTTAGGCCATTTCCCCCCATTGTCCACAGGTAGATGAAACCAAATGAACCTGTAAACAAGTCATATAAATCTTTCTGTGCTTTACTTTCCTAAATTATAAAACAATGTTGGAACTAGATGGTCTCTAAGGTTCCTTCTAACTCTATCATCTATGAAAATTATGAAATTTCTAGGGATAGATCATCTCTGAATGATAAAGAACAATCTACTTTGGATCTTGGTCACTGTCTGGGCTCCAGTTCCACAAAGGGCAGAATGAGTCAAAATGTCCTTTCATTATAGCAAGAAAGATTTCTATGAGATAGCATAAAGAACTGTGTGCATAACCAAGGCACCTGGATGAGCTGGAATGGATCACCACCTTCACTAAGGATGCTCTAATAAAAGACATTTATTCAGAATGGGTTTGGGAGAATGCATTTGATCTAGCAGCTGAAATTTTCTTTTAACTTTGGATTTGATGAATATGCACCTCCTCCCTACAAGTGAAACTATCTGAAAGGCTCCCTGGGACTAACTCTCATTCCTCAGTTTTTAAGAAACTTTTGTGTGGATAAGAGTGGCTCAACAAAGGCTCACTCCCCTCTCCACATTAGCTTTGCCATGATGCCAAATTTTGGGAACATCTTAGGTCCTGCACAGAATCTGGAAGGAGTGAAGTGGAACAAGAACATAGCTCTATAACAGAGATTCTCTCCTATAAAGGCCAGCACCCACTTAACCTTACCAAAGAGTATACCTATCTCGCTTCGTTCTTGAAAACTAGTCCCTTTCCCAGCAGGTATGGCTGATCAGGTTAAACAATCCTGTCTGAATGGAAATACACAAAAGGCTATTATTCCAAACCAGCTGACTCGTCAATGCAGATCTCTTAGCAATGCTTGCAAAATCAAAGTCATATGGATTCATAACAAGTGTGATGAATGAAGCAACGAATTCTAGTAAAAGATACTTTTGAGACTCTCAGTCTTTGGAGACCTGACCTTGATCTGTTAGAAGAGGAGAGTCATACAGTCAATCTAGTTCAAAATCAAGCATATATTTGTATATCCTTTTAAATAAAGTCAGAGCCAATAAACCAGATGGTTTTGATTGGTCCTAGATGGTTTGTTTTTTTTTTCAAATTTAGACAGACGTTAATAGCCCATATGCAAATAGGCATACCTAGCTACAAAAAGATCAGTTTCTTTGTGTGAGCCATAGGCAGACACCTGAAAAATGTGTAACTAGACTAAAAATACTGCTTATGTCTGTGCATGGTGACTTCCCCGAAAGAAAGGGGCTATTAGAGTTAGAGAATAAGGGAATTATACAAGAAGGGAAAATTTCTTCTCCACATGCCAAAGAGAGGCTCAAGCCTATTGATTCGGGTTCAATGAAAGAAAATGCCAACATATCCAAATCAATTCAATAATGCTATTGCCCATCATACCTCCTTCCCCCTCCTCTTTCCTCATCCTACTCCACCTCTTAAGCAAAATAGAGTCCATGTGGAGCTAGGATGAGACTTTGATATTCAGAATGATCCTGAACTAGAATAAATAGCTCATGCTTCTGAGCTATTTCCCCTGAGAAGGCCCAGATCTCTCCAAGTTGGGTTATAGCAATTGTTTATTTGCCATGGAACATACAATGATAATACCTTAGGTATTTACAGAACTACTTTTGTCTTTCAAGTGTTTGAAGACCTAGGGGAAGGATTCGCCACCCTAACCCCAAACCTCTCTCCTCCATTTTACAGATGGAGAAACTGAGGCACAAGTAGGGGAAACATTTTTTCCAAAATCCATTCAAGTCAATGATTCAACTAGAAGTAGAATCCAGGTCCTTTCATTCCTAGCCCACTGAGGTCTCCTCTGCCTTTTCTTCTGACACACACTGAAATTCTATATAGAGAAGATATTATGTGTATTAATATATAATGTATAAATATATATTTATATATATTTCTTAGTGTAGATTCCTGACCCTTTTCCCTTCTGTGTACATCATGGTTTTAGAAATGTCCCATGAACAAGTTAAAAACTCAGTACTGCTAAGAGAAAAGTACAACCTTGGAAAAGGAGGGTTATATCACCATGTAGGTGATAACTCCTATCACCAGGGCCAAGAAATGCTTCAGATCTGAACCTTATAGTAAATTAAATGGACACAACTAAATTGAAATTGTTACGTGAGATATTTTTTTGCCGGACGAACCGAGCTTCCACAATCAGTTTTAAGGAACAGTAAATACAATAGAGATAGATAGATACACTATGCTGGATCTTGAGGAATAAAAAAATATATATATATATATCAAGAGAAATATGCTAAATAAACTAAGACGAACATTATAGGGGATATTCTGGTCAACAAACCATCACCATTAGAATCAAAAAGTAAACCATCCTTTTCACTGAGTACCTCCACAACATTTCTCAATGCACTAAGTACATTTTAACCATGCAGGATTACACAAACATCTTAACTAGGTTGTTTTTTTTAAAATTCAAACACCAACATTATGCATTTTTTGTTAATTATATTGGTTAAAGTTACAGCCAGTGGCTGCCAAATATCAGATACATCATATACATATTTTTATACAGAATCTGGACAACACAACATTACACATCAGAAAGAGAAAGAGAAAGATTATTTGTTCCTTTGTGGGTTTTTTGTTGTTGTTGTTTGGTAAAAAATAAAGTCAAACATGAGAAGTAATGGGAAACACTTCAACAATTGAATCACATGTGGAGAACTGCTCATCAAAATACAGAAGTACAGAAGGAGAAAGAGTTCATATTTAGGTCTGCATCTAGAATTTTCTTAGCTAAAGAACCAAGACAGCACCTAGGATGTATTGGTTTTGTAAAGCAGAGAGAATCACAAAGTCATGCTAGTTGATTCCCAACACATTTCCAACATGAAAAATATATATATGTTCTTGATGACAACTTCATCTGGGGGGGGGCAATGTTTTGGAACATTCTCCCTACTCAGGATACTGGGTAATGCAGGAGAAAAGCTCAGTTGATGGAGCCCTTGGCAGAGACAGAGACAGAAGCAACAGCCTTAAACAGGCTTGAGGATCTGAGAAATCTCCGGGAGTCAATAAAAAAAAAGTTACTTGCACTTGCTCTGGTCTCCATTGGTTTCATGTAGCCAGTTAGCAACATGGTTGAGGAGACAACCCCCATGGCCAACTGGGCTAGCCTGGCTCCATTCCTTCCCACAAATATGTTGAACCAACACAATCGTAAGAATCCAACCCAGAAATAAGAATGCTAAATGCAAATCAAGGAAATGCTGCTGTAGTTACAGCTTTGTACGAAAAATGCTAAAATTTCAGATATAATCAGACATACAAAATCCTTTCTGATGAGATTCTTTTAAGCCATTACAGTGCAAGGTTTTTTTGATTACAGTAAAATTTAAATATATTTACAGTAACTAGAGTTAAGTAGCTGATTTTGTTTTTGTATAACAGTAGGTCCCTGATAAGCAAGTGTGCACCAATCTGATATCAACCCAGCACAATAATGGCTATTTCAACAGAAATACATCTTCTTGTGTATTTACCTTGAATAGCCATAAAAGAACAATGTCATTTGCACAATTTTATAAAGCACAAACTTTTTCCTCAACAACAAAAAAATAAATGTGATGTTGAAATTCCAGTGGGAAAAGAAATGGAAAATAGGAGTGAAGTCAATGGTTACTTGCTTGGTTTGAGCCAAGCATTTTGTCACCTCACTGAGCTCTTCTTTATTGTACTTTAAAAATTCTTTTTTGCATGCCTTTGTGAGCAATGCTTTTCTGTGCTTCGATGCCCCCATCCCTGGTTATATGGGAAGGAGTAGGTACAACCTCACTTAGTGAAAGGAAAGACATGGTAGAATTCATTTTCACTCATTGCCATTCAATACCTGGAAAAGATAATGAAAGAAAAGAAGGATGGAGAGGAATGGCCACCATCTTGAAAGTAAGGTAGCTCTTGTGTGCAAACTATTTTGCCTCTCAAGGCCTCTTATTTTGAGAAGGACAAAAGGAAAGACATGAGGCGGCCAAAAGGGTTCTTTATAGAGAAAGAGAAAAGATGATACTAAATGAATAGATGGCTATGCAATGTAGGATGTGGCTAGACAATGAATTTCTACTTTCCTTAAGTATTGTTGAGATATGGAAAGGTATAACCAAGTGCAATGATAGAACAGTCTTTTGAAATCTTGAAAAGCCCATCTGTCTGGTATAGTTTAAGAGGCAATCCAGCCAGAAGGCAAAAAGATAAGCTGGAAGATCACAGAAAGCACCTAAAAGCATTAGGATCCTTTGATTTCTTTTCTCCACTTTGTTAAGCTCTTACCATTTTCAGGAGATTGAATAGGGTTTGGCAACCTATGGCAGCTATGGGAGCCAAGATGTTTTGGAGTCCTAGTCCAAAGCCCTAGGCAAAACTATGAAGGAGTCAGTCAGTTTCCATCCTCATCCTCATTCTCTAAGCTCTAGCTTATGTCCTTTCCTTGCTTTCAGATGACTGGTAACTAATGTAGGCCAAGGTGTTAACTGATAACAGCTTGAAGCAGGACACCTCCTCACCACCTATGCCCCACCCCCACATACATATACCTCTATATTTTAAAGTGCTGATTATTAAAGACTGTTGAAATTTGATATTTTGGGACCACTTAAGCTAAAAACATGAAAACATTCTCAGGGTTATAATGGAGAAGGGCACTGAACAAGAAAGGGTTTATAATCTTTCTCTTAACCATCTATTCATAGATCATAGATTTAGGATTGAATCATTTAGTTCAAGGTTTCCATTTTACACATGAGGCAGCTAAGCAAGCTCCTGCCACTCTAGGAGAAAGGTTCATGGAGGTGTTCCTACGGTGAGTCTCTGATTCTACCCCTTCTAGTAGGTTTGCTCTTATACCTCAGAAGACTCTGAGAGGACGACTTGCAGATTCCTTCTCCCTCCACCATGAAGCTTGAGGGAATGAATAAATGAAGACTTGGCAAAGCATCTCTGAAAGGTTGCCAGCCCTCAAGATAGAAGGTAGATAGAAGGCAAGCCAGAGAAAATTTCTGTCCTCTGAGATCTCCATATTGGATGTGTTAGTACCAGAGGGATCCATTAGAGGTATTTTTTAGGCTGTGATTGCAAAACAGGGGCTCCTGATGTGTGTGTGTGTGTGAAAATACATATACATATATATGTGTGTGTGTGTGTATTGAAATTATACTTTTTACCAGCCAAATCAGTAATTTTTAAAAAAAAGATCCTTCAGAATCTGACTTCAGATTTAGTTTTTACTTTAATTCTGCATTATTCCTCTTCATCCTCAGTTCTAGTTAAGCTGGTCTGTTTGCTGTTTTCCATGCATAGAACTCTTACTTCCTTTCTCTTTGCATAGGCTGTGTCCTCTTTCTGCCTGGGGTACTTTCTTTCCTCTTCTCTGTCTCTTGGAAGCCTTAACTGCCTTTTACATTCTCAAATGCCTCTCCCTACATCAGGTCTTTCCTGATTCCCCTAGTGATCAGTGTTCCCCTCTCACACATGCCCAATTTTCTCAACATTTATTTTGTATATGTTTTATATTTGTTTATCCTAATAACTGTTGGCTTCCAACAGGAGAATATAAACTCCATGAAGGTAAATAAAAGTTTCATATTTGTCTAAGTATTTCCTAGAACCAATCATAGTGTCTGGCATGTAACAGGTGCTTAGGAAATGCTTATTGAACTGAATCCAACTATTGTACCATAGTATATTAAGGTTCCATTAAAGTAGTGTTGTTTATTGCTATGGCAACTGAGTAGGGATTTAAAAATTAAAAAAGCAAAATAGATGCTAAATTTCTAAAACATTGGCACTCTTATAACTACTCAGAGGACTACTAGTGAATGGAAGGACTCTTGGTCTGGAAGGTAAGTGGCTCAGATAGATCCAGAGTCAAGAATCCAAATGTAGTTTCCATTCTCTGATGACATGGGTTTTGGGGCTACCCCAGGTCTAGTTGAATTGGATCTCATGGTTTCATCTAGTGTGTGTTGACCAGTGATCTTCCTTGAATGAGGGAGAATGTTTATGAAGGTCATAGCTTTCCTTCTGAATGTATCACTATTATGAGTTGACCAGTCCCTAAGTTATCTACTAAACAGACAGTTCAAAAGGTGCATACTGACTAGCTAGATCTGTTTGTTGTCTTTAGGATGAGTACTTCTGATTGGGAAGTCCATTGTTGGAATATGTTTAGACAGTGGTGTTCAAGGATGAGAGTTGTACGTGTTGGAGACCAGCAAAGTAGAAGGGGTGCTAGAATGAAACATAATGTGCTTTAAGTCTAAAGACCAAGGAAATGGAGCACATTCCTTTATTTCTGAGAGTCTGTTCCTGTCACCCACCTGTCATCCATTTGCATTTGCCAAAGTAAATATCCAACTTGATGAAAATATCTCATTGCAGGACTCTGACATACCACTCACAAGTAATGACATCTAGATACCAATGGGAAGATGCCATTTTCACATCATTTATGACAAGTCTTTCTCTGGCTGAAATTGAGGTCCTTTCGGGAGCTCTACTAAAAATCCTTACCCAGGAGCAGTGGGAACCCTAGGTTATCGTTTGTTTGTCATGCTGCAGAATTCCCTCCTCTCTCTACCTATGAGAAGAGGAAGTTTTCGACAATACTAACTCTGGAGCAGGTAGCTTTTGCTTTAGACTTCCATGGGCAGTTTGATAGAACCAGGTAAAAGGAGTATTGTCAAAACTGGCTTGGGAACTGATTGCTCACCTTTACAACAAAGACTGCATCTATTTGTTATGTCTAGTAAATGGTTAAGAGAAAGAAAAGAATAGTGACTTTTTATTGTGGAGCTTTAAACAACTATAACAACGTGGATTAAAATTTGCCATGGCTATCTACATTGCCTTGGAATATTTTTCCCCCAGAAAGGAGATAGGAAAAGATGAAGAGAAATGGGGTAAAAGAGACAGGAAGAAAATCAAGTTAGGGAAAGGGTAAGAGTTATAGAGAAATCACAGAATATGGGATCTGGATAGGACCTTAGTGATCATACAGACTAATCTTTCATAAAAAAAAGAAAGAAGCTGAGGCTCAGGAAGCCAAAGCGATTTGTCTGAGGTCACACTACTAGTTGGAAGAGGCAAAATGATAAAGAAACAAAGTCTCCTGACCCTCAAAGTGGTACCTTTCTATTATAATGATTCCAAATGGAAATGACATCTATGTATTGGGGATTCTTCTGTGTGTTTGAAAAGCAGCTCATTAACATTTCAAAATATTTAAGCAAACATTCATGTGTGTGTGTGTGTGTGTGTGTGTGTGTGTGTGTGTGTGTGCGTGTGACGACCAGATCCAGGACACTTATTCTTGGTAGTTCTCATAGAAATTAAGGACTGGAATTGGGAAATAAGACCATAAAGATTGAATCTGCAAAGCATTGTTGGACAAGGTAATAACTATCTCCTGAAGACAAACTAAGCATGACTCACAGTGAGGCATTAGGAATGGTCCTTGTACGAGGTGATTTCAAAAGACCTTTCAGAATATTCTACTACATACCTATCTGGGCTGGTTTTGGTATAGTCCTGCCAGACCGGGTGACCTCTCTTGATTGAGTTTTTCCAGGCTGGCTGATTGTCCCCTAGTCCTTTCCAGCTCTACTATGTAATCTCACTCAACCTCCTAATAGCACTCAAATTGAAATAAATTACTGGAATTTGAGGAATGATAAGCCTTGACAATAGAGAAGGTCTTAATGTAAAGCAAATCTCTCTTTTCTTCTGGGCATGTATTTCAGGAATATTGTGATTGGACTTGAGGCTTACCTCAAAAGGTGGCTTAGTGAGGCAGTCACACACCAAATCTGCATTATTAAATGCTTTCTACACGTGCTTAGAATTCTTGGACTTGAATAGATCTGCAGAGATTACCTAGGCCATCCCCAATCCTGCATCATACTAAATTAATGGACATGCATCTTCCTAAAATACCCTCAAAAGGAAGGCCTGGATCTACTAACAAAAGGAAAAGACATCTTTGCAAACCATCTGGTGAGTACCATGTAGATGGGAACAAAACAAAGCTGTCCATTTGCCAGGGGAAGTCATCCACATTAAGATGTATCATTTTGGTCAAAGACATGACTTCTTCAATATCAAGATAGTCTTTCTGCCATTGCTTAGCCTGAAAACTCAAGGAGTGGTAAGTGATTGGGAATACGGAGCTCAAAAGAGTGTTAGTTATACTGAAGATGTAAGGTAGTCACAGGAGCCACTGTTGATTATAGTAGCTGTTACTGAGATGTAATATCTGAACAAGGTAGTTTTGTGATTCAGCTAGACAATGAACAAGTTGCTTCATTCTCATACCAACCTCACTGCTTTTTCCATCTGCAACCTCCAATCTTTTCTCTTCACAGCAGTGCTCATTTCAGGGTCAGGGCGGACAAAGCAAAGGTACTTTTCTAGAAAAATTCTGACTTAGGAATTTCCCACTAAACTTTGAACCTATGGGAGGAAGCATTCTCATTAAGACTGTTATTAGATATAGGATAGATCATTGTTTAAAACTGAAAAGAAGCTGGGAGTTTTTTTATGTCTATTACTTTCCTGGTCAAACAGTAGGCTAGAGCTGGACAGGAGCTTTCTATGCCACATCCAAATTTGCTAATTTTCAACTCACTAATTGGTTTATCCCCAAATTCTTACCTTAAATTACCTCTAAAGCCTGAGCATTGCCAGGAACAACGCTAGAGTCAAAGGACTTTACACAAATAAGATAAATAAATGTTTGTTGAATTGGGAAGAGAGAGAACATTATTTTATAATTTTCAAGTCCAGGAAGGATGATTATAAAGAAATTAGTGAAGACCTGATTTTTAAAAAAATTTCTCCTTCTAGCAAATCCCTGGATGAAATTAATGATAGTTTTGTGGTCCAGTTAGATTTTTTTATGAATTGGAGATTAAAGAAAATCAGCTCTTGGCAACCATTTGAAGCACTTCTCAGTGGAGTTTAAAAAGAAACTTAATTCCTGATAAGGAAGAAACATTTGCATATTCAAGGCCAGAATATCCCTTGAAGTAGTATGGATTTTGCTCATGATTACTAAGGTGAAATGAAATGGGCACCCTCAGTGAACAGAGTTAGAAAACTACCATATATTGAAATAATTTTTAGTCTTAAGATGGACTTGAATAAAAATAGTACAATATGATAGAAAAAAAGAAATCTGGTAGATTGGGGCAGGAGTGGGAGGACAGAGTGATACAACTGGGATATCTCACCTTTAGAGGTTTTAGATTTAGTAATTTATTACACTCTCATTCTCAAGTAGACCATGTTTATAGTTGTTGGGTGAGTGATGATTAGATAAGTTAGCAGTGATTTGTTATCAGCCCACAGGGAAAAATCAACTAGAGTGCTATAGGGATTGACCCTTAAATTTATACTCAATAGCAAACCAGTTAATACAGAGTCATTGTCCATGCCACGTCTACCACTGCACCCAGTCTCTCTTGTGTCCATATATTAAAGTCTTCCTATTATAGTTGATGTAATTTATGTAGATATTTATAGCATATCTGTATCTTTTCTATCAGATTCTAAGCAACTTTAGGGCAATGACAATATCAAACTGAAACTCTATAAACCCATAGGAACTAGTGCCATTTTATATGTATTGTGGGCACTAGTAAACTTTGGATGAAAATAATTACTTTTGAGAGGTATAAAAGAGAATTTTTTTTTCAGATTTACTAGTGCCATGTCAGTAAAGGTAGAAAGGGCAGATATGCTTCTCCCTAGGAATCATATCTCTAGATTGTGTTAGGGTGAGGAAAACCTTATTATTTGTTTTTTGAGAAAAGAGGAAGTACTTTTCCCCTGCCTTCTCCCTGCCTATTTTTTCTTCTTTTCTCTCTGTCCACAAGACTTTTCCCCAGAGGAACATCTACCCCAAGCAAGTGCTTTGGTACCTAGTCTGACTTCTAAGATGCCCTTAACAAAGATATCTGCCAATGGAATCACCTGTAATGGACTGAATTGAAGTTTACTTCTTAAGTAGATGAAAGGAAATACGATTGAATTTTTTTAACCTGATGAAACTTCCCAAAGGTCTTCAAGATATGGCATGAAATCCATGTATAACAGATAAGTTGGCCTAACTATATGAATGCATTCAAGTTGGGAACTCTCATATGATTCTGTGAATGTGATAGAGCATTCTCAAAAAATAATTGTTCAACTCAATACATCAGTTTCCATCTCTGCAAAGTGGGTGGAATGACATGAAATCAATCCTCCAGAAATGGCTTCTTTAATTTCTTTAGTTTTGTGGGATTTGTATGGAATTTTATTTTTTTTAAGCTCACATCATGAGTGTAATCATATCATGAAAATTACTAAGAACTTTGGAAAGTCTGTAAAGATGGTTTTTCCTCCAAAATTGCTATCCTACGATGGTTCTCCTTGAAGAATGAGGCATGCTTGGAAGGGCGGAATTTGGAGACTTTGGCAGCTAGCCCAACCTGAAGGAAGCTGCCATTAGTTAGTTTGTGGGGGTCAAAGGTACTACCAAATATCTACCAGAGTGCCTTAGTAGATTCATGTGATTCTCCACCCTCCCCAGTGAATAAGGACCTTAAAGCTTAGTAATACACTATATCAATTTTTTTCTGAGATGGTTGCTCTACGCCCAGGTCTTAGAGGAAGCTTCTTAGCTATAAGCTTGAAGTTCCAAAAGCAGATCAAGATGGTGATTGTTCCCTGTTCTTGCTGTAGTACCCTGCATCTTCTTATTCCTTGTCAAATGCCCAAACGTCTCATTTTAACTTAAAGTGTGAGTGGTATGTGCAGAGCTGGGAGAGCAGGAAATAGCACTCCAGAAATCTCACTTCCTCTTTGCTTCAAATTCTACCCTCTTTTCATGCTGTATCTGGAAAGGCCCTCTACTAAAGTAGTATTCATGTACTTAGGCTATTAAAAAAAATAAAAGAATTCTGAGATTGTGGCCTCATCCCAAATCCAGCAGCTTTGGTCAACATCAGGAATAACTGCCACTGTTACTGGCACTTATAGCGTTTCCCAGATTATACTCTCAGAAGTGGAAAAGATTCACAGAGCTTTATTGATTTGTGAAGGTCATGGTTGTCACCAATGAGGGTGTGAGGAGGCAAGGCATTTTTAACTTTTCTTTGCCTGAAGTAGGATTGTCGTAAGAACTGAGAACTAACTAGTGGGAAAAGCTATCTATATGGGTGTCTCTCAGCAAACAATGGAGCAAAAAATAGAACCTAGTCTAAATAAAAGTACTTTTCTCTATCATTCCAGGAGAAACATAAAGCAGATGACACCCTCAGGTGAATGGAAATGATAGGAAAATCTATGTAGATACACCATGGTAGAGAAGAGAAACTCATGCCTACCATAGAAAGTGATAACGCCAAAGCACAGAGAAGAGCCCACCTTGGTTAAAAGGCAGAAGAAAGACAGAGGAGGAAGAAGAAAATGCCCTTGCCCTTTTGGAGCTGAAAGTTCTTTTCTATCTCTTTTCCACATCTATTATATGCATAGAACTCTAACTGATTTCCAAGGAAGCTGTACTAATGAATGAGAAACATGAGTGTATTAACAGATGGATATCACTAGCTTACCTGGTGTTAAAAGGGAATTAAATTAGGCTACATACTCATCTCTAGTTATATGAAATGGCCACTTACATCCTTATGGAAGGAACAGATTAGGCATATTTTCATGTTCTGTGCCGTGGACCAAATGTTATTCTTACCATATTCTATGCCACAGAACCATATAATGAGTACTCATAAGCTTTCAGGAAATTTTATGTCTCTATGTTCCTGTTTCTCTGTTCTAGAATCAGTAGAAAGTCAGAGTATACAGGTAGAAGGAAACTTGAGAGGAGAAAGGATTATTCAAATATTCAGATTTCAAGATAGTGTCCTGTAACATGGGGGTGCTCAAGCTGATAAGCCAAGATGAACTGAAACAAGATGAAAGGCAGAAGAGGGTGTGCAGCTAAATCTTCATCAGGAGCCTCCAAAAGGAGCCTCCAAAAGCTACTTTAATAGAGGTTTCTGTTAGTCAATAAATGGAAATAGTGGATAAAAATAAGTCCTGTAAGTCCATAAATAGGAATAAAAGGAAATGAAGACTGGATAACAGGAGTTGTGCTTTTTGGTATGTCAAAGACAGGATATTTTAAAAAATGTTTTAGAAAAGCTTAGTCTTTCAAAAGAAACTTGAGAAACTCAGTAAGGTGACAAAGTCTCCAGAATCACACATGAAATTTGGAAGCATACTTTCATGATATATATTCGTATATGTGCATACACATACATGTATGTATGTATTTATTTATTGTTAAGTTTTTTCTTCAAATCAACATCAAGATGTGTTTCAGCTTTTATACATATTTCATGAACATATTTTTATTTCATCCATAGACAAAATACTACTCCATCAAAAATAGAACTAGATGGAAACAGGCAAAGTATAATCTTGCCAGAGTTGCTTGAGATACCAGTTCAATAGCAGGGAAAAAACTCAACAGAACATCTAAAATATAAAAAAAAGCATCTATCATTGGTGAATAGTTTAATAATTCTTTACAACTTCATACAAGTCAAAAGAGTGCAGAATAGAGTCTGTGAAACTGAGTATAAGTGATTCCATTTTCATAGTCCCATCATATATTTAGGTAAAATCCACCATGTATGGAATTTTTTTTTATCAATTATGAATTTTATGTAACTTAATGAAATTGGGGCATTACATGGTTTTATGAGTTCCTGTTTAAATATCATTCCTAAAAATTACCTCAACTGAGAGGTAGGCCTGAATTTATTCTGTCCTTAAAAGTTATCAAATTTGTCAAACCTTTGACCAGTTTTGACAAAAGCTATGGGCAGAATAAAATATCAGTGAAGAGTTTGCATAACCTAAAATTTGTTATATAAATGTGTTAAATTAAACAAATATTTAAAAACAAATAGAAAAACAGTTGGGGGCATGTATCTTATAATTTCTACTCAAGATAATTTCACCCGGTTTGGTACTCAGTCAGCATTTTGTGCAAGACCGAGGTCATTATGGCATTGCTGGCTGGTAGCCTACCACTGGTTCCAAATCAATTTCACTTTGAATAGATACACAACATGGAAGAGGATCCCAACAGGTTTTAGAAATAATGTGAGTTAGTGCTTCTTTTGGGCACGTGATCACTCACAACAAAATGAAGATAGGAGGAACAACCAGCACAGTATAAACTTTGCAAAACCAAAGAATCAGAAACAGTTGAGTTGGACAGAATATGCAAGGGAGTCAGTGAGTTCCGTCTGCCATTCTGAGAAACCAAGAAAGATTTTTCTTTTTAAGGAGAAAAAAAGGAAAAACTCCAGGAAAACAAAGCCAAACTAATGTTTCCTCTATTTTTTTCCCCCAAACACATTTTTGTCAACCCCAAACCCAGTGAAATTCAGAACAAGACATTTTTCTGGAGGCTTTGGGGCTACAAGATCATGTCCCTTCAATTGTACCATGTAAGTCTACATAAGCAAAGCACCTTTGAAACTAAGAATTGTTAGAGAATCCTGGTGTCTTATTTGATGTGTCAGAAATTACAGTGGAAATAAATAGGATAATTCACTGAATAACAAACAACCATATTGACTCTAGTGTACAGGAAAAATACGTTCCCAAGGGCAAATCACAACTAAGAAGGTAGAGCACAATAAAAGGTTATGACATTTCATGAATATTAAGTGTTATAGCTTTGAACTTTATTGCAAAGCAAAAAATATATATTTATTTATATATATATATATTTTTTATCTACATATCACTTCTGACATTTTACACAACACCAAAGCGCAAGAAATCAAAGAAATCATAATGAGGTAGATACAGAACACTTAAGGATGAAAAAGACCGAAGATTTCAAATTTGGCTTAATACTGGGGTCACCAACACAGCAGCAAGCATTGATTCCTAATGCAAGGAATTTCAAGGAGTTCAAACCCAGAATGACACCCCATTATAAAATTCTAGGGTTGCAAAAAAAGAAATGAGGAGGAGAAAGAGCCAGTAAATCAAAGACAGCGTCTATTTCAAGGCTCACTGAAATAAATCAACTTTTGTGTCTTTGCTTGGAAATCACAATTTTAACCTTATTATTATTATTTTAACAATTAGGAGTAACTTGTCCCATAGGATTGCTACTGTTTCACCAGCCAAACGAGGAAGGTTGGTCAGTGTTGGTGAGGTGCAGATAGCCAGATATTATTGGAGGAGAAGTCAGGAGACAATAAATTTTTCCCTTCCTTAGAAAGACCCTCCTAGGAGCAGCTACTAAAGCTGACGCCTACATATTAGCAAAGGTCATTAAAATGGGCTAGTTTGGAACACAGATACCAATACATGAACTGTACCTTTACCTGATGAGGACTTGTGGAAATCATTTGTCCATACAATCCTTGGCTCAGTTTTCTCACTGTGTCCTTCTGATAGTCAATCCAAAGGGTACCTATCTGCTACCAAGTGCTAGGGAATCATACTAGGCTTGTGAGATTGTGAGATGTCTTCTGGATATACTATTTCTCTTTGGAGAGAGTTTAAAACATTGCAAAACAGATTAAGCACCAGCTACATTTCTTTTTAGATTACTAAATACATTGCCAGATAGGAGTTACAACAGGAGAAAGTCTTCCCTGTTCTGGGCCTTCTGCCCTAAATGGAAGAAGATGTTGATGTTATACATTTATCCTGGGATGGGGTGAGGCAAAGGAAAGTTCAGAGGATGGGCAACTTTCCTAGCAGTGGCAAGGGTTGTAGGTCAGGATGAGGGTCTAATGTGCCTAGGAGAACAGGAAGTTAATAGACTAGGAGGTAGTAGATTTTGGGTAATAATCCAGTGTAACTTGCAGATGGGAAGGTCTAAAGCTGATTTTCAGGTTTGGACTTAAATGAAAAAGGTAAAGTTGCATATATTTTTAAGTGTTTCTTTCTTGATGCAAAACAGAAACCTGTGAGGCTTAAGGAAGCAATTCCTAAATCTATCTTTAGGACTAAAAATGGAACTGAACCAAACACTTTAGATTCCTTGGCATTCCTTTTTATTCTGGCTACATCCCAACTTTCAATTGGATTACTTTAGTCAGAGATCATTACCCGCAATAGGATGGAGCAGTGGTATAACAGGTACTGCTTCGTGTGCCCTATTAGCCTTAGTTCAAAGAGAGAGAATAGCTCCTTAAGGACTATCAGGTTAGCTCAGATTAGAGCGGAGAGGGGGAGAAACTATTAACTAACTTGATATCACAGTATGTAGATGGTTGGGTGTGGCACCTTGATCTTGGGAAATTGACTAAAGTGCAGGCATGTTCCCTGCTTTTGCAGGAGGGCCAACAAAGGGATTGATTCGGGAACCAAAGAAGAAATGTACTGAAAAGATTTTAAGGAATCCACATAGGACCCTCCATACCACCCCTTTTCCCCTTCTTTAGGTCTATGCCTAGAGTGATTTTTCCTCATACCTCAAGTTATGATTAATGCTCACACTTGAATTTAATGCATAAAGTCATATACTGAAAGACAATAACTGGTGCCCCAAACTCAATTCAAATGGAAAGACAGTTCTGTCAAATATGAAGTGGTGCTAAGGTTGCAGAGAAATGGACAACTGACTCCTAGCCTAAAGAAGCTATCAGAATATTTAGGACAATAAATTCTAGGAGCAAAAGGCATGGTAAAATTGTGAAAGTTACCTACAATCATAAAAACCTTTGCTTCTCAGTCTTCTGGACCCCACCCTGGGTAAGGGAAGGTGGAAAGAGTACATAATAATGGCTTTCAGATCTACAGAGGATCATTAATATGGTGGAAGGTTCTTCAAAATAAATCAGACTGAATTTAAATGGGAAGTATTTAGATCAACCACAAGGGAGGGCTTATGAGAATGTCATTAAGTAGAGTGGAGGTGAAAATGCCACTCCCCCTAATCTTTAAGATTAAATTTGACTTACATTTGTCTGCAATGCTGTTAAATGCTGTTTGAGGATCCTTCCAGTATGCATCTCCAGATATTCCTTTAAATTCTGAAGGAGATACCAGCTTTGCTCAAGGTCTAGCTAGTCTTTTCAAAAGACTAAGATCAACTTTTCTGTCTGTAATTGTACCCCCAAACAGGGGTATTGGGTATTGGGATAATTTTAAACAAGTTGATTTAAAAAAAAAGGTGGTAGATAAAATGTATAGACCTTGAGTCTAACTTATGGTAGAAAAAACTAAGTTGATCTGCCAATTTCTTTCCCTCAAAATGATTCCAAACTGCATCTTACTCTATATTTCTTCAGTTTTCCGTTCTAATTCAAGCCCTGATCTCATCACCCTCCCACTAATTCATTCTTTCATTGTCTCTTCTAATTTATTCGTATAACAGCAAAAATCAACTTCCTGGGCATGCCATTCTCAATTAAAAAGTACTTTCAATGGTTTCTTCTAACTGCTCTTCCCCTGGATCTCCAGTGCCTCCACCCATTGCACTCTTCTACCGAACAGTTCTCGTTACTCCCTGATTTAGATTCTTAGCTCCAACCAAGGAAATCTCTTTGCTGTGCCCTATGTATGATAGGATCATTCTCTTCAAAATTTCTTTATCCCACCATCCTTTTTTCCCATTGTGCCAGGTCATGTTCTTCATCAAAATCCTACTCTGGATTCACCTTTTCCTGATTGTTCTACTTAGACTAAGATTTCTTAGGCAGTGGGACACAGGAGTAAGAGTTCCTGACATCAAACCTCAACTCTGCAACTTACTGTATATTGTTGGGCAGATCACTCCAACTTTCCAGGCTTGGCTTTCCTCACCTGTAAAATGAAGCAGTTGAATTTAAAGGTCTCTTCCACTTTATTATTTCCTTAATAGGTGCGCATACTTATGTGCATGTGAGTATATGTGTGTACATATAGAGTAATCATTTATGCAGAGGTTCCTTATCCCGCATTCCCAACTATCCCTAATAGCAGTAAGAAAAGAAAAAAAGACCTGTAAGCAACCAACCAAGTCTATGAAGTAAAGCTTATTCCCTTCCATAATGAAGCACTTCAAACCTTTACTTGATGCCTGTTTACTCTTACTTTAGATGTAATTCTAATAAGCTTGCTGCTCTAATTTCCCAGTCCATAGGATATTCAAAGCAACAAGTTAGAAAGAAGTAAGAGAAAAGGGAAGGGTCAGGTAGGGATTGCCTCCCTTGACAGATAACAGGAAAAAGAATAATAACCCTAAAAAGCAGACAGAAGTACTTAGAAAGCAAATCTCCCTGGGACCGTTTTGTGTTGGGACAAATAGCCTTTGAAGGCGTCACTCTATTAATAGACCACATTAAAATCACTGATGTCCACACTGACCTTGATTCAGCAAGAAAAAGATTAAATGATGTTTACTGTTCTCTTTTTTGGAAGAAAGGAAGTCCATAACATAGTTTAGGATGTTAAATGGACTGTATAGAATAAAATTTGGGGGTCATCAGGGGGTTATTTTTTGGTTATCTGAAAAACTCATGTATGTTGCCAGTCCATTGCCTAAAAATAACACATAAATGACTTATTACTATACTTTTCTAAACTTTTATGAGTTAGCACTAATGGCTATTTCTCTTTTGTTTCCATTTCTTCCCCTGTGTGCTTAGAATGGGAACTCTGAAGGAAGGGACTTTGATTTGTACTTATACTTTGCAAGCCCCTGATGGAAGGAGAAGAAGGAACTGCTTAACTTTCTACCAGGAAGGCTGATGCCTGAGTGGGCATACATATTTTTCTACTGAGATGATACTCCTTTAATCAATATTGTTGGACTGACTGACAGAACTCACTTAAAAATAGAATTGACACTATCTCATATCTTACTCAAGAGAATAGAGCTAGCCTATTTTTCTAGCCTTTTAACACCTCTTTCCACTCCTGGCCTACAATTCCTAATTAGGAGGCATGGAGGCACAATGGAACAAATACCGACTTTGGAATCAGAGTACCTGGGTTCAAATCCTGCCTCTGACACTTACTACCTGTGTGACCAGGAAGTATAAACTTTTGTGCCTCAGTTTCCCCACTGTACTAGATAGCTTCTAGGATCTCTTACAGTTCTAGGTCTATGATCCTACTCTTAGAATGACCTTTCTTTCCGTGTCTGTAAAAGAAATGTGT
This sequence comes from Potorous gilbertii, assembly GCA_028658325.1. NCBI lineage: Eukaryota > Metazoa > Chordata > Mammalia > Diprotodontia > Potoroidae > Potorous > Potorous gilbertii. The sequence continues at coordinate 206,254,577 of CM053769.1, read as the reverse complement.
CTTTTCCCAGCCTTTCAATTCCCTTTCTATTTTTCAGGGATGCCTTTCCATGCCTCAAAAGAAATGGAGGGGTACCCCCACCCTATCTAACTGGTGTTTGCTCCCAGAAAAGGGATAAGAAAGTGAACAGTAGAGAAACAAATGAATTACGATCTTTCCTTTCATCTCCAAATCTCATCTCATCTTCTGAGTTATCTGTGTTGCGCCCAGAACATTGGATAGTGGTAGAGGGACTTCATTGTAGTTACTGTTGTGATTGACTTGCTTATCTCAATCTGATGGTTATGATGGGTCAGCAGATCACTACTGTCTTTGCCTCTTCACAATTCATCTCTTGATCTCTTTCTTCAAGCTTTGCTCTAACTCTTCACTACTGTGAGAGCCTGATTAAAACATTTTATTTCTCTTGGCAGAGAAGGGCAAACCCAGAAATAATTTTCCTGTGCAAAGGGATTTAAGCACCCCTACTGATGAGCCTTCACCAGGAAACATTCATCATTGAACATTAATGCCAATGGGCTTGGTGTAATTCATATCCACTCTGAAAATGCTTTCTTTTTTCTTTCCCCCCTGCAGCTGAGCAGGGCACAAATGTTGATGGGAGGGTACAGGTAGTTTTGCACCATGCTAAGTTGTCTCATGGACTATGATTAAGACTGGAGTCATTGGAGGATAACCCTGGGTTACAGAATGAACTCAGCTCCACTGAACAAAGTTCTAGGTCTCTTAGCGCTGACATTTGTGTGCCTGTATTTTGTTCCTGCAGGGCTAAGACTGGATAATGCTTTGTGGAGTTCTAAGTGAAGCTATGGAGGGAACAGTGTAATTAGAGTAAGAGAAGTGTCAACAGGAGGGTAAGAGGATGAGACTGTGATTGGGAGAGAGCATGCCTCGAATGGCATTCAGTGAGGTGGGGTAAGGAGCTATGTCCCTGAGATCTCTACCTCCTTTCCTTCATGAAATGGGGTTTTCAACTGAGTGATGCTAACTTCAGCTGGAGGACTGAGACCAGATTCTGAAGGAACCACAAACCATTTCAAATTAAGAGTTTGGCCTTCAACCCCTGTACTAGGAAGATGGATTTTCAACCCGAGTCGCTTTGGACCCTCCCCAATGTAGCTACCAGCTTTTAGCTTCTTGTTCAAAGACCAACTAAGCAGGGGCAAAAAGGAATCATGAAATGTTAGTGCTACATGGGACCTGAAAGATGCTGAATACACACTATAAAGAAGTAGAAATGAAGGCCTGGAGGGTTGAAGTGATTTTGTTGAGCTCACACAGCTAGTCAGGGGAAAAGCTGGGACTAAAATCTTGGGTCTTTTAATGCCTAAGTCCAAGGCTTTTTCCACTGCAGGCCTTTCCCTCAGGAATTCCCAAGGTGGCCCTGGTCGGTTAAAGTGCCCTACTTTCTGCAGTGGCTTTCACTCAATTGTGGCAGTCAGACGCCAGACTCCTGGACAGACTGATTTCTTGACTGGACTATCTGACAGAGATTATATAGCTGCTGACTACCATAGCCCTAGAAATCCACATGAGTTTGTTCTGCCCAACCAACACAGGCCCCCATTCTCAACAGCATGACCGTCTAGACAGGCAGGTTTGCTGCTGCTAAGATTAGGAGTCTTGGGCACTTGGGTAGAATGAAGTGCCACTGTGATCCTTGATGATAGACATCTGTCAACTGGCAACATCCCCGCATCCTCTCCACTGAGTGTCTTCCCTCAGATGCTGGAGATATTCTAGAACTTCAAGGTAACTGAAACCACCTCAAGGTTAGGACCAAGACTAGCATAGGTGGGAGAAGCTTGCAGTCCCCCTCAACTACCTTCTCTGGAGTCAGGTCAGCTCCCAGTCTTATAACCTCATGGCAACACAAAATGTAAGAGCTGGGAGAGTCCTCAAAGAGCATCTAGTTTAACCCCTTAATTTCACTGGGAAGAGCACCAGATCTCAGGGATCAAATAAGTTTCCCAAAATAACAAAACTAGTTGTGGCAAAACCAGGATTAGAATGCTGATTTCTGAACTCCAAGAACAGGACTTGGGCTGAGACAGAGGAGTGTCTCTCCCCAACTAGATTCCAAATCGCCCTTCTGAGCTCTAAGATTCTAAGGTTGTTGCTTATTGACTGACTGACTAGTTTGTGCTTGAGGACAGTTCTTCCCATTCTGTGATTTGGTAAATTTGGGGGTTATGTGAGTGGAGATCATGTTTAGAAATGGCACTAATCTGGGGCAAATTTTGCTGATCTGAAAAATTTTGCTAACAAAAGTCCCTAGTTCTTTACATATATCAACTTTAAAAAAATATAACTTCACATTCCTCTTATATCATGTTCCTTCTTTTGGTCTGGATCTCCCAGTCATTCAGAAGATGATTTCAGAATATTTAGATATTTTACCCATCCACAGAATAGCATGGGTCAGGTAACATTGCTCTAGAAGACTGGTGTAGTTCTGGGACAGATACCCTGGAAAAATTGATGCTAACCCTCTGGAATTACTCAATCTCAAACCAGAGTTCAGAAATACCCTGCCCCCAGAAAACCATAAAAAAATACCTCAAAGTGTAGGGATGATCCATGCCTTTTCAGTAGTTGAGGGAAGTAGGACAGGGCAATTAACAACTCCATTTCAATCTCCTGAGTAGCAAAAGATTTTTATGTGGTGTGGATGAATGATTGGGGAAAGGGGAAGAGGAAAGGAAGGGGACAGAGAGGCAACTGGCCATGGAGCCAGAAGGGCCTGGATTCAAATTCCACCTCTGATACAAATGGCCAGTATGACCCTAGTAAATAAAGTCATTTCGCTTCTTGGTCTTCTAGACTACCCTCTAAGATTATAAGTTTCAGAAAAGGTGCTCACCTGTATGAGAGTTTCTTCCCGTGGGAGTTCTCTACATGAATTAAATCACAGTTCTAGTCCCTATCCCTATGGATGGAAGTAAAGGCAGGTGAACAGGGAAGGAAGACCTAGCATGCAGGAGGCATCAAGGATGAGGATGTGTGTGCTTCTGTAAAACGGACATTTTTTTTTTCACTCAGGAGCAATACTGTCTCTTCCACTTTAGCTTCCTATCTTCAGGAATTGAAAGTTGGGAGTGGGAGATGGGAGTGTGCTGAGACAGTTAGGGAGTATCTATATTTACCTTAAAAACACAGACATAGCTGCTTTGGATGGCTTTGCCATCTTGTGCAAGATTTGTAAATCGTGTGCAAAACTTGACTTGTATAGACAAGCAGATAAAATATATAGACATCAACAGGCAGGAGCTTTCTAAACTAGTTGTGCTTGCTTTAGACACAGGGTCTTCTTTTTATCTGTTCACTTTCTAGCATTTTACAGAACTAAAAGAACTTCCTGTTGTTGCTTTTAAATAGATTGTGCTCCTCTCTCTGAATGGAAAGTAGATTTTTGATCCTTAGAGTCTGAAGGGAAGTCACAAATTCAATGCTATTTCTAAAGCCTGCATCCTCTACTATGACCCTAATGAGTATCTATAGACCTGGCCCATAGAAGGATTGGATTTGAGCTTTGGCTTTACATTTCTATACCTCTGTTTTCAGTCCTTATAAGTTTTTTCCCATTTAGCTATTGAGACTAATCCATATGCCTTTGCAGCAAGCCCATGTCTACATGTCATCCTAAACACCTGGCTGGGATATCCCATTTGCAGAACATGGTTTAATTAGGGGGAGAAGGGAGACTAATTTGGCATCAGGTGAGTGCACCGTGAATAGGAAGAGTACTACAACACAAAATCAGAGTTTAAAGTAATGTTTACCCTATAGAGACAGGTTACTCAATTCAGCAGAATTTAATTAAGGAACTAAAAATCCTGGTCAAATCCCTTTTAGAGTACATAAGCTCCCTGCTGTATCATTTTTTCCCCAGCACCAAGATGTAGGTGCTAGTATAGTTGCATGTGTACACAAGGACACATGCATAGAGTTCATATGCTTTATGTACCACTTAAGCCAAATTTTTTGCCTTAAGTCTATACATCCTTAATATCTACAATACAAAACCAGGATTTAAAAGGAAAAGGAATACTCTGGAACCAAAAAGAATGAAAACAACTTGTAACCAGAAACCTAGTACAAGTACCAAACCAAAGTAAACCAAAAAGGAAAAAGCAAAAATAAACAAAATCCATACACATTGGTTCACTTATAGAACAAAACATGGTTACATTAAATTTTTGAAAAGGAATTTTAAAAAATTACATTTTGTGTTTGTTGTTCCCTCTTAAAATTTTGAGAAAATAAAGTTACTATAGCACTTTCACCTTGAGCCAAAGTTTGGATATCATGTTTCTTGTAAAAGAAAAGAAAACCTATTTGAGAATATGGAGAAGAGATTGGAAATCTGAGGTGGAGAGGGAGCAAAGATAGACTGGAAAATTGCATAGTTGTGCAACAGTGGCTTCTCATCAAGGTGAAAGAGTGGGTCCTCTGATAAAATAGCATCTGATTTTTTTATTTTTATTTTTGTCATTGTTCAGTTCTATTTATGTTCTTTTCTTTTTCACTGTCAACTGTACATGGCACACATGAAAAGGTATATACAGCACAAACACATGCTAACATTAAATGCCTGACATTAAACAGTCATTCTTTAAATGTTCCTTCAGAGTTTGTTCCAGGCAAAGTTTGTATTCATAAATAAATAAACTTTTGGCTACATCTGAACACCATTTCTGACTTAAGCCCACCTCAGTCTTTGTTTCATTCACTAAGCAACCAAAAAGAGAAAAGTGGCAAAGAACCAGTAAAGCACCCAAAATGGTCTTGTTCTTATCGAACTTCGATATCTCTCATTTTATTCTGTAGTTTGCATTTTTTTTTTACAAGATGGGGGAAAAACACATTTACTGGCCCTCATCCCTGGACCCCACCCCCATCCTTACTACATTTTCTTGAGGTAAAAGTTATTCTTAAACATCCTTGGCAGACAGTTTGGCCTTCATAACCATAAAGAATGAGAGAACATCACGACATTTTAGCATATATGTTTGCAGAACCAAAAATGGGTCTGTTGTGCTCACGAACTTTTCCCCTCCTCCGAGTATTGTTCCCTTCCAACCAACAATGGAAATGAACAGATGAATAATCCCTTATATTGACACTGCCCCCACCCCATCTCCCAACCCACTCCACATACATATACACACACAAAGAAATCCCTCTGCTCCCCATACTACAAGGCATGTATCAATGACAAATGAAAACAAACAAAAGTGTACGTCAAATGCCTTCCATTCTTGCAGTCTGCCTCAAGTACATTTGGATATATCTCTGATGGTTTACATTTATATAGGAAATAGTAAAGGGGTCTTTTGTTATACTTTTTACAGAGTCTCTGCATGTTGTCTTTTATCCTTTTCTCTATTTTTAATTTTTTTGGATAAACAATTGTTTATAACAATCTAAATAGTAAGGCTCCACAGAAAGAATTCTGTGTATTTTTTCCTCTAAGAACCAAAGTATATAAAATGAGGTTTGACTCTAGCACCTTGTACAAGTGATGTTGTTCCCTTGGTAGAATGTAGCACTACCCAACATCCTGTATATAACCCCCACACTGAGGCGCAGTGTTCCAATGTATTGTCAAAAGAAGAAAAAATAATGTGTATGTGTTAGGAGATGTAGGTGTGGGATTTGTGGAATATATAGGAGTAGAAGGGGTAAATAAGATTAAGTAAGACTGCTAGCAGCATATAAAATAATTCTGAAGAACATTAAGTTGCTGTCTCCAAATTAATATTACGTAATGATTTTGTTGTCACTTATTTATCCTCATAATCTCCCCTTCCCCATGAGGCAGGGGAAGATTATATCCCCATTTCACAAATGGGGAAACTGAAGCAGAGCTCCTTGCCTAGGTCACAGAAGAAGGGCCAGAGTCGGAGTCAGGACTAGAAGCCAGGTGTGTTCAGTTTCCGGTATCCTATTCAGGTGCTTCCTTTTAGTCCTGGTTTTGATAGCCCCTCACACTCCAGAACTGATTGGTGATTTAGTCCATTTGGAAAGGTAGCACACCAGCTGTTGATAGGAAGTGGGACAAGTTTAGGGCTGGAAAAGAACATCAGCACCAAGGGAAATTTTTAAGAAATTTCTCTTTTTGTTTCTTTTTTAAATCTTTCTTTGTTATGGAAACAGCAACTTTTACAGAAAGGAAGAAAACTTTTTGTGAGAGAGTGACCCATCTGACAGTGCCCTTCTAGGATGTCAGGTGTATTCAGATAATTGTTAGATTCTGTGGAGAATGACATATTTCTGCAGAGGAATGGCACATCCCCACCACAGCTACATCAGAACCTCCATCATATAATTATAACTATAGTGATATATCTCTATCTATTTATATATGTATACATTAAAGTGTGTTACTGCACTGGCACATGATACAGAGGAATTAATACTGGCATTACTGTTTGCTGCAAGTGGATGCCTTGACTGGAGGGAGTTACATGAGAGAGAAGCACCGGGGAAAAAAGGCACCACAAGGTTTTGAGAAGTTAACTTGTTTGTCATCACCGCCCTAACCTAACCATAGTGAAGGAACAGAAAAGGCTTTCATAGTTAGCCAAGATTCCAATACAAATGATTCCAAAGAATCCAGTCAACTGGCATCTGTTTCCACCTATCCCTGCAAAACTGAGTGGGAAAAGGGGAAAGAACCATTCGTTGGCTGTCATTTTTCATTCTTGTCCTTTTGGCTGATGAGAAGAGAGAATGGGGGTTCTGACACTAGAAAGAGAGCCCTCCTATAAACCAAAGAGTGGAAAACATTTTGTACTATGGAAACAATTGCCTTTTCAATATAATTGTGTGGTCTCAATTCATTTAAATTAAAAAAAAATGAGAGAAATTAAATCCACAGGCACTGATTGCTGAGAATAGCACCGGGTTTGGATTAGTGAGGATGTATGCATGCCCCAATCTGTCCACATAGCTGAAACCAAGAGACGTTGGCTCAGATTAGACATCAGTCCATCCTCTTAGTCTGGCCAAGAATAGTGGAAATTGTTGGCCATCCCGAGCACCAAGAACTGCATGTGCCACTAATAAGGAAAAGAGAGGACACAGCAAGGGAAATGTGGAGATGATTTTAAACAACATTATTGTTACTTTTAATTGCTGGCCTTGAAATAGATCTTCTTTCCCTTCCCAAACCCTCTAAGTGTTAGTGCTGCAGAAGTCTAGGATTGGTAAGAAGGTCTGAGCTGAGGACTTTGCTTTCACTGTCAATTTGTTACCTTCCCTGGAATAGGGTCCTTTGTATAGGACCATGGCAGTTATGACAATGTGACCCAATGGTGTTTACTGCCTCAGGCAATGACAATAGTACTGACATTTACTAGGCAGAGTGAGCAAAACATTTATAGGTTTTAGGGACTCCTTCCTAAGCTGAATGATATAAAAACTTGCAACAGGCATAATCTTACAAAAATATTTCTATTCATGATATGCTAACATTGAATTTTATAAACTTTGTCACTCCCTTGTGTGATGCCCTAAACAAAGTAGTCTTATGATAAGGTAGTTATGAATTCCTTTCTGGTTTATACTGATAAAATAACAACATTGGTTAGCACAGAATGAAGAAAATAAATCTATCCAGTCTTCTTCCTATCTTGTCTCCTTTCCCTCTCTAACAATCTGCACCTGCCTTCAGGGTCAATCTAACTGATTTAACCCAGTTTAGTTTTGTTCATAAATATAATGTATTTTTTCACTTTTGTGGTTGATTTTAAGAACAAAGAAGGAACCTCTGGACCTCACTTTATAGGCATCAGGATGCAGTGTAAACTCCCCACATATCACTCACTGATTCTCACCTACCCAACACATTCTTCTCTCAGTAGCTAACATTCAAAGTACTAAAAGTTTCAGGAGTCAGAACACAGAGTACTAGATTCCATGCCTGTCCAGACTCTTGAATGCATTCATTTATTCTATCTTAAATATCCCTAGAATTTCATGTTAGTCGCTCAGTGCCAGTTCTGGCCCCCAAATCCCATCCTTTCTATATAGTCATTTGTATCCCTGATCCAGGCTCAAACAACCTGTAATGTGTAACATTATTCTTATTACCCCAAAGAATGAGATGTAATGGTAGATGACTATGACTGTGAACTATCTACAAAAGTAAATATGGTTCTCTAGGTCCTGCTGTGCATGTTGCTATTTTTTCTTTAGCCATTTCATTGGTTTATCTGTATCTAAGGGCAAGTGAGAGGAGAAAAAGCAGGTAGACATCAGATCATTTAATTTTACCATTCTTTAAATTAGGCTGCATGCCAAGGTGAACCAATGACCAGAAGATATAAAACCATGAATCAGAGAAAAAAGCCCCAGTACTTTCCACATAGGTGTTAAACACATGCTTGTTGAAACAAATCAAACCAAATTGGAATTTAAGAATAAAGCTTTTCTCTCCATCTGCATAAATACTTTGGTACTTATTTGATTTATTATCTCATTGATGTCAATACTCACTCCATGCTTTCTCATCTTATCTTGGCCACATCCAACCATAAATCCTCTAAGCGATATCTACGCCCGCTGTGATAGAGACCTCTTTCTACTTCTTTTAATATTTCATAAATACCCCGCAGTCCTCAGACTTTCCCTCATCCTCAAGACATGGCTGGCCTACCGATTTTTCTTGTCACACATTATCCTGGATAATATCTTACTACACCATTCATATGTATACTGCCCTTTGGGTCACCTGCAGTTTTGATTTTACTATAACCACTGTGCCCATTATTTACAACCAGATAGAATCGATGAAAGAATACTGGATAGTGTTTTTAAAAATGGGCTATAGTGGCAAGGAGAATCTTGGACTCACTTAAAACATTGTACAATTGCCACAATACAATCTAACCCCATCTATTCAATTATGGACCTGGCTCATTGTCCATCTGCAGGGTCTGTCCAAGATACACATGTAATAGATTAACTACAATCCAGCTTCAGGTCCTAACTTGGATGATATGTATTCTTCATCCATTTGTTTTTTCCTTCATGGATTGTTAAGATGATCACTTCTGAGTGGCTGTATTTCTCATTAAGGAAGCCCTGTAGTGGTATGCATCTGAGACATACATATTTATATAGTAAGAAGGGTCAGTCATGAAAACAATTACTGGAACGTTTTTGGGGCCTGAAAAAATGCAGGACAAGCTTAAGTTATATCAGGTCGTGAATGGCCTCAGTAAAAGTGAAAACAATCTTTAGTTCCTTAGTTTCTTTCAGTGCTTAACTTATAGAAGGCCTTCTTCAAGGAAGCCTTTGCTAAATACTCTAACCATCTCTCCTTGCTCAATGTATGTTAATCTATTTAAATGCTATTATCTTTTAATAGAATATAAGCTCTTTGAGGACCAAGATTGTATCCTTAGTGCCTAGCTCAATGCCTTGAACTTAGTAGGCACTTAATACATGCTGAATTGAATAGTTGTCTTTTGTTTTGCTTCTCCTGGAAATCTGTTTGTGGAAGATCTGCTTGTTTGCTATCTATAGATACTTTTATATTATGGGAAATAATAAAATGAAGGATAGATGAATGAGAAGAAGTAGAAGTAACAATGACCATGTGCCCCCAGCCAAAGTGCAGTCTATGAGTAGAAAAGAATTTTTGTGATTAAATAATTTGTGAAAATCATTTTCAGGTCCAACTGTGCAAATGTGCCCTTACACATTTGTCTTGAGATGGAATGAAATTATGTAGCAGATTTAAAGACGTTTTGCATTTTTAAAAATTCCCTTTTTGTTCAATTTTCAAGTTTTCTATTTGTCTTTGTGGGGAAATTCTAATGGTAGATCTGGCTACAGGCTTATAAATTCAGTTCAATTTTCCTTCTCTTACCAGGGGAAACTATTTATACTTTTTTCTTCATGTTGACCAAGAGGACAGGGCTTTCTCTAGGTTCCTGGTTCTATCAGGTCACTGACAGTAAGGCTGTGAACTTTCTGTATGGACAGACATTCCTTGAGGAGAGGAAGGACGCACTCTACCAAAATAACCAAGCAATTGCACACACCAGTTCTGTCTTGACCTATCCTTTTGTACTTAATCCTTGTAGCAAAAAATCCTGGCTAAGTGCTGAACTGCTGCTGCTTGTAGTGTATGAGATTACGCTAAACATGATTTTCCTCCTTCCCCAGCCCCAGCTAGCATTGGTCCCATTATCCTGCTGTTGAGCAGGGGCAGAAATTGGTTCATTACTATATAGGCTGAGAATGGCAAGCATTAGGACCTATATATTTTAGGGACTTGACACTAAAGTTTAGGATTTAGTCTCAAATTCATTGTGATGTGGGATGTGTTTTAAAGTCAGAGACTTTAAGAAAAGAGATAAAAGTCCCCTAAAGGCAAGGGCTTTGTTGGGCTGAACTGGAATCACGGAATTACTGAAATCTGCTGAAATGATAGCACCAAAAATAGCTCTGCAAGCAGGATATCAAATCAGCAAGACAAAGAGGGAAAAAGCAGCCAGGAAAAAACAACAACAAAGAGGCATTAAATCAGTTGTGGGGGGCTGGGTTAATGCTCATTTGACCACTACTGAGGATAAGCTGTTGATTATGAATGAAGGATAAGATAAAGGGAGAGTGGGGAGAAGGGGAGCGACAGGTTTAAAGATGAGATTGCTGGAGGTGAACGAACTCTCTTGCCTTACCATTAGCAGATTATCATGGCAACTATTGGCTAATAATTACGAAGAATGCTTTCAAGTTGCCATTAAATCTTTGAATTTTACTTTTGTAAGTAAGCAAATGTTATTTCATATCCCAGTATATATCCCAGTACCTTATGAAATCAAAGTTAAGAATCAGTTTCCATTGGAAAATATTTTCAGATTCGAACTGCTGCCAATAGGCAGCCTATATTCTTATGGGATAAACCTGAAACATTTTGGCAAGTCTATGGGGAAAATGTTAAATTGAAAAATGTAAATTCTGTGTACCTATTAGTAATCAGAGGTTTGGGTTTCTCTGGGAAACTTCATTTAGTCACTTAGTAATCTAGAAACTTAGTAGTATCAGCAGTTTGTATCAAGCCAACTGAGTCCTAGGTCCCAGGGATCCCAGAAAATGACCTCTTCCTTTTTATTTGTTAAAGCCAACTCACTGACATGCCAATAGATTGAATTTCAACTGTACAAAATTCCAAAAAGACCCCTCCTTAGCAAGGTTCCTTGGATTAAAAGCTGGTAATTATGTGGGAGAGCACAATGACCTAGTGGAGTGGGGAGGGGGGGTCAGTCTTAGAGTAAGGAAAACTTGGGTTCATATCTTGCCTATGACATGTATTAGTTGTGTGACCATAGGCAAACCACTTACCATTTGGTCTCCCAGGTAGCTCTCTAAGACTATAAATTTCAGATGAGTTATCATCCTAATCAGAAAAAAAAAAAAGCAAAATTACATGTAACCCATAGTGGTACTGACTGAATTTATGTGAACTCATCATACTGATATTCCAGGGTTAGATTCTTGGTCAGCTCTCTGGGAAATTTCTTCAAGGGAGATTAATAGAGTTATGTTAAGGTGCATGAGCAGAAATCCATGCTGATATAATGGAAAGATCTGGGTAGCAGTGATAATGAAAACATCATGGCGGTATAAATCAAAGTCAGGAACTTCCATAGTTTCTCATCATCTCAGTCATACCTTAAAGGACCTTCTCATATTTTATGATGGCTTGCATTTCTGCACTGTTCATGTATCTGAAACTATATTGGAAACATGCCATCAGGCCACAGATGGATAGAAAAGGTGTAGGGATAAAAATGTTCCCTGGAGCTGAAAAGGGAGGATGTATTTTGTCTTGGGGAAGGCATATGCTAGGAGTAGTGTCCTTCATTCTTGTCCCAAAACTTGGAGGTTAAAGGATCCACAACATTTGTAAACTGTGCACTATGTAACTACAGGGCACACAGGATCACTCAAAACAAAGTCAAGTGCAAGTCATGTCATTATTTCTCTGATGTCATGGTCTTCTTCGGCAACGAAGGATGAACACACACATAGGAATGGTAGGGAATCTGTATAAGGAAAAGGAAATGAGTGAAGGGGAGAACCGGGGGTATCAAGAAGAGCACCCTAAAGACCGAACCCCTGAACTACTGCAGTAGCCTGCTTGCTGGTGGGTCTCCGGCCACAAGTCTCTCCCCATTCTAAGTCTATCTTCCACTTAGTTATCAAAGGGATCTTCCTAAAGACCAGGCCTGATCATATTGCACCGCCCTTTGAACAAACTTCAGTGACTCCCTCTCACCTCCAAGATCAAACATAAAATCTTCTGTTCAGCATTCAAAGACTTTCAAAGCCTGGTCCTTTCCAGTCTTTTCAGGATTCTCACCCTCTGAGAATATACTCTGAGATCCAGAGACACTGACCTTTTTGCTGTTCCTGGCATAAGAAAATTTCTCTCTCAACTACAGGTATTTCCACTGGCTGTCTACCATGTCTAGAATGCTCTCCTTCATCAACACTCTCTCCTGGCTCCCCTGGCTCCTTTCAAGTCCCAGCTACAATCACCTTCTACAAGAAACTTTTGTCAATCCTCCTTAAAGTTAATGCCCTCACTCTGAAACTATCTCCAGTTTATCTCTTCTATGCTTATACATAGTTGTTTGCATGTGGTCTTTGCTGTTCCTTTGACACTGAGTTCTTTTAGGGCAGGCATTGTTTTCCCACTTTTCTGTCGAGCTTAGCACATAGTAAGAATTAATGCTTGTTGAGTGAATTACTGAGTCCTGTTCTCCTTAAGACAGCAAACGCATTAGAAGGATGTTTCAGCACCATATAGTACCATTTTATACTAGAATCCTTTCTTTTGGGAAATAAAAAACTATTTTTTTAATGAAAGAACACATTTTATATAACCTAAAATCATGTGGCTTTTGGCAAAATTAATCCAGTTACTACTAACAAAAAATAAAAACTTATTTTCTAAGCCATATATTGTGGTTTTCAGAATTGGAGTCTGTCTGGTATAAAACTTCTTGACAACATCTAAGCTCATATTTATTTTACTTCAACTATACTGTAAGCTACTGGAAGGCTGACACTGTTTTATTTCATCTTTGTATCTCTCAGGGCTAGGCACAAGTCTTCACTAAATACATTTTTATTCATCTGAATCATTGAAACTTAGAATTGCATGAATATAAATATATGCACATATATTTTTATATACTGTGTACATATATATGAAAAGTATATATCTCAGAACATCTTCCTATAAATTATGTCTAAAAGTGAACCCTTTTAAAATATGCTGCTGCTTAGTTCAGTTCCTAATATAATTTCATTTTAGAAAGAAACTAATTTTTCTATGATCCTTGGGGGGTTTTAGATGATATTCACTGGATTGGTCTTATTGCCCCTGGTTGTGCAATAGAATCAGAAATGATCAGTTTCATTGTTTTTGTTGGTGGTGGTAGTGGGGGTGGTGGTGGTGGTAATGGTGATTTTTTTTTTGGTCCAGACCTATAATTTCATTGAGATGGGAAATTCCCAGTGTGGAAACTCCCTTCACCAATGCATATCAGCAACTCATCTAAAACTTATAGTCTTAGAAAGTTGCCTGGGATACAAAAAGTTTAAGAGACTTGTTCATGGTCACATAGCCAATATGTGACAGAGATAGATCTTCCTGACTCCAAGGCTGGTTTTCTATCCACTCTGCCATGTGACCTTTCTTCAATGTTCAGAAGGATAAAATTAATTGGGCGGGGATCTCATATATGCAGTACCCCAAACATCAGCTTACAATCTCCATTTACCACTCTGTATTTCTCTTGAATTGAGAGATAAGTTATTCAGAATGCCCTTTTCTGGCCTTCTTTATATTTTACTCAGAATACACTCTGAAAATATTGTCTCTACATGGGGATGGGGTGAAGAGACCATTCCCAAGATAGTCCTTGCACAGACCCAGCACAGACCTTGCTACTATCTGCCTCTTCATCCCTTGAAGAGGGAAAGAGGTATGATCATATTCTGACTACTTTTGCACACTCCTGGCTAGGGGGATAAAAATCCAACTGAGTATTTCAAGACCAGCAAGAGTCCTAAAATGTTCACATGTTTTAAGGGGAAAAAAAAGAAAAATCCAGATTCATCAACTTTGAAAGCCCTTTAAGAAGCAGCTACTGATACATATATATTAAAACATATATATGCACATGGTCAGCATATACATGTGTACATGTGTAAGTAAAATAGAAATGCACAGATACACATACATGTGCACCGATTAGGTTGCTTGATTCTCCACATTTCATTTTGTCAACTTCAAATCTCAAAATAGATTGGTAACTTATTGTAGGTGGTTTTCCAATATTTATTGGGATTTTTTTTTCAGCATTTCATAGCCAATAAAATTTCAACCAAATGAAATGAACCAATCGATAATGAACAGATCTAGCTAAAGTTATTGATAAAAAGTCATGCCTGAGGATGTCCCAGAGTACTGTGTAGCAATAACATAGCATCAGAGTGTTCATTATTTCTATTATATAATGCCCTAAATAATAGCGCATGTGCTTTGAATTCCTTTCTAGTTTCATTAGGAGGCTAAGGATGGGTGAACCTGTTGGTGTGGAACACTCCACTGTGTATGTGACCCACCTTCCCTGCCCCTACACTTCTTCCCCCCACCCCCATGCAGCACTTCCCTCCCCCCCCCCACCCCCCCACCCCCCAAAAAAATCTCCTGGATCTTGCTTGGCCCAGGGCCACACCTTTTAAAGGCACACATATTTAAGTGAAGGAAACAGCAGGACTACTCATTTACATCAGGCAGGCTGAGCCTATGGAGATGTAGAGAAGGGGATGGAACCTAGGTCTAGGCTCTCCAAGGTTGGCAACATATTTGGCGAAAAGCATGCAGCAATCGTACTTTCAAGGCTGGTGAAAAGGCAGAGGAAGATGAAGTTTGGACGAACTGCCCAGACCTGAAGCAGTAGACATGTAAGGACTGGATGGGCCTTTCTGAATAAATGCCAGGATTTCTGAAGAGACTCACTACTGCAGGAATAAGACAGGGAGCTGAGAAGCACAGAGCAATTAAGAGGCCCACCCTGGCAATGAAGCCAGAGTTGCTACCTTCCTTAGGTCCTGCTGCTAATAGGGGAGAGGGGTGAAGAGGTAACCTCAACAGTCCCATGAATTCCAAAAGAAACCCGTGAAATAGTCAATCTTGGACCCCCACTCAAGTCCTAGATTCAATAGAAAGTGACCATTGTAGACCACTAGGGAACACAATGTCACTTCTCACTATTTTAGTAACAAAATAGCAATTGTCAAATTAAATTATATCCTATCTTTCCCTTACCCGTCCCCTCCCAAATCCTATCACCTTTCCCCTTCCCCTAAATTCTCATTTCTACCCTGGACCTGCTGGCATTATATAACAATTTTAAAGATAACAAGCTGGGTTCTGTTTTGGGTTCTAAAACACATTAGAAGGGAACTTGTCATCCTACAGATAACAGAGGAGCTCCTACTGAGTTCTGAGAAAGATCTTGTGTGAGAAATTTCATTGAATTCAGAGAAAGATCACAAGTGACTCAGAGGGAGAATTTCTAAAGCAGAAATTTTTGGGCAATTTTGAGAGAGAAAGAGATGGAGAAAGAGACAGAGAGAGACAGACAGAAAGAAAGAGAGGAGAGAAGGAGAGAGACAGAGAGAGACAGAGAGAGAGAGAGAGAGAGAGAGAGTATGTGTGTGTGTGTATGTGTGTGTGTGTGTGTGTGTGTGTGTGTGTGTGTGTGTGTGTGTCAATGTGATTGAAATGCCAATCTGCAAAGCTCTTTTTGTGGTTCCACTTAGTACTAGAGTACCTTAAGAACAGCAGACCACTTGCAATTTGTTAGTTTGTGTCATGTTTTAGAATCCAAAATTGGTTCTTGTTGGAGGATGAAGAGGGGAAGGAGCATGTGAAAAACTGGGAGAAGAAGAAGGCTTCGTTTTGTGTTAGGCAGCCAGAAAATTGGAAGGCCCTCCTGCCTCCCATGAATACTCATATCTATTTCTTCAGTAAAGACTTGTTTTTGGAAGCCATGATTTCCCAGCAAACAACAGTGTGCCAGCCTCCCCAAAACAAAACAGAAAAATCATAACACTATTCCAAAATAACATAAACAAATCTTTCCCTGGGTCCAAAGGGGTAGCTGAGAGCTGAGTGACCAATTAAAACAGAAATTGAGCCTATGAAGAATATTTGAAATGACAAAACTATAATGAGAAATATCTGCTTGCCACAGAAAGCTGTCACTGACCTTTTCTTTTTGACTGAAAGGGAAAAGAAGAAGCAGCATTTTCTTTGCTTTTCTAAATAGCTCTATCTGATGGCAAACAAAAAGATTACCTGGAACTCTTCCTTCTTGTTCAACTTCTTAGGAATGAAGGAAGTGAAACATTTATAGAGAGAATAGACAGAGAACAGCTTTTTTGACCTCCAATGCAGATTCCTCTATAATTGTAATTTCTAGTATATTTCTGAATATTCCCAAATCAATAAGGAACCTCATTTGGTAACTATAATACTTTTTATCTGCAAAGTGCTTTATCAAACATGTATTACATTATCCTCACAACACCCCTGTGAGGTAGGTAAGAAATATTTCCCCCATTTTACAGATGAGGAAACTGGCACCAAAAGTGAGTTGACATAGGTCAGGAATAGGACTAGGAACAGTCTTGGAGTTTTGACTCCTAGTTCCTGGATCTGTTAATGAGAACATGCTTCTCTCCCCTCTTCGTAGGTTTTTCTGACTCTATGATATAGAGATCAGTGATGGAAGAGGCCATATGGCAAAAATCAAGTTTCCCTATTTGAAGAGAATATGACTGCTCTTTCTACCTCAAAGAGAGTAGAAGAGGAAGCAATGTTCAGATGGTCTCTAATGTTTTCTTTTTGTGTATAACAGAAAGCCCTCCCCTTCTTTATTCCTTCACTTTCCCTCTCCACCCACCGATCTACAGATCAATTTTATTTCTCACTGTGTTTTCATATATTCTGATTTCAGTTGCTTATTCACAGATGTCTTATATAGCTCATTCATCCTCCATCCCAAACCCAAAAAGGAAATGATAAGAGTAGAGATGCAGGTCCCTGGTCTCATTTATTCCTTCCTTTAGGATATGATCAGTCAATGTCTTATAGGAATGAATGAATGTCACCAGAGTTGGCCAGTGCATATTAGCCATCAGATGTAAAACCCGAGGAGAAATTAATGCTGATTTGTGAGACATCTTCTGGGCTCCTAAAATGAGGCTAAGAGAGCTCATTCAGTGAAAATGGGAAAGGAGTTCATTTCAGTGGTCCACAGCCAAGCTGTGTGGTCCACAGCCAAGCAAATAACTAGAACTTGCATCCATTGTGGTATTTGTCCATATTGCTTTGGGATAGACATAGAATCTCATCATTTATACTGCAGATGAGAATCTCTGCACCAAAATACACCTGAACTCCAAGGAAAGGGACAGGGTTTGAGAAACCCAAAACAGTTGAAATTCATGGAACTTTCCTCCCTATAGAGGACTTCTGAGTCAATGGAAAATCAGAGTTGTAGTCATTTTGTAAATGAGTTTAGGTCTCATTCTCCACTGCTCCCATCCTCCTTCACTCTATTTTTAGATATTAGGAAATATTACAGTTATTCATAGAATAGGCTCATGTCCTTAGCCAATGTATATATTGGTGTTAGAATTCAAAGACTACAAAAACAAACCCTAAACATAATACTAATCATCATCTAAATATCAAATTTAAGCCAACATGACTTAGAGGAAATCCCATCTCCATGATTTTCAACTGATCTTGAGTCCTTTAACTGTGAAGGTTTCCTGTGTGACAAGTTCCCATGAGGCATGCAGAGACAAAGGAAATATTCCCTTTGGATACACACAAGGCAATGATAAAAACCCACCAACATGACCTGAAATTTTAGCTGCTGGGATGACTGTTTGGAAAACAAAAAATATATTTTCTTGCACATTGAATAGAGGCAAAGAGAAGGTAAGTTAGTTGTGAGGGAAAGCCCATGTTGAAAGGAAAAATAGAAGTAAGAAATGGCTCCAAATTGCTTTCCACCATGTAAGAAGAAAATTGCCAAAAGGTATTGGGCTGGATGAATGCAAAGTATGTCCTGTCTGCCTGAAGTTGAATAAATTTGATGAGATTATCAGATTGAGTCTCCTAAGATTTCTCCAGTGTTTTAAGATTTACTTTTTCTTCATTTTTTCATACATTTTGCTTCAAAATTTATAAATTGGGCATTTGAGCTCTCTATCTGAGCTCAACAGCAGATTAAAGCTGCCTATGTGCTTAATTCAGAGGTGTTGATTTACCAAAGATCTCCAAGTTTTAAAAGTCTCTGGCTGGAAGGCTATATGCCATCAATCTTTCAGACTTCTAGCTATGAGCTCCATCTTGAAAATCAGCTAATCATTTTCTTGAAGAGTCCTTCAGATAACTATGTCAAATCTTTTGTTTTTTATAGCCCTTCACCCCTAAAGGGCAACAAACATTTCATAGACATCATTCACCCAATCCTTACATCATCCCTAGACTGCAGGGAAGGTACAGAGATGACTACAATATGCTCATTTTATAGATGAGAAAGCAGAGGCACAGAGAAATGGTAACTTGCCCAGGGTCCAGTGTGCTTATGAATCGAGCTGTTTGCCTGGGAATGACTAGATTTTGGTGGCTGGCTGGGTCCTGGGGGAACCTTTTGCAGAACTCCAAACGGTAACTAGTACCTTGGTCTCAACCTCACCTGAAGCCACAGCTCCGAGAATGCAAGAGTTCTCCTGGGACCAGGTGGATTTATGACAGATAGATTCTTATAGATCTGTAGTTTCCATAAGAGATAAAGATTGCTTACTACACGTTTGTTTTCTTGATGACCAATTGTAAAAATGTAAGCGGGAAGATGTTTTATCTCCCTCCCTGGAGATCATTTAGAATGGGAAAGGTATCTCCTTTTCTGGTTTGATTTAGACAGGAGGCGATATTCTTTAGAGGCAGGAGTCTGATTCACTGTTTGGAATTGGCAATAGTCAACTGTTCCCTACTGAGGCCTCTCTATTGTTCTGTACGTGATGGGGCAGAAGAGGACAGATAATTCTGGGACCTTGCCTGTTCGTTTCCAGGTTGGGCTATTCTTAGCCCTTCACCCAAGCTGCTGGTTGTGTGCACTGAGGACTCCTGTGGTCCTCAGTCTGCTGCCTTCAGGAGATGTCATTAATAGAACTCACGAGCTTTGGCTCCAAAACAAACTGCACCTTTCAGTAAACAGCTTAAAGGAAAGGCACAGGGAGAGGAAGATACATCTCCACTCTACTAACCTGAGGAAGTGATAATACCCAGGAAAGAGAAGCAAAGCCTGGAGGGCATGGCATTGAAGAGAAAGAAAGAAATAGTATATGAACATATAAAACAAAGCATTGTATTTTTCCCCTTTTGAGTTTTATAGATTATACAAGCTACAGGGCTTTAAATCAGGAATAAATGAATGAATGGATGAAAAAGAGGTCTAACTTGCAACTGGAGAGATTTAAATCAAGCATTAACAACTTTTTGTGATGGAAAAAAGTTTCCCAGAGTTTATCACGAATCTTTCTCAATAATGGACTTTTCTTGGGATTTTCAGAAATGGGTTATGTACCATCTAGCACTGCCATAAGGAATGACCTGTAAAACCTCTGGACAGATTTTTCAGGCCTCAGATTCTACAAGGCTATGTTTTAGAATAGAAGGAGGAAGTGTATATGCTTGAGAATTGTTACTGATTTATATTAATTTATTGTATAATCAGGAAATATAGAGTGCTGTTGGGACCCCAAGATAAAAAGAGACTGATTTAAACCTGATGAATTTCTGACTTTTTGTTTCACCCAATATGGGGTCTATGGTAAGAGTAAACAACATTGGCATCAGTGTAGAAAATTAGTTTAAACTCATTTCCTGCAGAGAATGCCTCTACCCTTGCTGTCTATGCAGCTAGATAAGCTACTAAATAAAATTCCATACCATACGTCATGGATTCCTACTTTCTTTGTCTGAACTTTCTTAGGGGGAACTTTCTTAGCCTGAACTCCTGAGCTCCTTAAATATTTCCAGGTCTGTATTAGGAATTTCATTACTGGGTCTGGATAAAATTAATTATAATATAACCTCTTTCCTCTTCTTCTGTCCTTCTCACCCCCAATCAAAACTGGTTTTAGCAGAATGTTTTTCGTCCTTACCAAGAAATAAGTGAGGCAACAGGGCCAAATGGTGAAATGGATGACTAGGAGTTACGCAAGACTCCATGACCTAATATTATCTATTAGTGAGCCTTCAGAGGCCCTGGGGATTGTAGAGAGCCCATTTTCAAGAAGTAACCCAACAGTCATACTTTCTTTCTAGTTCTGGGAAATAACAGGAAGAAAAGAATCTGTTTCCATCAATATTTGATTCTGTCTCTTGCTCCCACGGTATCAGAAAAGGACTGGAAATGACCATCAAGGAAGATCTTTTTATGGGCAGGAAAACACTGTGGGGTGTGTATATGTGTGTGTGTGTGTGTCTGTGTGTGTGTGTGTGTGTGTGTGTGTGTGTCCATATACATGCTCTTGTACTTGGGGCATCTGGACAAAGAAAGAACTCAAAGGTCTGAGTCAGCTTTGTGTCAGAAAGGAGGAGAGAAGGCTGAGGGCCTTACCTTTGAAGCAGGCACAGCAGTACTATTGGAAGGGAGGAGCAATGACCCAGAGCCCACCTCATCTCAGCACCCACCGGGCCAGTGTTGATTGCTCCTCCATCACCTCTTATCACTCCTTATTTCCTTCTGTGCACCTTGTTCACAAGTATGAACAGCTGCATGTTGCAGTCTCCAGAAAACTGAAAGGATCGGTAGAATGAGGTCGACAGGGAACAAATCAGCTCACTATATTGTAGCATTAGGGCTTTTTCCAGAATCAGACTTGAAGATTGTGTTGGAGGAATGAGGAGTGCTTGAGATTGGCAGGATGAGATTGGCAAGATGTAGAGAAAGCCCTTAGAGCTTCTTTTCCTTTCTTCTTGAAAGAAAAGTAACTCCAGTTTGGTCTCGTGAAGATTTTTGCCTGTTTTAGATTCTTGAGATTGACTTCTGGGGGAAGCACACTGGATGTTGTTTGAAGGAGAATGAGAAATCCCTTCCTGTCTGGATGAGACACAAATGGGAATGGGGAAGAGGTCACATTGAGAAGATTGTGTTTATAGGGGAAGGAATTCAGAGAGAAATACTTTAAAGGAGAAGCCTGTTTCTCATTAAATTTTATAGCTCCCAGTACTGACTTAACATGACGCAGAAGGGTGAGATGATCCAATCTCAACAGACCCTCCTCACACCAGGACAAGAATTGGGCCCAGAATTCCTTTAACAGCTCAAGTGGTTCTGAGCAAGGTCAGAAGGGAAATAGCTAGTGAGATGGTACAACAGTATTTTATATTTTATAAACCTATGTTAAAATGGGTCATTTTCAGTGGATCAGCAAACCAAGAACAGGTTCTAGATGTAGGATATCACTACATTTCCTCATGGTATGCAAAAACTAAAAGTCTATGTCAGCAGGGTTTTTTGAATGGATCAAAATAAAGATGAAGTATCATGCAAGCAACTCTTAGGATATGAGTTTAAAGAGGATAATTTAATAATTGTGATGTCCTGATACTTCTAAGGGAGATAAACAAAGTGTTATCACCAGTGATTAGATAGTTAACAGTCAGGAACTGTATGACTTGGGTCACCTCAAGTCATTTATTTTCTTTGGACTTAGTTCCCTTGAAGAAAGGAGTGTTAGGTGAGTATCCTCTATTAAAGTAAGGAATAACAACACAAGAAGGCTGCTGGAATTATTGGTGGTTCTTTGGATAAACCTTAAAAAATTAATGAAAGCTGATGATACCGAAAAGATGTAGTAAGTACTCTGGATAATACTATTTCTCTTTTCTTCCCTCCTTGCTCCCTCTTTTCTTTCTTTTTCTTTCCTTCCTTCCTTCCTCCCTTCCTGCTTTTATTTTTTTCTGTCTTTTCTCTTTTGCTTTTTTTTGTCTCCATAGACACATAGATAATGAAAGATATGGCCACCAGTTCACTGCTAATAAACATGAAATCTCCTTAGTGAATTAAGCAAGAATTCTGTCCTTCCTGGTCTCCTTGGAAGCTCTAGAGGTTTTGAGGGTCTTAGCAAAAGGTAAACATACACTTCTGGGATCTTATTTATCTACTCATTCTCACTGTATGAGTTTCTAGAGGGCCCTCCCTGAACTGAAATGGTAGGACAGCCCTCTGTCATCCCCAGCTTTTGGTGCTACTGATCACATTCATAATTTTGCATGATTCACAGACACACACACATATATACACACACTTTCAATGTAATGTGGAGAAGTAAGGACAAGCAGAAAAAAATCATCAAAAGTCAAAAAGTATTTTGAAATGAAAAATTAAGTGACTGAGTTCAAAGAGAAAAGGATGCAAGGGAAAGGAAGTATCAAGGGAGCTGTGAGGATTGGTAGAAGGAGGCCAGCTTGCTGGACCATAGCACCAGACTTGAGGCAGACAGGAGGTGTGACCCTGCCATGACATGAGTGGCTCATTCACTTCACAAACTGCTTTCCTTCCATAGCCTCTATCTGCAGAGTAAACACTATGAAAAGTAAGCACTACATAGTAAGCAGAACGGAAAGGAAACCGATGGACAGAAAAATGCCTCTGACTGTACAAAAGCCCCCAAGTTCTTAATTAGAGGCTATCAGACAATGCTTTCCCCTCTCCATGGGGGGCAGAGGTTAATTTGGCCATCTGGCAGGTTTTATCACGGCCTAGGTATATTGCACAAAGCCCTACTTACCTCAGTAGGTTTTGCAGTAATGTTGCAGTTTGTCTTTAAAATTTTTCTGTTAGTTTCATCAATAGTGAATAAGCCCTCCTAATACTCCCTTCCACCCAGGAGAAAAACTGGAAGAAACCACAGAATGGGTGGAGTTGGGGAGATTTTCACTCAGGGCGCAATAGTGTGCCTGTAATCTAGGAGATATTCATTCAGGTGTATTTGGGCAAAGACAAGTTTAGTTTTTCAACTGATATTAATGTAAAACTTTATGTATATATTTTTAAAGACATAGATAAATAATTATGGGGAAAGGAAGAGTCTCTTTGAATACAAAAAAAAAGCAAAAAACCCCACAGACCTAAGATCAATTTAAAAAAACAAACAACAAAAGCTCTCCTCAGGTTGAACTTCTCTCAAGGACAGTTCAGTGTGAGGTTTTGCACCCTAGACAGATATATCTGGAATTTTAAAAATTGCAATTACACACAGAAAAGACTAACAGTATTTACTTTAAAATATTGTATATATATATATATATATATATTTTTGTGGAGTTTTTTTTTTCTTTTCGTGGTTTTTTTTTTGTGCCCAAGTAGAGATATGATGGGATTGAAAAGATGCCCTGGAACAAGAAAATTATTTAAAGGAGCAATACTTTTTAAAAACAGAAAAAAATGTGTTTTACTGGATTCTCAATACCTCCAGAAATTCAACTTGGTACAATAAGAAAATTAAACAAGTAGATGGAATCTTGACACAAGTTGAATGGCCTCCAGGACCCAAAGAGTGCTGCTTTTCTGAGCCTTGCCATGGACAGAGCTGGATGCAACAAAGCTCAACCAGGCTCTAATTACCATCTTTCTTGTACTGTCCATATTTCTGGCAAGCTCCTGCAACACTGTCATACACACACATACATCATGTGTGGTGGGCACACACGCACGCACACACACACACAAATATATATATACACACACACATACACACAACTAAAGCATTTCTCACTCAACCCAGGATGCACCAAGTGAGCTGAACAAGACTCAGCAATCACAACGGTGAAAGACAAAAGCACCAAACCATCTTTTGAAATAGGTCAGTTATTACAATTTGCAGATTTTTTTATATTCCAATTTTCTTCTTTGTCTTCATTTAAAAAAAAATAAACACAACCACAAATCTTAAAAATGAGGAATTCTTGCCAAATCAGTTTAAGGCTTCACACAAAACCAAATGGAGATAGAAGAGGCCTTACACAATATCACACATGATGAATGGATACCTCTCACAGCCTTAAGATGATGGATCAGATGTCAGTCAGTTTTGCCAGTCACTGATCAAGTATTGTGCCTTTAAATAGACTTCTTTCTTTTTGCTACTATGCTGAGTTTTATTATTACTGGTTTTAAAAATTATCGATATGAAAATCCCCTTCTATTTGGTATAGAATTGAACAACCATGCTGAATTTGAGTAGTTGGTTTCAGTTTTGTGTTTGTTCACTTATCTTCCCCCTCCCCGCCTCACCCCCAAGCAAATGTGATTCTTGCCAGGTGAAACCAGTGCAAATTGGCACAAAGCTGGCTTGCACATGGCACCACTGGTCCATGTCAATTTCAGACAGCTGTTAAGCTCCTTAAAGTAAAGCCTCAGTGGGGGGTGAGGGAAATTGGGGGGGAGGGAGATGAGAGAGTGGGGCAGGGGAGAAAAAATGAGGGTGGGGAGGGATTGCTCTGCTTTCACTTTCTTGCCTTGGTTGAATTTTTTTCCCTACAAATCACAAGATCTGAACAGTGATTTTTGTTTTGTTTTGTTTGTTTTAGATTCTTTGACTCACTTCTTGGTTTGCTTTTCCCTCCCCTGGTATAAAAATCACCGGAGAGTTTTGCATGAGAAAACAAGACAGTACTTAATGAAACTCAGCACCTAAGGGCATAAGGCAGTTGAAGGTTTGTTTTTTTTTTGTTGTTGTAGTTGTTTCTTTCAATCAGCACCAATCCCGCAAATGATCTACACTTGGCATAAGGTATAAAACTTTTTTTTTTCTTTTGGAGTGGAGACAACTCCGCCTTTTCCACCTATGGATCATACATAGTGTGGATGTTTCAATACTGTTTCTTGTGTGTAAAAATCAAAAGAAAGGTTTTTCTTTTTGTTTTTACTTACAAAACATAGAGAATATCTTTGTATACATACAGCAACTGGAAAGAAAGCTTATCTGAAGGGTTTTTTTTTGTTTTGTTTTTTGTGGTGGTGGTGGTGGTGGTGGTGGTGGTGGTGGTGGTGGCGGTGGTGGTGGTGGTGGTGGTGGTGTTTTTCTTGTGAGCGGTGTTGGCCGTAAACAAAACTTAAAGGTTCCCTTCTCAACTTGGGTTATGGAGCTTTTAAAGTGAAGACTCATACTGTAACAACTCATAGAGGAGCGGTCCATCTCGATACCGAATGCCTACAGCTGTGGGAGTGACATACTGCAGAATGTTGATAGTCCTTCTCAACCTCCTGTCTACAAAATGGGCATCCCATGCAGGGTATCTCTTTCTGGGCATGTCAATCTTAATGAGGGGCCCTTCTGGGTAAGGACGCCCCGACGGGGTAGAGGGCACCATGGGTCTCACTTGAAAAACAGGCAAGCAAGTGTCAGCAGTGAGATCCTCCTGTTGTTCCGTGACGGCTCTGGTGGGCGTGACCTGGGTCCCCCGGTACCCAGGGGTCTGAGGCGCCATGGGCTCAACGTCGGGGGGCAAAGGGATGCCCCAGAGCAGCTCGGCGCAACAGGAGCTGGCAAAGATCTTAGCTCGTGGCCCCATGGGATGCAACACACCATAATATAAGAGCATCAGAGCTATCCCAGCCACAAAGCTAAGAAAGACACAACACAGTGCTGGCACAGCATAGGAGTCAGTGGTCTCAGGGTTTCTGTAAAAATACCAAAGGAACGTCAAGGCAGCATTCTCTGTCAAGACTACCGTGTAATATGCAAACATTCGATATCGAGTCCGCCCTTCCTTGACGTTAAACCAGCAGAAAATGTACACAATCCCTACCACCATGTTGAAGAGGATCTCCTCCCACTTGGACATGCAGAAGTCTGTCCCACCATGGATGATCCAGAAGGCCATGGCACACCAGTGAACCACAACAAAGATCCCAAAGTAGAGCTGGAAGATGGAAGCAAAGAGGGCAAAGGAGATAACTCTGGATGAGATGGTGAAGAGCCGCCAGAAGAGATGGATGAGGGCCCCTCGGTAGCTCATGCTCTTCTTGTCATCCCTGGAGTCCCGTAGAAGCTTGTGATAGGAGGCTAGCACCCAAGCCAGGGACATCAGGGAGGTCACAGAGGAGACACCTGGCAGAAAAAAAGACACAAACCCACACAGTCAAACCATGGCCACTGATCTAGGAACCATACCAGAGCAGCCACCTGAGGAGAGGCCCACATACAGCCAAGATCTCAAAAAAGAGAGCAAGAAGAAATCAAAAAAATCAAGAACCAAACAATGAGCATAAATTATCTCTTTGTCCTAAACTGATATTTTGGTATTGTTTAGTATATGCAATGGGAGTCTCTTAATTGACAGTCTATTACCAGTTACTAGGGACTATTGTTGTTGAGCCTTTTTCAATTGACTCTCCATGACCCCATTTGGGATTTTCTTGGCAAAGATACCAGAATGCTTTGCCATTTCCTTCTCCAGCTCATTTTTCATTTAAAGAACAGAGGCACACAGTGACATGCCCAAGGTCACACAGCTAGTAAGTCTCTGAGGCCAAATTTGAACTTAGGTCCTCCTGACTTCAGGGCTAGTGCTCTATCCACTATACTGCTGAGCTGCCCTAGAGATTAGGGTACTGTGCCTCAAAAAAAAAAAAAGAGAGAGAGAGAGAATCAGTAAAAGTAGCAGCAAGAGTCTCCTAGTGATGGTTGGTGGGAAGGTGGATGCTGGCACCTATGTAGAAAAGGAACAATATGTTATCTCTTTGGCCCTAATTAAATACAAGGTCACATAGTACCTGTTACACAGAGTGATGTGGCTCATGACTTTTGTTCTATAGTATTAACATCACTCTTGCCATTGCTAGTAGCTAGATTTCTCAAGGGTAGAAAAAGTCATCACCTGCTTATCAGTGGCAGATCAGCCAATCTCTTTTTCCATCACCCTTTTTAATACTCACTTTTTCTATCAGAATGAAGTTAGATCTAGTATGGTAATTTCTCGCCACAGTAGATCACAACAGTTCAATGGGGAAGATAAAATTTATAATCAAATAATTATTTTCTGGACTGCCATTAATCTGACTTCCCTTCTATCAACCACATTAACTGTATACTTTTTTCCATACTGATCTTACACAACCTCGCAACAACCTTTGGCATTACTGATAAACTTCATTACTCCAAGGATCTGTGATCATCCCTCCAACATAAGATCACAACCACAACTTAGGAGGCAGTTTTCAGGAGGTGTTGTGGAAGAGAATTTTGCCATGTGGCCACCAAGCAATGATGAGCCTTTCTAAACTTAGCCAGGTTGATCCTTGCAAATCAGATACGTATTCAATCTCCAGGTCCATATTACTCCAGTATTTTCTTGGACTCTGGCTTTTGAGGCACTCTATAAAACATCCTTCCATATAATAGGTATACTATGTGACCACGTATTTAATTAGGACCAAAGAGATAACATACCATTCCTTTTCGACACGGGTGCCAGTTATGGTTCTGACTTGCCTCTATCTCCAGCAGCCACTTGTACAATATGTCCTTCAGATCACTAAGGTAAAGGAATTTGTTTCTTTTAGGTCAATTATTATGCAGAAGAAACCCAGTCAATTCTCCAACTTTGCTTCTCAGACCATTGCTGCTTAGCATTCACAAGAGATTTGCAACTAAATCAAAGTTGGTAAACTTTCTCAGATCCTATAGCTATGTCCCAATTAATTCCAGTAATGGCAGTGAAGAACCTAGAGCACTGGGTCTAGAGTCAGGAAGATGTGAATGCAAATCTCGCCTCAGAAACTTATTAACTGTGTGACCCTGGGTAAGTCACTTAATCTCTGCCTGCCTCAGTTTCCTCAACTGCAAAAATGGGGTAATAATAGCCCCTACCTCCCAGGGTTGTTATGAGGATCAAAAGGGCTACTTGTAAAGCACTTAGTAGGGTGCCCAGCACATAGTAGGTGCTTAGTAAATGCTTGTTTCCTTCCTTCCTGGCCAGAAGTGATCACATATATTTGAATTAACACTATTTGAAATGTTAATTATATAAAATATTGTCATTTGTTTTAGACCAATCGATATATGCAATGTAAATTCAAATAATGTGACCACTTCATGGGAGTCATTATTCTCACTAATGGGGACCTGACTGTAGTTTTGGGTTTCTTCCAAGCAACAGCTGCCAGTCATTTGAGTCTGCCCATTCCCTACCTCTTACTATGGATACTTCGATACTTCCTTCCTCCCTTCTCCCTCTGTGTGTATTTATCCTTCATTATTGAAGAAGACAGTGCCATCAGAGAAATGATGACATGACTTGCACTTGACTTTGTTCTGAGTGAGGGAGGGCTGTGCAGGTCACCAGCCTCACTTCCCCTCTGGACCATCGGGATCCAGTGACCAGATATTCATCAGGATGATTGGAGATGACCCAGGATGAGGCAATTGGAGTTGTGACTTGCTCAAGGTCACGAAGCTAATGAGTGTCAAGTGTGGGAGGTGAGATTTGAACTCAGGTCCTCCTGACTCCTGTACTGGTGCTCTATCCACTGCACCACCTAGCTGTTCCTCTTCTCCCTCTATCTACACAGGGAATTATACCCGTTCCTGTGTATGTTCTACCCAAAGGAATATAAATTTTGATTGCTGAAACCTCACAAGATATCTTGGGGTTTACGGGCTAGATTTTTGTTTCCTCTTCCCTACCTATTTATTCTATGATATAAAAAAACCAGACTAGGTCAGTCAATTCTTTTGCCCCATGTGGTTTCACTTTCCCTGAGGTTAATGGTTATTCACTTCCCCAAATTTCTTTGTAATTATTTTGTATCTATTTCTATGTCTTGGATTCTTAACCATTTGGACAGGAGGAGTCATACATCCCTTTGGCAGTTGATCCAGTGAAGCCTATGGACCCCTTCTCAGAATAATGTTTTTAAATGTATAAAATAAAATACATAGGATTGTAAAGTAAACTATATTAAAATATAGTTATCAAAATATTTTTCAAAAATTCATGGACCCTAGGTTAAGAATCCTGCCCTATATAACATGATATCTTCCTTAACAGAACAAAAGGTTCTTGAGAGGAGGCAGGGATTGCTTCACTTTTGCCTTTGTTTCCCCAGTGCCTAATACAGTGCCAGGCATATAGCAGATTTTGAATGCATCCTTGTTGGTTGATCAGTTGATTAGCTTCTCTGAATTTAGCTAGGCTGGTCCTCGTAGGACAGACAGCATAGTGTTTGGCACATAGTAAATGCTTAATAAATGCTTGTTGATAAAAAACAAAATCTTCTACTTGACATTCAGAGCTCTTCATAATCGAATCCCCTCCTCCTTTTCCAATCTTCCTATATCTTACTCTCAGACACACACCCTATGATCTAGGGATACTGGCTTCCTTGCTGTTCCTTAAATAAGGCACAGCGTCTCTTAGCTCTGGCTGTCCCCCATGCCTGGAATGCTCTCCCTCAACATCCTTTACCTCTTTCTGCTTCCCTATCACTTAGAACAATGCATATCACATAATAGGGCTTTAATAAATGTTTACTGATTGACTAATGATTGTATCTGGTTAAGTCTTCACAGCTTTATTATTTCATCTGAAGTGATGTCACTCTCTCCACAACCTTAGACTCATCCATAGTCAAATGTAAATAAAATATACTGCTAAACTACTTATATATTTTTATTATTATATACTTGCTTTTTCGAATTATACAAGTCATAGTTTCCTTATACCAGTATAGAGAATTGAGAGTTTACTATAAATACTTTTTTTGATGAAAATGACACCAATAAAGCTAATGATGACATTAATGAAAAGCGTTTAAAATCAAACTTCATGGCTGCAATTAAGTAAGGGATGGCTATTTGTCTAGTTCTAGGGCGAAATTTAAGCGAGAAGGCCAAATCCAATTCTGTTTTCCCTTTGACTAAGAAATAATATTTGGCCTGACAATGCCCTAGTATATTTTGCCATTTGTAAAATGGGTCAACGATATATATGACACCTTCCAGAAATGTTATAAGGTATCATCAATTCATAATAATATTAATAACTGAAATTTAGACAATGCTTCAAAATTTTCCAATACACTTTTAATCTTTTATCTCATTTGATAACAACAACCTGCCAAACCAGAAAACACATAAGAAATAGAAATGTGAAAGAATATAACTTTATTTGTTTAATGAATGAGGGCCTATCAAGCCAGGGAAAAAAAGGTGAGTTTTCCAGATTCATGCAGTCAGTTGAGGTAAATTCTGGAGTCTTAGATGTATTTTTCCACCAGGTGTCACTATAGAACTTGAGACTGCTAGAGCTAGAAAGATCCTTCAATTTCAGTTCATGTGAAACCTCTTTTCTAGAAGAGGAAGCTAAGGGAATTGACTTAGAGCTAATTGGTGATACTCAGCCCAATGATTTTTCCTTCTATTTTTCATTCTTTTCCTTTCTATTATCTCCCCCTGTCTCAGTCTAAATTTACAGGAAATCCACTGGGTAGCGCCCAATCTCTGGGGACATTTGTCATGAAGGATAAGAACCTTGAAGGTTTCTTTGTGCCTAGCACCAAAGTTCTTTTTTGTGCCAATGTATGGGACAGGAATTGTGAAGTGGCATGTTCTGGATCTGATTTTTGGATACATGAGAAGGACCTTTAAAAATATTCCTTCAATAAAGACACAGTTTGCTTTAGGTCAAAGGAAGCTGAGGTGCTCATCTGTTTTGGTTTTTTTGCATGGACCCATTAGCTTTCATGGTGTACAAAGGATATCATGATAACTTCTAGACTATTTTTCTGCCTTTAGCCAGGACTTCATTTGTCCCATCTCAGAGAGAGCAGTGTCTCATATTAATTCATTCTCATGTTCAAAGACTTTGCTATTATGTTTTTTACAATAAAGCTGAGATTCTCCAAACCTTCCAGACACCTCTCCTGTCACTTAACAAACGTGAAGAGTTTAATCCAACCCATTCTGTACCACAAGGAAATGAATCAATGAAAAGTGGGAATTTTATTGTAAACTCAGTGTTTATCCTGCCCTGCCACCATGAATACATGTGATAGTGAGTTGAAGTGTCCTATGTTATACATTTCTTGCTATGACAAAACTCTGGGTTCTTTTTTAACCAACAGTCTATATATGGATCTCCAATGAAGCTTGAAACATCCTAGAGTGAGAAGAGATAGATATTCAAAGTATACATATGACAGCTTATAATGTCACTCCCCTACTCAATAATTACTGTGGCTCTCCATTACCTGAAGAATCAAATATAAACAGTCTGGCATTTAAAGCCTTTTGCAACTTGTTCCTAATTGACATTTCCTTCCTTATTACACATTGCTTTCCTCCATAGTCACTGTGATCCAGCCAAATTGAGATTTGTGCTGTTTGCCACACAAGGCAATATATTTTCTACCATTGTGTGTCTTTACCCTAGCTGTTCCCTAAGGTTGGAATGTGCTCCCTCTTAATTTTTACCCCTCGGAATCCCTAGTTTCTTTTAATGCTAAGGCAAAGTGATACATGAGGCCTTTCCTGATAGCTCCTACCTGCCCACCCAGCCTACCTCTGCCCAAGCTGTTGGTGCCTTTCCCTCAAAATTATTTTATATTTTATTTGTACAGTATATGTACATATTTTCTCCCTGGCTAGACTGTAAGTAAGTTACTTAAGGACAGGCCTTATTTTTTATTTTGTCTTTATATTACCATCATCCAGAACAGTGCCTTGTACATAGTAATTAATAAATACTTGTTCATTGCTTGATTCATAGATTATCTGTCTGTTTACCCTTGTGCATCAGGATGGTTCTTAGCTACTGAAATAGTCATCAGAATTTTAGCCTTAATTTTCTTTTCTATTTTTGTTAATAATTAATTTGTTTCAGTTTTCAACAATCACTTCCTTAAGTTTTAAATTTTTCTCCCACTCCCTCCCCACTTCCTTCCCATGACAACATTTAATCTTATGTGGGTTCTACACATACATTCTTATTAAACACACGTTTACATTAGTCATGTAGCATAGAAGAATTAAAACAAATGGGAGAAACCATAAGAAAACCCAAACCAAATCAAAACATAACGAAAAAGAAAATAGTCTGCTTTATTCTGCGTTCTTGCTCTACAGTTCTTTCTCTGGATGTGGATACATCAAGATGAGGCACTTCGTTGGTGTGTGTGTGTGTGTGTGTGTGTGTGTGTGTGTGTGTGTGTGTGTGTGTGTGTATGCATGCATGTGCTTAGATGCCTGGTTTCCAGACTATAGGGGAAGGATAGTAGGGAAAGCCAATTAATACACAATCTTTGAGTACTACTAAAGGGCAGCACTGTAAGATCTATAACTTAGGCTTTCTTTTTCTCAAAGTGGCTGGCTAGTACCCCCTAAATCAGTTCCTTGAGGACTTCTGGGCTTCTTAGAAGGAGGCCTTAGATTTAGATTTCTTTGACTCTAAACTTTTCCATTCATACTGCTCCAGCTCTTTCCCTGATCCCTCCTTCACTGACCATTGCTCTTGCCCACCATCTTCCACACTATTCCATGGACCTTCAAACTCAAATATTCAGAACTCAGTAATGATGATAGTAGTTGACATATATATTGTGCTTTAGAGTATGTCAAGTACTTTTGTAGCTAGTTACTATATATCAGAATTAGAAAGTTACAGGTTTATAAACTATATTAAGGGTATATAAATATGCTTCTATGGAATTGCACAAGGCACAGATATTTTGAATAATAATAAATAAATAGGTGCAAATAAATCAGCACCTTCCTATTTTCAGGAAACATCCTCCTCTCTCCCCTATAATATCAAGTACTTTCTAAATAATTTGATTCATCTATTTTATCTTTTCATACTCTCAGTGAGGTAGGGAGAGAATGATACCTCACCAGGTTCAATCAATTAATCAATCAACTATAACGTGACTATTATGTGCAAGATAATATGCTAGGCACAGAAGATACAAGGGCAAAAACTGAACAGCAATTCCTGACCTTAAGGAACTTACACTCTTTGATAGGGTGGGACAAGCAGAGAACATAAGTTACAAAATAATTACAAAATCATTTGGAGGGGAAAGAGAAGGTAAGGGGATAAAGTGAACCCTGATGTGGAAGGTTAAAGTCTTGAGGGAAAACAGACTCCAAGAGATGGAAGGGTAGAGGGAGTGGATTCCAGGCATGGGAGCAGTCAATGCAAGGCACAGGGATGGGAGGTGGAAAAGCAAAGTAAATAAAACAAAAAATCAATAAATAAATCCAATTTGACTGGTTTACAGAGTACAGTATGTGAGCAATGGAGAATAAAAAGGAAATGGTAGTTGGGGTCATATTATGGGGAGTCATATTATGTTTAATCCTAAAGTCAGGAACCATCAGAATTTATTGAGTCAGGGAGTGGTACGGTAAGAGCTTCTTTTTGAAAAATCATGTTGAAAGTTGGGTGGAGGGTGGATTAGACTGGGGAGAGATGAAGTAGGGAGATCACTTAGAAGGTTACTACACTACTACAGGCAAGAGGTCCTGAATTTGGTTGAGAACTGTATGAGTAAAGAGAAGGGAACAGATACAAGAGATGTTCTGAAGGAAGAAACAAGAAGACTTGGCAACGGATGGAATATCAGTTGAGGAAGAGTGAGGAGTTGAGGATGAGCCTGGAGTTGTAAACCCCACAGATGATGATCAATTGCCAAAGCTTGTCATTTCTACGTTCACTTCTTCACATCTGTCCCCTTCTCTCTACCCATGCATCTACTACCTGAGTTCTGTATGGTCATGCTCTGGACAGAAAAGGAGGAGTTCAAAGAAGGAAAGATTTGGGGGGAAAGATAATGAGTTCTGTTTCTGACATGTCAAAGTTATATATATGTAACATTCCATTTGCAGTTTCTAATAAGCAGTTGATGAAACATCAAGGAAACTCAAGAGACAACCTAGGACTAGAAATGTTTGTGTGTGTGTGTGTGTGTGTGTGTGTGTGTGTATGTGCACCCATTCACAATATATATGTCTAGATATAGGATATATTTATATATCTATACATACACATACTCTGTAAATGCCATATACATACTATATAAGTACATACATAAAGATGTATATGTAATAGATTTGTTCAGGTAGGCTTCATAAACATATATCTGTTATCTCTATGGTACTGATGGAGAATATAAGGCAACAAAGAAATTAGGTGAAAATAATCTCCTCAGTAGAATATAAACTTCTTGAGGCATGCACTATTCCTTCCTTGTATGTGTTATCATAGAGGTAGTGGATAGAGTGCTGGATTTCAGTCAGGAGGGACAATTTCAAATCCCTCCCCAGATACCTGCTAGTCAGGTGACTGTGGTCAAGACCCTTACTGTCACTGGCCCTCTGACAATTCTCTAAGACTTATCTACAAAGTTCTTCTTTGTAGAGGTAATTTCTGTACATTTTGACTATTCCTAGCACTTAGAACACTGCCTTGCTCTTGGGTGAATATTTATTAACAAACAGTTGTTGAACTGAAGGGCTTAATACCACAGAGCTTGTTGTTAGGGGAGTTGGGAACAAATCCCATATCTCCTAGTTGGCATTTTCTAGAATCCAGGGGAATTTTCAATAAACAGTGCCACTTTGAAAGTGTTATTCTGTTAAAGACAATGAAGTCAGCTGCTCCTGCACGGCATCCTGTAGTCCAACAGTCCTTAAGGGTTACTACACTTTGCCTGAACTAATAGGACCCACCTTTAATGAGCTCTTACAATATTGAGGTACAGATCTGCTTAGCTGATATCTCTTCTTGATGTTTTCACTGATTATTTGCCAGTCTTACAGGGTCATGGAGCCACCAAGATCTTTCATCTTAGACTTACATAAAGCTAGAAGTTAGTGACTCTCCACTGAGACTCATCATGTCCATGGAGGTTATGAAAGCAATGATGTACCTTTCCAATTACATTCCCAAGAGGTACCAGTGACATCTTATTTGCCAAATCTGACATTTTCTCAAATCTTGCCTTTTCTATCTCTACAATATCTCTCCCACATGCCCCCTTCTCATTACTCATAAAGCAACCATCCAAGTTCAGGCCCTCATCCCCTCCCACCAGCCTGTTGCAATGACTTCTTAATTGGTCTCCTTGTCTCAAGATTCTCCCTATTCCAATCTGTCTTCTCTGTACACAGAGTAAGTAAAGGTTTGACCATGTCACTCCCCTACTCAGCAAACTCCAGCAGCTCCCTATTGCTTCTAGGATTAAAAAAAAATCATCTGTTTAGTTTTGGATGCCCTTCACAGCATAGCCCTGACACACCTTGCCAACCATACTCCACTTCCTGCATTCTACCTTCTAGCCAACCTGGTCCTTGGGTTGTTCTTACCATACTACATTCCATCTCCAGTCTCTGTGTCTTCATACCAGCTCTGTTCCATACTTGGAATAGTCTCCCTTTACCTCCACCTCTTACTTCCTTCAAGCCTTGACTTAGTCACCATCTTCTATATGAGACAAACTGTCTGTTGACTTCCAGTCTTTTATCTCCAACAACTTTTCAGATATCTCAAACTGGATGCCCAGTAGACATCTCAAACTCAATATGTCTGAAAAATAACTCATTATCTTTCCCCCTAAACCCTACTCTCCTCCTAATTTTCCTATTACAGTAGAGGGTAACACCATCCTCCCAGTCCCTCATGCTCACAACCTAGAGGTCATCCTGGATTCCTCACTATTTCTCTCACTCCCCATATCTCATTTATTGATTTCACCTTCAAAAAATCTCTCCAATTCATTTCCTTTTCTCCTCTGTCACTGCACTCTGGTGCAGGACCTCATCACGTTATACCTTGAGGATTAGCACCTCTGGTGTGAGGGCCTCCCAAGTCCTTTTCAGAGTTGCTCATCTATCTTTGGTGTCCAGTTGATTCACCCAACTCTTACCTATGGCTCCAAGAAACTGTAACGTGCCCAGTGGCCATACCCTGGCAAACCATCTTGGCAGATGGGCTAAACCGGACTGAAGGTAATCAACGGGTCTCAGATCTGTTGCTGAGTTAGAGGGATGTTTACCCCAACCATGTGAAGATCTTCCACAGCAGAATGGGTGAATGAGAACAGTTTGTTCCAACAGCCATGAAGGCAGCTGAAGATGGTTCTGTGAAGTGTTTAGATCTTGATCAGGCATCAATTTCTTTAAATTCCAATTAAAATCATACTTCCAACAGGAAGACCTCCCAAACCCCTCTTAATTTCAGGGCCTTCCTCTTGTTAATTATTTCCTATTTATCCTGTATGTTATGTATATGTATATGTATGTATAATCCTTGCTTTGTATGTATGTATGCTTGTATATTACATACAGAATGCAAGTAAGGTGATAAGAACAATAGGTAGCATTTATGTAGTTCTTTAAGATTTGTAAAGCAACTTATACATGATTTCATTTGAAGCATTTGTTGATTGATTTATCTTTTGGTAGGGAAATTCCTATGAATATTGTCCTAATTTCCTTAAAACAAAGAGCCAGTAATTATACACTTTCACTAAATCTGGTTGTCTTTGTAGCCTTAAAACAGTGGACATTTTTAGACTTATTCTTCCTTCCCCCTCAGTCTCATGGTTCTGCCATGATTTCTCCAAATTACACATATTTCATTCGCTAACGTCTGTCTTGGCACTCAATCCCTTATTCATTGCTATAAATACTTAAACATCCTTACACATTCATTTTACCAGCTTGCTATTTATAATGGAGAATTTCTTGACTGAATTAAGAAAAAGTGTCCTAATAGTTGGCCAAAGAGATTTTCCCTGGAAAGAATCAGTGTCAAAACTTCTTATGTTTGAGAGACATTTTAGGGTAGTAGGTAGAACTTTCTGTAGCATCGGAAAGATAGATTGCAGGTTGTTTTGAAGTAAAAATGAAATTTTATATATATATATATATATATATGTGTGTGTGTGTGTGTGTGTGTGTATAATTTTTTTTAATCAAATTGCTTCCCTTCTCAAGAAGAGAGGAGGAGAGGAAGGGAGAGAATTTGGAAATCAGAATTTCAAAAAAATGTATGTTAAAAATTGGTTTTACATGTAATTGAGGAAAAATAAATTTAAAAAATAAATAAAATAAAACAAAAATGAAATCATGTATAATAAAATATTTTCAAACCTTATAACATTACATAAATGTCAGTTGTGTACTTGTAATAAAATGTAGGCAGTGAAATTAATTCTGTGGTTTGTGCTTTCACTACCTGTATGCTCACATGCACTTTACTTATTTCTCTGCAAATGTTTGGAGACTGACACTATAAAGACAAAGCTTTAGTATTCTTTTTTGGGGTAGGACCAGATTGAATGGGAATGGTTATGTAACTGGAAAACAGGTTAAGTTTTACCAACTGGAGTTACTAATATTGGGATGAGAATGACTTATCCAGAAACACACACACATACCACACATAGAGTTATAAAGAGGAGAATGAACAGCTTTTCATCTCTGCTTAGTCTATAAGTCTATAAAAACTGCCTTGGGAAAGATTTAGGTCTGGCTTAGAAAATGTTTATCTGATTGTAAGGTTACTGAGTGAGCTTGTGGGAATTCTTTTCAATGGGAATCTAAGCCAATCATGAAAATGGTTTGTGCCTCAACTTAAAACCAAACAAGCCTTTTCCTCTTTAAGAGGATGAGAAGAGAGCATGAGGCTCAAAAGCCTAAGAAAAGGGAATTGAAGTTAATCAATTTTTTAAGAGTCCCAAGAGTTTATCACCTGGTTGCTATATTAAAGCATCATCTATAACAATATGATATAGAAACATGACTCCATGTGTGAGTGGCATCTGTGGTTGTCAGTGCATAGAGTGTGTCTAGACAGTTATATGGATAAGACCACTGCTTGGGCCTGGAGAATGTGTGTGTGTGTGTGTGTGTGTGTGTGTGTGTGTGTGTGTGTGTGTGTGCGCGCGTGTGTTGTGAACCAAAGAAATTTTGGTGGGCCAAACCATTTTTTTGGAGTACTTACAAGGTTAGGCTAAACTACTATCTGTAGTAGAACCCCCCTTGAATGCTTTCAACCTTAAGACTTTATTAGGCAGATTATCCCTCCTAGTCTGATTCTTTCCCTGTTATTTCTTAAGTGGGCACATATAATCCTGTAAGTCACTAAGGGAAAAGAAATAAAGTCAATGGTCCCTCCCATGGCCTGACCCCTCAATTTCCTGCCAGATGCAAGGTAGGCCCTGAGGACATACATCTGGAAGATTTTAAAGGATGCTTTTTAGGAAGGCAGATAAAGCCACCACCAGTGCTAGATTAGTACAAGAAATCTAAAGTCTGATTATATGAGCAGGGAGTTTGAAGGTATAGTACTTTTCATATCACATGACTTAAATACTGTTATGTCCCTTTAAAACTGAAAAAAGATGCCTATCAAGGTGAAGGATTCCATTTCCTTTTCTCTTTAAAATTGTTCTTAAAAATAGAAGATTCAAAAGAGTTTTCCAGGTAAACCAGGTAGCACAATAAGTATTCAACAGGTGACATACATCTCAGTACTGGGCTATAAAGCAGAGTTGCCTGTGATTCAGCATTTGAAAAGGCTGTGACATCTTCTCTCCTGAAGATCTTTAAAAGAGGATTCCTGTATCTCTGCCTATGACCTGGATTAGGGAGAGGAAGCAACTGGCTGCTTCTGGCTCACTTGCTTAAAGGGTTGAGGGCAGTCAGAGGGCCATGATTTAGTCAGGCAAGGGAGGTAAGCAGCTCCTAGGGCTGAACAGTATTCCTTCCTGATTTGAAAGAGAAAATGGGAGTCCTGATCTCAATCCTTTCTCAAATTTTTTTTTACTCCAGAAGATAGAGAAGCAAGTATTTGGTCATGATAAGGAAGGACAACAAGCCAAGGAACCAAGTATCCTCTCACAGACCACTAAAATGTTATTTCCTTTGTTTATCATTAATTGCTTATTGGACATCCCCAACTGGATGTCCCAAAGCTGTCCCATAGGCAAATCCCAAATGTTCAAAATAGAACTCATTATTTTTGTCTCTAAAATCACTCTTCTTCCTAATTTCTCCTGTTTCTGCTGAGGGTACTCTGATACATCCTGTCTCCAAGATTCATATCCTTGGAGGCATCCTGGATTCTTCACTCCTCTTCACCTTTCAAGTCCAATCAGTTGCCAAGATTTATCCATCCTATCTCCATAACATTTCTCATATCTGACGACTTCCCTCCATCCACCTGGTCATCACTTTCAACACTCACCCAGATTCTTATAAAAGTCTTCTAATTGGTTTCCCATTTCTAGTCTCACCACTTTCCTTTTCCTCCCTTTCCCATCCTTGTCTCCTTCCCTTCCCTTCCTTTTACTTACCTTCCTTTCCTTTCTGCTCCTTTCCTCTTTTTTGATACTAGGTCTCCCTATCTTGCCTAGGTTGGAAGTACAAAGGCCACTCACATGACAGACCCCACTGCTAATTGACACTGACATTTTAACCTGTTTTGATTTCCAACCTGGACAAGCTCACCCCTCCTTAGGAAGCCTGGTAGCCCTCCACTCCCAGAGGCTTGCCACATTGATTTTGGACTTAGACACCTGGTTGGCATCTCAGATAGACACCTGATTGGTCTTTCAGAAGTCCTAAAGTCCTGTGAGCACTAGCCTCAGCCTACCACAGTAGTAGGAATGACAGGTATGGGCCATATTGCTTGAAGTTTTCTCCCCTTTCCAATCCATCCTCCACAGAGCTTCCAAGTTGTTATTCTCAAAATAGGAATCTGACCCCATCACTCCTCTGCTCAAGAAGCTTCAATGGCTTCCCTTCTGTCTCCATGATTAAAAAATAATCCTCTGTTTGGCACTTAAAGCCTTTAACAGCTTGACTCTAGCCTGGAGGCAGTGAATGTGGCACAGTGAAAAGAAAATTGGCTCCCAAGTCACTTCAAATAGTTTGCATTTAATACACACACATATATATTTACTTCTCTGTGACCATGTTGTGTCCTTTCAATGGACTATTTTATACAGGGGTCCTCAGTTGCCGCCCTTTGACTGAGTCCAAACTTCACAGAACAAATCCCCTTAATAAAAGGATTTATTCTGTAAAACTTGGACTCAGTAGAAAGGCCACATGTGGCCTCAAGGCCCCAGGTTCCCCAACCTTGGACTATAATCTCCTTGAGGGCAAATATATTTTTGTCTTCAGAGTAATTAGCACACTATCTTGCATTTAGGAGACTCAACAAATGCTTCTTGAGTTTAACTGTATTGAGTTTCTGTCACTGACAGGCAACATCTGGTGTTTACAAACTATTACTATTTGCTTGTTATCAAAACATAAAACCCTGAAAGCTAAAATAAATGAATCTGGCTTCTAAATTTGAGGGCTGGCTCCTAGATCCTCAAAGCAAATTTATTCAGCCCTGGGGAAAAGTGTAGTCTTGACTTCGGTCCTCAGATATAGGCTCTGTGATATTTTAAAAAGCTGATCATTTTTTTCCACTTTGTTTTCTAGACTAATTGAATTCTGTTCAGTGGATAGGTGGAAATTAATTCATTTCCTTTCTGCTCATTGTTTTGACTACTCAAGTGGGCAGCATCTCAGTAACAGTGATTATGGAATAATCGGTAATTGACTTTGAAGCAGCCTTTCTCAGCTGCCCTGTTTTACATCCATAGTTCTCACCCAAGATTGGCATTCTAGCCTTCCTCTAAGCGTAAGCTCATTCTCCGCAAGGAGTAAGTTTCTGAATGTCTAGTATATTTTGAATGTCTAGAGCAAGGCATGAAACTATGGACAACATTTAAATTTTGTTTATTAGATGAACAATTGGATTAGTGCAAGTCTACTGGGCAGCAGTCATTTGCTTCGGCAAAATGGAATGACCAAAGGCAGAGTATGATGAGCTGGTCCCATACAGTGACTGCCTCTCCACTTAGACACAGACCCACTGGGAAATTCAGGTAACCCAGTGTAACTATAAAGTAGTGAGGAGGTGTTTCATAAATCATGCCAGAAAACCAGTGTCGTTACTTTATAGTCCCGTTCAACCCTTTGTTATTGCTCTGTCATTTTCAATTGTGTCCAACTCTTTATGACTCATCCTAGGATATTACTAAAAAGTTAGCTCTTTCCCTAGTAAGAACTGACAGGTCCAATTGAATCTAAAATCCTTAACATTTTTAGTCATTAATTTTGATAAAGATTGAGACGACATATCAAATTTACAGATGACACAAAGTTTGAAGGGATAACTAAAACTGCAGTAACAGTCAGGAACCCCAAAGATGCAATCATGTGACAGCAATCACAAACACAGCAT
This sequence comes from Potorous gilbertii, assembly GCA_028658325.1. Taxonomy (NCBI): domain Eukaryota; kingdom Metazoa; phylum Chordata; class Mammalia; order Diprotodontia; family Potoroidae; genus Potorous; species Potorous gilbertii. The sequence continues at coordinate 206,213,137 of CM053769.1, read as the reverse complement.
CTATAGGAAGCCCTTCTTCAGCCTGGACTTGACACTGGACTTCCTTCATGACAGTGGTGAATACCTTTGGCAGGCAGTTTTGTGCCTTGCTTGATAATTACCAGTGGGTTATCAAACTCCAGGTCCAGTATACTAATTGTGATGACATGATACCCATTAGTGGGACCATGGTTACTAGCAAATCAGAGCCCCAGAAAGTTCCTGGAAACACCACCTGTGGTAATCTTCATTCTGATCCATGGCTGAGCAGATTCTATCTTAGTTAGATTATTTGCATGATAGTAATCAGAAATAACTCAGGTAGTCCAAGAATTACTGAAAGAACTAAGCTATTCACCAGAGGAAGCCTCAGGCCAGATAAGCTTGGATTCATATGCAATAATAATAACAAAAGAAAGGAAAGGAAAGGAAAGGGGCCATGCCCTGGCGACTTCTTAAACAGGCCTATTCCATGAGTGGATGCTGCCTCACCCTAAGTGAGTACCTGCAAAGACTTTGGCCTAACGGGCCCAAGGTTTCCCAGTGCATCCTGGGCCACTTCCAGTCATCCTGATGAATATCTGGTCACTGGATTCGGATGGCTCTGGAGGAGAAGTGAGGCTGGTGACCTGCACAGCCCTCCCTCACTCAAAACAAAGTCAAGTGCAAGTCATGTCATCATGGCATGGCATGGTCTTCTTTAGCAATGAAGGATGAACACAACAGAAGCAAGAATGACGGTTAACATTTATATAGTATTTACTGTGTACCAGGCACTATGTCTAAACACTTTACAGTTACTGTCTCGTTCAGTCCTCACAATAATCCCGGCAAGTAGGTGCTGCAATTATCTCTATTTTATAGATGAGGAAACTGAAGTTAATGGAGGCTGACTTGCCCAGGGTCATACAACTAGTAGTCTGAGGCCAGATTAGAAGTCAGATATTCCAGAATGCAGGTCCGGCACTCTATCTACTATGCCACTCAGCTGCCAATAACTGAACCAATAACTGGTTCTGAATACAGAACCAGTCTGTATTATCTTAGGCTTCATATCAGTCAATGAACAATACTCTGTTGATTATGAACCATCCTTAACATCTCTGTCCTTAGCCTTGCACAATTGTTGTCACAGAAACATAGAGAACTATGGAAATGTAGCTCAGTGACAAATGCTAATGTGGACTGAGAAAAAAGTTACCAGCAATAGCATAGCTAGGGCAAACTGACAAGGCAGGTGCTTTGGGGTACATTGAAGATGGAAAGGCCTAGAGCATGTCTCATGTCCTGGAAACCCCTCCGACATGTTCTAACTGCTGAATCTTTTCATTTCATACAGATGTTCCAGATGTTTTAATTAACTTTGAATGGAAAGATGTTAAGGAGAAAAAAATTACAAGGACTAGACAGTATGCAGCAGGGGTTAGTTTTAGACCAAGAATATGTGAACGGTATGGCAGTGGGCTTTATTGGCTGGTCCCTCCTTACTAAACCAAAAACCTGGTTTTAATTCTTTTTGGTTTTTTCCTGGGAAAATAAAATCCAAGCCATAGAACAGAATCCAGTAGGATTAATTCTTTTCACAGAGTGACACAATCAAGAATCCTAGATTACAGTGAATATTATGATATAATCATTGGAGTTCTTCAGTGGCTCCATGATCTTACTGGTATGGATATTCTCTCCCCAAAAGTTCAGAATGAGCCTCAACCTGCATGACTATTACTCATATCCTTCTGTAAATCTCCCATTGGGGATCTCCTCAAGTCACTAGAGGACGTTTACGTAGATTTTTTAACACTTAGTAAATACTAAATGTGACCACTGGGATGTGTATTAGGTCGTGAGTTCTTTGAGGGCAGAAACTATATTTGCCTTTCTTACCCAGCACTTATAATATAGTTCCTGGTAGGTAGTAGTTATTTGATAAATGTTTGTGGATGTCTTGACTTGATTTGCAATCTGCTATCTTTTGCTTGTGCCCCATCACAAAAATACATCTTAGGTTTCACTGCCACACAGAGGAAAAAAATGCTGCATTGTTCTTTCTTTGTCATGGAGAATACTTAAGACTTCAATGCCTTATCTAAGGTCAGAACAAAAGTCAGTTTGTCATGGTCAAGAACAGAACCCAAGGCTCCAGTTTGGTCTTCTGACCACTAGTTAACAGTTTCTGAAGGGCATCCAAGCATTTGTGGTCTGCCAAAACTTATTATCAAACTCAGAATCAAACTGGAAATTGTTAATAGCTTCATGTTCGGACTGTGACAAATGACTGGCAATGACCTTCACGGTTTTCTTTCTCCTATACAATACTAAAGCTGTGGCTGTTGCAGTTGGATTACTGAACAGTCAGTCTGAATATTTTCATGACGTGCTAATCTTATTTCCTTTTTTTGACAGGGTTACTCAACTGGGAGGTTAAGGGAATGACATATGTGTAATTTACCTAGATTTTGGCAAAGGGTTCCATACAATTTCTCATGTTATTCTTGTGGTAAAGATGATGACATATGGACTAGCTGATAGTATATCAGATGAATTCTGAATTGGTTGAATGGCTGGATCCAAAGAGAAATTAGTGACACTTTGGCATCAATGGGAAGAAACTTTCTAGTGGAGTACCCCAGAGAACTATGCTTGGTCATGTGGTAGTTAACATTTTATTAATAACTTTGATAAAGATTTCAATGACAGGTCGATCAAATTTACAGGTGACACAAAGTTAGGAGGGGCAACTAAAACAGCAGTAACAGTCAGGAACCCCAAAGATGAAATCATGCAATGTCATCCACAAACAACAGCATCTATAGGAAGCCCTTCTTCAGCCTGGACTTTACACTGGACTTCCTTCATGACAGTGGTGAATACATTTGGTAGGCAGTTTCTCCCCTTGCTTGACAATAACCAGCGAGTTGTCAAATGTCAAATATTCTAGCACTATGACATGATACCTATTAGTGGAACCATGGTTACTAGCAAATCAGAGCCCCAAAAGGTTCCTGGAAACACCATCTGTGGTGATCTTCATTCTGACCCATAGTTGAGCAGATTCTATCTTGGTTACATTATTTGTATTACAATAACCAGAAGTATATCTGGAGCAACCTTTTGTCTTCTCTAAGTAAAGTTCTATTGTCATTGTAATCTGCAGGTGATCTTGAGTTCTTGAAGGATATACCAGGGGATAATGAGCCCTGGCAGGTCCTACTAAACTGGAAGGGCTTAGAGTGTGGTTCCTCAGATACACTTTGTGTCTGTATGCTGAAGACCAGCTTGGTTGTATTGGGAGAGGCTCATTGCCAGAAAATTATCCACCAGAGGATAAATTTTCTGACTATAGTAACTGATGAAGTATGTTTGCTAAGGCTTGGAGAGATTATGAAATATGTTCACAGAAAGAGTTGCATGATTCTATATTTATATTCATGTTATTTCCCTCCTTCGGATGTAAGCTCCATGAAGGCAGGGACTTGTTAAGACTTTCTTTATATCCCCAGCCCTTTTCACAATTCCTGGGACATGGCAGGCCCTTAATAGATGCTTGCTAATTGATCAATAAGTCCAAAGTAGATTGGTAAATGGCAGGAGTTGAGTGGTTTCTCATTTCAGTAAACATAACCTGTTTTGTTAGTGTGCAGGTAAAAGAATGCTAATAATTCTGACTTAGTATTTTATACTTTCTATTTTTATAGTTTATATATATATATATATATATATACTTTCTATTTTTACAGTTTATAAGGCATTTTACATACATAATCTCATTCAATTCCCACAACTACCCTCATAGGTAGGCATTATTAGTTCCATTTGACAACTGAGGCTCAGAGAGGTTAACTGTGCTGCCTGTGGTTACAGGAGGTTAGCTCTACAATGAGGCCTTAGAGATCATATATCCCAAAGCTCTTCTTTTACAGATAAGAAACTCGACCCTGGCGAACACTAAATCCAACTTAGCATTAGTAGGTAACACAGCTGGGATGAACTCAGGTCTTCTGACTTTGAATCGGTGCTTTTTTGATGATACCATGTTACCCATCTGGCTTGCACGGAGAAAAACAAGCACTTGAACTGGTATCTTTGGACTCATGAGGGCAGAAAGCTTTCTGTTGCACCATATTTCTAGTTGTTGTTCAGTGTTTTAGTTGTTTAGACACCATTTGGGTTTTTCTTGGCAAAGATACTGGAGTGGTTTGCCATTTCTTTCTCCAGTTTACTTTATAGATGAGGAAACTGAGGCAAACAAAGTGAAGTGACTTGCCCAGCGTCACATAGCTAGTACATGTCTGAGGCCAGATTTGAATTCAAGAAGATGAGCTTTCCTGTCTCCAGGCCCAGCACTCTATCCACTGTACCACCTAGCTGCCTCTACTACCATTCTACCTACAATCAAAACCAAGGTAGAAGTACATGCAGCCCTTATCTGCAGGTGTTTGTGCATCCTTAGAATCAAAACTTGTGGGCCTGAGTTCTTGCTCAGGCCCTTAATAATTCTTTAGCCAAGGACACGTAAGTCACAACCTCTCTGACTTTCTGTTTTCTCATCTGTTACATGGAGTAAATGATACTCATGCAACCTACCTCAAAGAATTATGAGGGAAGTGCTTTGTAAACTTTGTAAAGTGCTGTATAAATGTGTATACATTTCTGATTTTAAGATTGGGAAGGAAGCAAGTAGCCTCATTCTACAATCTACACATGGATGTATGCATGGACACACTTTAGTGATTGCTATAAGAAATACAAACTCCAGATAAAAGACATCATCTAAATACAAGCCATATTATGATATAAAACAGACTCCTTGCCTATGTAGCGTCTCACAGAATGCTCTCTAGATGTCACTGAACAGCTGCTTCTATAGCTTGGTTAAATCTACCTTATCCATTGCCACCCCAGTTAACAACATAGGTACTCCTGTTTCCTCAGTATACTCTATAACTTAGAAAACAAACACAGATGTACCCAACAGCTTGGAATGGAAGTCATCAACTAAGAACCGCTTCAAGAGGATCTCCCAGTGGACTCTACTGACACTGGGGGAAAGCCTGCAGTGCTTAAATAGCTCACTTAGCTACACAGCAGCTCTGAGGAAAATCATCTAAGAACATTTTCTCTTCCTCATCTTTGTCAAAGTTGCTTCTTTAGAACTTCACTCAACCTGAACCTTCTGGCTTACAAGGATGGTGCTATGTCCATACAAGCTGACCAGGAGAGTAAGAGGATGAGGCATCGTGAATGAATAATTAAATGAAAGAATCAAAAGCACCAGGGATGTAAATACTATGTCATGTGAGGATTACTGGAAGGAAAGAGAGATCTTTAATCTAGAGAAGACTTAAGGGGCACGTAATAGCTGTCTTCAAGTATCTGGAAATATGTGGAAAGTATGTTAGATTTCTACTTGGCTCCAGATGACAGAAACAGGAAGAATGAACAGACGTTAGAGGACAGAGTTGGGTTGGATATAAACAAAGCTTTCTTAACAAACAGAGGAATGAGCTGCCTGAGGAAGTGGTAAGTTCCCTTTTTTTAAAGGCCTTTAAACAAAGTCTGGATAACTGCCTGTCAGGTATGCTACAGAGGGAATATTTTATTCAGGTATTGGTTGGATTAAATGGCCTCTAGTTTACCTTCCAATTTGGTAATTCTGTGAAAAGATTTCATTCTTGTTTCTAAGAGGTCTAAAAGTCCAAATAACATAGTTTTTTTTTTTTTACTATTCTAAATAGTATAATCTCATCTTGGGACAAGAACTGGAGAAAGCAATATCTTCCTCGCCCTTTCCTTTCCCTCCTGGAGACTATCATCGCCACTCTGTCACTTATCTTCAGTCTCTATCTACTGGTTGCTTTCCTATTGCCTACAAATGCATCCATGTCTCCCCCATCCTTAAAAAAAAACAACCCTCACTTGATCCATCCATCCCTGCTAGCTATCTTTTTATACCTCTCCTCCTTTTTCTGGTTAAACCATCTACAATCACTGCCTCTACTTTCTTTCCTATTATTTCCATCTTAATTCTCAACAACCTGACTTCTAACCTCATCTTTCAGTTGAAACTGTTCTCTCTAAAGTTACCAATAATCCCTCAAATATCCAATCTAAGGCCTCTTCTCAATCTTTATTCTTTTTGACTTCTCTGTAGCCTCTGACATTGTCAATCACCCTTTTCTACTTGAAACTGTTCTCTTTAGTTTTTCATGACACTGCTCTCTCCTGGTTCTCTTCCTATCCATTTGACCACTCCTCAGTTTCCTTTGCTAGATTTTAATCCAAGTTACACCCATTAATTATGAGTCCCCCAAGGCTCTGTCCTAGGGCATCTTCTTTTGTGCCTCAATAGTATTTCATATAGTGATCTCATCAGTTTCCATAGATTCAACTATCATCTCTAAGCAGATGATTCTGACTTATTTGTCCAGTCCTGAATTCTGGGCACACATCTTCAGTTCCCTACGTGATATGGATGTCTTTGTAGGTATCTAAAATTCAGTATGTCCAAAACTTTCCTCTTAAACTCTCCCCTCTCCCTAACTTCCTTGTTACTCTGAAAGGTGCCATCCTTCCATCCCACTCAGTCAGATTTCCAACCTTGGGATCATCATCAACTTCTCATTCTTTCTCATTCCCCATATCCAATCGTCAAATCCTGTCATTTCTACCTTTGTAAAATCTCTCAGATATGCACCCTTCTCTCCTATGATACTTCCACTATCCTGGTATAATTCTCTACTTTCCATCAACTTGGTTTTGATTCCATGGATTATCATGTCCCTTTCCTAGGTACTCCCTGAGGCATCTACCCCAACCCCTGCTTTTCAGCTTCCTTTTGTGCATTCTCTTCTCCAGTTAGAATGTGAGTTCCTTGAGGGCAGGGTTATTTTTCTTTTTCTCATTTGTTGTCACTTAGCCTATAGGACTGATGAAAGACTGACCATCAGGTTACTAACCTCAACCCTTTACTTATTTTTGTTTCTTCCTCAGCCTCCAGAATGCTGCCTTGAACAGAAGCACTTAAAAATATATGTGTTAATTTGAAAAGAATGACCTGCAAACAACTGTCAACTCCAGGAGAATAAAATTGTCTTAAGGGTAGACATTATTTCATTTTGGATTTTTTTTCGCTCTTGTATCCTCAGAGTCTAGGACAGTAAGGTTTAATCAAATCAGTTGATTTGAACTGACTCAGTCTTAGATGAATAGAAGCACAGACCTAGAGGATACCAGAAAGAAACTTGAGAGATCATTTAGTTCAACACTCTCATTCTACAGATGAGGAAACTGAGGCCAAAGGGAAGAAATTATTTTACTACTACTACTACTGATACTACTACTACTGTTACTACCACCACCACCACTAACTACATTTTATACAGCACTTTACAAATATCATTTGATCTTCGCAATAATCCTGGGAAGTGGGTGCTATTATCTCCGTTTTACAGATGAGGAAACTGGGGCAAACAGAGATTAAATGAACTGCCCTGGGTCACATTGCCAGTAACTGTCCAAGGCCAAATTTGAACTCAGGGCTTTCCTAATACCCCGTGCAGTGTTCTACCCACTGAATCACCTATCAGCCTCAATTACTTGCCCAAGATTACAAAGAATAGCTAGCAGTTATTGGCAGAACAGGACAAAAATGCAGGTCTTTTGATTCCAAATCTACTTCTCTTCAGTCTGTGGGTTTCCAGTAGAGAAGTGAAAGCAAACTCATATTGAAATAATTCACACAGCAGGAGCTCTGACCCATTCAGAAGATAAGGGAAAGGTCCAGTTGAGGAAGCCAGGGTCACCCCAGTCTGCTCAAGGCAAAAGTCATCTCTTGCTCACAGACAACATGAAGACAATTTCACAATCTAATCATAGGGACAACGAATCAGGTTTAGGACCTAAGCCCTAGCCTGCCAGGTCTGCAAGTGGGTGAACGTCTTGAATAACTTGGTTTAATTGAACACGAAGAGATTGGAATATGGAGTAAGGGAAAAGAAGATTAGAGTGAACTCTTGCAGAAAGAAAAAAAAAAGCAGGAAAATACCACATGGAAATGAGTAAGAGAGACTACTTTGTTTCTCATACTTTCAATATATATGGAGAGAGAGAGAGAGAGAGAGAGAAGACTTTGACAAGCCCTTACAAATTAAAAGCACACCAAATCATTTGAGAGCGTTTACTAGGATACTAATGAAGGTTGGCCACTCACTTCAGTACCAAAACTGGACCTTTTTCTCACCACACAAAAAGTAAACTGAGGCAGCAGGAAAGGAAGTTAACTCTTCCTGAGTCTGAGGTAGCAATATTGTTGGTGAACAGGTTAACATTATGGTCACACCTCCCATTCCTTTATATGAACAATACAGTAACAGGGAAATCCCAGAGAGAATTGAAGCCAACAATATTCCTGGGCTACTATCTCCCTCACTAGGAATGGGCACACACAAAACACTGTTATGCTCACTGTTGGCAAAGGAGCTAGATTGGCTAGGTTTCGCCAGAACCATAACTGGTAGTTTTGGCACCTAGGGCAAGTAGCACCAAGTGGTGCTAGGAGCAGGAGTGATTTACTTACATCAATTTGTAATTTGTAATAGGAAAATAATAAAAGTAATTATGACAAGTTCAGTTAGGTAGAGGGGGAAATTAGTTATCTTGGCAGTTTAGGGGATAGGATTTCAGAGTTAGGAGACCTCAGAAGTCGTCTAGTCCAACTTATAGCAGGAGCTTCTCACCTTCTTTAGACTCCATTTAGGCCTCATTAAAGATTTCTCTCACAAACTGTAAAGGTGTAAAGGTAGGACTAGGATTGTTTTTCATCCTTAAAGGGGGAAGGAGAGATAGAAGTAGGTCAACCTTTGAAGGAAGGAGGGAAATAAAAGCCCTAGGGAAGGGAACATGGTAGCCCAGGCATGGGGAACCTGTAGCCTTGAGGCCACATGTGGCTTTCTAGATCCTCAAGTGCAACCCTTTGACTGAATCTGAACTTCATAGAACAAATCCCCTTAATAAAAAGATTTGTTGAATAAAACTTGGACTTGGTCAAAAGGCTGCAGTTGAGGACCTAGAGGGCCACATGTAGCCTCAAAGCTACAGGTTCCCCACCCCTGGGGTAGAGTGTATTGAAGATTTCTTTATAGGAAGGATGGGGAAAGGATAGGCATGATCAATTTGCTCTCCCTACACCCACCAGGAACCCTTCTTCTCTGAGTTCAGTTTTCTTGTTTCCCTCTATTCTGCTGAAGAAGCACATGTGTCATATGTATAATGGGTATCATATCACTTGCCTTCTCAGTGTGCGAGGGATGAGGGAGGGAGAGAATTTGGAATCCAAAATAAAAACATGAAGGTTATTTTATTTTTTTTAGAAAGGACCACGCATGTTAATGTTTATGTCCTTTACCCAGGGGCAAAGTTCTAGTGGCCCATGGATAGTTACTGCTCTGGATTTTGTATTAGGTTTTGTTAGGACAATTTACAAATGTTTCACAAAACCATTTTTACAAAAAACCATTTCATTTGGCCCACCTTTTTCTCATGGACTATCTTACATTTAGAATAACTTCCCCTTGCCCTACCATTTCTCTGACCCCACCTCAGACTTCCTTCTCCTGGTCCCTAAATTGCTAAGATAAAAGGATAGAAATACTTGCTTGTAGAGACCAGAATCATAGAATGAATGTCAGAGTTGGAAGGAATCTTAGAGGGAATCTATGCTAACACTACCATTCTACAGATGAGGAAACTGAGCATCAGTGGGGAAAGGTCTTTCCCAAGGCCAAATGGGTAAATTTAGTGGCAGGAAAGTACTAGAACTTGTCTTCTTTCACTCCAATGCTCCTTCTGTCATGTTTAGGCAGAACAATCATCTTTATCCTGCTGATTCTGGCTCTGTAGTGCCTTGTGAGTCTGTTCTCTCTCTAAAATACTCGTTGCTGTCACTGTAACAGAGACTCTTACTGTGTTCTGCTTGAACTACTGAAGCAGCCTCCCCGAAGGTCTCTTTGACCTTCAGTATCTCTCCATGGCTTTACATTACTGCCAGACTAATCTTCCTGCTGCACAGATCTGAACATGTCCCTCTTCTGTTCAGCTCTTCAGTGGATCCCTTTTACCTCCCAAATAAAAACCCAACACTGGCATTCAAGACCCCCTACGACCTGACACTTCCCTTTCTTTCCAACCCTATCTCATGCTATTCATCTGCATACACACCAGCTACTGTCCAATCTCTTGTACACACACATTTAGCACTTTCCCACCTTTTTTCATTTACTCACCTCTTTTCCTACCCACCTACAAAGCCTTCCTCTACCCATATCTACCTTTCAAAAACTGACCAGTCCCTCCAAGTTCATCTCAAATGCCACTTCCTTCATGAAGCCTTCCCTGATCCCTCTAGTCAGTAGATATTTCCTTCTCCAAACTTCACATACCGATTCTATTCTGATCTGCATTCATTATTCAATTATATTAAATATTGATATATGTGGCTTACGCCTGCCCCCACTAGACTCTAAGGTCTCTGAAGAGGGGGCTGGGTCTTCTTCACCACCAGTATCCAAAAAAGTACTTTGCACATAACAGAGACTTAATGATTGCTGAATGAATGCTATTGAATCTTGAGAGATATATTTTCATTTCTGAAAAAAACAAAAAAATAATAAAAAGGTCATGATGTCATATATCCATTTTCTTGTTCTTATTATACAATTGGTCAGTCAGTCAACAAGCATTTATTATGTAATACCAGACATCATACTAAATACTGGGAATACAAAAAAAAGCAAAAACAGGCAGACTTGACAGACCATGTGGCATGGATAGAAGGTCAGTTTCAGAACCAGGGAGATCTGGGTTCAAATACTACCTCTGTCTGTGTGATCCTGCATCAGCTCTTAAACCTTTCAGTGCCTGAGATACCAACCTGCAGTAACAGAGGGAGTTTTGTTTTCCAGGAGTTCCCTAGATCAGTAAAATCACCTTTTGCCTTAGGCTCTTGGTTTGTGGAGTTACATCTATTTCCGTGGATGCTGAGGAGTCGAGCCTCACCCACATGTGACCTCCAAGATTAAAGTCAGCAGGGGCAGGGTAAAAGTAGGATTGGGAGAGCCTTCTCAAGGCTGAAGATATCCTCTGAACACTGTTGTCAAAAGCTGTCAAAAGCCACAGGATGGCTCTGGCTAACTCCAACTGATGGTGGGGATTTCAGAATCCATTCTAGCTCCTGCCACCTCTTTTCCCCCATGCTGCTTGGCTTTAGCAACACATGCCACCCATCTGCTGCTACAGTGGGCTCCTCACCTCCTCTGGTGTCCCAGCATAACAAGAGGAATTAGATAGTTTGGCAGCCTTCAACTGCTGCTGGAATTGAATGGCAGAGAAGCACCATGAGTTTCCTTATTGATTTTGCTCTCCAGGAAGGAAGGCTCAACCAGCCTGTCTGTATTTACATTCTGAAAAGAAAGAAGCCCAGAGAGAGAGTGGGTCTAACCAAAATAGAAGACTGATGTCTTTCCAAGGTACCTGCTAGTGCAAACCCTGCCCCTAGAATGATCATATGGTGGAAGGTGACAAAAGGACACAAGCCTAGCTCAGTTTCTCCTACATCTGAACCCCCTTCTGTGTGAATATGTATGGGTATATGGTGGCAGGGGTGGGGGGGATGGAGATAATTAAAATGTATCTTGAGCAGTAAGGATGGGAGTCTCATACAAGGCATTCATAGCAGCCTTAAGGAAAGGAGATGCTAGTAAAAGAGCCTCAGTCTGGCCTCATCTCCTGCAGAGGTGGGATGAGCTCTGTTCGCCATGCAGAGTATAGGGTCAGGAGTTCCCTAGAGCACAAGGCTGACCCTGGCTCAGGTAGACTGAATTCATGATCTTTCTCCTCTTCCCCACTGTCATGAAGGGCACCCTCAACTGCTTTCTTATAATCACTCCACATGCCCAGTCTGCTAAGTCGGGTCATTTCTTCCTTCATACCTCTCTCATAGATGTCCTCTTCTCTCCACTCTCCACATTGGTACAGGCTCATGAAACCTCACACCTGGACTACTGCTGTAGCCTGCTAATTGGTCTGCCTGCCTCAAGTCTCTCCCTCATTCTAGCTTCTCATCTACTCAGCTGCCAAAGTGGCCTGAAAGAAATGCAAATTACAACTACTCTTAGGTATCATATTGGCTAATATGACAAAAAAGGGAAAATGACAAATGTTTCAGGGATGGGAGAAAAGTGGGACACTAATGCACTGTTGGTAGACTTATGAACTGATCCAACCATTCTAGAGAGCAATTTGGAACTATGCCCAAAGGATTATCAAATTGCTCACATTTTGACCTCTGACCCAGCAATACCCCTACAAGGTTTGTAACCCAAAGAGATTTTTAAAAAACAGAAAGGAAATGGAATTATATATACAAAAATATTTATAGGACTTTTTTTGTGGTGGCCAAGAACTAGAAATTGAGGAGATGCCCATCATTTGGGAAAAGGCTAAACAAGTTGTGGTATATGATTGTAATGGAGTACTATTTTGCCATAAGAATGAAAAACAGGATGCTTTCAGAAAAACCTGGAAAGACTTACATGAAACCAATGCAAAGCGAAGTGAGCGGAACCAGACGAACACTGTGCACATTAACAGCAACATTGTATGATGAAGAACTATGAATGCCTTAGCTCTTCTCAGCAATACAATCCAACAATCCAAGACAATCCCAAAGAACTCAGGAAAAATTCTAACCACCTCCAGAGAAAGAACTGACAGAGTCTGAATGCAGATCAAAGCATACTTTTTTCTAACTTTATTTCTGGGGGTTTGTTTTGAGGGGGGTTGCCTGTGTTTTCTTTTAGATCATGAATTTGGAACTCAAAAAATTTTTTAAAAGATATAAAAAATTGTTTTTACATGTAATTAGAAAAACAACAAAATATATTTTTAAAAAGTGTGAATCTGTTTCCCAGTCATTTAAATCCCGACACAACCTGATTTCTTCCTGCTTTTCCAATCTTACACCTTTCTCCACTCCCTGTACAGGTGATGCTGGCCTTCCTGCTATTGCCATCCTCACACAGGATGCTGTCTTCTGACTCTGGTTCATGGACTGTCCCCTGTTTCTGGAATACTTGTGACTAAGCTAAAATCCTAAACCTTCTCAGTCCCTTCCTTCTGAGATTACCTTCCTTCTACATATCTCATATACACATAGTTGGAGGGACCTTGTTTTGCTATTTTCATTGTATCCTCAGGTACTTTTTGACTGAGTAACTGACTAGGTGTTCTATTATCCCTGGGCACTCACTGCACCATCACCAGAGCCTGGAGAAACTGCCAAAAGTCAGAACACAGTTCAGGTCCCCAGAAGGCATTCTCCTAAGGCCGGGCCTCTGCAATAGAGACCTCTCCAAGGGCCTCTTTTGGAACTATAGAATATAAGGCAGAAACTGAGGGCAGAAACTGTGTTTTTAACCTTTCTTTGTATCCCTAGCACTCAGTGCAGTGCCTAGCACACAGTTAACTACTAATTAATAAATGACTGATTACATTTCATAGAGTATCTTTTCTCCAAGGCCCTCTAAAACACACTATTTCCTAGCATTTCAGGGGAGGTAGTAGCACTATCGGCCTAACCACTTGCCTAGTTTTTCAGTTTGGCCCTACCCCTCCTGGCTTCTTTTCACTTCCCAATCCTTACTGACCACCTCTTACTGCAGAAATGAGTGAGTAAAGGGCAGTATGTAGGGCTCCCCCCAGGACAAAAGGAGTCCTGGAAATTCATACTTATTTTCTTCTTCTGTAGCACCTATTCCCTGTCAGGATGGTGCTGCAGTTGTAACTGTAGGTGGAGTCACACACAGCTTCCTACTGGCCCATCTAGGGTCCTAACTGTGGTAGGATGGTAGCTTTGCTACTTTAGCTTTTCTAGCCATCACTGCTATTTATGCTCAGGAGGTAGAGCTCGCAGTGCCCAGTCTGAGGGCCATACAGAACAAGAGCAGCTAAGGCATCCCAAAGCTGAGTACAAGTCAAGAGTAGGGCCTGACTCCAGGCAGCAGGGTCCAGCTCCCTAGCCCAAGTGGATGAGCCTTCTTCTCCTAAAGTGGGAATCCTTCTTTCTTTCTGCCATGGAATTTCTCATCTACAGAACCCACAGACAAAAAAGAAACTATCAAAGGTCAGGAGAAAAGTAATTGAGCCAACATTTCTCTAAGTGCAGTGATTCTAGTCAAGTTAACAAGCATTTATTAAACACTTTCTACAGAAAGAAAGCCTGGCACTAAGGATAGAAAGAAAGCCACAACAGCCTCAAACAAATAGACCAACAAAATTACTGTCTCTGCGCTAAAGGAGCTTGTAATCTAACATGCAAACAACGAAGTGCAAATAACATATTTACAGGATAAACTGTAAATGGACTGTCCCGGATAAACTGGAGACAACCACAGAATTGGCATTAAGGAAAAATTCATGTGCTGAGATTGGCAGTTCTGCCAGTAAAGAATGTGGGTACCACTGGTCTTCCCTGCCACTACACTGAGGTATGGCCAGCAAATAGGAGGAACCTAGAAACTGATGGGTGAACCAAAGTGGGTCCTCTACGAGGCAGGTTAGGCTTTGTGCATCCCCTTGGGAGCTGCTCAGAACTACATGTATATGAGCAGGAAACCCAGAGGGTTTAGGAACACAGCCAGGGAGTCAAGGAGACCCCAGCGATCAGGGTAAGACTCAGGCTTGTGTGCTGTCTTCAGGTAACAATGCTGCCTGGATCAGAAACAGGCAAAGAGACAGTACTACTCAGCAGTACAAACACACAGACACATGCGCTTCTGTAACATGTAGATGATGAGATTTTCTGAGAGCCAGGGAACCTTTCTAACAATATTAATAATTTAGAGTGTTAATAACAACCCACATCTCTACAGATTCTATAAAGTGCTTTGGTCACAACAATTCTATGAAATAGGGATTTTAAGTATGACTAGTCCCATTTTGCAGATGAGGAAACTGAGGCACAGATGTTAAGTGAATTGCCCAAGGTCATATAGCTCCTCACTATGAGCTCAGTGTTCTTTCCATTAGGTGGTATTCCCTTTCACTGCAACAGAGATTTGGATCTAGAAGATTCTTAGAAACTATAACATCTATTATGTAATGGAGAAAAAGATGACTTGCTAACTCCAAGTTCAGCGCTCATTTATTATGTCAGGGACTATCTCCAGAAAAGGCAGATCTTTATGGCTATATTTTTTTCAAGACTCTTTGATGGCTGAGTTCTTCCCTATATGGGTAAAGTAAGTGTGAGGGAAATGAGAAGGGGCATATTCAAGCATGTATATTAATATTCATGTACCAAAGAGTGGTGTCCATGTCCATGTCCTCTGCTGGGACACATAAGAACTGCATGTGAACATTTGGAACAAGTGAGGGTACTATGTAAGCATGAAGGTCTACAACAGAGGTCTACAGGTCTACATCAAGAGCATAATTGGATGGATATATGCATTCTCACCCTTACTCATGTTTTGGACAGACCAACTTGTACCCATGGTTCCAAGGATATGGCCAAGTAATCAACATGGTGGTGTAAGACATGAACCTAAATGGATTCGAGAAATGGCAAATTGACATCATGCATTTCACTAGCTGTTTTCTTGTGGGAATGCCCGTAACTATCTAGCCCACACCCAAGAAGAAGAAGGTCTAAGCAGAAGAAAGAAGGGGGTCAGCCAGAAGCTGGGCAGGGAGAGCATTTTGGGGACACTTACAGGGCAGCGTTTCAGCGCTGTTCTTTTGAATCATTATACAGAGCTGTAGCACCAGTTGGGGGGCGCTCTCCAGGAAGGTCTCCAGGAGGCGTAACATATTGACATCTGCATATTCGTACATCATAGCCCAATAAAAGCGTCGCTGGTGTTCCTTCTGCCGCTGGCTCTGAATCCCCAGGTACATCGTGCGAATATACCTGCAAGGAGAGGGGAAGAACAGAAAAAAAAAAACGTGTGGGTTGCAGAAAGAGGACCATAGAGCAGTAAGCTGGTTTGTTCCTTCAAAGCCAAAACCCTAAAGATAGGAACCTCGCCAACACCTAGGAATGCTCTCTCCTCTGCCCCTAGGATAATGGACTATACGCTGGGAATGTCTCTGGAGCCCCAGAAATCTAGTGTCATCCATTATGTTAGGGAAAGAGCAGCATGAACATTGGAAGAGAGGTAGGAAATCTGGGTTCCAATCCATGTGACCTTGGGAAAGTCACTTCCCCTATGTGGATCTCAGTTTCTTCATCTGTAAAATGGCATGGTTGGCCATCCAAGATGGCGTCTGAAGTTTCTTCCTCTGATATTCTAAGCCTTTTAGACTTCCCAAATTTCATTTGGTTAAGCACAGAGGAAGGGTGTGTTCAGGCACAAGATTCAAGCTGGGGAGATCTAGATCTAGTAAACATAGTATCTTGCTAATATACTCATGCTGGACATTCTTTTGGGGTCTTTTGACCCATTCCCCAGGAAACCTGGATTCTACAGTAGCAGCAACCTCATCCTCAGGTCTGATCCCAAAGGGGACTAGGAAGAAAAGGTTAGCAGATTTACTTCTGCCTTTTTGCTCATGAACATATGGTAGGGCCTTGTTGGAGTACCTTAGGCCAGTGTAATATACTGAGAGGCAGGAGCCCAGGGAAGTCCACACTTCCCTTAGAACCGATCCACATCACAATTGTGGAGGATTCCCTGGCTACTTACAATCCACATCTCAATTGTCAGTGGTCTCCTTCCTGCTCTTCACTCTTAAATATTGTAATGTCATGGATTTAGAGCACAAAGATACCTTTGAGATCATCAGATCCAACCTCCTCATTTTACTGACAAGATAACTGAGTCCCAGAGACATTAAGTGATTATATCCAAGGTCATATAGTGACAGGGCTCAGATTTGAACCCAATTCCTCCAACACCCACTCAGGTAGTCCTTCCACCATATCATACTTTATATATGGAAAAGAAAGGAAAAATAGTACTGGGCCTCAAGAAGTCCACATTCTAATGAAGGAAACAATAAGTAGATAACCAGGTATAAAAGATACACTGAATAGATGAGAGCTAGCCTCGGAGGGAAGCCACTAGTAGCCAAGGGGAATGGGAAAGGCATCCCTGTGGAAGGCAAGATTTAAAATCCTTTAAAGGAAGCTAAGGAAACTGTGCAGCAGGGGCAAAAAGGAAGAGCATCCTTGGCATGGGGGACAGCCAAAGGAAAGGCAAGGGGACTGGAGATGGAGTGTCATGTGAAAGAAATGGCAAGTTGGCCAATATAGCTGGATAATGAAGTATGTGGAAAGACAGGAATGGATCAAGTTATAAAGAGCTTGAAATAATAGGAGACTTTATATTTGATCTTGATGGTAATAGAAAGCCATTGGTTTTTATTATGCAAGGAGCTGACATGATTTGATCTACATTCAGGAAAATCTTTTGGCCGTTGAGTGGAAAATGGATTGAAATAAGGAGAAACTTAAACCACAGAGATCAATTAAAAGGCTAAAAGAATAATCTAGGCAAGAAGTAATTAGGACCTGAAATAGGTTGGTATCTCTATGAATGGAGAAAGGGATCTATAAAAGAGGTATTGGGAAGGTAGAATGACAAGATTTGGCAATAGATTACATATGTGAAATGAGTGAACGCGATATTGACACTGAGGTTGTGGGTCTGTATGACTGGGGGGATAATAGAGCCCTTGATAGTAATAAGGAAGTTTGGAAGAGAGGAGGGTTTTGGGGGAAAGATAATGAGTTCTGTTTTGGATACTCTGAGTTTGAAGTTAAGTATGGGAGTGAGGTGGGACTGTGGCTCAGGAGAGAGAGAAGGGCTGGATATATGGATCTTGGAATCAACTGAACAGAGATGACAACTGAACCCAAATGAACTGATGAGATTATCAAGTGATCTATCATAGAGGGAAAAGAAAAGATGGCCAGGGCCCAAAAGCCTTAGAGGATAGACATGGTTAATGGATATGATATGATGAAGAACTAACAAAGGAGACTAAAAAGGAGTAGCCAGACAGGTTGGAGGAGGATCAGAAGACAGCACTATCATAAAAGGCTAGAGAGGAAAGAGTATTCAGGAGGAGAGGGTGATCAGCAGTGTTGAATGCTGCAAAGAGATCAAGAAGAATGAGGATTGAGAAAAAGCCATTATGTTTGTCAATTAAGAGATAATTGATAACTTTGGAGTGTGCAGTTTTTGTTGAATGGTTGGATAGATTTTAGAAATGAGAGGAGAGGAAGTGGAAGCACCTACTATAAACAGATCTCTCAAGGAATTTAGCCAAAAATTGGAGAAGGGATATGGGGGCAATAGCTATTGGGAATTAGTACAACCGAGTTTAGAATTGAATTGGTTCACCAAGGAGCTGATACTGGGAGAGCAGAAAAGTGTAGCCAGTATAGGAGTGATGGCATGGGAAAGAACTGAGGGTAGGAGGAGGTCATAGTGAGGATGATGAATAGGAGTAGGGGTCCTAAGGGATAAGGGAAAATGGAATAACAAAGGATTATGATCACAAAGAATTTTGGAGTTCATGAAAATAGAAATGGAACACTTGTAGATGGTAACAAAATAAAAGGTATAGTCATCCTTGTGGGGGGGCAAGTTTGAAAAGGGCAGTGGGGAGCAAAGGGGTATGAGTGCAAATGTTGTCAGTAGAAGGAATGTCATCAGCAGGGACATTGGTCTCAATGAGTAGATCATCCAGTCCTGTCTCCCCATTTTGCACATGGAGAAACTGAGGCCCAGAGGCTCAGTGACTTGCTGAAGGGTGCAGGGCTAGTTAATTTTAGCGCCAGGTCTAGGGTATTGTATTTTTATTTCTAGTCAATTGTTCTTCCTCTTACAACACACAGCTACCTTCAATCAAGTGGAAGGTAGTATTAACCCCTAACCTAGGCAGTCACACAAAAGCCTCCTGGTCAGTACCACATCACCACTACAATTTATCAAGTTTTTACAAACCATTTCTCTGTGTCTGGGATTGTATAAAATACTGTGGGACGATAGTAAGATACTCTTCCAACCCAAGTCAGCTAAGACAATAGTGTGAAACAGAAAGAAAAGCAATACAGGTAATCTAAGCTTTTGTTTTAAAATGTTCTGAGAAATCACATTGTATACTGGGTTGTATTTTCCCTAGAAGAATTATGTGGTAGGGACGAGCCAAGATGGCAGAGTAGAAAGACGCATATACTCTAGCGCTTCCCCCACAGCTAACAAAATACCTGTACAAAATGACTCAACAAATTCTAGAGCAGAAGAAGCCACAGAACAACAGAGAGAAAGAGGTTTCCAGCCAAAGGTAACCTGGAAGGCCAACAAGAAAGGTCTATCTCATGGGACACTGAGTGGAGTAGAGCCCAGCACTGGCCATGTGGCACTGGGAGGAACATGATCTGAACAGACCTCCAGGACAGAGTTCCCAGCAGGGAGAGTCCCAGATATCTTAACCAACAAGCAACAAAGAAATTACCAAAGATCAGTATGGGAGGCCTTTCCCAGCTGGGTGAGAGGGAAAGAGGATTCTTCCAACAATAGCCCCAGGTGAGGGCAGAGGTCTTGGCAACAGACTGCAGGCAGCTAGGGTGGCAGGGAAGCAACTTGGTCCATTGTCCAAGCAGCTCAGCTTAAAGCCTCTGGTGGTAGGGAGCAGCTGATCTAACCTCAGCCCTGGGTGACGGCCCTGCTCCCACCCAAAGCCCTGGGAAATCAAGCAGCTGAGTTGAATCTTGACATTGGGGAGAAGAGGGACAATAGGACCATCCTCTTGACAAAGAATTTAGAAGTCAAGTAGCTGGCTGGGAAAATGCCCAAAAAAGGGGAAAAAATATTAGGCCATAGCAGGTTACTTTCTTGGGGAACAGGTGTCTCCCCCCATCCTTTCAGATGAGGAAGAACAAGGCATGCTGTCAGAGGAAGTCAAGGCCCCTGCCTCCAGGGCCTCCAAACGGAACTTAAATTGGACTCAGGCAATAAAAAAGCTTGAAAAGTAAGTTAGTAGCTTGCTAAAGGAGAACCAAAAAAATGCTGAGGAAAATAACAGCTTTAAAAAGAGGCTAACTCAATTGGAAAAAGAGGTCCAAAAAATCAGTGAGGAGAAGGAGGCTTTAAAAAGCAGAATTAGCCAAATGGAGGAGAAGGTTCAAAAGCTCACTGAACAAAATAGTCCTTTGAAAGAGAACATTGAGTTCAGGGAAATGAATGACTATGAGATAAACCGAGCAGTTAAAAAACAAAACCAAAAGTTTGAAAAAATAGAAGATAATGTGAAACATCTCATTGGAAAAACAACTGACCTGGAAAATAGATCCAAGAGAAACAGTTTAAAAATTAGAGGACTATCTGAAAGCCATGATCAAAAATGAGCCTAGACATTATCTTCCATGAAATTATCAAGGAAAACTGCCCTGATATTCTAGAACCAGAGGGCAAAATAAATATTGAAAGAATTCACCAATCACCTCCTGAAAGAGACTCGAACAGAGAAACTCCTAGGAATATTGTGGCCAA
>CM053769.1:206167594-206192103 GCA_028658325.1 Potorous gilbertii | reverse complement strand
CCCTAAGTTGTTAGGATTGAAAGACTGCATCACCTCACTGATCAGCACCACACACATGATAATGCTCCTGCTCCTCCTGTTCCTGGGTTTTTCCAGCATGCCCACCCTAGGGCTTTCTGACCACCCTGGGGCTTCATCAGCAGAGCCTTCTGCTCTTGCTGTCTCCAGACAAAAGTTTGTAGGTTAAACCTGTCCATTGCCACCTCTGATATCAGCACTCTGGGCTGGCTCTGACTTTACCACAGATGGCGACATTTTGTGTAGTTATGGAATGATAGATATCACTGAAGTTTTTCACTGGATTTTTAAAAATCAATATTCAGTATGATGGAAACTTTGAGATTTTACTGGGATAGGTGAGAAGGAGAGAAACAGTCTTCCTCTGATTCAGATCGTCATCTTGACAGGAAATGACTGAATACCCTTTGTTTTTAACAACTGAGTTAACTAGTTTATGGGAAGAATGTGAACTATTGACACAGTACGAGTATAGGTATAATCCATCCAGTGCCAGTATTTCTTTACCAGTACTTATTGCTGTGCTTTGTAGTCAGATATAAGGGAATGGCATCTAATAAGGAAAGATCTAGGATCCCAACTCCCATTTGGTCTACTATTTTTTGCACTAGAGAAAATAACTTCTAGCTCTTTCTCTGCTCCAGGGAAAATATGGGGGAATGACACTATGATGTGTTTTAAGGAAGGAGGCAACTGTTTTGATATCTGTCCACCCTGGAAAACGGAGGTTGCAACCTGTGCAGAGAACATATTAAAGTGTTGCCAGCAAAAAGAAAAGAACAGAAAGTCAAAGAAGAAGGTGAAGGAATGAAGATCAGAGCTGTTTTTGTTGGTTAATTTGTTGTTTTAAAAAATGCTGTTTTTTATAAAAAATAAAAGTGAAGACCAGCTGCCATGTGCCTTTTGTCCTTTTCTCTCCACTTTTATTCTAATAGAGGAAATAGTGAATAGATCCTTAGAGAAGCCTAGAGAAGACTTATCAAAGACAGGTTTACAGTCTTCAAATATTTGAAAAACTATACAGAAGCGGGTAATCCCTCTGCTGTGAGGTTCGAGAGGTAAAACTAGGACCAGAGTTGGGGAGTTAGATGAAGCTCCCCAAAATATGGATGAAGAAATTGCTAATAATCACAGTCATCCAGAAATGGAATAGTTCAGTAGATAGAGAGTTTCCAGTCAATAGTGGTATTCAAATAAAGACTCTTGGAAATATGATGGAGTTCCCAAAAAGCAAACAAAAAAAGTACGCATGATACACTTTTAAGTTTATTATGCATTACTAACATTTTCCCCATCACTGAAAAAAATCTAGATAACCAATAAAATAAATCAAACCTTGATATGCAGAGTTTCTTGGTTTCCAAAATGTCAGTGCTGGGACAATCAAGACCACATCCTTTCTCTTACCTGTACCTAAGTTTCCCCATCTCTCACATGATATCACATTAAATGTAGGGTATAAAGGATATTCAGGAGGACTAGCACCTCTGATGTGAGGGTTTGCCAAGCCCTTTTTCAGGTCTGCTCTTCCAACTTTGGTTTCCACCTGATTCACTCAACTTCCACTTGTAGCTCCAAGAAGCTGTAGCATGTGCCGTGGTCACACTCTGGTAAACCATCTCAGCAAAAGAGTTTAAATCAGGTTGAGGGTAACTAGCAAGCCTCAAGTCCATCAGTGAGTTAGGAGGATTTATACTCCAAGTATGTGAAGACTTCCCCCAGCAGAATGGAGGGTGACTGAAGCAAGTGCTGCCAAGGTCATCCCCTGCATCCTAGCCAGTCATCCTGATTTTTGTCTTACCATTGGACTTTGATGACTTAGGAAGAGAGAATGAGGCTGATGACTTTGTGCAACTCTGCTTCACTTAAATCCAATTCATAGACAAGTCAAGACATCACCCCGTGATGTCACTGGTCCTCTTTGAAAATGAAGGCACGAGGGGGCAACTAGATGGTGCAGTGGATAGAGCACTGGCTCTGGAATCAGGAGGACTTGAGTTCAAATTCATCCTCAGACACTTGATACTTATTAGCTACATGACCCTGGGCAAGTCACTTAACCCTGAGTGCCTTGCAAAAAAAAAAAACCAGCAACAAAAAAGAAAATGAAAACCAAACAATAACAACAAACAATCCTAGATGTATTGAAAATACTTTATTTAGTATGTAGTTTCATTATTTCTGAGAAGAAAGCAGGAAATGAAAAGCCTAAAGCAGTCTCTCATTAGGACTAGCAGTTCTCTCAGGTCAAGGAAACAAGGACTTCCAGGTCCATGCATAAAGGAATTAATGTCAATCTTAAACCAAATATTGTTAATGCTAGTAGGCTCATTGAATTTAAGACTTAAAGGTGCTTAGAAGCTTTCATAGTCTAATCCCCTCAATTTAAAAATTAGGAAACTGAGACCCCAGAAGTTGAAATGACTTGCTCAAGGTCACAAAACTAAGAAAACTCAGATCCTCTAACCAAGCATGACATCGATGAAAGATCACTGGTTTTGGTGTCAGAGGACCTAGGTGAATCTTGTTTCTGATCATCAATTTCTTTATCTGGACTAGAGGGCCTTTCAGGTCCAATTTTGCCCTAGATGTGTGCTTCTATGAACTCCAAATCAGGTGCTCTTTCTATCAGTCAACTTTAAAATTCTCTAAGTGTTCTATGTTATCTAATTCCCCCAACAAGACTAAAGTAGAAGCTAGTTTTTTGTATCCTCTCATAAGGCCTGGCATAATTCTGGGCATATAGGAGATGCTAAATAAATATTTGCTGATTGATCTTCAGTGCTCTAGATTCTAATATCTGTAGGTTGTTTACTCCTGTACAAGTTCTTCAGAAAAACTGCTTGTGACTTATTAGTTATAGTTAGCTAAGCCATATAGACCTAGGGTAAAATGTACAATGAGGCCAAACTTTTTTTTCTTTTTAATTTTTGAAAACTTATTGAAGCTTCATTTGCATGTTGACCACTGCTTACCAATTCCCTTACCCCTAGGAAAAGCCTTCCCTTATAATATATATATAATCAAGCAAAACATGTCAAGATACTGACCTTAGACGAGATTGCTCATCTAGTCCTACAGCTCCAGCCCATTACCTCTTTTCTGAGAAGCGTGAGGTAGGCTTCATTATCCGTCATTTGAATTCATGCTTAGTGGTTGCTGAAAGTTTTTGCAGCTTTTCAGTGTTGTTTCCCCTTGTATTATTGTGGTCACCGTGTAAATCGTCTCCTGGTTCTACTCACTTCACATTGCATTAGTTCAAAAAAGTCTTTCTATAGTTCTCAGAATCTATCATATTCCTTATTTCTTGTGTGTAATAGACTTTCACGGCATCCACAAACCACAACTTCTTCAGCCATTCCCCAATTGATGCCATAACAAAAAGAGTTGCTGTAATTATTTTTGTCCTTTCCTCTCTGTCCTTAACAGAAGAAAGGAATATCCCAAGTACTCCTTGGAGTGAATGCCTTAATAGTATTATTGCGCCAATGTGTACATGTGCAGTGACTAGGGGTGGGTTGGGGAGGGTGAATAAATTTTTTTTGTGTAACCAACCCTTCTCTAAGAAACAAAGTTCACAGGAAGAATGTCATTACTGGAAACCAATCACAACTTTTTCTTGAGAGGTACAGTACAAAGAGATATGAGAGAAAGATAAGTAATTGAAGTCTCAGCCTCAAAGGTCCCATTTTAGGAGATGGCTGAGGGTAACTTTCGAGGGTAGATTTTATTTGATATGTATATAATTTTTATGCTGGGACTTTAGAACTGAGCCCCCACTACTCATCTTCACACTACCTGTGGGATGGGATCAAGGTGATTATTTTCCCTAATTTATAAAGAGTAAAGGGTGGGGAGGTGAGAGGGATTAATTCATAGAGAAGGAGAAATGTCCTTTCTCCAATTAGGAATTAGAACTTAGAACTAGAAAAAAAAATTGAGGGTCAAATAGTTTCCTCCCTGTCCCATGAATACACCATTTTAAAGTTAAGGAAGTGGAGTCCTAGGAGGTGAAAGGACCTATCCATAATTACATAGGTAGTAAGTAAAAGAGTTTAGATCTGAACTCATTGAGTCCAAATGCAATGATCTTTCTTTCTACTACAGCACAGAGCCTCTCCTTGAAGTCTCTCCTTCCCTCCTACAATCCCTCAAGAGATGGGTACCATGGACTGACACTGCATCAGAAAATAGAAAACTCAGATTAATAATAATAGATAAATTGACTAACCTCTCTGAGTCATGTCTCCTTGTACATGTGAAAATAACACTTGTGCCACTTCCTTCCTTAGATTTCAATGAGGAAAATATTTTGGGGGTTATATAAATGCAAAACATTATATTACTCTGCTTCTGACATTTTCCCACCCACACTCCTACTCCTACCACTACCCCTCTAGTCTATCTAATTTCTACACATTATTCAAGGTTAATTTAATAATAACTTTTATCACAATATCTAATAAATAGCTAACTCCCTTAGCCTCTCTAGTCAACAAAGACAAATAATTTCAGAGACCTAGAAGTGAGTTGTTTACCTAAAATCAACCCAACATAAAGGGCAGTACAACAGAATTATTTTCAGAGCTAACCCCATCTGAACTTTACGAGTATGGGTTTGTTCTTGTAGGACCTGAGGAGGGAACTGGAAATCCCTTACTGAAACCTCTGAGAACTAGGGTCATATTTCGTGAGTTCTAAGGTTCCTTCCAACACTAAATCTATGACCATGATCCTTATGCAGCACCTTCTTAGGGGTTACTTCCCAAATTACCTTTACATGTTGGTTGTTGTCCTTCACTCTTGAAGAAGACCAAAATAACATCACTATGTTGGGATCAAGGTTCAGTGTGTCCAACTAAGAATGATCAGGCCAATATGAGCTTGGAAGAAACTTGGAAGACTCTACTATAGTTCAGGCACAAACAGTCCATATGGATAAAGATTTAGAGTGGAGATGTCTCTACGTTTGTGTATATCACATTTCTTTTAAGCTACTGCAATTCTTCTCTGCGCAGACAGCACAGCACCCTCTTTGATGTGAGCACACCTGGGTAGTACTGCGTCAGTGACTCCTAATTTTCACCTTCACTTCCACAGTTCTTCAGAGACATCTTGAGAGTGTCCTTGTATTGCTTCATCTGACAACCACATGAGCACTTGTCTTGTGTGAGTTCTCATATTATAATCTTACATTTGGCATTCAATCAGCATGGACAGCCCATTGGAGTCGCTTTCTTTGCAGTAGGGTTGAATGGTTGGCAGTTCAGCTTGAGAAAGGACCTCAGTGACCTCAGTGTCCTGGCAGTATCTGGTAATCTTCAGAATCTTCCTAAGACAGTTCAAATGGAAGCAACTCAGTTTCCTGGGATGGAACACAGACACAGACAATCCAACAATGAAGTCAGCATAATGGCTCTGTGGACCTTCAGTCTGGTAGGCACCCCAATACTTCTCTCCCATACTTTCTCTCAGAGGCTTCCAAACACTGAGCTAGCTCTGGTAATGAATGCATCAATCTCTTTGTTTATGTGAACATCCCTGGAAAGTATACTGCCAAGGTAAGGGAACTTACCCATAGTATCCAAAATTTCTCCATTTGCTGTAAAAAAAAAATGGTTCCACATAAAGATGGTGTGGTGCTAGCTGGCGGAGAATCTGTGCTTTCTTTGTGCTAATTGTTAGGTCACAAGCAGCAGATAATTGATCTATACATACTCTGTTGCATCTCAGCCTCAGAGGCTACATTGAGTGGAAAATCATCAGCAAACAAGAAATCATGAACCAACTCTCCCTCCACTTTAGTCTTGGCTGGTAGCCTTTTCAAGTTAAAAAATTTACTGTCAGTGAGGTAGCTGCACTTGATGTCATTTTTGTCTTCACTGAAGGCATCTAACAACATTGCTGAAAACATTATGCTAAAAAGCATGGGAGCAAGTGTACAGTCTTGCTTTACTCTATTAGTGACTGGTAAAGCATGAGAACATTGGATATATCCAGAAACTGTGCAAGCATGACATCATGAAACTGACATACAAAACTGATGAACTTGTCTGGACAACCAAATCTTGCCACAATTTTCCACAAGCCTCACAATGGACAGTATCAAAGGCCTTGGTTAGATGGATAAATGT
This sequence comes from Potorous gilbertii, assembly GCA_028658325.1. Lineage (NCBI taxonomy): Eukaryota > Metazoa > Chordata > Mammalia > Diprotodontia > Potoroidae > Potorous > Potorous gilbertii. The sequence goes on along the minus strand of CM053769.1, from coordinate 206,185,951 downwards.
CATGTGTGAAGCAGCAAATACTATATTAACTATTCACTTCTGAAGTTACACTGGCTCTTGGGTAGATGACCATCTTCCAGGTGAAAAGTCAGCCCATTAAGGGGGACTTTGGCTAGAATCTTGCCTGCTATGACTTAGAGACCCCTCCTGTGATTGTCATAGGACATTGGCATTCAATAAATTTTACTTTATGGAGATGGACAATGGAGGAAACCTTAACCTCCTGGGGAATAACCTCTTGCCATATAACCCAGAAAATTTCCATTAGCTTTCGTAAGAGAAGTGGACCACCTGGCTTGTGAATCTCAGCTGGAATGGAATCAGCACCAGGTACTTTGCCACATGAGAGGAGCTGAATGGCATTCACAACCTCTTTTTTAAGTTGGAAGTTCAGCTACAGAGGGATTGACTTCAATCTTAGGTATACTAAGGTCAGTGGCTTCAGCAATGGTTGGAGATAGTCTGTTGAGAACACCATGGAAGTGTTTAGCCCAGGGGTAGAGCACCTGCAGCCTCAAGGTCACATGTGGCCCTGTAGGTCCTCAAGTGTGGCCCTTTGACTGAATCCAAACTTCACAGAACAAATTCCTTGAATAGAAGGATTTATTCTGTAAAACTTGGACTCAGTCAAAAGGTTGCATCCAAGGACCTAGAAAGCCACTTGTGGCTTCAAGGTCACAGTTTCCCCACTCCTGGTTTAGCCTCTCTCTAGGATCATGACCTTAGCACTAATCAATATGTAGTAGTTGAGATGCATCATAGATCTTTGGCATCATAAAAGCACTTTGGATTGTTACTATCAGCATAAAACTGAATTTCATCTATCTTCTTCCTGAGATAAGATTCCTATATCTAAGCTTCACTTGTACTTTACTTTTGATGGAGTTCAATGCTGCCTTCTTAGGGGCAGACAAACTATCTTGCTGGTAAACCCTGTACAGTTCTCATTTTCATTTAATAGCTTATGAATTTCACCATCATTTTTGTCAAACCAATCTTGATGTTTATGAGTGTTCAGGTTCAGATGAGTAAACTTTACACCAAATCTCTAAAACTTTACACCAAAACTCCTTTCCTGCTTCACTATTGCCAACCATTTGTTGGCTCAGCTATGCCACCCAATTAGCAGAAAACTGTTCATGAAGGGAGAAGTGCTCTAATCTGTATTGTCTTCTGGTGGTCAGTTTGTCTTGAGGTTGCCACTTTTGTTGCACGTGAATGTTTAGCTTAGAGAGGATAAGTCTATGATCAGTCCAGACCTCTGCACCACACATTGCTTTTGTCACTCATGTCCTGTTTTTCTCTTTTCCTTAAAATAACATAGATTATTAAATGCTAATGTTTGGTGGGAGGGTGTGATCATGAAATTTTACTGCATTTAGGTAAATAGAAGACAGTGTAGGTGATGAGAAGATCATGAGATGCATAAATCTTCATAAGTAACTGACTATTGCTGTTTTTGACCCCATTCCTCCCAAGGACTCCCTGCCATGTCTATTCATCTTTGCCTTCTCTTGCATTAAAGTCACCCAGAATTATAAGCTTGTCCTCTTCTGGTATGCTGCTGAGGAGGATCTCCAAGGCTTCATAAAAATGTTCTTTGACCTCAACAGGGTTTGTCATGGTGGGAACATAGCCACTGATGATGGTGGTGTGGCACTTCTCTCAAAGTGGAAATCACATTGTTATGAGTCATTCACCCCTTTTGGGAGACATACAAGCTTGTTGATTAGATTAGTTCTGATTACGAAACCTACACCAGTTTGATGGTACTCCCCATCACTGCAGCCGCTCCAGAAAAACAGGTAAGTTGGCCCTCATTTGCCAGCCTTGTTTCACTCTGGGCTGCTATTTAGATGTAATACCTGCTGAGTTCTCACACAACAAGAGAGTTGTCTTTCAGGTGTACTGGATTTTATATTGTCTGTAAGTGTGCATACATTTCATGTACCAATGATGAATGAAATCATCTTTGCAAAAATTTTTGCATATTTTGTGTGTGTTTTGACTACAGGGTGGGATCCACACCTGCCAAGATAAGCAGGCCAGGGTTGGATGAAGGAGGCAATTTTTAGGGTACCTTCCCTCACACCAGGAGGTAAACAGTGTGGTACTTAAAAAATAAAAAAAGGCTGCTTAGACACCCGGGGGCCTACTGAATCCCACTGGTGCTTCAGTCCAGTGAGAAGATAACCACATTGTCTGGCCTGTCTGTGTGCAGGATTGTGACTACAGCTCCCAGTGTATCCCTGCACCTGCTGCTTTGTCATTTGTGTGTTACCACAGGACTTTGAGGTAAAAATAGTAAAATAGTATGGGTGATGTCTTTTGACTTGCTCATAAATTGGATTGAAGTGAGGAAGAGTTGGATGAAGTTGTCAGTTTTACTCTCTCTTCCAGAGTACTCAAATTCTAGTGGCAAGACAAAATCAAGATGACTGGTGATGGCTCAGAGTACAGTGGATGACCCTGGCACCTTCAACATCTGACCAAGTTCTAAGTGCTCCATGGCATCTTCATGCCATCTTCATGGCCCTTAGAATTAATTGTTCTCATCTGCCCATTCCACTGAGGGAAATCTTCATATGCTTGGATTAGACATCTTCCTGCCTCCCTGAAGTGTTTTGAGACCTCTCAGTTACCCTCAGCCTGGTTTAGCTGTCTGCCAAAATGGTTTATCAGGGTATGGCTGTTGTGCATGCTACAGTTTCTTGGAGTTGTAAGAGTTGGATCAATCAGGTAGACACCAAAGGTGGAAAGAAAGCAGAACTGAAAAGGGCTCAAGAAGCCCTCACAACAGAGATGTTAGTCCTCCCTGAACACCCATACACCCCATATACAAGATAATACATGGAGAAAATAAGCTCTCTCAGTGGGAGTAAGATACTCAAATGAAAGAGGGTCCCAGATCTCATCCAATGGGGAATTCTTTAAAGCTTCTATTGTTGTGAGACTGGGATAAGGACATGATTGAAGCGCTCGCTCCTCTATAACCATGCATTCTCAGATAAGTCACTTAAACTTTCTAGACTTCAATTCCTCCACTGTAAAATGATGGGGTTATTTTAGGTGACTTCTGAGATTCCTTCCAATTCTAATATTAAGGAAAAGGGAGTGTTTGATAGGAACTATCAAAGGTATCCACAATTTTCTACCATTTGTGCTAAAAGTACCCATGGAGGCAGTGAAAAATGAAATTCACAGAAAAAAGTCCAACCCCATTTCCCTCACTCATTTAAATCTTCTGTCCCAACGAAAGTACTCAAGACCTGAAAGCAAAGTACAAATTTTATTGATTCATTTAATCTATGAATGAATAACTTGCATTTTATTTCTTCCTTCTCTTCATTTTTAGTTTAGGGTTAGTTAGCAGTGAAATGCCCAAAAAAACAGATGGTAGGAGGGAGAAAGAACAGAAGCAAGGGGCCTGGATTACTCACAAATTTATATAACCAGTCTCTGTATAATCAAACATTTGGCTGTGTTAGCTTAAATATGATTTTTTAATTTGTTTAAAGAATTTGACATCTTTAAAAGCCTTCACGCCATCAGATTGCTAACAGAGCAAAAAACCTGTCTTTTGTCTAGTAAACCCAAATGCCAGAAATTAAAAAGCAGCAATAGTTTTTAAATTGCAGCTCTTATTGGCAAAGTGAAGTGTGGAGAAAGCAGGGCTTTGTAAATAGCATGAGGATGAGAAAAGGACAAAAGAAAAAGTGGGAGGCAACCTGTGGAAAGTATCACCAATATTAATTGGACTTTATCATTGTACCAGATGAAAGAAAATTTTATTATAGAGTCCTAGAGATATGTATGAGGAAAGTAAATTGGTATAACAATACTGGATTCTGGGTGTGTGTGTGTGTGTGTGTGTGTGTGTGTGTGTCTGTGTGTGTGTGTGTCTATGTGTGTCTGTGTGTGTGAAAGGTTTTATTCAGACTGGTAATTCCAGTGGTGGAGGGGAGCTTATGGAGATGAATTTCCCTCTGCTAATGAATACCAAGTATTCTACAATTTATAGTCTTAGAGAGTTGCTTGGGATATTGAGAAGTTAAGTGACTTGGTCAAATTTACATTGCCAGTATGTGTCAAAGGCTGCATGACCTTTGTCAATTAAGTAATCTGAACCTAGCTTATTCTGACACCAAGACTGGGTGTCTATCTTCTGTACTAATACCACTTGACTTGCTTCTTACAAGAAAGGTAGGGAAGGTAGATCTTTTTGACTTCAAATTGCAACAGAGCAAAATCACTACTTAGTTTTGGCTCCTCTCTCTCCGTGTGTGTGTGTGTGTGTGTGTGTGTGTGTGTGTGTGTGTGTGTGTGTATATACATAAATACACAAACACATATAGATAGATATACACACATATATACATATATCTGTGTATATATATGCACATATTCCTCTCTCTATATAAGTATACATATACATACATACACATATACATATATATTAGTAATATTTACAAAGGTTTCTCAGACACCAAATAGCTGTGTGACCCTGGACAAATCACTTAACTTCTTTTTGCTTCAGTGTCATATCTGTAAAATGAAGGTCATAAAAGCTCCTACTTCTCAGCTTTGCTATGAGGATAAAATGAGATATTCGTAAAGCACTTTGCAAACCTTAAAGTGATATATAAATGCTAGTTATTTTAATTCTTATTACCTCCTTCCTTATCCTTCTCCATATTTGTCCATTCATTCAACAAATATCTAATGTATATTATATGTATATATTGCTTATATGTGCATATTTATGTGTTTTATTGTTCAATTGTTTCAGTCAAGTCCAACTCTTCATGATCCCATTTGGGATTTTTTTGGCAAAGATACTGGAGCAGCTTGCTATTTTCTTCTCTAGCTCATTTTACAGATGAGGAAATTAGGCAAACAGGGTTAAGTGACTTGCCCAGAGTCACATAGCTAGTAAGTGTCTGGGGCCAGAAGATGAGTCTTCCTGACTCCAGGCCTGGCACTCTATCCACTAGACCACCTAGCTGCCCTATATATGTGTATATTGTGCTATATGTGTATATTTAGTACACTTTGCATCTGTTGCCTGACTGGTTTCAGCTCCTTGGAACAAGATGCTCGTCCTAGCATAAGTTCATCAGTTTTAATCTCATTGCCATTCTGCTAACACAAACCTTAATTGTCACCATCTCCCCAGTGTCCTGTCTCCTCTGAGTGGAGGGCTGGAAGGTGGAGTACCAACCTTCTTCCTTTACAGATGGCAGAAACTGGACTCTTAGATTGTTCTGTTTTGCACCTACTGTTCTCCCTAGTTTCAACTCCTAGGAACAAGATGTCCCCATCCCACCTCACTTTCCTTCCTTCTTTTTTGTATTGTCTCCTACCATAAGATTGTAAGTTCCTTGAGGGCAGGGACTATCTCTCATTTTTATTAATCCCAGGTCTATCCCTTAGCACAGTGCCTGGCACATAGTAGGCACTCTATCTAACAAATGTTTACTGGATTGGATTGGAGATAGATAGATAGATAAAAATGTTATGTTTATAAATTTTATGTTATAGACACTGATAGTGTCTATAACATAAAATTTACAAACAACATTTATATACACATATACATACATACATATGTACCTATATGGAGAGAGAGAAGTATTAGGCAACTGTGTAGTGTATACAAAGATACATAGAACATGGTTCTCCTTCCCTTCTCTCCCTTCCTTATAATGTAGTAGGAGAAATAATATACATCACACACAAACTTACTTAATATACTTCTTTTCTCTTTACTGTCTTAGTTATCTGCTACCTTCCTCCAGCTCTTCCTCTGTCCTTTGAGTTTTTTCTCTTATTTTTGTCAATCTCTATTTAACAATGTGTATTAATAATGATGGAAATATAAACACAAAAAATGTCAGAATGGAAGCAATTTTTTAACCTTTTAAATCTGATTAGAGATCAAATTGTATATATCTTTATCAGTTAAGTTTGTCACAAGTTATTTGTCTCCAGTTCCTCCACTGTCCAAATCAACATTAAATATAGACTATCTGGATTTCAATTAAATCACTTGGCAAAAATCTCTCCTTATATCTTTGTGGAAAAGATGGAGAGATCCTGACTGGATGATAGTACAGGTTGATGGTGTCATAGCTATTTGAACAACTAACTGATCAATGTCAACCTAGAAGGTCTTTAATGGCATTAGGCAATGATTTGTCCTTGGTCCCTTTTGCTTCAATGTTTCTATATGTGATTTAAATGATGTCATAGATGGCATGTTTATCAAATATGGAGTCACATCTGTAACGTTGAAGGAATGGCTAACACAAAGTTACTAGGGATAACTTCTCCTGTAATACCGGGTCAGAGTTCAAAAAGATCTTAACAGGCTAGACTGATAAGTCAAATTACACAAGAATAAATACGATAAACATAAATGTAAAGTTCAACATCTGTATTCAAAATATTAGCTAAAGTAATAGTCAAGGGAAGACTAAACAACAGTTCAAGTGAAAAAGACCTGAAGGCTCTAGTAAGCTTCAAATTCAATGAGTAAACTTGATAAGCCAAAAATACTAATCAGATACTAAGTAACATTAATAGAAGCAGATTAGTGTAGTGGATAAAGGACCAGCCTTGGAGTTAGGATGACCTAGGTTCATGTTCTAGGTCTGGCACATAAAGGATAAGTCACTTAATGTCCCAAGACCCCAAGCATTAATATTATAAGTTACAGAGCAACTGTGAATCAATCAGAAAGCATTTATGAAGCACCTACTAGATACTGGGGATACAAACACAAAGGATAAAACACTGCGTCTTTGAAAGGATTTCACATTCTAAAAGGGGAGAATATAGGCAACTACATACATATATACACAGTAAATATAAAGAAAACAAATACCAAGTAGTTGGAAGGGTATTAGCAGTTGGGTGGGGGTTGGGGGAGGAACCCTGAAAAGGTTTTGTATAGAAGGTAGTATTTTAGCTGCATCATTAATAAAGACAGGGAGGCTTTGAAACATGGGTTAGGAGAGAGTGCATTTGATACATAGGGAGGGTCAAGTACAAAGCATGGAGACTGGAGATGGAATGTCCAATATGACAAAGAGAGAAAAAGCCAATTTGGCAGGATCACAGTGTGTGGAAGGGAAAGTAATATTCAATGAATTTGGAAAGAAGAGTTACAGCCAAGTGGTGAAGGGTTTTAAAAGCTAAACAAAGGAGTTTAAAATTCATCCTACTGGATATAGGGAGCCACTGGAGTTCATTGAATAGGAGTGACATGGCATAATCATGATCTAAGAAAAATGATTTTCATAGCATTGCAGGAGATGGACCTTGAGAGAGCTGTTGTAATAATGCAAGCAAGATGGAATCCTGAATTACAGTGGTAGGTAGCTGGGTGAGAAGAGAGAAGGGGTCAGATGCAAGAGACATTGTGAAGGTCAAAATGGTAAGTGTTGATAACTAATTGAATATGTGGGATGAGGAAGAGTAAGACATTAAAGAGAATGCTGAGATTTTGAACCTGGGACAATGAAAGAATGTTTATGAGGAGGAAAAGGGGGTCAACTTTGTTAAAAGTAACAGTTAAGGAGGAAAAGGATAAGAATGGAGGAAAGAGCAATCTCTGGAGAAAGGAGCTATCCCACCTGTGAGTGCCTTAAATCAATGAAGTTGCAAGTCTGAATAACAATATTAAATGTCCAATGTGGACATTTCAAGAAGATAGATGGTGCAGTGAATGGAATGCTGAATCTAGAGTCAGAAAGACTTGAGTTCAAATCTTGCCTCTAAGACTTATTAGCTGTGTGATGCTGAGCAAGTCACTTAACCTCTGTCTTAGTTTCTTCATGATAGTACCTACCTACCAAGGTTGTTATGTGGATTAAATGAGATAATATTATATAACACTTTGAAAATCTTAAAGAGCTATGTAAATACTAGCTATTATTATTGTAATGAGGGAGGTCAGAGTCCTTCTGTATTGGTCAGAATATATCTGGAGTATTGTGTTCACTTGTGGGTGCTACATTTTAGACAAAGAAAAAAGCTAGAAAATATTTATAATGACTTAACCAGGATGGTGAAAGGAATAAGACTACAGGATACAAGGATCAATTCAGTTTAATTCAATAAAAATAAATAAATAAATGTCTACTATGTGCAAGGCATATTGTGCTAAATTATGAGTGCAAAGAATAGTTTGCCTGTCAGATCTATGGAGAAGGGAAGAATTTATGGCCAAACAGGACACAGAGAACATTATGAAATGCAATATGGATAATTTTTATTACATTTAATTCAAAAGTTTTTGCACAAAGCTAATGCAACCAAAATTAGAAGAGAAGCAGAAAGCTGGAAAACAATCTTTACAGCAAGTGTCTCTGATAAAGGCCTCATTTCTAAAATATATAGAGAACTGAATCAACTTTATAAGAATACATGTCATTCCCCAGTTGATAGATGGTCAAAGGATATGAACAGGAAGTTTTCAATTGGAGAAATTAAACTCTACAGTCATATGGAAAAATGCTTTAGATTACTATTGAGTCGAGAAATGCAAATTAAAACAACTCTAAGGTACCACCTCATACTTATCAGACTGGCTGATATGACAAAAAAAAAATAATAAACATTGGAGATGTGGGAAAACTGAAACAGTAATGTATGGCTGGTGGAGTTGTGAACCGATCCAACCATTCTGGAGAGCAATATGGAACTATGCCCAAAGGGTGATAAAGATGTGCAGATTCTTTGATCCAGCAATACCACTTCTAGGGCTGTATCCCAAAGAAATCACAAAAAAGGGGTAAGGACTCACCTGTAAATATTTATAGCAGTTCTTTTTGTGGTGGCAAAGAATTGGAAATTGAAGGGATACCCTTCAATTGGGGTATGGCTGAACAAGTTGTGGTACATGAATGCAATGGAATACTATTGTGCTATAAGAAATGATGGGCAGGGAAATTGCAGAAAAACCTGGAAAGACTTACATGAACTGATGCTGAGTAAAGTCAACTGAACCAGGAGAACAAATGTACACAGCAGCAGCAAGCCTGTGTGATGACTAACTCTGATAGACTGAACTATTCTCAGCCTGACCTAAGACAGTTCTAAAAGACTCAAGATAGGGTCTGAATGCAGACTGAAACGTATTATTTTCTCTCTTTTGTTTTCCTTTCCAGTGTTTTTTTCTTTTTCTCCTGATTTTTCTTTCATAACATGACTAATGTGGAAATACGTCTAATATGATTGTACATGTCTAGTCTATAGCAGATTGCATGTCAGTTTGGGGAAGGGGAAGGAGAGGGAGCAAGAAAAAAATTTGGAACTCAAAAATCTTATAAAAGTGAATGTTGAAAAATATCTTTACATGTAATTGGAAAAAATACAAATACTATTAAGGAAAAAAAAGACATACTGTGCTAGATCCTGTGGATACCAAGACAATAATAAAGCTATTCTTGCCCTCACAGATCTTATATTCTACTTAGTGGATATACCCATAAATTATATGAGATAATTTTATCAGTTTGACTAACAACTAAAGGAACCACACTGGGCCATTGCCAGTTACCTTGACTTTTGTCTTGCTGCTGGACTTTACTGATCTAGAGAAGAGAGTAAGGCGGAACACTTTTTACAGCCCTGTCTCACTTAGATCAAATTCACGGACAAGTTAAGACATCAGACTCATGATATCTTTGGTACTCTTCCAAAACGAAGGAAGAACCACAAACAACAAAGGAGGAACCAAGGAAATTTTCATAGAAGAGAAGAAACTTCAGCAAAGGGTAGAAGCAACCTAAGGATCTTGAGAGACCAGGAGGGAGAGAGAGAATGTTCAAGGAAGTGGAGGGGAAGGGAAAGTGGCTTGCACAAATGCAGAGAAGCAGCAGATGGAATGTCAGGTTAGGAGAAAGGTTAATCAATTTTGGCTGGAACATAGAATAAGCAAATGGAGAGGCTAGAAAGGAGCATAATTGTAGATGCATTCAATGTCAGGTAGAAGATAAGTGATAGGGCTTTTAAGCAGGTAAGTAACAACCAGACATTTGTGCCTCAAGAAGATTATTGGAGAGGACAGACTGGAAGCAGAGAAAGCAATTAGAAGACAATTACAATAGTCTAAGTAAAAGATGAGGATGGAGTGGGCATGGACAGAAGGGGACAGATTTAGGACATGGTTTCTGGGGAGAAGAAGAAAAGGGAAGAGCCAAAGGTGACTCTGAGGTCATAAACCTGGGTAACTGAGAAGATGATAGTTTCCTCAAAAGAAATAGGGAAGTTAGAGGGAATGTTAGAAACATGCTTGACACATAAAAAGGTATCAAGGAAAATTTATTACAGCAGAGTTCAGAAGGACTGAACACTTTGGCCAAAACTGACTCTACCCCTCTTCAGGAGGAGGGAATGCCTTCTACATTTATTCCCTCTGAATGAATGGGTAGCTCCCAAGTAAGGCTACAAGAAGACTACAGTTTGTTCAGACCAATGCAAGCCCTTTATACTGTTCTGAATTCTGGACTTCTCAGCCCACCATCCATTGGCCACGTGACTTCATGTTCTCCTTTCTGATAGGCTTCCCCCAAAACAGTTCGTCAAGCCTGTGCATATAAGTTTCTGACCTTTAATTTGACCATGCTAGGTCACAACTCTGATTAACTATCACCACTCAAAGCTAGAAGTTTTTACCCTATAGAAACAGACCTCTTTCTTTGTTTACCACAGGGAAAAGAACAGGTTAAATGAAGAAAATGACCAGTTACATTTCCACAAGTTTGAGGTGCATATAGCACCCAGCACACAGTTGTAGATCCCGGACTAGAATTCAGGAGTGATATTAGACCTGGTTGTATACTTATAAATCAGGGGCATAGAGATGATAATTAAGTACTTGGGATCATTTAAATAACTAAAGGAGAGGATACAGAAAGAGAACAGAGCCCAGGTGAGAGAAAGTGAGAAAGAGAGAGAGAGAGACAGACAGAGAGAGACAGAGAGAGAGACAATGAATCTAGATCCTAAAGGGATTTGTTCTGTGAAGTTTGGACTCAGTTAAAGGGCTGCACTTCAGGACCTAGAGGGCCACCTGTGGCCTTGAGACTGCAGGCTCCCTGTACCTGACAGGAAGTCAAAATGGTGAATAATCACAAAAGCTATAGAAAAATCTAGAAAGATGAGGACTTCTGATTTAACATACAAATGATCATTTGTAAACCTGGACAGATCAGTTTCAATCAAGTTGGGGGTAAGGGGAGAGGTCAGAAGCTCAAGAAAGGAACTGAGAAGTGAGTGGGTGCTGAGAAAGTGGAGAGAGGGGGTATAGATGACTATTTCTTAGAGCTTGGCAGTCAAAGTAAGGAAAGATACCAGATTATTGTTGGTCTAATAGGTGAACAAGGAACTGGGATGTTTAGCTTGGAGAAGAGAAGACTTTTGGAGACAAGATAATTGTCTAAATATTTGACAAGCTTTCAGGTGGAAGAAAGAATAGACTTGGTTTGCTTAGCCACAAAGGGCACAACTTAAAGAGATAAGTGAAGGTTGCAGAGGTTTTGACCCTATACAGAATGAAAAAGTTTGCAACAATTAGAAAAGTATGAAAGTAGAGTGGGCTCCCTATAGAATTTTGGTATTTCTCATCCTTAGAGGACTTCCAGAAAAGGTTAAATGACAACATGTGAGCAATTTTGAGGGGATCCTTAGTCATTTGTGGATTGAACCATATTAACCTCTGAGGTCTTTTTTTTATTGATAATTTATGGTATTGTGATATAGTAGTTCTGGCCTTGGCTATACAACCAACAATGTTATCTTGACAAGCCCTTTCCTTTACTCTCTGAGTTTCAGTTTTGTCATATGTAAGAGTATTGGATTCAACAATCTCTAAGATCCCTTCTATTTCTAAATTTCTATGAGAATAAAACAGAGTAAGAGAAACAAATGGATCAAAAAGGGATCTATGGTGCCAAGTTATTCCTATATTCAACTACATTCAAGCCAGGACCCTTCTCATACCCTTGCGATAGAATGTTTGCCCAGACCCTTAAAGACAAGATAGTAGGAACAAAGAGGCAGAGGAGAAGAGAAAGATAAAGAGAATAACTCAGGGGAAAGTGAGAGTGAAAGATGGAAAAGAGAGATAATGGAAATAAAAGGAAATAGGGCTGTCAGAAAGAGGAGGTAGGAACAGAAAGTCAACCCCTGGAGATACTACCTAAAGAGAGAATATGTGGCAAGAAAGGATAGATAGAAATAGCATTGATTCTATTAGTTAAATTTGTAAAATGCAGAAAATAAAACCAGGGATTCAGAAGACCATATAACTGTAGATCTAGATGGAATCTTAAGGAGAATTTGGTTCAAATTCCTGTTTTACAAATAAGAAACTTGAAGTTGAGTAAGTTTTCATTATGTGTCCAAGGATATATGACAAGTTAGTGGCAAACATGAAAATTATGTCTGTGTATATGTGTATGTATAAGAGAGACAGAGAGTGAAATATATACTATTGTGTAAGAGAGTAAAATGCATACACTATACATAAAGTATAGATATTTGTGTGTGTAGACATAAACACACACATACACACACATAGACATATTTATATACATTACATTATGGTTCTGATATATCATGGGTTGGTGTAAAAAATGAAAATGGAAATTTTGGGGGAGTTTTGCAGAAGCTGCAGATGACATGCAAATGCCAGCAGATGACACAGAAAAAGTTTAGAAACTCCTGCCATGCCCATGGGTTTCTCTGATAATTCCTATATATGTTCATTGTGGAACTTGTATTTGGTGCGAAGGGAGTCAAGACTTAGACATAAAGCTTGGAATCTTCCTTCCCCCAATAATGAAACCGTGATCAGAAGTTAGTTCAAACCTGTAAACCTCATCCCTTAAGCTAACAATATTTAAGGGAAGAGATAGATACAATTCTAGCCAAGAACCCTCATTCTTTGAGAAGAGTGTGGCTTCCAGACTCAACCTTCTAGTTCTTGCTTAGAGAAGGGTAGGAAGAGACAAGACTAGAAATATCTACTCTGCCTCCCTTTAAGCACACAACAGGCAGGAGACAGCCCCTCACAATACATGAATCTGTCACAACATGCATTATCACTCTTCTAGACTGTGAGTTCCATGAGGACAGAGGTCACACTTTAGCATCTCAGCAAAGACATAATACATGTGTTGACTGAAAGAGAAAAAATTGGTTTATTTATACTATATGTTCTTATTTGTCTCAAAAGACTAATATAAGGATTACAATATTGAAAATATCTTCACATATGTGAAGAGAATGTGACAAATAAATATAAAGTATGATTATTCACCGAAGTTCTCTGTTGTTGTTTGTCCTTCATTTTCAAAGAGGACCAATGACATCAACAGGGCGATGTGTCAACTGTGTGTGAATTGGTTTGAAGTGAGGCAGAGTTCTCCTCAGTCTCACTCTCTCTTTCTGAGTCATCCAAGTCCAGGGGCAGGACAAAAGTCAAGATGACTGGGGAGGACCTGAGATGCAGTGGATGACTATGGCACTGTCAGTGTCTGACTCTAAGTGTTCCAAAGCATGCTGCCCTCATGATCACTGGAACAATTATTCTCATCTGCCTATTCCATTGGGGGAAGTCTTCACATGCTTGGTGTAGACACCTCTCTAACTCACCAATGGGTTTGAGGCCTGTAAGTTACCCTCTGTCCATCTGCCAAACCAATTTTTCCAGGTATGGCTGGCTTGGCAAGCCTTTACAGCAGAAATGCTAGTCCTTCCTGAACACACTTGAAATAATATTTGTAAAGTGTTTAATATAATATTGGCACATAATAGGTGCTTAATAAACACTTGGTCCCTTGTTTCCCATCATACCTTGTTATATCCAGCTACCCTGATTACTTTTGCAATTATCTTTCAGGCTCTGAATCAAGCAAGGCATCTGCCATGTAGAATTTGGACCTTAATTATGTATTTAGTACTGTCTTATGCTGTGTACTGATTCACATTAGTGATAGTGGGCACTTAAAAATATCATTGTAGGCACTTACAAATGAGTCCTAGTAGGCACTTAAAAATGTTTGTTAACCAACTGACATGATCGGCAACTGGAAGGGAAAGGAGTACTGAAAGCTGAGGTAATTAATTTTCAAATATCCACCCAGCTATCCACTCTTCCTGACCATAGCTAGACTATGCTGGGCCATGAGTCTCCAGCCTCAACCATCCCTCACTGGAACCATCTAGATGTTGGGTCCCTGGAATCTCAAAGGTAAGCTTTACCTTATATGGCCAAAATTCCATAGCACTTCCTGGCTATTTCCAAACCATGCTGCCTAGGAGCACCTCTTTCTTTCTCCTTCAAAGCCATGTGTAGTCTTTCCCATTAGATTTCAAGGTCTTTGATGGCAGGGGGCTGTCTTTCTTTTTCTGATTTGCGTCCGCAGTGCTTAGCCATAGTGCCTGGCACTGGATAGGTGTTTAATCAACATTTATTGTATTGTATCTCTGGCACTACAACTCCCCCATTCCCTCATGCGGGCTGATCTTCCATTGTACACATAATGGAATAACGCCCTTGACTCATAGACCTTGGACTAGATTTCTCTTCATCACAGCCCTCTGAATCACTATACCCTGTGCAGTTGGCCAAGCTGTGCCTGTCGTTTCAGGGCAAGGATAGTCAACAGAAAAGGGCTGACTGCCTGGTCAGCCATTGGGCTGAGCTGCCACCTACTGTCGATACAGTATATGAATGTAAATTGTTATTAATACTCCCCATAGACCTGGACCCCAAGTTTTCATTTTCTTGGCCTCAGTCTGTAGTAGATATAATTCTCTTGAATTAAGTATTGCAACATCTTGGCAAGCTGGATGGAAAGCATAATGTTGTTAATTCTAGCCTAACAAAGACCAGATTGTAAGCTCCATGACAACAGAACAGAATAGTACTCACATTTGTTGCTTAATAAATGTTTGGCGACTTGAATTCAATTCTCCTTTGTATGCTATCATCATCATCATAATCATCATCCCTCACTTTGGACAAGCTTTCAGTTTAAAAAATCATAAAATTAAAATGCACTACAGAAAGTTTCTCTGATCTGAATATAAAAACGATGATGCTAGCCTATTACATTTGTGTGACATTTTATTGTTACAAAGCACATTGCAGATGTCATCTGATTTAATCCTCAACACCATTAGGTAAGCAAGATATATTGTGACTCCTTTATGGATGAGGCAACTGGAGCTCAGAGAGAGATCAAGTGATTTGCCAAATGTCTTGCTAAGGCAGGTCTTCTTCCTCCTTTCAAGCTGAATGTTCTTTCTATGATGCTTCCTTCTCACAATAGAGCATCTATCTACCTATTGTACTTACTCCTCTATTTTCCCTTCTTAAAGTCCCTTCTCCCAAATACTCCTTGTTTCGAAAACAACTAAAAAAAAATCTGTTGTTCCATCCCTCCCATTATGTTTTCTTCTTCTCTAAAACAGCAAGCTAGGGTATTGATTATTTGAGACCTCTAAGAATCAATTTCGTAGCTAGAGATAAAATGCTCCATAGAAACAAAACCTAAAAGGTAATTTTAAAATTAATTATTTAACCTACCTGTTTATTTTTACAGAATGAATGTGCCTTGTCCTGGACAAAGCACTAGCTTGGGTTAGAGAATAGGAGAACAAGCAGGAGTTTAGCACTGTTTGGCATGCAGCCAACTATGGCAATTATACCTATGTAGCCAGTACAAGGTCCTTTGGGCACATTTTACAGTCCTTCAGGAAAATCTTGGAGCAGTACTCTGGGGCTACCTGGAATACAAAATTTTAAGTCAACAACAAACCAAGTATTTATTAAGAACTTTCCATGAGTCAGCCACTGTAATAAATGATGAAGTGAAAATAGTTCCTACCCTGGAGATGCTCACATTCCAATGGAGAAGACATTATATAAACAACCATTGTACATTCAGGATATGCATACAAGGTAAATTGGAGGTGAAGGCACTAGCAGTGAGGGAGAACAGAACAGAAAAAGTATCTTATACAAGGTCAGAGATGAGCTGAGATTTGATGGAAGCCATGGGAGGCAAAAGGAAGAGATAGGAAGGGAGAGCCTTAATTACAAACAAAACAAAGCAAAACACTTTGTTCTTTGGGTTCAGGTACTTGAGAATATACATATATATATATATATATATATGTGTGTGTGTGTGTGTGTGTATATGTGTGTATGTGTATATATGTGTGTGTGTGTGTGTGTGTGTGTGTGTGTGTGTGTGTGTGTGTGTGTATATATATATATATAAAACCCATAATTATAGAATATACGATTTCTTCTGATAAGTAACACATACAAACTTTAACACACAGTACAATGTTTAATAAGCAATGATGCACCATAACCTATGATTGCTGATTCAGGTATTCAACAAAATGATAAAATCCATTAGCCAACCTCAGTCTTTCTGAGTCTCTCCCTGACACCTCTGAGAGCAACGCAATCATTCTAAAGTTTGAATCCTTTGAAGATCAGACATGTTGCCTCTACAGGCAATAGGCTCCTGAAGGTATCCTTAGAAAAGATCTTTTCCAACCCCCTCAACTTTACCATTGAGGAAAATGAGATTAACTAATTCACCCAAGGTCTCCCAGAATCAGAGCTAGAACTCAATCCTAGCTCTCCAGATTCTAAGTTCAAAACTCTTTCATGAATCGTGATAACAAAGTCACTTCCAATATGAGGCCCATTTTAGGTGAGACCAAATAGATATGTTCCTCTCCAGAGAAAAACCAGCAAAAATGGTTCTACTTGTTTAAATTTGGCCAGAAGGGAAAAAGCAGCAAAAAGGCAAAAAAATGTATATGTGTTTGTGATAGGGATTATCAACCAGATTTGAGGCTGCCAGAACTAGCAGATGGCTGCCTGAACTGAGGAAGACTGCCTAGCTCCCATATATCTTCTCTAGCAAAAACCTGAAATTTGCACCAAACTGAAAAAATGATTATGAAATCTAATGAGAAACTACAATAAGTGACTTATTCTCTTAAAACTATACAAATAGCCATCCAGAAACTCATAGGTGATAGGAAAGGGGAACACTAGCAAAACTGGTATCAGCAAAGGCAAACAAGTCGGTGGCCTTCAAGTGTTGCCAATGACGGTACTGTGTGCAAAGCCAGCAAAAAAAGAGAAAACCCTCCCAAGAAAGCCTTGAGTTATCAGAAAGCCCATGGAGGGTCAGAAAAGAGCAGGAACCTTGAAAGTCATCAGGCTTGACAGTGATGGGTATGATACCGATACTCAGACCTCCATGGATCCCTAGCACTGTATTCTGCTTTTCCACATTGGACCCAAAAGATCCAGAATCCAAAAGATCTCTGAAATATAAAGATCCAGGACGGGGAGGCTCTAAGCCCAGGTGGTAGAGGACAGCACAGGATTCAGGGAACGTAAGGGAACAACAAACAGAGCCCACAACCTCACCCAAAAGCAGAAGGGAGGAGAGGATGACTCTTGCACAAAGCTCCAATTCAAGTACGAAAATTGGACAGATGAATGAACCAAAAAAGACAGATCAAAGAAGACAGAGACAGAATATAAAAAATGACTATAGATTTAGAGATGCTCTCATATCCAACTTGTAAAGAGAAAGTCACCACATAAAGTATGCAAATAAAGACTCAAAGAGAAAATGAATTTTCCAAAATGATAATGCAAATATCTAAAAGAAAGACATACAAGTAAAATAAAAAAGCTCTGAAGGAAAGAATTGAAAAGAAAATAAATAATTTAAAAAAGAAAATGGTAAACCTTCTCCAAAAAATGGATTCCCGGAAAACTAGGATTGACTAATAGACCAAACAGAAATCAATGACTCCACAAAACAGCAAAAAAAATTAGAACAAAATCAAAAAGTTGGGAGGGAAAAGAAGAAAATGTAAAGTATCTGATATTTTTCAAGTGATTTGAAAAACAACTGACTTGGGAAATAGGTCAAGAAAAAGAATTTAAGAATTATTGGACTCTTTGAAAATCATTTCTTTTTAAAAGCTAGATCCTATATTTAAAGAAATTATAAATGAAAACCACCCAGAGCTCTTGGAACCAGAGGGCAAAATACAGTTAGAAAGAATCCTGAAAGTTATCCTAAAAAAGAAAAGTTCCAGGACTTTGTCAATGTTGTTGCCAAAATCCAAAGCTCAAAAAAAAAACAGCTGCAAGCCCCCAGAAAGAAATCCTTGTAAGCACAAGACCTGGCAACAAGAAGAAACAGCGGAAGGCAAAATTCTAAAAGACAAAAGAGATGGGTTTACAATAGAGATTAATGTACCCAGCCAAGCTGAACATAATCCTGAAGGAGA
>CM053769.1:206120855-206167094 GCA_028658325.1 Potorous gilbertii | reverse complement strand
CTTCTGCAAAATGACACATATTGAGTCTGTATTGAATTATTTGCCTTCTCAGCAGGGGTGGGTAGGGAGGGAGGGAGGGAGAGAAGTTGGAATTCAAAGTATTAGAAACTAATGTTGAGAATTATTATTGCATATAACCAGGAAATAAGAAACACATGTAATGGGGTATAGAAATTAATTTTGCCCTACAAGAAAAGAGAGAAGATGGGGATAAGGGAAGGGTGGGATGTGATAGAAGGGAAGGTATGTTGAGGGAAGGGGTAATCAGAATACAAAGTATTAGGGGATGGTAGGAGGAGAGAGATGGGGAAAAAAATTGGACATGTTACAAAGTGAGGTAAAAGCAATTAGTTTTAAAACAATTGACTGAATTAATTACTGAGACTAAATCAGAGACATCTTTAGTTTGGGGAAAAGAATTTTAGTCTAAGTTTCCTAGAGGCAGGTAACCTTGGGTAAAATTTGGCATTGATGGAAAAGTTAAGGTTTTAATGGTAAATTTTATTTTATGATTGTTATTTAATCAGGAACTAGAACATGTATAGAAAAGCATGTAAGCCACTTAATACTTGCCTCTAAAGATGTTCCTTAGTCAGTGTGAAATTATAGTCATATCTGAAACCTGGTTATTGGAACTTGCTATTTTAAGATGCTATGGAACTATCAACTCACCATAACTCGAGGTATGGATAGCAAGAAAGGAGGTCTGAGCCTCCAATCCATGATGCCAGTAAGCCTGTGAGATACTGGTGTGAACTGAAAAAGGTGATCTCATGGGAAGGGTGGGAGAGCAACTGTTCAGCCTGGGCTGAGGTAGGATTCTCCTGACTCAATTTCCCCACTGACACCTGGCAGACATTAAGCCTGTCTGAATGCAAGTTGACAATCTACTCCTGCCTGGAAGTGACATGAAGTTGGGGAGACATTGTTTCCCTGCAATGTCCCTACTTTTAGTGGCAATTTCCTATAGTCAAAATATTTGTAAGCTTAATACCAGATCTATTAAATTATAGATTGTTGGTAGGGAAACATCCGAAGTTAAGTCTAAAATTAAGCTATTAGGCTTAGGACTTTAGACCAAAAACAATAAGTTAGGGCCCTTTAATTGAAGTTAGTATACATAATTATTATTTGTTGGTTAATGTTAATGTTGGTTGGTTGGTTAATGTTGGTTAATGTTAAAAAAAATTCGTTTGTGGTCTATATTGTAAAAGGTTTTAAAAGAAGTATCACCTGACCAAAATTTCGAATTGGTTTATGTGATATGAACTGTGTTAAAAGTGAAAAATAAAAAACAAGAATTATGTGATATGGGAGAAGGGGAGAATGAATTCCTGGCCAAGAGTTTGGGATCAAATGCTTCATAGATGTGACCTAAAACAAAAACACCAATTAAAGGCAGTTAAGTGGCTTAGAGCCTCAAAGACCCAAGTTCAAAACTAGATTCAGGCATTTAACCTCTGCCTCAGTTTCCTCATCTATGAAATGGGGAGAACAATAGCACCTTACCTCACAAGGTCACTGTGAGGATGAAATGAGATCATATTTGTACAAATCACTTAACATAGTACTTGGAACATCACAAGTGCTTCTTCCCTTCCCTTATTTCCCTAATTAACTTTTTTTTTGGTCAGGACCCATAATTTCTTCATTGTAGGCAACTGGTAGGGAGGAATTCTCTCTACTGATTCAGTTGGACACCTCAGCAATATAGTCTTGGAGAGCTTCCCATAGCGCTGAAAGCAAAATGACCAGAGCAAAGTTAGAGAAGCAGGCCTTGAACCCAGGTCTTCTCTCAATAAATAAATAAATGAATAAATTAAGAGTTAAATAAATAGATGAATGAATGAATAAATATCACAATAATAATTCAATATAATAAAATAATGCTATAAATCCTCAGAAATGAAATATACTTATAGATTATACAAAGGACCTGAGTACAATGAATTGTCCACGTATCATGAAAAATACAACTCTACTGGGTGATAAATTTCACTATAAACTAGTCTATAGTTCTAATAGACTAAAGAAATAAGGTCTTCATCCTGGCATTCAAGGCTCTCCCCATTCAGGCTCCAATCCACTTCTAGCCTAATCTCAAGAGTACTCTACATATACTCAGAATTCTAGTCATGTTATCTGTCCTATTCTCTTTCTGCCTCCCTACAAGTCACAGTCAGTCAATAAGCATTTATTAAGCTCTCACAATGTGCCAGTCATAGGAATAGGTGCTGCTGATTGAAAGACAAAACCATAGTCCCTGCCCTCAGGGAGCTCACATTCCCTCTCCGGGCCTTGGTGCTCCCCCCCCCTTTATAAATGGGCTCCATTCTCTACCTCCCCAGTTTGACTCCATTGCCTCAAGGCACCACCCCCTCCACAAAGCTAAAGTAATCTCTCCCCAGATGAAAGTGATCTCTTCCAGCGTCCAATAATACATTGCCTGGACCTCTTCTTTGCATTTTTCACATTCTCCCTCTTACCAGAGTTTCTTGTGTCTTCTCCTTCTAACCTTTCCCCATACCCTCCCTTCATAAGCTTAATTGTAAACTCCTTGAGAACAGGGTCTATGTTTTATCTATCTTTTTATCTCCAGCTCCCATGCCTTGAACATAGCAGACACACACACACAAATGTGTGTTGAATTGAATTTGTGAAGCTGAATTAAACATTTAATTAACAATTATTCTTGCTGCCTTAGAATTCAGATGGGCTTTTGATAGAATGGTGCAGATAGCTCGTGTTTCTTAAAGAGATGTCTAAAGGTTTGAACTGATGCCTTCTTTTTCACTCGATCAATTTCTCTATTGCAAGAAGAGACATTCAAAACCATTCCATTGATCAGTATTGTCAAAAATAGCCACTGTAACCACTAAATATTAACAGGCATGACTAAGGACCTGAGGTGTGAGGATGTGGAGAGCAGGAGTATCTGGAGTCTGGGTCTCTGCTCTCATTTGGTCTTACTCACCGGTCCCATATCTCCTCCATTATCAAGAACATGCTTAAGAGAAAAGGAAGGCCCAAAGGGGAAGCCCATAGCATGACTCAGATAGTAACGGTGTGCTTACAGTCTGATATATGTATGTCAGCCTCAAACTTCTAAACAGGAACAGGAAGAATCATCCTCCCTCCTCCCCTTCCCCTGCCTTCCTGAGTCACTGTCCAGGACAGCACTAGCATGAGTTCTGCTGCAGAAATAGGATCACCAAAAAGTGAAGCATGTGTATTGCATAGTGTGGAATGAGTGAGGTAGAAAGCAATGAAAAAACATAGCTTTTTTTTTTTTTAAGACAGTATATCTAAGCAAAGGAACAATCGCAGGAGGCCTAGGGGAAGAAAGGGAAATATCTGGGGTACTTGGGTTCTTGTTCTGGCCACCCCAGGCAAGTCAATTCCCCTCTCTGACCTTCAATTTAATACAGGTAATTAAACAAAAATTTATTAAGTCTATACTATACTATGTATTTACTATGCAACTAGGTAGTGTAGGGGCTGAGTGCTGGGCCTGGAGTCAGAAAGACTCATTTTCCCGAGTTCAAGTCTGGCCTCAGACACTTACTAGCTATGTGACCTTGGGCAAGTCACTTACCCCTGCCTACCTCAGTTTTTTCATTTGTAAAGTGAGCTGGAGAAGTAAATGGCAAACCACTCCAGTATCTTTGCCAAGAAAACCCTAAATGGCATCACAAAGACTTAGACACGACTGGAAAACACCTGAACAACAACCAAAACCATGTATTTACTAGAAGGCTTGGGTTCAAGTCCAGCTCTACTGTATGTGACCCTGGGTAAGTCATCTAACCTTTTAATTCCCCAGGCAACTCATGCTCTAATACTGTAAATTTCAGAGTAGCTGTTCATCTTCATTGGCAACAAGTGTCATCCTTGAGCATTCTCTCTACTAAAGGAACCCCAAGTGAGTGAGCTCACCAGGTCCAGGAGCCAGAGAGAGAAATAAAGATAATGCCTACCTTCAAAGAGCTAACGTTGTACTGAGAAAAACAATATAGACAAAAAGTAACACAGAAATCATACAAAGGAATTTGGGATTTGGGGAAGCATGAACAGCTGCTGGGATCAGGAAAGTCTCCATGGAGGAGGTAACTCTCAAGCTGAGCAGTGTATAGAGCTAGATTATAAGAGGCAGACTAGAAGAGGGAAAGGGTCTAGGTATATGCAAAGGCACGGGGACAGAAGATGGAAGTTTAGCTGCAATGCTGTGTGAGGCAGAGTCATGAGAAATAAATCTGGAAAGAAGGTACGGAAGCTAGGGCTTTGAATGTCAGAGTAGTGTGCATTTTATTGGAGGCAATGAGGCACCACTGAAACTTTCAGAGTAAGATCAGACCTGAATTTTTGGAATATCAGGATTGATAATTCAAAAGATTAAAGGATGCCATGGAAAGTACAGATTAGAAACGATCTTTTTCCTCAAAAAGCTTAAAATGCTGCCTATAGTCAATTATACATATGCAGGCTGCTGCAGACTCCAGACAAGTTACTGATTAGATCATAAGTAGGTAGGTATAGGTTCATATTCACCTAGACCAACTCAAGAAGTATCTGGATGTCTTTCCTTCCTGTATCCACACTGGCTTTGAAGAATGCTGGTAAATAGTATACATGCTTGGGCCCAGGACTGGGCAACAATTGGCTGAAGAGGAAATTGACCTCCCAAGAGACCTGAAATATTATCAAAGGTTTTTCTGCATCCTAGTCACAGGCCCTGGGGCAAGGCTGATACTCTGAATCACCTAAGTCTGATCCATCAGAGAAAATGAAAACAATTGCTAAAGCTACCTCTAGGACAGATGACAGAAGAAGAAAGGAAAGGCAGTGAGCCCAGGAGCTGACTGAACAGAAACAGCATCTTTCTAGAAGAATTCAACCTTGTATTTTAATAATATCTTACCCCAAAGAGCTTAAGGTACAATCCTGGTATTACCGCATTGCCTTCCAAGGTTTTACCAGAAAGTATAATGGAGGAAATGAGGAAAGCTGAAGGTTACAGTAAAAATAACAACAAAGGTTCCTCTTTCATCATTTGTGAAACTAAGGCCAGTGAAAGACAGACTAATGCCTTAGGTCACAGAAGGGGCAGGGAAATGAGTCAGGAGTCAAAACTTGATGACTTCTGGGTCACTACTGTCCACACTACATCCTGCTGCTTCATGACTCATATTGTGGAAGTTAGAACATACAAAGAATCATCCAGTTGAGTGATGCTTAAACTTTTTGGTCTCAGGACCTCTTACACTCTTAGAAACTTACTGAGGACTTTTGTTCATCTGGGTTTTATCTACTGATATTTGCCATATTAAAATTTTAAACTCATCATAATTACTATTATAAAAATAGTTTTGACTTCAAAGACCTCTGAAAGGGTCTCAGGGACCTCCAAGGCCACCAGACCACACTTTGAGAACCAATGAACCAGTGATCTAATTCAATCTTTTTTTTTAATAGATGAAGAAACTGAGAGACCTCTGAAAGGGTTAATGACTTGCCCATGGTCATCTAATTAGTGCCAGAGCTGGGACTAGGACCGAATTCTCAGCTTGGCACTTTTCTTATATGATACCCCTGTCTCCACTGCTGTTCTCTTACCCTCATCATCCTTGTTGCTTAGTTTGTACCCTTGCTTAAATTCGAGCACAGTACAGAGCCACCCCTGCCTTCTTCAGAGAGCTGACTTTGTTTTCTCTGCCAGCTGAGCCTAGACTGACCAATCCAAGCTGTTGGAACTGGGATTTCTTCCAGGCTTCCCTCATAGGAGCTAATCAACAAATACTTGTTGATTGGTTGGCTGATTGATTGAGGGGCACTGTCTGTAGCATTGATGGTGGTGGGTGGTAGGTGGTGGGGAGGGATGAGAAACAAACCGGAGAAACTCTCAGCAGTTTCTGCCCTGGGACAGTTCACAGTAGGTGTGAGGGCTGTCCTAACCGCCATGAGTTCTTGGGGTCTGATTTCTGTTCAGCAGAAGCCCCGCCACTTAAGCCCATAGCACCTGTCAGAAAGTACCATCATCAGTTCCATACTAAAAAGACCTCAACAGTGTTTCCCTTTGTTTAAGCCAGAGTGTTCTCAAGCAATAAAAAGTAGAGGATGAAGAGGTGAGCTCCATCCCCAAAGGATCTCTACTGGAGTGCTTTGGGTTTTTTCCTCCTCATGTCATCTAAGGACATGGAAATTCAAGATATGCAAAGAAAGCAATGACCTGATTAAACCACAAGGTGGTGACAGAGCCTAATCCAATGCCTCGCCTCACCCACACATCTGGGAGTTAGAGAGCTGAGCCAAACCGGTGACCTCATACAGTTTTAACTCTGAGTGTTTCCTAAAGCAAGAAGGCCCCGGGACAGTGCAGTATTAGACAAAGGGAGTGTCAGGAGGGGAAAGAGGGAGCTGGTGCCCAGGGATTTGGAGAGGCACTCAGGCCCTGCCGTGTCACCTGGCCCTTCTAAGCCGTCCTGATGGGAAAGCATCTGGTCTATCCAATAAACAAAGTACATTAGAGGTTCAGAATATTTAAAAAGGAAGGGATCTCAGAGACCATAGTCTGACCTCATTTTATGGATGAAGAAACTGAGGCCATGAAAGACAGAGTAACTTGACCAAGGTTATGTGGTTAGCAGGTATCAGCAAAGATCTTCTCTATAAAATGAGGGGGCTGCACTAGATGGTCTCTGAGGACCCCCTTCCATCTTCGGATCCTACATTCTATGGTGATGGTAAAGGGGCAGTCCTTGAATTTAGGCAGCTAGATGATGAGGTAGATGAAATACTGGAGCCAGAATCAGAAAGATCTGAGTTCAAATCTAGCTGGGATTTGAAACTGTGCCCCTATACCATGGAGTGATTATGTCTGACCTTCTTATGAATGTTCAGCAAAGGTCACTCCCTTCAGTAAGCCCATATTAGAATGGTGCGTCAGAGAGAAGAGCCTTTTTGGATAGGACCTTGGAAATAATCCTATCCAAAATCTTCATTCACGGATGAGAATCATCTCACCCCTCCATAACTTTACAATGAAATGCATCAGTTTATTAGTAACGGGGTGATTCAGTACAAAGTATGGGACTTCAAGTCAGAAAAATGGGCATGTCTTGTACTCTTTCTGGAGGACCAGATCCTCATCTATAACCACTAGATCGGTGATGTCAAACTCAAGTGGGAACTGGGCCATTAAACTATACATAGGGATCCTTGCATACTGCATATTGACTTAGAAAACGTCATAAGAACTTTATCTATGTTTTATTATATTTTTATTTATTTTAAAATATTTTCCAGTTATATAATCTGATCCAATTATATAATCTGATTCAACCCTAAAAAGCCAAGTGTTTGACACCTCTGGGCTAGGTAATTCTAGTCTGATTCTATCATCCTTCAATCTCATAACAACTGATTCTAGGGTCACTGAGGACCCAAAGTCCCTTGCAAGACCCAACACTTTACTGGTGATCAAAGCAGCCATCATCTCTTCTCTCTCTATGAATTCTCCATGAGCAATCTCATCTACTCCAAGGCTTCAATTGTCACTTTCATGCAAGTAATAATCCCCCTGCCCTATGTTCCAGTTCACTAGCAAAACTGTTCACAGGCTCTTTCCATGTTAACCAGCTACTAGCTACTCCTCCCCTCATAACCACAACCATACTCTCCTATGATTCATCTAGATCATAAAATTAAAGGCCTGATAAAAGCCTGTAGGTTTATAACATATATCCTACAAATGACCTCCAAAAATATTACCAAAAGGTAACTATTTTACATTTATAGAGTATATTATGTATAAAAAGTCATCTATAGCAGTTTTCTTTAGGACAACTGGCTGGTTTTTTCCAAAAGCAGACTCATAGGGGCAGCTAGGTGGATAGAGCACTCCTCCTGGAGTCAGGAGGACCTGAGTTCAAATTTGGCCTTAGATACTTGATTTGTAGCTGTGGGATCCTGGGCAAGTCACTTCACCCTGACTGCCTTACAAAACAAAAATAAAAACAGACTTGTACCTATTACAATGCTTGGAGATATGGGTGTGTGATCATTTCAAGAATCACATCTTTCTTTGGGAGACATTTACCTTTGGAAATGTCAGTCTTTTAAATATGGGTGCAATCTCTATGGAGAAAGTTGAGATGGGATTTGAGTAGCAAGACAGTGTATCTATTTGTGGGGTAACTCTACAATCAGTTTTTGCTCCGATGCTGAAGATAAGATAGCAGGAAACTCTAAAATCAGAAGAGAATGTTCTGGACTTTATCTAGACATTTGAATAAGAGTAAATAAAGCCTACTCTCAAGATCAGCTAATCTGTTCACATTCCCTGGGGTATGAGGTAAATTTATTTCTAGATTCCCAACTTATATCCTACATTTCAAATTGCCCACTAGATTTCTCTCCCTGAATGTTCCACAGACAGGTCAAATGCAACATTTCCATAAACAAATTCTTTACCTTAACTCTCTTTGAACCAATAACAAAAACTGCCAACCTGTGCTTCTTCCATACATTTTGATTTCCAATGACAGCATCACCACCTTTCTGTTCATCCAGATTGAAAACCTCAGTGTCATTTTTTACCTTTTCTCTTTCCTTCTCACCTAATTAGTTGCCAAGTTCTATTGATTCTACCTCCTTCAATTTCCTTCTCTCTAGTCTCACTTGTCATTCAATTCAGACCCTTATTACCTTTTGCTTGGATACTTGCAATTCAGGCTGCATTTGGATTCTCTGCCTGGTCTTTCCATTCTCCTATGGCTTCGTCTGTTGTCCACTGCCAACCCAGCTAAGTTAGCTAAGTTAGCAGGGCCTCATCACCAGCTTGATCACAGGGTCATGAATTTTTCAGCCTCAGCAACTCAAAGACATTTTGCTTACTTATAAAGGGGTCATGATTTGCCTTGGTGGAGGGAATACTACTCTGAGGAAATTCAGGATTGCAGTCCTCTTCTCAGTATTTATCCATGTTAACTAGCTCCAGGAGGTCAGGAGCTGCATCTTATTCATCTTTGATCTCCACTATAACTAACCCCGGGGAACAGGCATTCAATCAATATTTGATTAACTTGAGGCAGTTGGCAGTACAGTAGAGAGTGGTGGGCCTGGAGTCAAATTCAAAGACCTGAATTCAAATCTGGCTTTAAATACTTGTTAGCTGTGTCACCCTGGGCAAGTCATTTAACCCATGTTTGACTCAGTTTCCTCAACTACAAAATGGGAGAGAGATAACAGTACCCACTTCCTAGGATTGTCATTGGGATCAAATGATATTATTATTTGTAAAGTGCCTAACAGTGCCTAGCATAAAGTAGGCACTACATTATTGCTTATTTCTCCCCACCCTTCTTAATTTCAGGAAGTGAACTGGGATTAGAAGCAGCAACTTTAGGAAGAGTACATAAAATAAAACCAGAATGATGGTGAGGTACAATGGAGAGAGTAGTCTTTGGAGTCAAAGGACTCGAGTTCAAATCCTGGCTCTTCTACTTACAAATCTGAGTGGACTTGAGTGGTTGTGTGGTCTCCCAAGGCCTGTTTCCTCATCTGTAAAATGAGGGGGTTAGACTAGATGGCCCCTGAGGCCTCTTCCAACTCTAGGTCTCTGACCTATAATGATGGTAATACTCTTTGTATTTAGACAAGTAGTGGTGAAAGTGCTATAGTGCTAGACTTGGAATCAGAAAGGTCTGAGTTCAAATCTTGCCTCAGATAATTATTAGCTGTATGGGCCAGGGTGAATCACATCAGTTTTCTCATCTGTAAAATAGGGATAATCACAGTCCCTATTTCCCAAAGTTATGGTGAGACTTACATGAGATGATGTTTGTAAAGTTCTTGGCAAAATGTTAAGTACTACATAAATGCTAGCTTTTATTTTTAATTATGTATCACTCTGTGGTTTATAAAACACTTGCCACACAACAACCATGAAAGGTGGCTACAGGAAAAGATCTGAGGCACACAAACATCCAGAATACCTTGGAGTTGATGAGGCTTTTGTAAAACTCTTAATAAAAGATACCTATCAGATTCAGGTTAGCTCTGCTTAGGGAAGAGACTCAAGACTCCCAGAGCTGAAGGAGCCATGTGTTTTCAGAATAATAGAAAGAGTAGAGCATATTGGGAAAAGAAATGGCTTTTGACTCAGTATGCAAAGACCTGGATCTAAGTCTCAACTCCAAAGCTGTCTTGTTGTATGAACTTGGACAAGTCACTTGTCCTCTCTGAAACTTTTTTCTCATTTCTCAAATAGATACTACAAAAGCTTAAACTACCTCCCTCACAGGTTGGTATAGGATTAAATTAACTATAATAATAATATAAAGTATATAATATATTCTAGGAATGTGAACTGTTACCAGAGCGCTGGACCTGGAATCAAGAAGACTTGGGTTCAAATCCAGCCCCAGCTACTAGCTGGGTGGCCCTGGGCAAGTCCTTTAACCTCTAGTTGCCACAGAATCAGAATAAGAATATCACCTACTTCCCAGGACTGATGTGATGACTCTATAAGCAGAGGGCTTTGTAAACTTTAAAGTGCTATATGAATGTTCGCCATTATTACTGTGGTCTGCAAATGTTTTTATTTATGAGATTAGAGTTAACTTTCAATGATTAGTGCTGATGGAAGGAAGGAGTGCACAGAGGAAGAGAAGACTCAAAGCAAAAGAGAATATAGAGGCCATAGACTTAATAGCTTAATGATGAAATCCATTCAAATCCATATAGTTCGATACTTATTTTACATATGAGGAAGCTGTTAAGTGACTTGGCCAAGGTCACATAACTTGTAAGTTAGCAAAGTCAGGGAAGAATTGCTCTTCTTTGGTGGGGGGACAGATGGGAGAGGGAGCAGTCAAAATTCACATCTAATTCTAGTGCCTTTTATACTATGGCATGCTAATTGCCATGAGTCTCATAGCATTCCTCTATATGAGCCCTAAGGAAAGGAATGACTTGGGCGACAGAATGGGCCAGGTGAAGATAGCATGCTAAGTGAGGCAAGTGATTGGGAGGCTGGCTCATCTATCTCTACAACAGGACTGCCATGGATAGATTTCAACAGGGTCTGTGAACTTGAATGGAAAAAACCCTACATCTTTATTTCAGTCTACCTTGTAATCCTATGTATTTTATTTTATGTATTAAAGAATATGATTCTGAGACAAGGTCCGTTGGCTCCTCCAAATTGCCAAAGGGGTCTATGACACCAAGACCCTCTGATTTAGATGAATTCAGGATTAAACTGTAGTATAAAGCTTTAATCATTAGGGAAAGGTCCTTCCATGAGTTTTTAAAATGGATTCATGTGGCTATGTCCTCTGCTAAGGTCTTCCTATACTTCTTAGGACTGTAGATTTGGAGCTAGGAGGGGCTTTAGAGAATAGTCCAATGTTCTCCTTTTACAGATTAGGAAACTGAGGCAAGAGAGATTCAGTGCACTGGTCAAGGCCTCAGGTAGTAAGTACCTGGCAGAGTCAGGCTTTGAAATTAGGCCCCCTGACCCCAAAATCCAGCATAGGACCACTGCAACACACTGCTTGGCAGTGGCATGAAGGGAATCCTGGGTTCTAGTTTGACTGTGCCATCACAGCACAAGCTGGTAACAGACTGCATGCCTGTTGTCAGAAGACTAGCTTATATAAATTTCCAGAGACTCATTACCAGTTTGCCTGAAAGGTGATGAGGTTTTCAGCCATGGCAACTCTCAGAGGTCATCTACAAAACTGGGGTTAGGAAATGAAATCAGGAAACTGTAGAGGCTTGAAGTCTGTCTAGGCCTCTCTGTACAGTTCCCTTTGCCAGGCCCTGGAGTGAATCAGAATTCTATCCAGCAGCCTTTGTCCTCAAAACACTTCCTCTTGGCTCCCAAAGAGGGTGTGTCATATGTGGAGGTGGCTCCTAGAGGGGTATATACGGTACTTTTATACAGACTCCCATAACCTGAGATGCCATATTCTTTCCCTCTGAGCAAGAGAAGTACTTTTTAATAAGGCAGTGGGCTGACAGCCAGCAAATTGCTTTGCTCCCAAACTGGCAAATGCCCCCACCTTACTGATCCTCCCAAACCAACAATGCTATCTCTGCTC
The DNA here is from genome assembly GCA_028658325.1 of Potorous gilbertii. Taxonomy (NCBI): domain Eukaryota; kingdom Metazoa; phylum Chordata; class Mammalia; order Diprotodontia; family Potoroidae; genus Potorous; species Potorous gilbertii. Next base: position 206,154,990 of record CM053769.1, on the reverse strand, counting down.
CCAAATGATGTTCTGATTTCCCCCCAAGCAAATGTAGTCTCCCATTTCTTTTTCTCCCCAAGAGCAAAACATCAGAATGTTGGCCTCATGGCGTTCGGTTGGCTTTGCATGAGATCAGCTATTTGGCTCTCCTTTCAGGCATCATCAGATCACAATGCAATTGGCTCGGGACAAATGGGATTCCTCGCCTGGAGGTCATTTGAGGACAGGCTTCTCTCAAGGCTGCCATCAGTGAACTGTGTCTCCAATGAAGCCACCAGACCCTGGCCCTCGCAGATGCCAAACAAGGCAGGGACTGGCTCCTACTCGTGTGAGAGCTGGCTAAGAGAGAAACAGATGCTGAAAGGCCACTTATGGGTGCTTGCCCCCAGGCTTCACAAGAAGGGCTGGCTTAATTTTCTCACAGAGAGAGTGCTCCTTCCCTACCCACTTCCTCTTATCTCTATCCTTTCCCCATCTATGAATCTATGATTTTCCTAAGTCAGAAACTACCAGTAATATTTAACACAACCCACATAACCACCCCACCTCTGATGAATAAGAATAATCTGCCTTCTTTAACCCCTCCTCATTTGCCTACCTACCCATCCATTGGAAAGAGTGCTGGACCTGAGTTCAAATTCTGACTCTGCCACTTAAAACCTTAAAATCTTGTAACTTCTCTGGACTTTAGGCCTGAATGACCTCTAGGGGCTCTTTCTTATGCAAATCTATGATGCTGTGCTGCCCAGCTTAGTGCCTTTTATCCCATTTAATAGCTCAGTGCTTAAAAAAACAATTCTCCTCTCCATAAATAAACAATTCTGTATCTTTAAGACAGGAGCAGGAAAATGAAGAAAGAATGAGATGAAGGCAACAAGATGGAAAGAGCAATGGTCTGGGAGTTGCGAGGACCAGCCCTGGCTCAGCTAGCTTAGTTTCTGTGTGACTGTGCTAGCCTCTTAACCTCTCTGGGTATCAGTCTCCACAGCTATAAAAAGTCAAGGCGCTGGAGTAGATGATTCCAAAGTCTATGAGCCTAAGCATTTTAGTTATTCTGGTTTTTCAGCAGGAGTCTCCAATAGGAAACCTGCAATTTCCCTCAGAAGCAGTTGTTTGCTTGCTTTTGATGCAGGAACCAGGGCTGGCCCAGAGGAGGCAAGACAGTCTAGTGAAAAGAACACTGGGCTAAGAGACAGAAAATCCTTCACTCTGCCACTAACTAGCTGTGTGAATCTGGACAAGTCTCTAGAGCAGGGGTGGAGAATCTGTGGCCTTGAGACCACTTGTGGCCCTCTAGGTCCTCAACTTCAGCCCTTTGACAGACTCTAAACTTCTGCACGTAAGGATTTAAAATGGCCACATGTGGTCTGGAGGCCCCGGATTCCCCACCCCTGCTCTAGAAGGAGGGAGGGAGGAAATAAGTGCCACAGGTACCAGATACTACAAATATTATCTTTTGATCCACACAACAATCCTGGAATGTGGGAGTTATTGTTATCCCTATTTTACAGTTGGAAAAACTGAGGCAGGAAGAGGTTAAGTGATTTGCCTAGAGTCACACAGCTAGTGTCTGTGGTTGGATTTTAACTCAGGTCTTGCTGACTCCAGGTCAAGCGTTCTATCCACCAAACTACCCAGCCCCCTCTAGACTTTCCTCATATGAGTTTCCTCATTTAAAAAACGAAGGAGTTGGATTAAATGAGCTCTGAATTCTCTTCCAGATCTAACACTCCATGGAATTATGAGCTGTTTTGAGCATATGGTGTTACGTCAGTCCCTCCCCACCAATGTTCCGATTCTACTCCCAGGAATCTTAAGAGCCAAGCTCCTACCCTGACCACATCCATCCACAACAGAACCAGTGACTAAAAAGAGAAGAAAACAAGATCCCAAGAACAACAGACCTTGTCCACTTCCATTCCTAGCTTTCCACCTGCAAGGAGACCCCTCCTAACTACCAGATCCCTCCTTTCAGATCCAACACATGTCAATTCAAGGTATTTTTTAGAAAGCTAGCCAACCAAACCAGTTGTAATAGTATGGTCACTGGCAAATAATTCAACAATTTTATCTAATCCAGTCCAATCCAATAAACATTTATTCTACCCTACTGTGGAGGAACCACTCTATTTCTAAGAGATAGTTTGGCTAAGACCCAGTTTATACTCTCCATATACAACAACTCATGATAAACAACCACCATCAACATTTATATAATGCTTTAATGTTTGCAAAGCATTTTACAATATTTTATAACTAGCTAGTGATACATAGATGGATAGATGGACGGATGGATAGATAGAGAATTTTTTAAAGTGCTTACTATGCACCAGTCACTCTTCTAAGCCTTGACTACACTAACAAAAACAGTCAAGATACTCTTGACTTCAAGGGGAAAAGACAATACATCAAAGGTGAACTGGCAGGAAGAGGATGGCTAACAGCATGGGGGTCTGGCATGGATACATGGTTCTTGGGGTGGAATCCAAGTTTCTGGTGGGGAGAAGGTGTGGGAATCAGAGTGGCAGGTCACATGGTTTGGAGCTGGTGTGACTTACGTCAATCCTGTGACATCAGGACAACAGCTATTACTATCCCCATTTGCAGATGAGGAAACTAAAGCCAAGAGTAGTGACTTAGGGCTAGAGCTCCTAAGTAATGGAGGAAGAAATGGGCCCTATGACTCGCTGATGCCAAGGACAGCACTGTTTTTCCTATAGCCCATCATCATGTTAATACCAATTACTAAATAAATGTATCACATGTAAGCCAAGTGCCATATGAGGAAAGCCACGTGGGAAAGGATCATTTCTATCTGGTGTTTGTCCCTCTGCTCTTTTCTTCAGTTTAATAACAACATGGGCTGCTCAATTTATGAAGGGACTGAGCTCCTCATCATGGTGCGGAGGTGTCTCAGAATTTTCAAAGCCTGTGACAGCTAGGGCAAAACCTTCTCAAGCTAGAAAGGTAGAAATATTCTGGTAATGGATTAGCCCCCCACACCCCAAACCTATTTAACTCATGTGAAGTATGGTAATGTGCTAATGATGCTACACAAGCTGACTACAATACGCCCCATTTTCTACACAAGAAATGCTCTACCTTGAGTGGCCAAGAAGGTAGCTTCTCCCCTCCACCCTGAAGGGGAATGGGGGTTTGTCTGCCACTTACTGAGCAGAGGGAACCAAGAGTCCCCCAGTTCTGTTTGGTGTACACCTTCTGACCTGGGGCAGGAACTCCAGCAGGAAGGTAGTGGCTTAGGTAGTGAGGCAAGATGCGGGTAAGGAAGGGTAACAGGTATAGCTGAAGTTCAAGGTACAGCAGCATGGTGTGGGACCTACTTCCAGCATTAAGCCTCTGGAATATCTTTTAGTCATATGATAGGATCATAAATTTAGAGCTGAAAGAAACTTTAGGGATCATGTATTCCATTCTCTTCATTTTACAGATAAGGAAACTGACAACTAGGGAGTTAAAAGGATTTGCCCAAAGTTCCACAGCGTCTAAATCCGAACCCAGACCCTGACTCCAAATATAGCACTGTAATCTTATCCAAACTGTCTTACACTGGTCCCCTGATCACTTTCTTTCCTTACTTCCTCCAAACCTAGGGACTGATCTAATTTCTTATTCTTTCCACCAGCACCACCTGTTACTTCTGTCAGGATCTCTTTCCTTGGACCTTCAGCACCCAACATAGTCTTATGGCTTATTTTCTCTGCTCCTGCAGAGCATACACCCCATTTGGAAGTCATATTACTAGGACGGAAAGAGAAATAAACAAAGATAAGAAGATTACTTTCTACCATCCCTTGGTTAAAACCAAACACAGGTACTAACATCTCAAAAGACCAGAGTAAAATTAGTCTGTATTTCAAAGGAAAAGCAATATTAGGCCATATAGGGAACTTCTGTCTTAATAGCAGGAAGGAAGGGTAAAGGTACCAGTCCCCCACTCCCCCCTCAGTTTTGCTAACTGTCTAGTTAAGGCTTATGGAAACATCAAGGTAATTTGCATGGTGTGAGTCTTGAGGAGTGAAAAGGAATTCACTCATCCTAACCCAACTGGGAGGGTAGTACTAAGGAGGAGCAGAACTTCCCCCTTGAGAGAAAAGAAGTAAAATCAAAAAAAGTCTTGATAAGTCTTTTGGGCATCTTTGTGGTACATCAACTGGGCCTGACTATAGGCCAGACTAATGAAAGAGTTTTAAAAATATACATTGATCAGCCCCATGAATGTTAACTGACATTTTCTAGCTGGGATACAACCCCAGAAAGGTGAGTTGTCGAGAAGATGTGTCCTTTCTCTCTGACTAGTGTGTGAAACTAGACCTCTTCATTTCTCTTGTAGAGAATGATTCTACTACTTGATTTCCCCTTGTTAATTACTTTTCTGTTCTACCCTAATTAAGTGTTCCTCGCTCTTAATAATACCAGGCTTCTTCCTAAAACAAAAGCTCATCTCTTTAGCATGAACATTTTACTTCCAAAAACCCAAATCCAACTTTTACATGGAACCTTCCTCTTAATTCAAGTGCCTTCCCTCTGTTAATTATTTTCAATTAGTATTGCACATAGCTTGTTTGTACATATTGTTTGTTGCCTCCCTGATTAGATTGTGAGCTCCTTGAGGCCAGGGACTGCTTTTGCCTTTTTTTGTATCCCTAGCATTTAGCATAGTGCCTGGGACATAATGGTTAATAAATATTTATTGCCAAATTGACTGACTCTTCATGACACAGTATGGCTGAAAGCCACAGAATATCAGTCTCAAAAAAAGCTTAGAGCTGTGGATAACCCCAAGAAAATGAGGATGGTTATGAAATGACAAGTTACTGATGAAGAAGTGTGAAGGAGAAAGCATAATAAAGCATACCATCAGAGAGATGATTAAGCAAAAATGGAAATGAACTTATCATGAAGCAAGAAGAAGGGAGAACCAATGAATTGGCTTTGTGCTATGTTGGTAGCCATGCAATGTCAAGCGTTATAAACAGAGGTGCTGGAGAAGCTCCCCCTACCCCCACCCCATGGAGTATTTCTAGGAGAGAATGGACAAGTGTTGAATAAGATGCAAATGCTGAATAAGTTGGATCTGCATTTTTGGGGAGAGTACCCACTTGAGATTACAGATGAGCCTAAGTCAAAGTGGAAGAATCTATTCAATTTGTATTCCTTGCTTGGTCTGTTGGTAGAGAAGTCACCAGATGGGAGCTTGAGTCATATGTGCATAATTTTGTGAACATCCAAAACATACCACACTGAATTTGGTGCATCAAGGTCCTCATTGGACTCTGGGATCCTTGTTATAGCTGCCCTTGGACAACTCATTGTCTAAGTTAGGAAGGAGGGGGAGGCTCTGAGGCAGTGAGCAAGACAGGGATGATGTTGAGGGGAAGGAAGGGGGTTATAGATAGGCACATCTTTGGAACCAGTGCTAGGACTAAGGGAATAGTAAATGTGCCTACCTCCCTACTCACTTCCTTCTTCACCTTGACTAGCCCTGTCATGAGAAGACAATCAAGGAATAGGGTAGGTGTAGGACTGCAGTCCCTAACAGTCCCTGGTGTAATACAGGGCTGCCTAGTAGACCATTGATGGGACTAGGAAGAGAAGGAAATCCCACACCACACAAGGGAGGAAAGGGGAGCTTCTGTGGCCACTGGCCCAAGTGGCTGAGACTTTCATTTTCCATATACATAAGGGAAATAGGGAAGTTGGATACATGTAAGTCAGGGACTCATAATCACCATATTCTTAAGGCTAACCTCAAGGCAACTTTGCCTTTAACCTGTGTGCAGAGTCACAAACACACACGGGACAGCCATTGGATTGTTCAGGGAGTGGCATCTCATGGGCCCCTTGCTTCTCTTTCTTCTCTCTCTAATGCTGCCTGCAGCAGACCATTTCACTACTCACTGACATCCCTATTCAGAGAGCATGCAGAGGATAAGGAGAAACTGTGAAATTCACACTTGTCCATTTTGCTCCTTGTGAGTCGTTCTCCCGAGACACTCAACTAGCTGAGTCACTTGACCTCTGTGAGTCTCAGTTTTTCAACTATAGAATGGGGTTAATAACAGCACGGAAGTAACCTAAGTGTTGCTGAAAGGATCAAATGAGATAATATATGTGAAAGTGCTTTACCAAGTACAACATAAATGTTAGCTACTGTTATTATCTTGGGGACTGAGGCGAATGAAGTGGTGATGGATAAGATGGAGATGAATAGCTTTTATGGATTTCAATAATCCGCGACTTCTTTCTATCCATTATCAACGATAAAGTAAGTTGTAGGTTGAGGGAAAAAAAGACAACCGGCAACAACCCTGACTGCCAAATGTCTCTTCATAAAATTCCTATTGGCTCTAACTATTCACACTTATTCTATTTTCCACCCTGATCCTTCAGTGTATACCAATACTCTCTTCCTCCTCCTCTCCCTTTCTTTTTATTTTGCTCTTTCTTTCTATCCCTTTCTCCCTCTCTGTTTCTCAGTCTGTCTCTGACTATACGTGTGTGTGCTTGTCATTTCATTGCTATTAAGAACCCCTGATGTGTAGATTTCTTCTGCCAATGGAGATCAGATATTCATTTGTAATTTGTCAATTAACCAATCACCAAGCATTTATCAAGAGCCTAATATGGACCAGGCTCTGTGCAAGGTGCTGAAGATACAAAGGCAAAAATGAGAGAGCGCTTGACTTCAGGGAGTTTACATTCCATACATTCCATGGCAATCTTAGAGAGTTGTCTATGGAAACGGAAATGACTTCATCTGAGAATCTCTGCTCTTGATGGAATGCCAACTGGCCTTTGCTCAGCTGAGGGGTAACTTCATTATTGTGTGCAAGTATATCAAGAGTTTTGGCCAAGGGGAATCATAAATGGTTATTTTCTGTGTCAATAGAAATATGTGAGCTGAGATAAAGCAGGAAGAATCTGTCTGGACATATGAAAGCTTCTTGATGATCTCAGAGATCAGACACAAAAACAAGCTATCAAGTGAGGCTGCTTAATTCCCTTTCCTGTACAGCTTTAAGAAGAAAACAATCAATCCTCTCTTCAGGATGATTGCACATACATCTGCATGAAGACAGCGGCTGGACCAGGGGAGCTCTTGAGGCTCCTATCCACTTTAGGATTCGATACCACATCGAAATAGAGATAGTTATATGGCCATTCCTCTCCCATACTTTGGCTATACTTTGGACATCTAGCATGCCCCCTCACCAAATATATTTATATTTCTCTCCTCCCCCAATCCCCTTTTCAGATTCCTTTCATGTGATATCTTCTCCCATTAGAATGTAAGCTTCTTTCTATTTTTATTTCTATCCCTAGCACTTAGCACAGTGCTAGGAACATATTCAAGTACTTAATAAGTACAAATTGACTGACTGACAGTCCATATTGGCATAGACAAGTGCATATCTATGCATACAACTGACCTGAGTTTTACCTCAAAGTTACCTAGGAATCTAACAATGAATGAGAACATTAATGTTGTTTAATGGGTAGAACCTTAGGCTAGGAATCAGGAAGCCAAGTGTTCTCATCCCAGCTCTGCCACTTAAGTGTTAACTGTGAGACAAATGCAAAGGACTTGGACAAGTCACTTCCCTTTGCTAGGTCTTGGTTTCTTCATCTGTAAAATGAGAGTGTTGGTCTAATTGATTACCAATTGATTGTCTGGCTCAGACATATTGTAAGTTCTTAGGTTTGATTTTTCTAATACTGGGAAGATGAAAATAGAACAAGAACCTTTAATAGAGCAGAGAGATTGGGAAAAGATCAGTGGTATAGAGTATTGCCCAAAGAGTCCTTTAACCTCTTTGAAAGAATTTTCCCCTCTATAACATGAGAGGGTTAGACTAAATTAGAGATTCTTGACCTCAGGGTCTGTGAACATGGTTTTTTACAAATAATATTTTTATAATGATTTCAATGTAATTTGTTTCCTTTGTAACCTTTTGTGTTTAAAAACATGATCCTGAGAAGCTTCAAGAAACTGCCAAAGGTGTCCAGGACACAAAAAAACTAAGGACCCTTGGATTAGATCCTCTCTAAGGTACTGTGAGTCTATGCAAGACCAGATTCTAGGTTTCAAGCAAGAAGACCAAAGAACCCATCTGAGCCTGGGACTTAGGGTCATAGACTTGGAACTTTAGAAGCCATCAATTCCAACCCCTGTGTTTTACATATGGGGAAACTGAGGCAGAGAGTTTGAATGATTTGCCCAGGGCCACACAGCTAGTAGGTGTCTTTCAGCAGGATTTGTGACTTTAGGTCTAGTGTCCTAGCTGCTATACCAGTGATGTCAGACTCAAACAGAAACAGATCACTGCAGCTGCACATTGACTTTGAAAACTACAAATTAACATTATCTTTGTTGTATTTTTATTTATTTTGTTAAATATTTCCCATTTCCATGTTAATCTAGTTCAGCTGCACCTGGAAAGTTTTGGGGGTCAAACTAATGTTTGAACTCAATTTTTAACACTCTAAATGTAAAACTCTTATCTCTGCACTACTTAGCTGGTTAGAAATTGGAATGATGTATCGTTAGTCCATTGATAGCATGAAGCCTGGCCAAACACCCAGACTAGCCCATCATGACTACCTGTAAGAAGGGCTGCCTCCTTTCAGAAGAGTAGAAACTTCACCCCTTCCATTTCTTTGATTTGGAAGGCCCTGACAGTTGTCCTACCATCAGCACAAAGGAAGTTGGCAGGGCCAGCTGCCAGCTCCTGTGAGTACAGAGAAGCTATTTTTACCACTTCTGATGGAGCAGACATGAGCACAGTTAGAGTGGTGGGGCTCAGTGCACACAGCTAAGCAGGGGAATTAAATAGCAATTCTTGGGAGGTGGGGGAGTAGGAAGGAGAGAACAGCCTTGGGAATGCATCTTTGAAAAGAAAAAAAAAGGTTTCCAGGAAGGGAACTGATAGCAGTCACAGTAGCACTTTGCTAAATTTTTAGTGGAACTAAATCATACCAGAATTATGGCCATGGTTACCAAGATTTCTGAGTGGTCTGTGACCTGGGTTAGAACCTAGCACACTCAGACTCAGAGGACATACTGCTGAGGTGGGACCATTGGGTACAAGTTTCCTACCCAGCTTGGTTATCTCACTCTTTCCTTGCTTTGGTTTGTGAGTGTCCTCTTCAAGGTTAGAGATGCTGTTACCAATATCCTTGGTTCTCCAAACTTGGCACCAACGGGCCTTTGTTTCCTCAACTGTAAAATAAAGAATTTGGACTAGATCTCTAAAGGCCCTCCATCTCCAAATTTTCTGATTTCCCTTCCTATGGATTCCTAGGTAGTAAAACAGAGTTCAGGCTACTTGTTTCTTGACTTAAATGGAGGCTGTAAATAGTTGAAAATCAGTTGGCAAATCTCAAACATGAGAGAAATATTTTCACTCATAACTCAATTCACATGCAATTCCAAAGGTCTGGCTTAACTTAAAAAATTGTAGAAAATAGTAGCTTATGTTTCTTTCAATCTTGAGGTCTCAGTACAAATGTCAGAAGGGGTACCTTCTCTTTGGCAAATTATAAAACAGAGTTCTGGCAGGGATCAGAGCTTCACCTCCTCTCCCCGACCCTCATCCCCCACTGCATACACAGAGATCAAGGCTACTAGGATAGGATTTATGTTTAACTTGATTTAAAAAGTGGTCCCCTGAGGACCACTTAGTACCTTATAAAGAAGGCCTGGGATTGGAGACTTCTAGAACACTGTCCTTCCAGATGCCACTGTCATCTGCCGAATCAGTACCTACCATGTCCTCCATCCCCCCATTATCTAGGTGGATGAGAGCCACCACTAGTAGGAAGTTAGGCAGGACTGCTGCCCTTGCCTTGGTCTCATCCTCAATCCATAGTGGGACTTAGATGCAGAGAGGGAAGTGGAGTGAAATGGTCATTCATGCGACTAGAAGTTCCTTCATTGAAGTGTTCTCTCTCCACTCCCAAATTCATCCTCCCCATGGCTTCCAAACTCATATTCTTAAAATATCATATGACCATGTCATTTGATGTCTTAAAAAACCTTCAATGGCTAATTATAATCTATATTATCTATATAATTAATATATAATAAATATATATAATATATATTATTATATCTAAATATAAATTCTTTGGTGAGACATGAAAGGTGCTGTATAATCTCTTTCCAGCCTTATTTCATATTACTCCCCTTTAGATTCCACTCCAACAAAACTGGATTACTAGCAGTTTCCCCAATTCAGTGTTTCATCTTTAGCATTTGGATTACAAGTTATTGCCTCATGCCTTGAATACACTCACTCTTTATGTCTGTCATGGAGAATTCTGATTTTCTTTTCCAAAAAGCCTTCCCCCATTGCTCCCAGGTGTTGGTGATTTCTCCCTCCTAAAACATTCCTAGAACAATTTTTCTGCTCTCTCCTAGGACCCTTTCACTCTAGACCTTGCTTTATACTTATATGCACAAATTTAACCTCCTAGTCAAAAGTAAGAAAATAAAGAGGTTATTTAAAATTTTTGTCTTTGGATGCTCATCATCTAGGTGCCTAGCACATTGTTGTTTTCCATTCATTTCAATCATGTCTGACTCTTCATGACCCCATTTTGGGTTTTCTTGGCAAAGATACTGGAGTAGTTTCTCATTTCCTTTTCCAGCTTATTTTACAGATGATGAAACTGAAGCAAATAGGGTTGTGACTTTCCCAGGGTCCCATTGCTAGTAAATATCTGAGGCTGGATTTGGCTGACTATAAATTCTTCCTGACTCAGGGCTCTGCATCTATCCACTGAGTTGTCCATAGTATGTACTCAGTTAATGTCTGTTGATTTGGATTAAATTCCTTAACTAATAGAAAAATTCCATCTACAATACGCCCATTCAAAAGAAAGTTACAGAAGAGTGAGGCCCAAAGCATTTTGCAATTGCACAAGCCAAGCTGTTGAGTCATATGAGTAAGAGACAGCTTGGGGAATGGAGAATGAGCTACACTTGGAGATAAAGCACCTAGATTTAAATCCTATTTCTGTCCTTTCTTTTAACCAGATGGACCTTACACAAGTCACTTAACTTTGTTGAGACTCAATTTCCTCATTCCTGTAAAATGTGGGAATTTGACTGGATGACCACTAAGATTCCTTCCCGCTTAACTTTGTTGAGACTCAATTTCCTCATTCCTGTAAAATGTGGGAATTTGACTGGATGACCACTAAGATTCCTTCCCGCTCCGAGGGATTCTATGAAACCAGGTTCCAACACTTTCCATTAGGCCCTATAAGGTAAATCACCCTGAAATATAGGTTCTGGTCTGCTTCTGCCTTGTGATTGCGTGCAAATATAGAACAAGAAGACCATTAGAGTAATAAATCCAAAGGATAGGTTCTTCCCACATGGGCCTCGACACTTTTCTTCAACAGTAGCTTTGGCCATTTTCATATCATTACGCCCAGCTTTGTGCACATGCATCTATATACACCTTGATTGATTTTTCATGGTTTCCCTTGGCCAGAGGGGAAGAACAATTTGGGTCTAAAGTCATGTATCATCCTAGCAAATAGTTCACTGAACTGGGAGTCAGAAAACCAGACCTTCCTCAGGGACCCATCATTTAATCCCTCATGGGACCTTGGGTGAGTCATTCAATCTCTTGAAGCCTTTCCTTCTTTATTACTATAACCTTATTATAATTAATTATTATATCCTTATTATGCTAATGCTAGACTAGCCTGTCCCAGGAAGTGAGATAAAGTATGGGAAAGTGCTGAATAAAGTGCCCATGAACTGTTATCATCATTCCTTATAACATGATCATATAGATCTATAGAGGAGAAAAGTGATCCGTTCTTTGTTGTGTATGAAAGAGTTCCTGTCTATCCTTTCTCTAGAGTTGTCTTAGTTGTGTCAGTCACCTTCTTAGCACTTTGAAGTGGTTCCCTTTATCCTTAAACACAGATAACTAAGAATAGCCTTCAGGCTAACCTTCAGTCATTCACTCCAGTCTGTCCTAAAGTGTCTAGATATCTCAAATTGCCTGCAAAAAGCATTGGGTTTTGCCTTCATGTCCCAGGTGTCCAAGCACACCTGATCCAGGATCATGTTGGGGTTTATGGCCCCTACTGGTAATAGTCAACTGCAAGATAGAAAGTCTTGGTTCCTCTGTGATAGGTAACAGAGAGTTCCCAGGTTCTGCTCTAACAGCTGCTACCAAAATAAACTAGTGGTGGAGAGCAGAGGTTTCCAACAGCCTTATTTTAGCTTCATACCCTTGGTATTGCTCTAGGCTCAGAGCTACTTCTACTTCCAAATCTTATCACATGTTTTTCAGATGAAGGATAAGAATATATGCCTTTTAGTACCTGGGTTCTGGTGGAAGATGATAAGGGACATGCTCTTCCTGCTTCTTTTATTACCTTTTCTCCTTCTTCCCCTTCGTCTTCATATCCTGTCCATTCCTTTTTCAGCATCCTGCACTGGCTGATTTGAATACAGTTACATCATCCTATCAGTTGTGAACACCCAGGTTATACATTTACACAGGCTGCTCTCCATTCCTGGAAAGTGCTCCCTCCTCATTTCTGCCTCTTAGAATCCTTCACTTCCTTCAAGGCCCAGTTCAGCTACCACCTACTCCAGGGTGCCTTACCTGATCTTTCCATCTCTTCCATTTACTGACGTTCTCTCTTTTCTTCAATCTTCCTTGTAGTATACTCATTTGTGTTTATATTGTAGCAAGTAGAATTTAAGCTCCTTGAGGCCAAGAGTCATTTGAAATTGTCAATGGACTTTATATCTACTAAGTGCCTATTCAATGTTTGTTCAATTGAATTCATTTTAATTTAATTTAACCTGTGTTAACTTGAATCACCCAAATTCATTTCTTATTCTTTATAGATGCTTCTATTACTTCTGGGACATCATACATAGTATCACCCCAGTACAGAATGCTTCTCACCTGAGCATGAGATAGCGGAAAGAACACTAGGAGAGTTAAGGACCTAGGTTTGAACTTCAGCTCTGCTTATTACTAGTTATTGGACCATGGTTTTTCTTCTTTATAGGGCCCAGTTTTCTCATACATGCTATGAAAGAGTTGGACTAGATTAAAAGGTATCAAACTCACCACAAGGCCTGAGAAAACTCCTGAGAGCCCATTTAAAAACTAAATTAGAAAATGTTTTAAAAAATAAATCAAAATACAGCACAACACAGATAATGTTAATTTGTAGTTTTCTAAATTAAATTTGTGGCTTGTAGGGATCTGTTTCTATTTGAATTTGAAAGCACTAGCCTAGATGATCTCAAAGGCCCTTTCTAGCTCTCTCCAATCTTCAACCATCTTTTGAACTGAGCTTATGATTTTATTTATCTAGGGAACTCCTAGCAAGAAAACTGCCTCTACCAAGGCAGATTGGCACCTGCTCTGCAATTTATAGTGCTGGGGAATGCCTGAGGCACTCAGAGATGAAGGGATTTGTCCAGGGTCCTGAAATCAGTCAGAGACAGAACTTTGGGACTCCAAGGCTGCTGTGCCAAGCTTCCACAACTTCTTGCCATATTGCAGGTAAAATCACTACAACAATCTCCTAGGAACCTCTAAATTGTTTTGTTGTATGGATATTACATCATTAAGACCTAAAAGTCCATTATGAATGAGAGGCAAAGCTATTCTCCATGACTTAGTATTAAGGATAGATAGCAAAATCTCAGACTTTCTAGTTTCCCTGAACCTTCTGTGGATCTGTTGCTCTTAAATCAACTTAAACCTTTTCAGAAGATACATAGGATTTGCATCTTACACAGGAGTTAGACTCTAAAATCAGCAGATAAGGCAAAAATGAAGTGCAGTCAAAATTATCCTCTCTCTAGAATCCCTTAAGTCACCCACAAAGTACAGTATACAATGTTTTGTAGCTGGCACTGGCCCTAAGCACTGAGTTGGTGAGGCTAGGATATAAAACTTGGCTAAACAAACTCATGTGGCTCTCCTGCCCTATTGCTGCCTCTCCCTGGCAGTCTCTCTCCCTCCCACAACTCTCCCAGGACTGGAGGTAAGGAGTGGGAGGTGGCTGACTGGGGTTTGCTCAATATGATATTGAGAGTTTGGGGGTCCCCTGTAGTGGGTTTTTCCTTATTGTTTTCTCTCTTTTTACCCCTCAGTGTAGTTGAAATGACACAAGATAAATTAACTCAACTGTATTGTTATATTTTCTACCTGTATCATTTCATTGGGTAATGAATTTCATAATTTTAGTCCTTGCTGTGTGAAGCAGTGTATCATCATATTTGTTCCAATGATACTTATTTCTAGCTTTAAGGGGTGATTCTTATGGTGAATCAAGATGTTAGCCTTAACCTGAGCTGTAATAGCTTCCATCTGATAGTGTGACATCCCCTACCTGAGCTGTGATATCACCCACCCAAATTTGTGATATGCCTCCCGCATTCCTCCAGTGGCTATTCCTGCTGATATAATCTGTGCCTGTAGTTTAATTGTTTATGTGGCAACCCAACCAAATATAAAGACATAAGGGATACCTTTGACTTCTTGGGGAGAGATTAAATAGCTCTGGAGTCTTTAAAATAAAAGTTAAAATTCTGGGCATTCTGATTTACTGGAGAACAAATAGGATATTTACACAAAAAGGAAAAGTCTTTGTCAATCAGAAGCTGACAGTTGCACAAGAACATGTTCTCTCTCCCCCCTAACTTTCCCTTCCCCCCTGCCTAGACTACATGCAAACATTAATTTTACTTTTTATACCCTTTTTGTGTCATCTTTGTCCATAGTCCAATGAACACACAACAGAAGGAACTGAAGCACATCTATATTAATATTCTTGCTATAAATGAAGCCAGAAGACATAAAGAAATTGCCTCTAAGTGGAAGGATAGTTCACCAGCTCTCAGAGAAGGAATCAAGGAGTTGGCGTTGATTTAATCCTAGAACCAAAAGCAACAAGAAACATCTTTTGGTGGAACATTTGGCCATTGCACCTTGCAGTTATCAAGATAAGCCTAAGCAAACAGACTCTCATGAAGACAATTATAGCTTTTGTACCAACAAGTAGATGTGTGGAGAAATTCTATGAAGATCTTTACAAGATCCTTCAAACCAAGTCAACAGATGTTTTGATAGTGACTTCAATACAGAAACACAGAGATACAGATGGCAAAAAAAGTTGGAAAATAGTGTTGCTGGCTGAGAAATAAAAGAAGCCAAAGACTTCTTCTAATTTGAAAGAAGACTTGAACTTTCTTCAAAGATTGAGTTGACAAGGACATGGTAAGCATAGAAAATTACAGGAAAGAAAGAAAGAAAGAAAGAAAGAGGAAGGAAATAAGTGATTATTGAGATGAAGGTCATTTTAAAATCACAGTTATCACATAATATAATCAGATGGGTTATTAGGACCCATTAGGACAAAAGTAAAAATCAACACAAAATTAGAAGAAAAGATGAAATTAAAACACTTTATGTAACTAAGCTGCTCTAACCCAACCTATGGACTCCAAAAAAAATAGCAAATGGATAAAAGTAACGACATTGACTTTATTGCCATTCCTCAGAGAAATTAACCTTCTCTAAAATTTGGGATTTTCATCTAATGAGGAATTTTAAAGGGTCCAGAAACCCTTATCCAACAAACTTATGATTTTCTTGGAAGGCATGGCAACCAAAAGCAAAATCTGTAAGAACTAATGTGCTAACATTCATAGAGGAGGAAGATGGAAAGTTATGAAGAATATTGCCTCACAAAAGAAAAAAAAAGCAGTTGAGGAAAAAATGAGGCTGCAGAGTTTAGTTTGATGTTGTTGAGTTGTTTCCAGTCATGTATGACTCTTTGTGACCTCTCTGGGGGTTTTCTTCGCAAAGACACTGGAGTGGCTTGCCATTTCCTTCTCCAGTTCATTTCACAGATAAACTCAGGTAAACAGGGTTAAGTGACTTTCCAGAGTCACACAGCTAATAAGTGCCTAAGATTTGAGCTCAGTTATTACTGACTCCAGGTCCAGCACTATCCACTGTGCCACCTAGCTGCCACTGAAGAGTTTGGTACTAGATCCATAAGCCAGCATAATGCCCATCTAACCTAAGATGAATTGTATTCTCAATGACTCCTTTTCTACTGGTCTAGGAAGCCATGTAGTGCCTGAATAGTGTGCATCAGACCCACTAGAGAAAGAGGCTATATAAACAGATGATGCTATTCAAAACTGTTTTGAACAGTTTTGTTCAAACACCAACCACATTTCAGGAGATAAATGACCCCTTGAACACTTGTAAGCCCTAACTCTTCTGTTAAGGGAAGTCAAGTGATGCTGGACACATGCATTCTATTTTCTTGGGCAATCTAAACCTTCCTGACTTGGCCTGCCTGCTTCCTAAGAGGAGGTTTTATGATGATCTTATAGATACCTAGTTCAATAAAGGCAGAACTTAGAGTCACTCCTTGTCTCTCTGCCACCTTTGCCATATCCATTTCATCATGATCAAGAAGTAAGAACCAGCCGAGGGCTCCTGAAAACCAGATTGGAGCACCAGAATTGGAGTCAGGAAGACTTGAGTTCAAATCTTGTTTCAAACACTCACAAACTGTGATCCTGAGTAAATATCTTAGCCCTCGTTTGCCTCAGTTTCTCCATCTGTAAAATAGAAATGATAACATCACCTACCTCTCAGGACTATTATGAGGATCAAACTTTAAAGGGTTATATGCATACTTAGCATACATATAATAATATATAATAATAGGAGGAGGAAGAAGAAGAAGTATAGGAGAATAATGTAGCAAGGACCTTTTCCAATGCTTTCTGTCCTGGGACAAACTTCAAAAAGCTCATTCTGTGCCCACTTTGAACAGGTCCCTCAGCATTCTCCAAAAGGCTGCTTCTTAATGAGTAGTACTAAAGGAGGCCAAATACAAAGGGAATTAATAGCATAGCATCAGCCTTAATGAGAGAGTTCATTTCAAGACAATATCAGAACATGGCGGCCTAAAAAGTTAACATAACCTTAGATGACAGACCTATTGTGCTCTGTCTTGAACAGCAGTCCTTTTCTGGGGTTCTATATTTTGTCCTTCAGAATCAATTGGTCAGCCCTCAGTAATGCTGAGTTTCTACTTTATGTAGTGCAATGTATTAGGGAAAGATACCTGGAGGAGGTGGAAATAACCCTGGATTAGGAGTCAGGAGAGCTGGATTCTAGTTTCATCTCTGCTACAGGCCCTTAACTGTTAACACGTAATTCTTCTGAGCCTCAGTTGACTCATTTGTAAAATGGGGATTTAAAAAACAAAACACCTAGGGGGAAGGTGAAAGGGAATGAGTGAACCTTACTATCATCAGATTTGACTTAAGGAGGGAATAACAAATATTCAACTGGGTATGGAAATTCATCTTAACCTACAGGAAAGTAGCGGGGAAGGGGACAGGAGGGGGGGATTATAAAGGGGAGGGCAGATTGGGGGAGGGGCAATCAGAAGAAAACACTTTTGAGGAGGGACAGTGTCAAAAGAGAAAATAGAATAAACAGGGGGCAGGATAGGATGGACAGAAATATAGTCTTTCATAACATGACTATTATGGAAGTGTTTTGTATGACTACACATGTATAATCTATATTGAATTGCTTGCCTTCTCAATGAGGATGGGTAGGAGGGAGGAAGGGAGAGAATTTGGAACTCAAAGTTTTAAAAACAAAGGATAAAAATTGTTTTTATATGCAACTGGGAACTAAAATTGTGTGTGTTCATCCTTCATTGCCGAAGAAGACCATGCCATCAGAGAAATAATGACATGACTTCCACTTGACTTTGTTTTGAGTGAAGGAGGACTGTGCAGGTCACCAGCCTCACTTCTCCTCCACATCCATCTGAATCCAGTGGCCAGATATTCATCAGGATGACTGGAGATGACCCAGGATGAGATAATTGGGGTTAAGTGACTTGCCCAAGGTCACACAGCTAGTGAATGTCAAGTGTCTGAGGTGAGGTTTGAACTCAGGTCCTCCTGACTCTTGCACTGGTGCTCTATCCACTCTCCTGCCCCACAGGAACTAAAATATGCAGGCAATGAAGTATAGAGATCTATCTTGTCCTATAGGAAAATAAAAAGGGAAGGGGGTAAGAGAAGAGGAGGCTAATAGAAGAGGGCAGATAGGCAGATTAGGAGAAGGGGTACTAAGAACATATAACTTGGGGTGGGGGAAGAGAGGCAGGTGGAGAGAAAATTTAAAAAATAAGTAAATAAACCCCCAAAACCAAAAACCTACTTCTCCTAACCCCCTCAGAGGGTCGTTGTGAACCATGTCCAAAGAGACATGTGAAAACAGTTTTCAAAGTAGCACACAGATATTAGTTGTAATCATTAATTACCATAATTATCATTATTAGAGGGAGAATAAATCATAGAAATTATTCAACTTGTTCCTGTCCCTCAGAAGTATTCGATACATCCTAGGTGGGGAGACAGAGCACAAATACATTTCAATGAAAAGCAATGATAACAGCTAACTGCAAAAGGAATGCAAAGGTCATAGAATTCAAAATTAGGATCTAGAAGATATCTCAAAGGCCATTTGGACTCATCCCTTCCTTTATAGAGAGGGAAGAAAGTGAAGGCAAGGGAAGGTAAGTGGTATGCCCAAGTCACAAGGGCGATCACAGGTGGCAATCAGACAGGATGGGTGTAATCAGCTTTCAGGAAGCCCTGAGTTATGAGCTCCATCTTGAGAGATATAACAAACATAGATGAGCAGAGAGAAGAGGTAGTGGTGGGGGTGAGGATGAATGGAATTTGAGGATGATTAAGGTCAGATGACCTGGTTTGAGTTAAGAGAAAGAGGTAGGAACTAACAACCATGACATATGGGAAATAGGCCAATTAACTTGGCTGCAAAGGGAAAAGAATAAGCATTTATATAACAGCTACTATGTGCTAAATATTTTAACAAATATTACCTTATTTGACCTTTACAACACAATCTTGCAAGATAGATGCTACTGTTATCCCCGCTGTAGAGGAAACTGAACTAAACAGAAGTGACTTGCCTCCAGTAATGAACTCAGGCCTTTCTGACTACAGGAGCAGCATTCCATCTGCTTCACTACCAGTTGCCTCTTTGGAAGTAGTAGGAGATGAATGGAGCATTATGGGAAGAATCTTAGCAGAAGCCTTTCTATAGTAGACAAAGGAATTAAGATTTGGTAAAATAGTCAATGGGGAGCTTTTGTAGAGTAGAGGAAAGGTGTTTAGGAAGACACAAAGCCAATAAATACTGCGGCTCAAAAGCCTCAAGCCAGAATCCTGAGAGGTTTTATCTTTTATCAAAAATAAACTAGACAACAGACAATCTGGAATGCTAAGAAGATGACCTCTGTTGGTCTGTGTTCTGCACGTATTAACTATTTAAGAAGTGTTTTCAGAATTGATTTACTTGAATACAATTGAAACATATGAAATCACAGCTATGACCTCTTTGCCTTCATATTCTGAGCAGCTGTTCTTCCTTTTCTTTCCTTTTTTCTATTTCTTCCTTCTTTCTATCTTCATTTGACAACATTTAGCATTAAGTGTCTACTACCTGTCAAACACTAGGACAAATGAGATGTCCTGCCTGTTCTCATGGAACATATAATCTAGCAGAAGATGGTAAGACAAGTAAGAATATATCTAAAGGGAATACAAATTAGAATATGATAAATATGCAAGAGAAGTACAATGTACTAAGGGATTTGATGAGAAAGGAATCACCTCCAGCTGGAGGGATCAAGGAAGACTTCATGAAAGAGGTGGTACTTGAGCTGAGCCTTGAAGGATAAAGTGGAATCTCAGTAGGCTAAAGTTAGGGAAAGGGCAATCCAGGTATAGTCAAAATTTTAAACAAGATTATGGAATCAGAAAGGATGGGGATATGTTGTGAGGGCCACAAAAAGTTAGGTTTGGCTGGATGGAAGTTAGAGTACATGAGAAGACAATGCAGGAGATAAATCTGGAATGGTAAATCAAGATTTGATTCCAAAGGGTCTAGAATACTGAGCTATGGAGTTTAGTCTATATTTGGGAGACAATGGAGAACCTTTGAAGGGATTTGAAGAGTGGGCTGATAGGATCACACATGTGTAGGAAAGCCATTTGGCAATAGGATGGATTTTGGGGTAAAGAAGCTGAAGGTGAGGATCTGTTAGAAGGGTGTTGAAATAATTAAGATGGAGTGAAGGCTTAAACTAGAGTGGCGGTAGTGGGAATGGTAAGGAGGGGATGTGTGTTAGAAATGAAATCAATTATGCTTACTGACTAATTGGGCACACAGAACAGAGAAATATGTAATTCCACTAATTTCCTGAACACAAATAAGTCTTCTTCTGGTGGATACTAGTTTTCAAAGATTCAACAAAAGGTTTCCAAATGTCCCTAAATTATCTCTGGAAGTTTCTTACACTCAAGGCAGATAAAAACAAAGAGAATATTTAATATTTAATAAATATTCTTCTGTGTGCATTTTCAACCAAATTTTAAACTTTTTCATAAATGTATTCATTTTATTATACAACTTGCAGACAGTAGTTAAAGTTCTTTGGAGATTCAAATTTAATTCATTTGCAAGTGAAAATGTATCAGATAAATAAAGTGAGTTCTACAATCCCTATGGAAACCGTAGATTAATGAGTTTGACTTCTATTCTAGGAAAAATTCTGGAGTGTTTACCAGTGAGTTGTTTGATAAATATCTGGAAATGAAAGGAGTGAAGACAGAATCATAAAATTTTTATCACGGGAAAGGACCTCAGAAACTATCTTGTCCAGATCATATCTGAAATGACCATCTAGCATAGCTAGCATGGTCATCCGGCCTCTGATTAAAGACCTTTGATGAGAGAGAATTCACCACTTCCAGAGGAAGCACAGTTCACTTTTGGACAGTTCTAATAACTGGAGAATTCTCCTGACATCAAGTACAAATTTTTCTCCCTGAAATTTTTACTATGGTATTCTTACATCTTCCCTCTAGGGTCAAACAAAGCAAGTCTCACTCCTTTTCCACGAGAGTCATTCAAATATTCTGCTATTTATTACCTATGTGACCTTGAGCAAGTCACAATCTCCATGGACCTTGGTTTCTTTTATCTATAAAATGAGATAATTAGATTAGATGACCTCTCTGGTGCCTTACAACTCTAGATCTAGGATGCTAAGGCAGCATTCAAATCCCTCTGAATCTAAACATCCTCTATTCCTTTAATTGATCCTCAGATGAAATGGACTCATGGCCTTTCTCTATCCTGAACACCTTCTTCTGAAGGTTGATTGCTGTTTTTCCTAAAACATGGTGCCCAGAACTGAACAAAATAACCCCAAAGCACATAGCATGACTTCATCAAGTTTATAACAAAGTAATCTCATATTCTTTTTTTGATACTGGAAAAGTTGGGAAAGAAGGAAGTATCATTTATCCTTACGTCAGCAAGCATTTGACAAAGTCTCACGTTATGCTGTGGAGAGACATGAGCAGTACAGTTCATAAAATCTTTAGTTGTTCAGTTGATTTTTCATGATTCCATTTGAGGTTTTCTTGGCAAAGATAAATGAAGATGAGTCTTCCTGATTTCAGGTCTGTCATTCTCTCTACTGCACTACCTAGCTGCTCCTCAAGAATTACTGTTTAGTCATGTCAGACTCTTCATGACCCCATTTGGGGTTTTCTTGGCAAAGATACTGAAGTGGTTTGCCATTTTCTTCTTCAACTCATTTGACAGATGAGGAAACTGAGGCAAACAGGGTTCAGTGACTTTCCCAGGGTCACATAGCTGGTAAGAATCTGAAGTCGGATTGGAACTCAGATCTTCCTGACTCCACAACAGGCACCCACCTAGCTGCCCTGTTTGAAAGATCTAGTGCTAGCTGAATGTTTGGAGTCAAAGGGTAATCAGTAATGGCTGATACCATCTTGGAAAGAAGTCTCTAGTAGAATGTCTCAGGCAGAAGGCCTTGATCCTGTGTTGTTTAACATCTCTTTTATCAATGATTGACATAAAGATATAGTTGACAGGCTTATCAAATTGGCACATTGAATGGCAGAGTTAAGAGCTAAAAAAATTTCTGAAGACTAGACTATAGGGCTAAATCTAGAAAGAAATTGAAAAGGGATCAATGTAGAATCTCATACTTTAATTCAATAAAACAACTTCATAAGTATAAGATGAGAAAGCATTTTTCCTGAAAAGGATCTGGAGGCTTCAATGGACTTCAAGTTCAATTTCAGACAAGGTGACATAGCAGCCACAAAAAATCATGTCATCTTAAGCTCTAGTAAAAGAAGTAAGACTAAGGAAGTGGCAGTCCGATGAGTACTCAGAATAGTTATGTTACATATTTTAGGAAGGATGTTGATAAGCTGGAAATTGTCCAGAAGAGAGGAACAAAGATGGTGAAGGGGAACAAGATAATGCCATAAAAGGGAAGATTTGAATGAAACAGGCATTTTAGCCTGAAAGAGAGAAGACATAGAGGGATAGAATAACTGTCTAAGTTTTTGAAAGGCTACTACATGGATAAAGGGTTAGATTTGTTCTGTATGGTCCCAGAGAGGACAACTGGGGCAATGGATACACCTTTCAACAGGCAAATTTGGGCTTAATGTAAGGAAATACTTCCTAACCATTGGAACTATCCCTAAGTGGAATGGATTGCCTCAAAAGACCGTGGCTTCCTCCTCACTAGAAGTCTTTAAACTCAACTGGAGATGACCCTTCATTGAGTCTGGAACAGGCAGAGTGAACAATAGATCCAGGTTGAACCACTTGGCCTCTGAGATCACTTCTAAATCTGAGATGCCATCATTCTGTAAACTCTTTTTTTTGCAATGAAAATATTTAACCAAATTTGCATTCTTTTGTTTAAACTTTCTAACACCCAGGTTTAACTCAAATAAACTTTTCAAAACTCTCCTTGACAGCCAATGACAGCAGCAAGATATATTAACTGGGCGTGTTCAGACTCTATTTCTTCACATAGTATGGTAAATGTTACTGAATTCAGGTTTTTTTTTTTGTTCTGAATTAAATGTATAATGTGTCCTGACTGTGGAAGAACTTTAAGCATGGGGACAACTTTGCTGCTAAATTGTTCCTGGTGAATAAAGCAACATATAAATGCCAACATATCTGTGGCAACTTCTCCATAATAATTTCCTTTCTAAAGTCAAGGTCCTTCATGCGACTTGCATAGACAGAATTTTCACTCAAAACATTCTCTAGGATGTAAGGTCTGTTTGTACTGACCACATGAGTTCTTGTATTTTGAGAGACATGAAATAATAGATTTTAAGAACTAAGACCTAGGCCTATTATTCCCCCAAAATCAAGCCTGTCAACAGATATGAAGAAAGAGATATTTAAGAAGAGACTGGATGATCATTTGTCGGTAACGGAGCCGAGAAGGTTCATACTTTGGGTAGGGTTGGTCCTGATGATTTTGGAAATCCCTTCCAACCCTGGGGTTCTATAATGCTAGTTTGCAGCTGTGGAAGAGAACAGAGCTCCAGGTTTCTGAGGTTCCACTCAGTAGACACAGAATCACATAGCAAGCTGCATGATTTAATGGAACAAGAAGAACCAAAGGGACCCCTGGAGCATAAATCCAGTCACCTCCACTGTAAATTAGTGCAGCCAGGTAGGCATGGTCCTGCAAGCAGGCACAGGGCAACATAGTACATGGTACCTCTGGTACCTGGGTGATCTTAAGCAAGTTATGAAACCTCACTGAAACTTCAAATTGCTTATAAGAATTGAGACAGCACAGTGGATAGTGTTGGACCTGGAGTCAGGAAGATCTGAGTTCAAATCTGGCCTCAGACACCTGCTAGCTGTATGACCCTGGACAACCCTGCTTGCTTCAGCTTCCTCATCTGTAAAATAAGATGGAGAGGAAATGACAAACCACCCCAGTATGTTTGCCAAAAAAACTCTAAATTGGGCTACAGAGGGTCACACACAACTGAAACTACTCAACAACAACAAAACAAGAATCATCTTCCTTACTTTGCCTGCATCACAAGATTGTTGTGAGGATCAATGATGTCTGATGGTTGTAAAGTATTATATACATGCAAAGCAGCACTATAGTACAACCATTATTATTTTTGCAACATTTCCACTAATTTTTAAAGTCACGAGAGTGAGCAGCATACATATAGTGTTCTAAAGAAAGAAAATTTACAATAAAGTTAATCTGACATATATTTAATAATTTTCACATATGCATTTGTACTGTAGGGTGTTCATGCATAAATAACAAGTAGTATTTATAATCACAGTGGTAATTAGTATTATTTTTTTTCAAGGTCGAATTAAGCATTTCTGGGATCTACCAGGGAAAGGAAAGTATGAAAGGACAGAGCAAGAAATTGCTTCAAATGTCTACTGGAGACCCCTAAATTCAACATACATGACCCAGTGGACCTAACTACCTATGTCTGGGTCATATTGCAGATCTCCCCATTTTTCTCCCCTCTTCCAAGACTATCTTTATCCCCTTTCTATAATGAATGGAGAAACTTCTAAACAGTTATACTTATTTGACTATGAGGACCTGAGATTCCTTGATGTATCAGAAGCCTTAATCTTCCAATAAGTCTTACACCAAGCCTCCTCCTGCCCTTCTTAATGCTGGCCCAATGACTCACTCATGCCATTCTGCTAAACAACAATATAACTTGGGACTTGGAAAACCTGGTATCTTCAACCTTGAATGGGTTCCTTAGCTTCCCTGTAACTCATTCCCCTCATCTATGTGGAAAAGGTTAAATAGAATGAACTTTATAGGTCCCTGATATCCTAATGGTTCTGTGATGATCAAAGTGTTCTAAGGTTACTTACAAAATGGCGGGTGAGGGTAAGCTATAACATATAGCCCATGAGGAAATTCAAAGAAGAATAGGAACCAAAGACGTCAAGAGGGAAGATTGGCTGATCACACGGAAAGGGGGAGGAATGGCATCATCAAGATGATAGGAGGAAGGCTTCTAGCACATTGGATGGACCCATTGTGGTAAATTTATGAGAGGACATGGGCAAGAATTCCACAGGATGGGCAAGAATGGATGAGTGGGGATATGCAATGCTGGAAACAACATCCAGAACAATGAAATCACAGATCTATTTGAGAATCACAGGGATGGCTCCATCTATAAATTTGGGCACTGAGTTCTTTGAAGTTGTGTAAAAAGCCAGGTAATTGGGTAGAGCACCTGGCACATGGCTGGGATGATTTACTTGAAAGGAGAACAGTTTGATAAGTATTAGAATACTAAGGAGACCTACAGTTTAAGGCCTGAGGATCAGGTCTTCTCCCTAGAAGAATCTATAGAAACAGGCCTGAGCAGACAATTAGAAACAACCCAGACTGGACAAATTCGTAAACAGCAAAGATTCTTCCTTTCATTCACCAGCTAAACTATGTACTCCCCTTTGAGTGTCTACTCCAGTGACCCACAAGGCAAAGGGAACAATATGAAGAAAATGAGTTTTTGAGAAAGGGATATTCTTTGACCAGTGACATGTCACCATTCTAGGGTCAAAAAGACCATCTTACGTGGACCTACAGGACTTCTCCTCCAACCACACCCTGAGTGGGGAAGAATTCATTGTCTGCCCTCCCTCATCCTTTTCCTGAACGGTGCTTCCCTTACCCTAGATTCCCTCTCCAGTCTTATTTCCCTGAAAGTCTATCCACATTCCCTTGTACATCACAGCTGACTCCTTCCCCAATACCAACCCAGCCCTGCCCTGCCCCAGAGGCCTTTTCTAGCAATCTCAGTACTGTTAGCTGAAGTAAAATAAGGATGAAAGAGACATAATAGCGATAATTACCGCACTCACACTAATAGTTGGCCTCCGACCCTGTAAGACGCGTAAAGTGCTTGCTGTACATCATCTCATTTCAGCCTCACCATAGCCCTGTGAAGTAGATGCAGAATGGGAACTAGCGTGGGGCCCAGGAGACTGGTCCCACATGCCAACATGAGCTGGGGAGGGGAAGAATTCTCCTCCTTTAAGGCTCCTTGCAGTCCATACTGATCCTTGTTATCCTCTACAGATTTCCCTCTACAGTCAGTCAATACATATTTAATTTTTTTAATAATAAGCATTTATTAAACACCTACTATGTGCCAGGTACTGTGTTAGTGCTGGAGATACATAAAGAGTCTGGCCTCAAGACTACAGACTACTATTAAATTTACAGCCAGTTCCTTGTCAAAGGATACCCAGATTTGCCTTATGTTTGTCCAGACTGCAGAAAGCAGCTAGCTGTCTGGTGCTTTGTCCTGGTTTGTCCTGGGGTAGGGGGGTGGACAGTTATGGTCATTCAGGTAGTTATCCCAGCCTGTCAACATGTCACCAGTATTCCTTACCTCTGGAGTCAATTAACTTGCATTGAGGATGGGAAGTCACTATTAGGGTAGGGGTGGTGGTGGTGGTGAGTTTTAAGTAATTATTTGCTTTAATACATTCAGGTGAACATTCAAATAAAGTAAGCAGAACTCTAAAGTAGAAGGGGGTCACTCAGCTGTATTCCTGCAGAATGATTATGGCAATCACCCAACTTGGAGAAAGGATGTGGTCCAAAGTACAAGTGTAAATTAGGGGCTGGACAGGTTAAGAATCAGAGCCTACCAAGCAAACCAAATCTAATTTCAAGCCAAGAAGATCTGTGTGGAGAGAAGGATGACAAAAGATGTCAGTAAAATGATCAGGTGATGCAAGTTAAGTCCCTATGACATCTCCCATTTGTGCTGGCTGCATATGCTCCCTTCCTCTCTAGCTTTTGCAGATCTGTCCTGTGGCTATGGGGCAGCAGAGGCACCACCCCGCTCTGGATCCAGTCCAGTCAGTAAGGCT
The DNA here is from genome assembly GCA_028658325.1 of Potorous gilbertii. Taxonomy (NCBI): domain Eukaryota; kingdom Metazoa; phylum Chordata; class Mammalia; order Diprotodontia; family Potoroidae; genus Potorous; species Potorous gilbertii. The sequence goes on along the minus strand of CM053769.1, from coordinate 206,128,096 downwards.
GTGAACCAGAACACAAGTTCATTGGTCTGATCCATTTCACTTGCATCATTAGGGTCTGAAATGACTTCAAAGTATCCAAGAGGTCATTGGGCATAGAGATAACTGGAAATACTTAGAGATAATTCAGTCCAATTCATTTACTTCATAGATGAGAAAGATGATACTCAGACAAGTTAAGTGACTTGCCAGAGGTCATCTAGCAAGTTAGAAGAATCAAGACATGAACAGTCTATCACTGATATTTGTCATTTCTACAAGAGCCACATTGGCACCATATGTCAAGGGTTTGAGAGAGGCAGTGTAGGAAAGTACAGAAAGATGCTCTCTTAAGTTAAGTGACTTGCCAGAGGTCACATAGCAAGTTAGAAGAATCAAGACATGAACAGTCTATCACTGATATTTCAGTCATTTCTACAAGAGCCACATTGGCATCATATGTCAAGGGTTTGAGAGAGGCAGTGTGGCAAAGTACAGAAAGATGCTCTCTTAGTCAGGAAGACCTGCATTCTACATTGCCCCTGACACATACAAGATGAATTAACCTGGGCAAGTCACTGAGAGATTAAGTCAGAATTTCAGAACTAGATGGAAAATTTCTGGTTTACCTTCTCACTTCCTTCTTTCCTTCCTTCCCTCTCTCTAACTCTAAAAATAAAAATTACAGAGAAGGTGCTGACCTGCATTGGAGAGGAAGTTTCTCACTGAGGGATATCCTGATGAAATCACAGATCCAGTTAAAAAACCAATAACAACAATATTGTTTACCATTAAATAAAACTTTGACTCACAAAGTCATGTTTTGGTGTCAGAAAGGATGAGAGATGCTCTGATGTCTGCCCTTACTGAGTCTACTTATTGTGAAAATGAGAGGAAGAGTATACAATTATTTCGGGTGTAGCAACAAACATGTGAGGTAGAAATGGAGAAGGTGGGGATAGAGTTACTATGTGGAATGTGGTGTGGTACATAGAGGACTCAGCTGACTTGGGTTCACCCACTGCCTCTGACATATACTGGTTGTGTGACCATGAATAAGTCACAAACTCTCAACTGACTTTTACTAGTTTTATGACCATGGACAAGTTACTTACGATCTCTGAGTCTGGTTCCTTATTTGTAAATCAGAGGTAACCATACAGCAACACTACTAAAAATAGAGGAAAACTAAATCTACAGCAGTCTCCTGATCTTCTAGTTCAGTTTTGGGCTGCCTCCAAACAATAATAATATTAATTATTAATTAATTAGCAAATTGATAATAAAAACTAATATTTATAAAGCACCTACTAGGTGCTTTGCATGACGCTAAGCACTTACAATGACCTGATTTTCATAACAACCCTGAGACGTAGGAGCTGTTTATTGTCCTTATTTCACAGATGAGAACTGAGGCAAATGGAGATTAAATGATTTATCTATGGTCATGTAGCTAGTAAATGTCAGAATTCAGATACGGACTCAGACCTTTCTGATTCCAGGCCCAGGGCTCTATCCACTTCAGCACCCACAGCTTTCTCATCTCTTCACCCTTTCCTTTCACTCTGCAGTGACCAGCTCCAGGGAGGCTGTTGATTAAATTTCCATGTCTCAGAGCTTCCCAGGAGTCCATATAACTTATGTAAATAAGAGAGCAGACAAAAGAAGGGGGTCATTCCCAGGGGAAATGGAGAATTAAACTGTCAACATCCCCTCCTGCCCTCTCCGTGATTTCTCTGCCTCTCTGTTGTAGATCATGCTTCCTTGCCCTCAGTTCCTGTTGCCCATCTGAGAGTGGCTCAATAAAAGTACAGAAGCTTCCATGGGGGCCTCAGTGACAAATCTGCACAATCCCTCCCTCTTCAACCCTCAGGATTTTGTGAGAGGCCCAGAGTATAAATGCATGGAGACAACAAAGACATATTCTGTCCTAAGGAATTCAGCAGCCTTCTAAGGAAGCCAATCATGCACACACTCATCCTCATGCCTCTAAATCCAGGGCTCCCCAACCTTTCTGGGAGAAAGGACTCCTTTTGTCCCCCTCTTTGAAGTTTTGAGATTCTGAATGTATGAAAGGAAGGGGAAATATAGCTAATAAAATTCTTTGGGTTGGGGAATGGGAAGAGGATGTGTCACTGCTTGGAATCCCAGCCAATGGGAGCAGGGGTAGGAAGCAGAGGTGGTAAACAGTATGTAATCTATCTAGTAAGGTTGAAAAATCTAATTGTAGACACTGATCTACTACACTAGGGGTAGAGAACCTGTGACCTTGAGGCCACATGTGACTCTTTAGGTCCTCAAGTAGGGCCCTTTTACTGAATGCAAACTTCACAGAAGAACAGTAACATTTTCAATTAATTTTTTAAAAAAAATTATCACATGCGTACAATGTGTCTGGTGTTGGCAGAGGCTCTGGAGGTATAAAATAGATATAACAATAGATATAACTGGTCAAAAAGAGGTTACAATCTAATGAAGAAAGAGCATGAACACAAATAATTATGATGCAGGGAAGATGAGATCAGTACAAATGTGGCAAGGTGCTATGAGAAATTTGAAGAGGCATCACTTTCACGTTGGGGGATTGAAATGTTCAGGGAGAATTTCACAGAAGTAGTAGTGTCAATTCTTCAAGGAAAGGATGGATATCAGCAGATCAGAATGGAGAGAGAATCAATCACTCTCATGGAGAGTAGCATAGGAAGTAGCATGAAGCTGAGATCAGATAGGATAAGAGTTTTCATCTTAAGGATTCTCCCAGCATCCATCCTCCTAGGAGATCAAATTGCTGTTGATGATCTTAATAACTAATTACTGGTAGATCAAACCAACACTGAGCACTTAGCATATCTTGATTTCATCATGTAGTTTAGTCTCTCATAGTATTCTTGTGGTAAGATGGAAAAATTATGTTGAATAGTAATATGTTTAGGTGGATTTGAAGCTGAATGAACAATTGTACTGAAAATGCTGATTAATGGATAAATATCAATGTGGAAATGGCAGCAAGGTGGTACAGTGTATACAGTGCTGGGTCTGGAGTCAGGAAGACTCATTTTCCTGAGGTCAAATCCAGCCTCAGACATGTACTAGCTATGTGACCCTGGGCAAGTCACTTAACCCTGTTTGCCTTGGTTTCCTCATCTGTAAAATGAGCTGGAGAAGGAAACAGCAAACCACTCTAGTATCTTTGCTAAGGAAACCTCAAATAGGTCACAAAAAGTCAGACATGATTGAAAACAACTGAACAACAATCAGGGTGGAAGGAGGTTTCCCATGGTAGGCATGGACAAGACCATGCTCATGGTCTAGTCTTGTTCAATATTTTTATTGATGATTGAAATGATGATTTTCATGCTCACCAAATATGTGAATGACACAAAATTGAGGGGATGGCTAATACATTAACTGACAGAATTGTAATTCAAAATGATTTCATAGAATCAGAGAACTGACAGGCTGTCAAGATGAGAGTCAGCCATTTATTAGCAATTACTGAATGCCTACCACTTGGCTCTGTCAATTGCTAGGTAAACTAGGAAAGGAAAAAATAACCCCTGCCCTCAAGGAGATCACAGTCTAATGGGGGAGATTTCTCATTTGACAGATGAGGAACTTATCCAGGGTCACACAGCTAGTAAGTGTCTGAAGCCAGATTAGAACTCGGGAAGATAAGTCTTCATGTCTCTAGTCCAGACACTCCATTCACTGGGCCATCTAGCTGCCCCAAACAAGACATAGACAGGGTAAACTGAGGGTGGTATCAGGGAGAAGGCACTAAGACTAAGAAGGACCAGGAAAGTCTTCTTCCTGAAAGTGGGACTTCAGCTGAGACTTGAAGAAAGTCATGAGGCAGAGATAAGGAGGAAGTTCTAGGCATGCCTAGATCCAGGACAGCTAGTAAAAATTCCTAGTCAGGAGATGAATTGTCTTGTACTCTGAACAGTAAGGAGGTGAGTGACACTAGATCACAGAGTACATAGAGGAGAGTAAGGGGTAGGAAAGGTAGGAAGGGATCAGGTTATAAAAGACTTTGAAGCACAGAGGATTTTATATATGATCCTGGAGGTGATAGGGAGTCACTGGAGTTTGCTGAATATCAGGGTGACCTGTGCTTTAACAAGAATAATTTATAAACTGGAATATAGACTGGAGTAGAAAGAATCTTAAGGCTGGCAATCACGGTAATATGGGATGTCCAGGTATTCAGTGAAGACTAGCACCTCTATTGTAAGGGTTTGCTTTTCAGGATTGCTAATCTACCTTTAGTGTCCATCCTGACCAAGTCTTTCCTGTGGTTTCAAGAAGCTATGGTGGTGGCCACACCCTGGTAAATCATCTCAGCCAGATGGGCTAAACAAGGTTGAGGGTAATCTACAGGCCTCACTCAAACATATCAGTGAGTTGGGGGATGTCTACTCCAAGCATGTAAAGACTTCCCCCGGTAGAACAGGCAGATGAGAAAATTTGTTCCAACGGTCATGAAGGAAGGCAGCTGAAGTAGGTGCTGTAGAGTACCTTTGTCATGCATCAAAGATGCCAAGCTCATCCATTGTGTCCTAAGCCATTGGCAATAATCTTGACTTTTTTCCTGCCACTGGACTTTGAAGACTCAGGAAGAGAGCGTGAGGCTGATGTCTTTGTGCAACTCTGCCTCAATTAAATCTAATTCACTCCAAGTCAAGACAGTACCCTTGGTATCATTGATCCTCTTTGAAAAATGAAGGATGAAAACAGGTGTAAGGTGATGAAGATATACACCAGGGTTGTGGCAGTGTCAGAGGAGAGAAGGGGGCATATACAAGAGATGATTGGAAGGTAGAAACAACAGGTCTTGGCAACTGATTGGCTATGGGAAGTGGTGAGTCAGGGAGAGAGAGTGAGAAATCAAGGTTCAAAAAATCAATTGCCTAAGTACAAAATTGGAAGACCTTGCATAGCCTCTTTTTATAAAATAAGAGATACAGAAATTTTAATTGTCTTATAGGCTCAGTATGATTTGTATTCATGACTGTCAAAAGAGCAAACACAAACTTGCATATTGCTTTACAGTAAGTAGAGCATCAAGGTCCCAGGAAACAAGTCTCATGATCTTGTACTGGCAAAATCACATCTCTATGTGTTCTTATTTTATTCAATTCTGGGTGCTATATTTCAAGAGTGATTATCTGAAAAATGTCCAACAGGCAGTTACTAGATCGGTGAAGGATCCAGAAACCATTTTATAAGAGAAATTGTTGGTGCAACTGGTGATTTTTGACCTAGAAAAGAAAGGATAGATATCCATCTTCAAATATTTAAGATATTATATTGTGGAAGAAAGAGCGAACTTGTTCTACATTGGTCCAGGGCACACTCTGGACTAGGACCAATAGGAAGAATTAGAGGAAGAGGCAGATTCTAGGTGATTATACAAAAGCATTTTTTAATAATGAGAATTGTCCTACAAATGAGATCACATTTGTAAAAGAAACAAACAAAAAGGCACTTAGCCCAATACCTGGCACATAATGGACACTATATAAATGTTTATTCCCTTTTCCCCCTTGCTACAAAAAAATGGGTTGCCTTTAAAAGTAGCAAGCTTCCCATCTGTCAGCGATAACCTGTCAGAAGTGTGGTAGGAGGGATTCATGCTCAAGTAGAAAGTTGGACCAGAGGGATCTCTAAGAATACCTTCAACTCTGTAATGCAATTAAATTGAACAAATATTCATTGAACTATGTGCTATACTATAATTCTGGAATTCTCACAGAATGGCTCATATTCATATTTCCTTCAAAGTTTACAAAATCCTTAACTTCATTGGTTTCCTTCAAGTCTTAGCTAAAGTCCCACTTTCTACAAGAAGTCCTTCCTGATTCCTCCTTTGTTAGATGAGGGAGGGGAGAGAAAAAAAGAGAAATTTACATAATAAATTTATTACATATGTGAAAGGAATAGTAAGTTGTACATAAATAAATTTGCAGTTTCATGTACAATCATCTTTTTATTATACTATTATGTAATGGAAATGCTTGCTTTATTTCATAAATTAAAAATAAAATAAATAATTTTTTAAAAAAAGAAGTCTCTCCTGAGCCCTCTTAAGGTTAGTGCCCTCCTTTTGAGACTAACTCCAGTTCATCCTGTCTGTATCTTGTCTGTCCATAGTTATTTACATGTTGTCCCCCCTATTACACTGAAGGAGCCTCTCTTTGTACCCACATTGCTTCGCACAGTACCTAGAATACAACAGTTACTTAATACATGCTAGCAGATGAATTTTTCTCATAACCTGAAGTTGTAGGTAGCATCAGTATTATCATTCCCATTTTACAAAGGAGAAAACTGAGATCAAATTACTAAGAAGATTTACTCTATGTTACATAACTAGTATCAGAACCAGAACTTGAACTCAGGTCCCCAGACTGCAAGACCAATGGTGCTTTTGCCATCATCCCGATTATTATATAAGTATGATGACAATAACGATGATGATGAATATTGAACTCCACCTTCAAAATAACAATATTGCTAATGAGATGGTGTGAGGTTATGGCAAGAATCCTAAACAAAAAATGATTCTCGGACCAAGCATCGAATTTTGACTCAGACCTTTTTTCCCCCCTACTTTTCAGTCTTCTTACAAGTAACTTCCCTACCCCATCCACACCACTCTGTCCCCCTACTCCCAATTCAATAATTCAGTAACACTGGCCTCTTTACTGGTCCTGTTACATGATACTCTAGTTTCCTATTCCATTCCTTTTTACTAGTTAACTCTGTCCCCTGGCCTAGAACACTCTCCCTTCTCTTTTCTGCATTCTAGCTCCCCTGGCCTCCTTCAAGTCTCAGCTAAAGTTGTACCTTCTGCAAAAATCTTTTCTGATCCCTGCTTAGTGCCTACTCTCTAAGACTATCACCAAATTGTCCTGCATATATCTTGTTTGTTCATAATTGTTTGCATTTTGTCTCTGCCATTCAGCTGTGAACCCTTCAGAAATAGGGACTGTTTTTTGGCCCAGCACACAGTAGGTCCTTACAAAATACTGTTGACTTGATTCACTGACTACTATATAAGTGCCTACCTCTTTTTCTGCTCATATATGACCTTGCTGTCTTTTCCTTCTCTTCCCCAGTACAGGTCACAGAGTTGATAATACAATGAAATCTGCTCACATTCTCTATGAATCTTTTTTTAAACTAAATCTGTGACTTATTTATCAACACAGAGAGCTCCCAGAGATGAAACTCTTCTCTACCAATGCAGGTCGGAAACTTCT
>CM053769.1:206093021-206120355 GCA_028658325.1 Potorous gilbertii | reverse complement strand
GAAAGACCAACGCCCAAGTCTGGTTACCCCTACTGGCACTCTCTACTCCTTATTTCTGCCTCTAATCTGCAAAATCTCCAAGTTCTTATTTTTTAAAATTGCCCTGAAGATTAAAACAAAACACAAAATCCACCTCATGAACTAGTTTGAACCCAAATAGAAGAGTCTCGTTTTTTTAAACTTTCTGAACTTTCTGAACTGGAAAGAGAACAGGAGCCTGGAAAACTTCTTCAAACCAGCCCTGAAGAAAACAGATTTTTCATCAGGTTGAAGTCCCTGGTTTGGATGAAGACCAAGCCAAGTCATCTGGAAGAGAAATGTCATATGTGTGCCATTTGTGAGAAGCCTAGGAGACAGAGGATAGAACAGTGGGATTCAGGGAGCCTGCTGATCCTTTGGGGCTGGAACTAATGTAATTATATTATTAGAGAATTCATCTTGGTTTCCATTGTGCTCCATTTCATTGAAAATAAATCGAAAATGGCCCTACACAGTGGGCTGCCCCATTTGCTGTGGAGGCTTGCCAAAGCATACATGTAAAGCAATTCTGGGCAAGGGTCATCCAGAGAGTCTAAATGCCTAAGATTGGTGTTAAAGGCAGTCTACTATAACTGCTAGAATGTTTCTCTAAGAGGCTGAAGACCAGGGAGCGGGATATATCTGGCCTGATTAGTGATGGCCTGTGTGGGATGCAAAGAAGTTACAGAATTCGCCCCTGACTGTGCTTCTGATTCAGATTTCACCATCACAATGCCTTCTCAAACTGGAAATTCCCTCAGGTCCTGGAGTCTTTTCATTTTAGAATACCCTGCTGCCATACCAACCCCTTCTCCCACTAGTGAGTTCCTCCTAAGGACCTCCAATTTAGGGACAGACTGAGGTCAGCCTTCCTCATTCTGCTTCCCGCTCACTTCACCACAATCCTCTCCAAAAGGTATCTTGTCTCCACCCTCTATACATAGTCTTCCCCATTAGAACTGTAAGTTCCTTGAAGGCAGAGGCTGTCTTTGTTGTTTACATTCATATTTCTAGTGTTGAGCACTGTGTGTTGGGTTCTCTCAAGGAATGCAGCATGGCATGGTTAAGAACACTGGAGTGGAAGTCAGGAGATTGGGGTTTGAATTTCCACCATTATGTAACCTTGAGCACAAAATTCTACCCTTCTGGCCTCAGGCTGCTTATTTGTAAAAGGAAGGTGTTAAAAATAGTGTGGTATGGAGGCAAGAATGCTGAATTTGGAGGACTTGAGCCACAGTACCTGATTTTGAATGTCAGTTCTGCCAAGGTCACAAACCATTTAATTTCTCTTGGTCTCAGTTTCCTTGTGTTTAAAATGAATGGGTTGGACTAGATGACTTCTAAGCTTCTTTCTAGTTCCAAGTCTATGATTCTATGCTTGCTGAGATCCCCTCCACCTCTGACATTGTATGGACTCTGGTAACCAAATTGTTGTCTCTTTCTACTGGAGAATCCCAGAAGCTTTAACTCAGAGAGGCAAACAATAAGACACAGAATCAATTCGTATTCAATAAATAATATTAATAAAAATAATTTTTATTATTATTTTATTATTATTAAAATAAAAATTAATAAAATAATATTGGTAATATTGATATTAAATGTTAATAAAAATAATTTTAAAAATATTAATAAAATAATAATAAAAACATCCAATGAATGTTTGATGGATGAATGAATGAATGAATTCAATCCAAAGAAGACTTCATGACTTTTCCTTCAAACAGAACCTCATTAAGACTCACCCATAAAAATTAGCAGATAAATGTTGTTATAATGCCAATTGTATCCAATCAATGAAATTAGGCTTGAGTCCAAAACAGACAGTACAAAATAGAGGACTGGAAAGTCAGAGCTTGTGAGTTCAGGACTTAGCTCTGTCAGTTGTCACTGTGGGACACTGATCAATTCATGTCCACTTCCTAGGCCTCAGTTTTACAATCCCTACAATGGGAATAACTGGGTCAACTTCCATGGATGGGGGATGTTGTAAGAAAAAGGAAAGTCTAATGAGAGTAACAGCAAAACACTTAACCAATACAGGGGACTCTGAAATTCCTCATTCTTTCATTGACAACTAAATGGTTGCAATTAGTGTTCATCAAACACAAATGCTGGGATAATTATGGCCAACATTTTCAGTGTGAAAGCCCTCTCATTCTAAGAGGGCACATTAAGCTCCAATCCCTTCTCTACTTAAAATGCTGAGCTCACTGCATGCCATTCTTTGAAGTGCACCAAAGGAAGGCCTTCTGTGGGGATTTTTAGGTGGGAAGTGTGAAAGGGAGAGCCCAGAGAATTTGTGTGATTTATTTTAAATCTTAAGAGATAAGAAAATGCAAAAATATAAGTGGATTTAAATGCTTTTGCCAAAGCATAATATTATCACATAATAGATGTGTTTTTGAATAGTAGAACATAATACTGTATCATAATAACCTTTTAAAAATATAATTTCTTTGTATTTCTAGAGCATTGTTCAGGTGGGGAACAACCCACTAGTTCAGCCCAATTCTCTAACTTCTTGAAATGGGGCTGCAATCTTGCTGAGAGAAGTTTCCTGTGGGTTTGGTTGGGAGGTAAGAAAACTTGCTTCTCCTTTCATTTCAGTATCAGAAGGAGGAGTTTCTTCATAATGCAGCCCTCAGGAAACATACCTTTGTGTCCTTTAGGGTCAGAAGGGTTCTGTGTCTATCCTTTACAGTCTTTAGTGTCTACCCTGGCCATACCCTGAGTGCCCCCTCATTGGAGCCCATCACCCTTGTGACTATGAAATTTCCCTTCTCTGGGATTGTTTCTTACTCAGTAAAATCAGATAAAATGAGGTAGTCTTCACTTGACCCTGTTATTCCTCCAGCTGTCTTCCTTTTCCTGGCAAAACTCTTAGAAAAAGCTGTCTGTACTCATTGCCTCCATTTCTTCACCTCCCACTAGTTTCTCAATTCCTTCTTTTCTGACCAGTTCTAAATCTGTGGTCCCTTAATTTGCAACTCTTGTCTCCACTCATCTCAACAACAACAGCAACTCAACATATGCTAACACCTCCAGTCATCTAACTGCTAAATCTGATAGCCACTTCTCAGTCCTCATTCTTTTGCAGCTTTCCATGCTCTACCCTTTCCCACTTCCTTCCTTGATGCTCTTTTCTCCATTGCCTTTTATGACATGGTTCTCTTCCTGTTAGCTAATTGCTCTTAGTTCCCTTTTGTGGATTTCCAACCTAACTGTGGGTATCCGCCCTAGGTTCTGTCTTGGGTCCTCTTTTCTCCTTATACTTCTCTGATGTATCTATCAGAATCTTGATGATTGGAATCATCTTATTTTCCTCCAAACTGCCCCAGTTCTGTCAGTGACACCACTATTCTTCCAGTCATTCAAGTTCACAACCCTGGAGTCACCTTCTACATTTCCTCTCCCTTATCTCCTACAACTAACCTGTTGCTATGAATTGCAGAGTCTATCCCCACTACCTCTCCCACATCTGTCCCCTTCTCTCCATTCACACATCCTCTGCTCTGCTCCAGGCTTTCATCCCCTCTGCCCTATACTCCTGCAATGAACTTCCTCATTGATCTCTCTGCATGCAGCTTCTCCTCTCCATTCCATTTCCCTAGAGCAGCCAGAAGTGATATTCCTAAAGTTTAGGCATGACCAAGTCCCTCTTATGCTGAAGGAACTCAGGTGGTTTCTTATTGCCTCTAGGATAAAATGCAAATCTCACAAGCTGACATCCAAAATTCTCCACAACCTTCCTCCCATGTACTTTTCTAGTCTTATTTCATTTTACTCCCCTTCATGTACTCCCCATTCTCTCAGGGATTGCTAATATTAATCAAATTGGCCAGCTAACTGTTGGCCATCCACCACATTCCATCTCCTACCTCATGTCCCATAAAAGTGGGTCTGCATGTTTGGAATGCACATTCTCCTCAGTTCTTTGTAGGATAACTAGTTGCTTTCAAAGAATAGCTCAAAAGCCAACACGTATCCTTTCCTGACAATCACCCCTCCTTCCATCCATGGTTATCAACATTCTTTTCCTCTTGAAATTAAATTGCGATAGTTTGTATATGCTTTTTATTTATTTTTGTGGATGAATTCTTTCAGAATATAAGCCACTAAAGAGCAAGAATTGTTTTACTTTTGTCTCTTTATCTCCAGTCTAGACTTTGCATATAGTAAAGACTTAATAAATGTTTGTGAAATTGAATTGAGTTGAGCTCAGTATAATGGCACACACCTGTAATCTCTGATGGGTGAGGAGGGAACAGAGAAACTGAGAATAGTGAATTACCTGAACTCAGGAGTTCTGAACTGCAGTATGCTATGTTGATCAAATGTCCTCTTTTGTACCCTGGAGTGATCCCTTGAGAATGGACATTATCTAAGTTTCTCAAGGAGGGGTAAATTGGCCCAGGTCAGAAAATGAATAGGTCAATGCTCCAATGTAAATCAGTGGTTGGATGGAACCCATGAATGGCAGGTGCATTTCCAGCCTAGCAGAGATGAAGGAAGGAAGGAAGGAAGAAAAAGGGAAGAAAAAAGAAAGAAAAGGAAGGAAAAAAGAAAGAAAGAAAAGAAAGAGAGGAAGAGAGGAAGAGAGGGAAGGAGGGAGGAAGGAAGGAAGGAAGAAAGGAAGAGGAAGGAAGGGAAAGAGACAGAAGAGTAAGTAAATAAATGATAAATTGAAAATAATGAAATTGAAAGACTAATAGCTTTAACTTATGTGGAATTTCATGTCCTCAGCTAAGGAATATCTGTTCAGTTATGGGGCCAGGTCCAGCTGTTACTCAAGTTGGCACAAGGGCCCTTAGCAGGACAAGCCTGGTACAGAGTTTGGAAACCTTAGGCCATAGGGGCCATTCAAAGTGACTTCTGATGGAATGAATGAGTGATATGGATGAGCTTCCTCATACACTCAGTCTGCCCCAAGTTTCTTCAAGATACCAGACACAGAGATAGCAAAGCTTGGATGGAAAGGAAGGAGATTGCAGGATTCCAAGTCTATTTGGCATAGATTAGGAGAGAGAGAGACTGCATTTCCTAAAGCAGAAGGAACAGCATTTCTCCCTTCATGGTGCTTGGAAATTATCTTGCTTGAAAGGCCTGTAGTGAAGTGGAAAGAATATGGGGTCTGGAGTCAAGAAAGATTTGAATTCAAATTCTGACTGACATTGCTAAACATGAGATCCAAATATCTGATCCATTTGATTTTTTTGGTGCCTTTTTTTTCATTTTTAACATGGGGATGATGCTTCTTACTACTTTACTGAGAATACAAAGAATATCTATAGGAACCCTTTCCATTCTCCCACTCCAGACTTCCAAATCCAGCTAGTGTTGCTCATTCTGCTTTGCTCCAGTCTCTGAGGAGAGGTGGCCCTTCTCCTGGCTAATGCCAGTCTCTACCCATGTCTTTGATTTTATTCCCTCCCATCTCTCGGAGGACCTTCTACCTTATCATTCCTCTCTACTGGCCCCTTCTCTGCTGCCTACAACCATGTTCAGGCCTCTTTCATTGTTAAAATAAAAATTCTTTGACGCTCTCATCCCCTGAAGTTATTCTGCTATATTGCTCCTTTCTATTATAGCCTATTCCTTTGTATTTCCTCCTCTTTTTTCCCAACCAAAGGTTTAGAGTAAGTCTTCTATATTCCTTGCCTCTGGTTCCTCAGCTCCCATTCCCTGTACAGCACCTTGTAACCTGGCTTCCCAACCCACCATTAGAAGGAAACTGTGCTTTCTAAAGGTACCAATCATTTCAGCTGTTCAATCTAGTAGGATTTTCTCAGTCCAATCAAGCAATTAATCAACAAATCCTAGTACTCCTTGACTTCTCTGCAGCTTTTGATACTGTCAAATACCCTGTCCTCCTGGATATGCTTTCCCCCTGGATATTCTCTTCTCTCTGGGTTTCTGTGACACTGAACTGAACTGACTCCCAGTTCACTTCTCATTTTTCTGATGACTCCTCAGACTCCTTTGAAGGATCATCATCCATATATGGCTCCCTAACCATGAGGGTTCCCAAAAGCTCTGTCTATACCCTCTTTACTTCTCTCTCTTTTTTGTGCCGTCATCACTTTCCACAGACTAAATCATTATCTCTGTCCAGATGACATCCAGGTTTGTATATTCCGGCCCTAGCTCTTAAGGCATTGCCAACTTCATATTGGTCATCACTTCCATATCTCATCAGCAGCTCAAACTCAAGAAATACCATGGAGAAATTATTATCTCTTTTTTTAAACCCATCCCTCCACTAACTTTCTATTGAGAGAACTATCATATTTCCAGTTATTCCTTGGCTCTTCCCTTATGTTCAGTCAGTTTCAAAGTCTTATTGATTCTACTTCCAGAGAATCTTTGATAACCAAATTCCAATTTCTCCATCACCCTAGTTCTGGATCTCATCAACTCTTACCTGGATCATTGCAAAAACTACTAATTCGTCTCGATGGTTCCAGTTTTTCCCTTCTCTGTTCTATTATCTCTTTAGTTACCAAAATAATTTTCCTACAGTATGATTATGTCATACATTATACATCATATCTACAGGTATGCTTATGTCACTCACAAATCTTCAGTGATTTTCCATTGCCTCTAGGATAAAATATCTACTTCTCCACCTGGCTTTTAAAGCCCTTGACAATATCACTCCAACTTACCTTACCAGACATCTCACATTACTCCACTTCACACTTACTAGCTATTCCCCAAATTCAACATTCTTTCTCCTGGTTCTGTTCACTTTGCATAGGCTCCATCTGCTGTATAATTGAAAATGTGCTCCCTCCTAATCTCTGCTTCTTAGGCTCCTAGAATTCTCATCTCCCTTCAAAGCTCAACTCAGCAGCCATCTCCTCTGTGAAGCAGTCCCCAGTATACCCACTCCTACCCTCACTCCCATTGTTAATATTCTGTCTCCTTAAGTTAGCTAATTTTGATTACTTATCTGTGTACCTAGGATCATCACTCCCAGTTGCACCTTAAAGGCAGAGACTCTTGAATCCCCATGACAGTCCTTCTCCAGTGTCTAATAATATTATGGAGTCAGGAGGACCTGAGTTCAAATCTCACCTCAGACACTTGACACTCACTAGCTGTGCGACCTTGGGCAAGTCACTTAACCCAATTGCCTCATCCTGTGTCATCTCCAGTCATCTTGATGAATATCTGGTCATTGGATTCAGATGGCTCTGGAGGAGAAGTCAGGCTGGAGACCTGCACAGCCCTCTCTCACTCAAGAAAAAATCAAGTGCAAGTTACATCATTATTTCTCTGATGGCATGGTCTTCCTTGGCAACAAAAGGATGAACACAGACACACACAGACACACACACATTATTATGAAGATAAAGGAAGTTCTCAAAGGCTATGCCAGCAGAAGGCATTGGTCCAACCAATAAGGAAAAGCTTTGCATATGGACCCAGCAATAGATTCTCTATTTGACATCCTGGATTGAAAGAAAGCACTAGTAAATAATTTGTCAAGTTTCCTTTCAAACTTCATTTTAAAAATAAACACTTTATTGTCACATGGAAATTTGAGTTTTTAGAGTATGGTGTATACTCTACCAAAGATACCAAAGAATGACAGATTTTGATCTGTTATTTACTTGAGAACATTGGGGGCAGGATGATGTGGTGGAGAGAGGCCTGGATTATAGAGTTAGAGAACTTAGTGAAATCCCAGTCCTGTCACTTTCAGCCTGTGTGACCTTGGGCAAGTCATTTCAAACTCTCTAGCTCTTAGTTTCTTCCCTCAGGCAGTTGGACTAGATGACTACTATGACCCTTTCTAGCTTTAAATCTTCTATGTTCTTCTGATATCTGGCTTCCTTCCCAGAGTTTAATCGAATATCATACTTGGAATGGACATTCGGGAGTATTTAGCCCAAACCAAACTTGTCAAGAATCTCATTTGTACCATACATGAAATATAGTCATCCCAGTCATTGCTTGAAAAGCTTTGGGGGTGAGGAGGGAGGAACTTATTCCCTTCTGAGATGATCCATTCCATTTTTGAATGTCTCAGATTGTTAGGAAGATTTTCCTTATATCAAGCTTAAAATTTGCTTCTTTAAAACTTCCACAAAATTTAATTCTGCCCTCTGGGACAATCAGAAGAAATCTTATTATTCTTCTATATAATAGCCCTTTAATACTTGGAGACAGCTATCATGTTCCCCACAGTCTTCTTCTCTGGCTAAATACCTCCTGCTATTTCAACTGATCTTCAAGTAGCATAATCTTGAAGCCTTTTATTAACTTGGTTGGTTTCCTCATCATAATCTACAGTTTATTGCTTTCCTGAAATTGGTGTCTAGAACTGAACATGATAGTGCTTTGACTAGATCAACAGGATTATGACCTCCATAGTCAGAGACATGATGCCTCTTTCAATGTAACCTAATATTTCATTATAATTTTGGCTGCTGTGTCACGATATTGATTCATGTTGGTCTTGAAGTTCACTAGAACCCCCCAATCTTCTTTCAAATGAACTGCTGTTGAACCATGATTCACCCACCTGGTACTTGTAAAGCTGACTTTTTTTAACCTAAAGATAAGACTTTATACTCATCCTTGTTAGATTCAGCTCAATGTCACAGTTTGCCAAAATTTTGGATCCTGGTTATAATCCAACATGTCCATTATCTCTCCTAACTTTGTGTCATCTCCACTTTGAAGCACATGTCATCTATGCCTTTACATTAATAAAAATGTTAGGAAATACAGGATGAAGGACAGCACCCTGAGATACTCTAGGATGAACTCCCTTCCAAGTTAACACTAACCATTTAATCACCACTTTTGGGTCCAGTTATTTGAACAATTCCAAATCTACCTCACTGCATAGCCTGCATTCCTTCACACAAAATAGCACCAAAGATTTAATCCAATATTTGACTAAAATCTAGGTAAACTATGTCTACATCATCCATCTTACAGTACCAGCTTAGTACCCTGTCAAAAAAGCAAATAAGGCTAGTGTAGTATGACCTATTCTTGCTGAAGACATGCAAATTTGTATACATACCAGACATAATCATCCTAAATTTCCTTTTTAATAGTAGGGACAAGTCAGAGATTATTAGCCTCCTCTCACAGATGGAGAAACTGAAGCAGGAGAAAGGACTTCCCTAAGACAACTTGGTTATCATCACCATTAGTACCATCACTATTCTTGCCATTGTACCATTCATGAGTCCTGCCTACATGAGGATATGGCCATTCCTGGATTTCTACCCTAACTTTTCCTTTCTATGCATCTTCATATTCCAGGCCTGAACTAGACAAGATTGTGTGACTGAGTCATAAACCAAATCACGTATGATAATCATTAATGTGATTACTCACTGGAGAGAACTAAGCACTCTCTGCAGTGATGCAGAATACATCCTTTCTCATCTTGTGTAATCTTAGTGTCAACCCCAAATTCTAAAGTCCTTCCTTTAGTGCTTTTCATATTTGGGGGTACCTGGGAAGCACTTGGGCTCTTTATCTTACATTTCTTGTCTAGAAGATGACCAGTCCCCTTCTTTTCTTGTCATACTTTTCTGTTTCTTAAGGATGTTCTTCACATCACTGTTACATACCATCACTGGTAATGTGCTTTTGGTCACTTGATTCTTTGGAAATCATGGTATTCCATCATTTGCCGCCATATAACATCAACGAGAGAATTTGAGGATTATAATGCCATTTCCCAAGTGAGATCCAGCCTGATCATCTCTCTCCATTCAATTCTGGGTCCTTTTCAGGATAACAATTAAGAATGAATGAAGAATGAAAAATGGCAGTGGGTGTCAGAGAATACTAAAGAGACCTTTACTGCTGCCAGACTTTGTACCAGTGTTATTAATTCCTCATCCCTGATTTCTCCAAGCATAGATTTTCTCTAACTGTGGCTTCTCCTTACACCTGCCTCCTCTCTGTCCCCAAAGGGTAACGTGCACTACCAGAGGGACCATCACAGCAGACAAGTCCAACCTCCAAGCTGGTTATGGGAGAAAAGGCAAGTGATATGGAACACAATGGACAGATTTTTGGCCTTAAAATAGAGG
Organism: Potorous gilbertii; assembly: GCA_028658325.1. Taxonomy (NCBI): domain Eukaryota; kingdom Metazoa; phylum Chordata; class Mammalia; order Diprotodontia; family Potoroidae; genus Potorous; species Potorous gilbertii. Next base: position 206,110,267 of record CM053769.1, on the reverse strand, counting down.
GAATAAGAGATGAAATATGTAGCAACATATTATCCAGATAGACATAAGTATTTTTAAATACATTCTAGAAATTTTTATCCCACATGCAACAAATCCTTGTAACCTAGAGAGAGAAATCACTTTCCTATTCAAGTAGGTCATAATTACAAAGTATCTCATGATTTGGGGGAGGAAAGAAAAGAGTGCTTCCCATTCATTGTTTATTAACAAACTATTTCTAGGTGTCACTTTAATTTAGGGTTCTAACTTAATAGGTTCATTTATTTCTAGTATGTTATAGTCTAATTAATATCTAGGTTTGATTGCAAATGCACTGCTTTCCTAAGATACATACACTCTGGCTCCCTCTTTTGTGCTACATGAATAATATATGATGAGGTTAATGGGACGGAATAACCTAGAGGCATGGCTCAAAAGAGTCAGATAGAGCATTGATTAGGGATGTACTAAGCCTCCTGATGGTGCTTAAGTCACTTCTTGGGGACCTGACCCTGTTCACCCACCCCAGATTTGTTGCCAAATACCCTTTGTAAAATAGCCCTTTGACTATACCCTACTACCCTTCTTTTCCACTCTGCTTGCAAAGTTATAGTAGCTCCTTATTTATTATCACATCAAATCTAAATTCATCTTCCAGGCTTTTATAATCCTCCTTGACCTAACTCATGCAAAAATGTCCCCAACTTTGTGCTAACCGTACAAAAATGTTCCCATCCATCCCCAATACGCACTCCTCAAGGTCTCCTCACTAACTCCAACACATGCCATACTCACACTAACATCCCACCTCCCATTAATGCCTTGGTTTATGGAATTTCTCCACACTTGGAGCACCTTCTATTCTTCTACTAAAATTCTCTCTCTCCTACCCCCCTCCCCCCACCTCAGCCCTTTCATTCATAATGCAGAAAACAAAGACTTTTGCCATAGTATCAGAACAGCAGTGCAAAAGAAGGCAGCCATAAAGAATAGGGACATTGGCTGTGGAGGCAAGAATTCCAGACAAAGGTCACTAACCCTGCCCCTTCAATTCTGGTATTATCAAGTGCAGCCTTGAGTTCCGTCAAAGTTTCAAGGTAATTTTTGTGACCTGGATGTTAACTATCAGGGACACAACAAGAAGTGAAAAGAACTCACTCAACCTAAATTAGAATTGAGGCCTTGGATACTTCCTTTTGATACACTGATATTTCCCCTTTTATTAAGGGGATTTATTCTGTGAAGTCTGGATTCAATCCCTTGAGGACCTAGACATGTGGCCTCGAGGCCACAGGTTCCCCACCCCCAATCTAGTGCAAACCCCTCCATTTTATAGAGGTAGAAACAAAAGCCCCCAAAAGGGAAATCACACAAGTAGAAGTAAAGTAAAAGCACTGATATTCAAAGTCAAATCCCCTGACTCCAAATTCAATGCTATTTCTGCTTCATCATCACCCTCTCACCTCTTGAGTCCACTGAACTCTTAAGTTACTTAAAACCTATAACCACAAATTTAACACAATTATGTAGAATCACAGAATGTTAGAGCTGGAAGAACCCTTAAAAGATCATCTAGGTTCAACTCTTAATTTACTAGAAGTTTTTTATATTGTTTCCTGTGTAATCTTGTGGTAATACAGAAAGAAACAAGAGCATAAGCCTTTACATAGTACCTAATTATCAGGCACTATGTTAAATGCTTTATAAATATTAATGCATTTGATCCTTAAGACAACCTGGCAAGGTAAGTGCTGTTATAATTCCCATTTTACAGTTGAGGAAATTGAGCAAACAGAGGCTAACTTACCCAGGGTCATACAGTATCTGAGGCCAGCTTTGAACTCAGGTCTTTCTAAGTTCACTCCCAGCTCTGCGTACTGCACCACCTACCTGCCCCATCTCACAATCAGTAAGTAGTGGAATCAAGATTTGATCTCAGTTCCTCTGATTTCAAATCCACTGTGCTTTCTGCTATACCATACAGCATCTTAATCCTAATGATCCCCTTTGGGTGGATTCTAACCCCAAGAAACTCTCTGGAAACTTCTCAACTGGGACTATACTGTTATCTAGAAAGACACATGGGGTAGCTCTTACCTGGAATAGATTCTCTGGGGTAAAACTTGACTGAGTCCTCATGTCTACCATAAAGCCTGGGCTTTCAGACAAGGGTTCTTTATTGTAAAAAGTTTTCATTTCACAAAGCTTGGAGATTATGGATATTTGATATGGTGACATCCATTTTCAAACTCTGTTTTTAAATTTTATGGATCCATGTTAAACTGTGCAATTGTAGTCAACAATTTTATCTGTGACAATGGTCCAGTTCCAATTCTTAGAAATATCTTGAGTTCTATTTATAGCACAAGGATTGGTTGTCAGTTTGTGAAAGATAGTGAGCTTCTGATATATCTGTAGACATATATATTTTTGACATTAACATCACAATTCTTCTTATTTTGACTACTATTACTCCCTAACTTTCTCACTCTGCTGGTCCTGACTTTTCTAATTTTGAAGTGACTTGCTCAATGTCACCCAAAAAGTTAACTTTTCCTATTATACTATGCAGTTAAAAAAATTCTTGCTTATGATTAACAGAAAACTCTCCGGTTATAATATAAACTTTAAAGATAAATAAATACTAGCTATCATTATTGTTGTAGAAAAAAGAGACGTCACTGGGTGGTTAATCTTTTGATGATGTGACTGAACTCAGCCAGTCTGGATCTTGGATGATGGATTGGATCACTTGAAGCCTTTCTGTCTTCACTGGAATGTGTTTGAACTTTCACTCGCCTGTCACAGAGTTCAAGAACCCAATCAAGAACCCATTTATGTTACAATGAGGTATCCAAGCAAAACTAAAATAATAATAGTTAAATAATCTAATGTTGGAAAAACTTGCTAAGCACTGGAGAAACAAAAATAAAAGTAAGACCGTGTTTGTGAAGAGGTAGCTCACATTCTAATGGGAGAGCCAATAGATATAGAAGGTTTCAACATCCAGTCACATGGAGAGGTCCCATTATCCTTAGGGTGCAGTAGCAAAGCCGATGGTAATACTTCTTTTTTTAATGTCATTTACACTGATAAAATCATATCTGCTCCTGATCTTGAATTTCTTGACAATCCTACAGTAGATTACCTCAAATATCCCTTCTAACTCTAAATCTGATTGTCTAAAGATCCTAGATTTTCTTGTTATTTTGACACCTCAGCCCAGCTGGGGAGATTTTCTCAGATTAGTGATTCTAGTTATTGACCTTGTAACTATAATTTCACATCCTGTAAGTCTTACATCATGACTGATGCATCCTTTCCTCAAATTGTGAACATGAGTGCTCTGTATCCTTCCCATATCTGTGTATCTTTTGCTTTCTTAGGAGAATATTCTTCCCTCAAGGGATTTCACTTGTCTTCACGTCTCTATTAAAGGTGTTCATCTTCATTGCAATGAAAGGACTTAAAAAATTCCCACTGGTCTCTTAAGGCAAAATGCCTTCCATATCCAGAAAAAGAACTATGGAATTCGATCACAGAATGTAGCAGATATCTTCTTTTGTATTACGTTTTGTTTTGTTTTATGATTTCTCTCATTCATTTTAATTCTTCTATGCAACATTTCTAAGGTGAAAATGTACTTAATGGGAATGTATGTGTAGAATCTATATAAAATTGTATGCCATTTCAGGAGGGAGGGGGGAGGTAGAGAGAAAGGAAGGAGAGGGAGGGGAAAAAAAATCTAAGTTATATGGAAGTGATTGTGGAACAGTGAAAACAAATAAAATAAATAAAAAAATAAAAAGGTGTGTGGACAGCGGAAAACCAATTGTATTAATTGGATAATAATGGTCTACAGGTATCTGTTCCATAGAAACAATTAAGTAAAACAGTTTTATAGGAGATAATTTTAACATCAGTCTTACAGAACCAATTTTTGCCCTGGGTGACTGAATGATATTATAGAGATACCCTACAGTTATTAGCATGGGATTTGAGCATAGATCGGTAGTGATATCAGCAATGATCCCCAAAACATAGGTACTATCTCCAGTGAGGTAGATCTTAATCCATCCATGCAAGAACTCCACATCTACCTATAAATCTTCCATAGATGCTACATACAACATGTTGGCGCCTTCCTTTAAGATTTTTGATACTGTTTAGCTAGCACAGATGCTCTCCAATAATTATCACTGACTGACAAAATTGGTGATTCATTTTTTTCTCCTGTCAAACATTTGCTTGATGATATAATTTCCATTGCTACTCTCATATAGGTCTTCTTTAGTAGTGTATTTCAACTTGCTCATGCCCAACATATGCTTCTTCACCACTCCTCAAATTTATTTTTCATGAAATGGTGTTAGTTGGATCAATATCACAAGAAATATGGCTGTATTCTCATATTCATGGGTAAGTTTTATGATTCTAAGACCTCATGTTCATCATGAAATGGAGAAATCCCAAGAAGAAACCAAGTTGTACTTAGCACATAGAGTTGGGAGGACCCTTAGAGACCATCTAGAATCACTTTATTATAAGCCTAGATTTGGAAGGGAAGTAGGTGGTTATCATTTTATGAATAAGAAAACTGAGCCCCAGGGAAGAGAATGACTTGCCCAAGGTCACAAGGTAGCAGTTAGTAGAGCCAGGATTCCAACTTAGATCCTTTGATGCTAAATCTAGCATACCTCCCATTGCACCAACCTTCTCCTAGTCCAAGTCCCCTCAGCAAATGAATAAACTGAAACCCAGAGAAGTAAAGTGCCTAAGGTAACAAGGTGGTAAATGGTAGAGTCTAACTGCAAACCATCATAGGATTTAGAGCTGAAAGGAGTCTTAGATATCTGTGAGAGGCAGATAGGTGGTGTACTGGATAGAATGATGCACCTGGAGTCAGGAAGACCTGAATTCAAATCCAACCCAAGACACTTACTTAGCTTCCACATATCTCCATTTCCTCATCTGAAAAATGCAGATAGTAAAAGCACCTCACAGGGTTAGTGTAAGGATAGAATGAGAAAATATTGGTAAAGACATTGCCAACCTTAAAGCACTATGCAAATGCGTATTGTTATTGTCAAATTCATCTATTTTGTAGATGAGGAAATTGAGGGCAGAAAGGTCCAGAAGGAAATCTCACAGCTAATGAAAATGGGACACATTTTTAAACACTTTTTGGAAATGTGTTTTCTTTACTTCAAGTCCCATGTTCTTCTTACACTGTACTTCCACACCATAAACGGATCCAAGGAAAGAGGCCAAAAATGCCAAAAGGAAAAAGTAAAAGCAAAATTTTGAATGATAGGGAAATACAAATTAAGCAGTAATAGCATGAGTGTTAATGATTAGTAGGGTGAGGCCTCCTCCAAATCATGGAAAAAGCAAAGCTTTTCTCAAGTCTCTGTTCCTCCTCCCCAACCTTTCATTTCCAGCCTATCATTCTTGCGTCTCATTCCTCAGGTCTTGGCTCTCATTCCTCCATAATATTCTTTCCTAAATATCAAGTACCAAGGCTTCCTAAAGTATCAGCTGACATTACAGTCACAGGCTTCACTTCCTGGAGAAATGTCATTAATAGAAGGCTTTGAAAAAGAGAAGCCATTTTGCATCTGTTACCTTGGAGGTAATGTAAGTATTATTCTTTCATTTTATAGATGAAGTAACTCAGATGGTTTCAATGACTTGCCTAAGTTCATATAATTAGTATGTAGAACAGCTAAGTCTTAAAGGTCACAGATCTTCCAACTTCAAGTTTTAGGTTCTGTCCATTATATTACACTGTTTGCCCAAAGAGAAGGACCTTTAATGCTCAGATTATCCAAATATATGTGATAGTGAAATATTTGACAGTGGGTCATCTTTTTTGCCAGACACACCAAGGCCCAAGTGGCCTATTCTTTGTTTTTTAATTAAAATTCTTTTCATAGAACAATAATCTGTTTTCTCTCCCCACTGAAAAGAAGAAAAAAATGAAATCCTCTTAATATATATGTATCATCAAGGACAACAAACTCCTTCATTGGCCAGGTTCAGAATAAAATAGATCTCAGTCTGCACATTGAGTCTATCATTTGCCAGAAGTTAGGAGCTGGATGGCATATTTCATCACATATCTTCTGTAATCATGGCTGATCATTGTGTTGATAAGAGCTCAGGCCTTTCAAAGTTGTCGTTACAATGTTGTTATTGAATAAACTTCACTTTGCATCAGTTCAAACCACTCTTCCCAAGTTTCTCTGAACCGTCTTCTTCATAATTTTCATTACAGTATAACACTATTCCATTACATCCCTGTACCATAATTTATTCAGCCATTCCCCAATTAATGAAAACCCCTTCAGTTTCCAGTTCTTTGCCACCACAAAAATAGCTGCTATGAATATTTTTGTACGTATGGGTCCCTTTCATCTTTCTTTGGTGTATCTGGGTCCAAAGGTCTGCACAGTTTAGAAGCATTTGGTTATAGTTCTAAGTTACTTTCCAGAATGACTGGACCAGTTCACATCTTCACCAGTAGGGCCCAGTGCTTTTTTTGGGAAACCAAAGCCTCTTTCTCTGCTTTATGTGTGCTGTGTGTATACATGTGTGTGTCTATGTGTCTTGTGGTCAGGGGCCAGGACCACCTTTAAGAATCAATTTTCATTGGAAAACAATGCTATTTTCCATAGCACCTCCAAAATTTGTCATTTTTTGGCCAGTTTTGTTGATCTGATAAGCATGAGGCAGTACCTATGAGTTGATTTAATTTGCATTTCTCTAATTATTAGAAGCTGCCCTATTTTCCATCAGGCCTTCCCTGGTCATAAATGTGTGATGGCAGGTATGGGTCCAAGAAGGCAGGGTTTGGGTTCCAATCATGTTTTCTTTTGATTTTCTTCTCCTACAGAGTCTGAAAGAATCCTAGGATGCACTGCATAATGAGAGATAACTGGGCCACCAAGGCTCTTCATCTGACTCTAGAAGTGGAAAGCAGCAGGAGGTTCTCAAAAGGCCTCAAAGAAAAGGAAAGTGAAAGTGTAGAGAGATACTTTCCTTAGAGCTTAGACCTTGGCCCTATGCATGATTTTTAAAGGTGGTCCTGGCTCCTGCCTATAAGACACACACACACACACACACACACACACACACACACACACACACACAGTACACACAGAGCAGGGAAAGGGGTTTTAGGTTCCCAAATCTTTTAGTGGCTGATTAATTATTTGCCCCCTCCTCTTCCTTCCAGATCCTTCAGACCTTCCCAACAGGGATCATCCGTATTCTTCACTGTCTTAGTAACCAGCATAATTCCTGCCAGCAGATCTTTGCATCTCACATAATAATCACTTGGGCCTGGGAAGGCTGAATTGAGCCATGGGAAAAGGAGCAGGGGAGGAAACAACTCTGTGTTGCCTTTCCTGCCTGAAACATGATGCCTCCTGAAAATGCTAGGAGGGGAAGGGAGAGAAGGAAAGGGGTGGGGGAGGGAAAGAGAGAGAGAAAGACATGAATAGACATATAAATAAACAGATATGAATAGACAGAGGCAGATAAACGAACAGATAGATAATAGATGAACACAAAGAGAGGCAGATGGATAGACAGACATACAGATATAGATAGATTGATAGATAGCTAGAAAGATATAGATAGATTGATAGGTAGATTCCTAGATAGATATAGGTAGACAGATATAGATAGATAGATAATATATAGATGCGTAGACGATAGATGATTCAACTATCTCATTGTGCCAGGCATTGTGTCAGAAGAGGATGGAAAGGTTTCCCTGCTCAGTCTTCAGCTTTGATGCCAAGCAGTTTTCTCCAATTTTTCTTGCTTTGTAATTTTATTATTTTGTGTTTACAATGTAATATGGACAAAAGTGCCTTTACAGTTGTTGTAATTTTATTATTTTGTGTTTACAATGTAATATGGACAAAAGTGCCTTTACAGTTGTCTACATCTCCGATAACGAGCTTTTACCTGAATGATCTCATTTGGGGTTCCAAACAGCACTGGGAGATACTATAAAAGTTATTATCTGCTTTTTATAGAGGAAGAAACTGAGGCTCTCAAATGGAAAGCCATTTGCTCAAGTTCATTCCAGCCAATAGGTGGCAGAGCCAGCCCCTGGCCTCAGGAATTGCTTTTTCTCTGAGATAACTTGGATACTCATTCACCATCAAGGCAAATTAGGATTGGTGGAGTGTAGCCTAAATGAAGAAGCACCTGGAACTACTTAGAAGGTCTAAGTTCAAATACAAGTTCTGCTGCTTTCTAGCTATGTGACTTAGAACTAGTTCTTTCACTTGAAAGGTAATGTGCTACAGCAGACAAAAAAAAGAACCCAAATTTAAGATTCAGATATTTGTCTGAGTTTAGGGCCTAAATCTAACATGAACTGGCTATTGTGTCCTTGAATAAAAGTCACATCTCTCTGGGCCTCATTTTTTTCCACTGGTAAAGTGAAGGAGTTAGATTTTAGGGATTCTTACCCTGGAGTCTATGAACTTTTTTTAAAAAATATTTTGATAACTGCATTTCAGCATAATTGGTTTCCTTTGTTGTCCTGTGTATTTTATTTTATGCATTAAAAACACTAGTCTGAGAAGGGGTCCACAGGGTTCACCACATCGATTGCCAGAGGGGTCCATGACACATAAAAGCTTACAGACTCATGACCTAGACTCCTAGAGAATCTCTAAGGCACCTTCAAGCACTCTGACTTTCAGCCTTGAGGACTCTATTTCTGGTCCCTGCCCTGACTATTTCACAGGGTTTTGAGGGAGGGGGGGGGTCAAATGAGATCATGTCTACAAAAACTACTGTATAAGACACTGCAAATATTCTTATTCCAGGTCCCCTGGGCTAAGAAAACTGTGCTAGTCTATTGCTGGAAAAAATTTTATCATTACTATCTAATATGTGGCCATTTGACCCGGAGCTTCTTGAAAGCAGAAAATACCTTTTACCTTCCTTGGTATCCCCAAGGCTTAACACAGTGTCTGGTACATCTGTTGTTCAGTCAATTCATTCATGTCTGACTCTTCATGACCCCATTTGAGACTTTCTTGGCAAAGATGCTGGCATGGTTTGCCAAGCTCATTTTCCTTCTCCTGCTCATTTTACAGATGAGGAAACTGAGGCAAACAGGATTAAGTGATCTGAGACCAGATTTGAATTCAGGACTTCCTGATTTCAGACTCAATGCTCTAACCACTGTGCCACCTGGCGGTCCTTATCTGATACCCATTAAGTCCTTAATGAATGTTTACAGACTGGCTGACACAAGGCATGCTGATTTTTGTCCCAAAACAACTAACTACAGTCATTTAATATTATAGAACCATAGATACAGAGTTGGAAGGGACCTTAGAAAAATCTAGTCCCTCATTTTACAGAGAATGAATCTGAGGCCCACAGAAATTGACTGAGCTGTCCAAGGTCAGACAGGTTGCAGATGACAGGACCACACCCGGAGCCCTGGTTCGCAGACTCCAAATCTAGCCCTTTCTCCACCGTACAGTGAGTGGTACAGTGCTATTATGCTATTATCACTATAAATCACCAAGCATTCACAGAGCCACCAGTGTGCTAGTCCCTATGGGGGATATAAAAGACAGAGCAGCACCATTCCTCCAGGATCCTCAGGCAATGAGCTGTTCCATCTAAGTGAATTTCCAGGGAAGGAGATGAACTTGTGAGCTCATCAATGCAGACATTCCTTCTTACTACACAGATCGAAACCCATCCATGCTGCCCATGCTGTATGACTCATCTGTGTCACCCCACAAATTTGCCACTGGGGTCCATCCTCCTGAAGCTTATTCCTTGTTACTGACAGAAATATCTAAGCATTTTATTTTATTTGATGCGATTTTGATGGTAATCATTCTCTTATATATCCCATACTCCTCTGATTTTTAAAACAAAGGATACTGAGCAAAATGTAACCTTTTCTTGATGATACAAGGTCATCATCATATATGAATTGTGCCATTCTACAGGGGCCTTTGAAGTCTAAAGACATTGTATCTTGGAGAAAGGAGCATGGCCTGAGAGTCAGGAGACCTAGGCTTTGGTCCCAGCTGTGTAACTATGTGACCTTGGAAAAATCATAACCTCTTTGGGTCAGTTTCCTGATCTGCAAAGAAGTATTTTTTAAAAAATAATTATTTAGAATTTAATTAATAAGTTAATAATTATTTAGAATTTAAAATATCAATTAAGAGAACTTCCAACTCTATTATTTTATGCCTCAGATAAAATGTCCCTACCCTACCATGCCTTTTGAATTAGTGTCTCTCTCTCTCTCTCTCTTTTTTTTAACAGTTTCTTTGTCTCCTTCTTGCTTTTCTTCTAAGCTCTCCACTGTCATTTTCTGGATGCTGTTTCTTTCTTCCAGCAGCACCCCTACCCAATTTTCATTTATAATTTCTAATCTGCTATGAGGAAAACAAATTACCTAGCTCATTACAATTGTGTACAAAGCATGAGTCAGTTAATACTGGATAAAGGCCAAAGGCTGTTCCTATGAACAAAGTGCATAAGCTTTAAGTGTGTGGACATTGTGACAAATATTTTAATGTCTAGAGATTTCTTTTTGCCTTTTTCTGTGTTTTCAGGTGTGTCCTGGAGAGATGAGGATGCTGGATACATGACCTCTGAATAAGTGAAGAATTACTGTCTGTGAATTCAGCTGAAAACTGGTATTTGAGTATGTATGCCTTATCTCAAAGGGACTAATTTATTTATTTTATTTTATTAAAACAGATGCCTATTGATTTATAATGTTCATTATTTATATCTATATTGTCAGTGTGTAATAATCAGATTGAGAAAATAATATATATAATTATTAATAATCTCCATAATTATTCTATTTCAATTCCACAGGACATATCAGAAAACTACACTTCACTATGTATTCCCATAGTAGGGAAACTCAATTTACCTCCTACCATATAAACTGAGAGATACCTTCACTTTGCTGGTTTATGATACTGGAGTGTCTCTAATCCTCAGTTAGAGATTTAAAATTTAGATTACTAATGCCATTGCTTTATGAACTAGAAAGGATAATATGAATTCAATTAAATGAATAGTGTCCACTGTGTGCAGGACACCCTGTGAGATTCTGGTGGAATACGAAGTTTCGATATTGTAATTGTTAATGTTATTAGTTATAGCATATGTTCTGTTACAATAGTTACAATATTAATAAATAAACCAAGTCTTGCAGCAGAGCTCCCCTTCCTAAAAGATGTTACAGATAGAAAGAAGTCAGGAAAACAATATATAAACCATGAGATATAAATATAATAAGTGAAATGATATGTTACCATGTATAAAAATATAATGTATATTACAATAATATAAATGAAAACAGTGAAAGGCAGCCGATCTCAGTTTAAATGTGATGACCAATACTGGTCCTAGTGAAGAAGTGATCATGTATATTTGCCTCCTCTCTAATTAGGTGGGAGGTTATGGCTACAGAATGGTGCACATATTGTCAATAGATTTTAATTAACAATGTCTTTCTGCTTACACAGGAAGGTTCTATGCTGGGATCGGGAGGGGGGTGAGGTGTATTAGGAAATGACTATGGGTAAAAGAAAAACATGTAAAATTAGTGCAAATGGAAGAAAAGTGCATTTAAAATGGGGACATGGTTGGGTTAATATTTCATATTATGTAAATACTTTAATGTTAAGAAATACTATATACGTATTTGCTCTTCACAACAACCCTGTGAGGAAAATCATAAAATGATCTGATCATATGGAGAGAGGTGTAAGGGACTTCTGAAGTCATCTGGTCCAAGTCCCTCATTTAACAGAAAAGTAAACTGAGGATCAAGTACTTGTCAAGTACTTTGCCCTAAATCACATGGCACTAAGTGAAGAGCTAAGACTCAAACCTAGGTCTTGGAATTTCAAATTCTGTGCCCTTTATACTATACTAGTGGTTCCCAATCCAATAGAAATTATAGAATGACAATCCTTGGTGCACATCTGGATTCTTAAACTTCTGGCTCTGCAGCCCCACAGGGCTCCATGGTCCATAAGATAAGAGCCATTCATTACATCCCTCTCCACAGATGTATAGAGCAGGACAATGATTTGCTCAAGGTCATACAGATATACCAGATCCCAGGATGACTTCTTTATTCCCTTTCCAATACTCTTTTCACCAAAGTCTTAACACAAAAGAGTTAAGCAGAGTTGGGGGTGTATACCCAAAGAGTGATATCTAAATCAATACCAGGATACTTGTATTCCAAGCCTCAAAGTGGACTGGAGTTTCCTCCTACACATGATAAGCCTGCACTGCTGTATTCTTTGTCTGGTCTCAGCTGTGGACTCCCAGTTCCTGCAGTCACCCCACCCACCCTTGGTGGTTTCCTGGATCACCACCCCTACACATACATACACACACACACACACACACACACACACACACAGAGTGGGTGACTTGTGCAGGACAAGACTTTGAGAAATAACTATGCTCCCAAGGGCAGGGGAGAACAGAGTGCTGGGTGCTAGGTGCTAATTTATAAGCCAAAGGGAGCTCTTCTAGCCTCAGATGCTTCCTAGTCTTGAGGATTTTGGTCACAATGTGAAATTGCCCAGGCCACTGAATGAAACAACCCAAATCCAGAGATTCTGTCTTTCAGCCAGGAGTTGCTATGAGCATGTTCAAAGGATCTTAAGGCATCCTGAGAAAGATCACAGAGTCTGAGGATCAGAAATTTAGTATTAAAAGGGATGTCTGAGGCACTGGAGTCAACCCCATCATTTTTAGAAGAGGAAACTGAAGTCCAGAGAAGTGAAATCATTTGTCCACGGTCACACACCTAGTAAGTGTCTGAGGCAGGATTCAAACTCATGTCCAAGTCTAATACTCAGTCAATATCTAGGAAAGTCATCACAGGACCAAGAATAAGGGAGTTCTCCAAACTGGGAGTGCTCTACTCTGGTCCATCACTTCATCACTACACAAGCTGAGTCACCACTGTGAACTTCCCAATATGTGTCTCAATTTCCTCATTGTAAAATTAAGGGGCTTGGGTGAGTGAGCTCTAAGTTCCCTTTCAATGCTGACATTCTACAATTCTATGCATCAATGATTCATTTGACAAATCATCTAAAAACTCTTTCTAGAACACCAGCCTCTTGTGCTATCCCAGGACTCTCAGGGCACATTTGAAGAACCTATAAATCCTTCTCTAAAAAGAAAGGCCAAACACTGGAGGACCTTCCTTTGTGCTCATTCTAGGAGATTACACAGGCACTAAAGGGAAGGAGTCAGCCAGGAGTCGCTCTCACATGACCTTCTAGACCAAAATCAAGACAAAGATGCGTCTGTGGTTGCAATGAGGGAAGAGGAAAAAGGGGAGACAAATTGAACTTTAGAGAGAAAATGGTGTTGGATCATTAATGAGAGAATGCTAGAACATCCTTAGAGATCACCTCATCAAAACCTTTCATTTTCCAGATAGCAGAACAATGGTCCAGAAAAGCAAAGGGGATTACATGATATCAATGGGTTTGTGTTCAGGGCAGAGGTAAGAAAAAGCTAGATAGAATGCTCTTGTTGAAATTCTCCTCGTTTTTTAGTTTAATGTTATCATTTGTTTTCCTTTTACATCCCTTGACTCTACCATGTATTTTCTCCTAAGGTCTGGCTTGCCCTGCCATCATTACAGGATATCTGGGAGACATCCTGTTACCAGAAGGCATGTCTCAAGAAAGGGATCCTCATTCAGGCGTGCCTGTTGAAGATTTTCAACATGAGAAGCTGTATGATCTCAATCAGTTACTTCATCTCTTTGTGCCTCAGTCTCACCTTCTGTAAAACATAGGTGATGCTGTAGGTCCCTTCCAGCTGTAACATCCTATAGCTCTGAGGACTCTAAGTTGCTCTCCCCAGCAGGATGCTAGATGTAAAACAAAGCAGCTCTAGGGACCACTGTACAGGCCAAGCGGAAGATTCTAAACCCTAACCCCTGCAAGTCATCCAGTATAGGGCAAAGGTCCCAGGCTGAGTGAGTGTGGATGGTGGGACACCTGCTGTCTCCTTCAATCCCCACTATCATTGATTCCAATTGGAAATCAACCAGAGTATCATGTTAGAATGCTAGTTTCAAAACAAAGCCGCTTCCAAATGATTTCCTGGGCCTCCCCAAAAGTCACATCACATAAAGTTACAGTAAAAAAGAGAGCAAAAGATAAGAAACAGCTTTAAAGCCCTTGTCCCCCAGAGTGGGCTGGGAACATGGCAATTTGACTCTGCATGAGTGTTCCAGCACCATCGCCCACCACACAGCTCCAGCCATGGGGCTGAAAGGAAGAAAATTATATCTGTCCCCAAGCACATGCTGGGAATTTGACTGAAGTTTTCTTTTTGGTTTGTTTGACTTCTTTGTAGATTGCAGGAAAGGTAAAAAGCAGTTTCACTGAATTTTTGAAGTTAAAGGGGAAGGAGAGAAGGAATGGGGCTAGCAGGCAAAGCCAGAATTCAAGTCTAACCTGTCACTGACGAGCTGTGGTACCTAGAACAAATTGAGTCCTTACTTCTCTGGGCTCACTTGCTACTCTGGCATAGCAGAAAATAACTTGGCTCCTATGGGAGCCAATGTTAGTGAACATTTTTTTTCCCAAAGGGCTTTAGGATTTGGGCATGCTCTGCCTCTACTGCTCAACATCCTGGCATCCTTGGATTTCTTCAAGATCCAGCTCAAACCCTACCTTCTGCATGTAGACATAAACAATACATAGAGATTATCTCTACTGTTGCAATAAAAAGCTCCTTGAGGGCAGGGATTATTTAATATTGGCAATCTGTATCTATAGTGTTTATATAGTGGCTATCTATGTAAGTAGTGTAGGTATTTAATAAATACTTGGTTAGTTTATAATTAGAGTCTCAGAAAGTTTCCAGAGGCTCAGACAAGTTAAATAGCTTGCCCATGGTCATGCTGCTCAGTTGGATTTGAACTAGGTCTCTCCAAGTATACTCCCAAGCTCTATCCTTGGCCTTCTTCTCTACGTTCTTATACATACCTCCCTTCGGTCTACTCTCTAAGAAGATGACTCCCAATTCTCTGTACCTAACCTCGTCACTTTCCCGAGTTCTAGTCTCATGTCACCAACCACCTAGTAGATATTCCAACTGAAATCATTCTCTTTCCCTCCACACCTCTTCCCTTCCGATCCTCCCTGTTTCAGTGGGGTGTCACTATCATACCAGTCTCTCAGGTTTGAAACTTGGTATTAACTTCAAGTCATTATTCCTCCTCATCCCATATATCAATCTACCAAAAAGTCAATTAATCACCTAATATGTGCCAGTTAGCTAGGTGGCTAAGTGGATAGCGAGCTGAGCCTGGAATCAAGAAAACCTAAGTTGAAATATGGCCTCAGACACTTACTAGCTTTGTGACCCTAGGCCAAGTCATTTACTCCTCTGTTTGCCTTAATCCACTGGAGAAGGAAATGGCAAACCACTCCAGTATCTTTGCCAAGAAAACCCCATGGACAGAATTGGCATGCTATGGTCCATGGGGGTCACAAAGAGTCAGACACGACTATACGACTGAGCAACAAATGTTGTTGAACAACAAATGTTAGTACAGGCACTATGCTAAGCATTGGAGATAGAAAAAGAGGCAGACAGTCCCTTCACTCAACCTGATCTGTTATCATATCTTGCAACTTCTACAACATCTCTTAAATTTGCCTTCTCAATGCTCACATAGCCACCACCCTAATTCATCTCTCATTTGGACTATTGCAATGGCCTTTTAATCTTGTCTCTCTGGTTTGAGTGTTTTCTAATTTTAAACCCAACTGGTATAGTTGTTTTCCTTAAGTCACTCCCTTACTCAATAAATTCCAGTGGTTCTCCATTGAATCTAGAATAAAATATCAATTCATCTACTTGATTTTTAAAGTTCTTCATCATCTGGCCCCAGCTTAACTCTAGCTTTATTATACTTTACTCCTCTTCCAGTTAAGTAAATCAACTTCAAGTTAATTTCAAGTTAAGTAAATTAAACAAAAAGGCATTTATTAGGACCATCCTGTGGAGAACAATACTAAAGTCTAAGAATATAAATACAAGTAGAAACACTGTCAGTTCCTGCTCTCAAGGAACTCACATTCTAGTAGAGGAAAATATTACATAAAAGGAAAGTGAAAAGAGTGGCTGATGGAATGGAGCACAGTCAGGAGTGGAGCCTAGGGAGGAGTGAAGTCATGGCTGGCCTGGATACTTTCCTTAAAACTGGAGCTCTGGAAGGATTTGACCAAACAAAAGATGGGGCCTCGGGGAGAGTGCGAATTAACAACCACAATGACAACAATAACATTTATATAATTGTTTTAAGATTTTAAAGTTTACAAAGTGTGTCATGTGTGAGAAGGCCAAAGGTTAAGCGAACTTTGAGATGAGAAGGCCACAAGGGCAGAGTGATTTTCCCAGGCAAGAAGTCTATAAGATGGAGAAAAGTTCAGTCAAATTGGCTATTCCTCATACACCACACTGCAACACTTCTACTTGAAGTCTTTCTGGATCTACCAACTGCTAGGGCTTTCTCTCCCTGGATTATTTCATATTTATTCTGTATGTATTCCATTAGAAGATAATTCCCTTGATGGTAAGGAATATTTCATTCTTATCTTTGTATCCCCAGTATGTAGCAGAGTGTCCTACACTAGTAGGCACTTAATAAATTTGAATAAATATTTAATTAAGATTTATCAATATTTAAAAATAAAATATTAATAGATGCCTATTGACTAATTCCTGACCCCAGTCCAGAAGTATATCTACTATGTCATACCTGAGTCTCTGCTTTATTTAGTCACCTAGAAAGTCTTTTTCCTTTCAGGGGTTCAAGGAAGGTGACTGAATTCCAAGTAATCCAGAGATTCCTACGGAGTCGGGTGATGTCCTAGCTGTTCTCCTCTTACTATTTAAGCCCTTACCTGTTTTGATTTCAAAAGATTTATGGAATGTAGTAGATTTATTACCTGATATGCATATTTAATGACTTCAAAGACAGTTCATAAATATACCATGCAACTTAGTGGTATTTAATGTTGTGCATTAATTAATGACTTTAAGCTATTCAGCATTAACTAATTTGAAAAATTTAATATAACATTTAATAAGACTAGTCAAGGCTTAATAAATTTCCATAGATTTATATGTCTTGTGAAATATTTCCTTCTCAAATAATATATGTGATACATAGGGGGAAGAGA
>CM053769.1:206072241-206092521 GCA_028658325.1 Potorous gilbertii | reverse complement strand
TAGGACTGTAACTAAAACTTGAAGGAAACCAAGGAAGCCATGATGCAAAGATGAATTCAGTGAGAGTTCCAGGCATGGGAAACAGACAGTGAAAGTGTTCAGAGTTGGTTGATGTGAGGAACACCAAGGAGAGGTCCAGAAGCAGGCAAGACTCCCTCTGGAAGTGGCATGGGTGACTGGAGGAAAGGGAGTCGACCAGTTACAATCGCCTGATTCACAGGACCTCAGAGAGGCACTCTAAGACAGCAACTCTGGCTAAGCAACAGCCTGCTAGGATTCATCTGCTCTCCCAGGAGATGAGGAGCCGCCAAGTATGTACATTTGTAATATGTTTTGAGCTATAAAAAGTCCCAGACAGGCAATCTCTCCAGTTTTCCCTCTTTCTGAGGAAACTAAACACTTAATTAGAACTTGAGAGTTGATTTTTACCCCAAAAAAGTAAAAGAAAAATGTTAATTTCTTATCATAGCTTGTATATGACAACTGACTCTCCATTTCTAGCTACCTAGATGCCCTCTGCCTCTGAAATGCAACTGATTTGATAGTCCCTATGCAAAAGTCAGGTCAAGTGACATAAACACAAATAAATAATGTAGCCTTCTATAATTTGTCCCCAAACAATTATCCAACCTTACCTCCCTCTATTTTCATTCACATACACTATAATTTATCAAACAGGTGTACTCACTGCTCCCCAAACTTCTCTTGTGCTTCTCTACTTCTGTTTTTGTTCATTCTAGTTCTTCTTGAGTAGAATGCTCATACCTACTCTGTAATTCTAACCCTTCATTCAAGGCTCAATTCAAGTATCATTGCTTCTATGATTTCCTTCCCTGATCTCAGAAATGATCCCTTTATCCTTTGATCTATCATATCACTTTCTCACTCTACCCTAGAATATATTAATTTATATATATACATATACATATATATATAGACACACACACACATATATATGTATATATATATATATATATACCTTACACTTACATAGACTGTAATATCCCTGTAAATATGATCTCCATTGGGTTTATAGTTCCTTTGGCATAGTAGGTGCTCAGTATATGTCTGTTGAATTGTTGAATGGATAAATGAGCAAGACCTTTTGCCTTGATTATGGCCCTAAATTAGGGCTGAATAAGTCCTACATTTCATGAGCAAGAGACATACTCAATAAATTCATTTCCATGGATTAACATCCTTTCCAAGGTAGAAGACTATCACTCAAGTAATTTGCCTTGAGATAGGATAAGTTGGAGACAATCAACACAAGTTTGGCACTAGAACTAAAGGAAAAAAGCAAAATTTATGAAAATGCTAATCTGATCTTCACAATAACCCTGGGAGGTAGGGGCTATAATATCCCCATTTTACAGATGAGTAAAGTGTGGCTTACAAACGTTAAATGATTTGCCCAGGATCACGTAGCTACTGAGTATCTGAGGCAGACTCAACTCGGATCTTCCTTACTCTACATCCAATATTATATATACTGCACCACCTACAGCATCAAAACCCCTCATTTTACAGGCAAAAGTCTTTTCTTGTTATGTGTCTGTATCAACCAGTGCACAATTTTTAACCATACAATTTATACATATGTGAGAAGCTATTTATCTATAAAAGAGTGGCCAACTTTATTAAGCAAAAAAAAAAAGGAGAAATGGACTTAATTCTCTACCATGGGGTATTAAGATTAGGCATAAAACCAATTTTTTCCCCTGATACCAGAATCAGTTGTTAATGGTCCAATATTCATTGTAACCATGGGTTACAATTTCATAACCAAGCAGTTGGAGAATATATAAAACAGTGGAGATTCTTTCAAATCCCATGAATCTTTGCCTCTATTCATTCTGAGATTGACAAGGGACTTTCTACAGGTCTTTTAATAATTTCTGGTTGCCAATGCAATATTTTAGGGAGGAGAGCACCTGGTAACATTGGAAACAAGCCCACTCTGTTCCCTGTGATTCATGTCATGGATGGATTCTATTTTTAATATAATTGAAATGAAATCACTATTGACAATACTTTGATGCCTATTTGCATCCATCATCTCTTCCTGTGTTGTTCCCTGAGTCACGAACACTTTGGATCCTTTGGAGACTGTAGTATTCCCTGACTTGCAGCTAGCATCACTGGGAGGACACATTAATACATCAAATATCTCTGAATTTATCAGTGTGAGACTGCTTTTCACTAATGCAAATCACAGTTCATCTATAACTTAGCAGAGGAATTTCAAGGAGTTACCTAAGGCTAATTAACACTAAGAAGTAATTTTCTCATGGTCTCATAGAATGGCGGAATTGGAATCCACATCTTCTTAATATTATACCATGATTTCTCTGGCAAGGAAATGAATAGTGCTTATGCCATGTCTGTGTAGACTCATCCAAAAACCTATAGGAATATCTTTAATACTCAGAAGCTGTTACAGAAGGAAGAAGAGGAAAGCAGAGGAAGGTACAAAAATAGTTCTATTTCCCAAGCTTTGAGATTCTGATGTACTCATAATTTCTTTAGTGTGGATATTCCTTTCCTTCACAGATGCAGATTGAAGCCTGTCCAAGCTGCATAGCATAGTAGATATGGCATGGATCTTGGATTCAGGAAGATACAAGTTCAAATCTCATCCTGGACATTTACTAGCTAAATGACCCTGGGCATTACCTTTCTGTGCCTCAAATTACTGTTCTGAAAACTCAAAGGACTGTTGTGCTCTGCAGCCTCTAAAGGTTAGCTCTAAATCAATAATCCTATGATTGCTCATCCTGTGCAGGACTTAGCCACATTTTCCCATAAATCCTCCAAAAGAGATTTGCTGGAGTACAAGAGGTCTTCAACTTGTACTATCCTAGAGGCCACAGAATTAAAGAATTGTAGACAGAACTGTAAGTGACCTCAGAGATCCTGTAGTCCAATTCCCCTGTTTTTCAGATTAGAAAATGGGCTCAGAAGGGTTAAATGACTTGGCCAAGGCCCATTTGGGTTGCACAGAACAAAACAGGAGTCCAAACCCAAGAGCTCTCCTTCTAAATCTAGGAGGCTACCCACTAT
Organism: Potorous gilbertii; assembly: GCA_028658325.1. NCBI lineage: Eukaryota > Metazoa > Chordata > Mammalia > Diprotodontia > Potoroidae > Potorous > Potorous gilbertii. The sequence continues at coordinate 206,089,458 of CM053769.1, read as the reverse complement.
ACCATATTGCTTCTTTCTTAGTACTCAGGCTCTCCATCTGTTCTCTCTCACTCTCTCTACACAAACAGCCTCCTCATTTTTCCTGCCATAAGTTTCCTTGATGATGTCTTTATCACTACTTCTTGCTGAAGTCATCACTGGCAATGTACTGCAGTTTCCTTATGCCCACCATGCTCTTTTCCATTGCCTTTTGAGTTACTTGTAACTGCAGTCCTCCCAAGATCACACCACCCCTTGATTCTTAGCCGAATATTCTAGTCTCACCAGGAGATTCTTACTGTTAAACAATGAGGCTTTTATAGCAGTGAGCAGTTTAGAATCATTGACTGACTGTACCTTACCTATCTACCAAGTAAATGTGACCCAGCCCACTCTCCTCCTCCTCCTCAATCCTAGCCTTTGGGTTCACTGTCCATCCACAGCACCTGTCCAGAGCACACACAGAGATGGGTTAATTTGACAGGATGCAAGTCAGTCCAGTTGCTTGTCAATGTCTTGGCAATATGGATATCTTTTCAACCTTTCCCAGAGAGCGTGAAAAACCATGTGATAATGCAATGCACAGCCCTATACTGGGTGTGAAAATATGCAGTATCCACACATCATTACACTTCCCAGGCAGAGAAACACAGCATACCTCAGAGCAGGAATCTGCAGCTACTAAGGTCCTTCCAGGTTGGGCTTCTGTAAGTCAGACACACCTATGTTGCTATATCAGGCCTGACTCTTTCTCACTAGCATAGTCTAAAGCTGAAAATGCTGCACTGATCTTCATGAATTGCTCTCATTGGGGGAGGAGGAAGGGAGAGATATCTCTTTCCCCTCTGTATAGACAGAGGGGTTCTTACATGTAGTCATAATACCCAGGTATTTCCTAAGCCAAGTCTGGTCTAGGAGCACAGCCAAGGAGATTGAAGGGGAAAGGAAGGCAGATTTGAATGGGAATTGAGATTATAATCACATTTATTTGGCTATAGTGCTCTGTGGCTACATACACACATACACACACACACACAGTACCCCCACAGAGCTCAATTTTTTTCATATTAATTTCCAGGCACAACATTATTTTATTTTCATATCAATTTTCTGCCAGGTAGTCAGGCAGGCAGTCACTGAGGTTTTAGCATCTAAAAGGGTCAAGTACGTGGGCCAGTTCCCATAAGAAGTCAGATGGAAGGCAGAAGTTCTACATGAAGCAGGTTATAGCTGCTCCCCTTCTAGTTCAACCTAGGGAAAAGTACAGAAGGAACAAGTTATACCTACAAGTGAGACCAAATATTTTGAGTTAGTCAATTCTGCAGAAGCGTTATGAAGGGAGGATTCTTTTCCTTTCTTTTGTTAGGATTTCTAGATCCTTTCCTCATAAAAGAACTGAGTTCAGTGATTCCTACCCTCAACCCCACCAGCCACCATTCCCTAGGGCTGAACCAACCTTCCTTTCATTAGGGGTGTATATAATAGCCTGTAAATTACAATGAGTGAATACCACTGTGGATTGCAGATCTGAGACTTCTCTAGCAAGCAAAAGCAATGATGATAGAAAAGAAGAAGAGATCCAGCTACTTCCTGGTGGAAGAGCTCAGAATCTACTCCAAGTTTGGGAAAGTCTTATAAGTATCGGGGTACTGTCCTCTGGAGCTGCCCATCGAACTCACACACCGATGCAAAAAGAAGGGGTAGCAGGAAGGGATCTGTACTGTATTGAGCTAATATTATCACTGCTCAGGGGACCTGCTGCTAGGAATGAGCATTTGCCTGAAGCAAGAGGGCATTTTCAGTTCTCCCTAAGGTATTTGTTTTGGGAAAGTCAATGTGAAAAGACCTGCAGAAAGAAGAGTACCTTGTTTACCAGTCAGGCAGATGAATGACATGACCCATCAGCCAGATCCAGAGTGTGCTGTCATGTGTCTACTTAACAAAATGCTGACAAAGTCTTTTCTGTTCACCTTTCTCTGTGGGGAGGGCTCCAAGCTGCCTTGCTCACTGCTCCTTCCCTCAACTCTATTGCTAGCAAGCTATATGGGAGGTCTCAGCAGGGTCTGAACCTGTCTGGACCAACACTGCCATGAGGTCAGAAGTCCTAGCTCCCCCTTCCTTGAAACATGCTGCCCTTAGTTGGCAGACTTTTTTTTTTTTAGAAGAACAAGAGAACCCAAAGAAAAAAAGAAAAAAATGAATCAAAGTCTCAGCCTGTCTATGAGGAGTCTGCCTGCTGGGACATGACCCAGCCTTTTCTCCTCCTTGACTGTGATGCTACCCTTTAAGGCTCCCAGCTCCCTGAATGGCATCCCTTGCCTGGGTAGAAGGGCTCTCATGGTAATGCTATAACCACAGAGCCTCTGAGGTCAGGAAGTCAGCTGAAGTGGATTCTAGTCTTGATCCAGCTCACCAGGGCACTGGCTGTAATGAGAGTGATGGGGATGGCAACAAGAACGAGGATGATATCTTAGGTCTGTCCAGGACTTTAAAATCTAAGGGGCATTGTTTTTCATACCTTATCTATGAAATCCTCACACCAGCTCTGTAAGTTGGGGAGGCTATTTTCTCTATTAGAGAACTGAGGCTCACAGAAACTAAAGGGGACCTAGTTGCCCTCGATGAATTCAGGATACCAGGCCCCATGAAACAACATGCCAAGGTGATCAAAGAATTGTCCATCACTGAGCTAAGTAACTGAGACAGTGATCTTTGAAAGACTGTAAGAGGTCCTAGAAAATGAATAGGTCATGTCAGATTAACTTCATTTGCATTTTTGGGGTCAGGGGTTATAGGTCCAGTAGAGGAGGGGAATGCTATAGTTTGTCTAGGTATTTGCAAAAAAATGGATAATGTCCTTTAAATTTTGTTAATTTATTTATTGGTATCTATTGTTCCTTTAAAAAAAACTAGAGAGAGTAAAGATGAAGGCAAACAAGGTGGATAGAGAAAAATGATTTTACCTGATCCTATACCACTTACCTTGGTCACACAGTAGGGACATGCCATAGAGATAGATATAGACCTTAGAGAGAGGTAGAAGAGATAAATGAATGAAAGAATTAATAGGTATCAATAAGCACTTATTGTGTTTCAAGTACTATCCTAAGTTCTGGGAATATAAACAAAAATAGTTAGCCTGTCTTTGACCTCATGGAGCTCCTGCTATGGGCAGGGGCCAAACCATACAAAAGAAAGTTGAGCTGTAGGATGGACAGGAAAAGTTCATAATTCTTAAAGGCAGATGGTAAAGTCCATGGGGTCTTATAGAACCAAGTAAGATGAGAGATAGTAAAGCCTGGAGGATCTAAGTTGGCAGTGGCAAGTCAAAAGTCAAGGACTGATGGCTCTCTTTCTAGTCAGAAGGAATAGAATTGATGACTCACTTCATTCAAGTTAGATAAGCAAATAACCCACATGGATTCTGGGTTGTTGAAACCCAGAGGGTGCAAGAAAAGGGCATAAAACTATGAACTATAGACAGGAGACCTTTAGAAGAAGGAGAAGACCAGATAATTATCACAATTCCCATGGCAATAGAAGCAAATAGTTTCAGTTGTATGACAAAAGGAGAAGGTACCTGTCCATTGACTTTCTCTCTTTTTCTTTCATCCAGACTTTAACAGTGCTCACCTACCAAAAAAACCCCAATGACTCCCTGTCACATCCAACTTCAAATACAAAATTATTTAGCATTCAAAGCTATTAATAACCTAGCCCCTCCTTAGACTTTTTCTGTCTTCCTACACTTTATTCTCCACCACAGTCTTTGATCTAATGATACTTGGTGTCTGTTCCACAGACAAGACACTTCATCTCTCAGCTTTGGGTATTTTCTCTTGTTGCTGTTGTACAGCTGACCCTTCATGACCCCATCAGGAGTTTTCTTGGGAAAGATACTGGAGTGGTTTGCCATTTCCTTCTCCAGCTCATTTTACATATGAGGAAACTGAGGCAAACAGGGTGAAGTGACTTGCCTTGGGCATATTTATCTCGTGTCTATGCCTAGTATACTCTGCTTCTTCATCTCCCACCTATTGGCTTCCCTGACTTCGAGTCACAGTTAAAAATCTCATCTTCTACAGAAAGACTTTCCCAATCCCTCTTGATTCTAGTGCCTTCCTTTTGTTAATAATTTCCTATTTATTCTGCATATGACTTGTCCATGCATGTTTTTTTGCTTCTTGTCTCTCCCATTATATTATGAACTTCTTGAGGACAGGGACTATCTTTTACCTCTTTTTGTACTCCCAACACTTAGCACCCTTTAACAAAGGTTTATTGACTGACTAACTGACATCAAATGCACAATACTGAACAATAACATTGGGCTCTCCCAGTTACCAGGAAATATCCAAGAGGCCTCACCACCATGATTCAATAATATACATGCTACCAGTATGGATAAGCCGCTGATCAGGAGAAAGTTTGGAATTGCTATAGAGGGGTGGTTTAATAAGAAAGGGTATTATATACATTTCACATGACCAATGGAAAACTGGAAGTTGAAGAAGTGGAAAAAAGTGACTAAAAGAAAATTTATTTGGCCTAATTGAGAAAAAGATTATACAATCATTATAGTGGGCTGGGTAGATGGAACATAGGACCTAGAGTCAAGAAGACTTAAGTTCAGATTTGCTCAGTTGCCAAGTCTCATCCACCCTATCTCCTCAACAGCTTTTGAATGCAACTCCTTCTCTGTACTAACATTGCCACCATATTGGTTTAGGTCCTTCTCCATCATCTCATATCTAGATGACTGTAACAGCCTTTACTCTCTCCACATTACAATCCATGTTTTGGACAGCTACAAAAATAATCTTCCTAATATATGTCTGATCATATCATACCCCTATTCAAAGACTTTCACTAGCTTCTTATTAGCCATAGGATTTGTTACAAACTCCTTACCCCAACACACACACACACAATCTTGGCTCTAACATATTTTTCCTTCATTTCACATTATTCCTTTTCATGCATTCTATGTTAGAGCTAAATAGAAGTGCTAGATGTTTTATCCTATACTCTCCTTTTTCCACTATGACCGTTCTCCAGGCTTGGAATGCATGCCCTTCTTATTTGAGGAAGGTAGGTAGAACAACAATTAAAGCACTGGACTAGGAGTCAGGAAGACTGAGTTCAAATCCAGCCTCAGACATTTTCTATCTATATTGTCCCTGGACAACATAGTCACTTAACCTCTGTCTGCCTCAGTTTCCTCAACTGTAAAATGGGGATGGTATTGCCAACCTTTAAGAGTTGTTATGAGAGTCAAATGAGATATTTGTAAATCAATTACCTGACATTTAGTAGGCATGACATAAATGCTTATTATCTTCCCTTCCCTTTCTACATGTTGAAACCCTTCTCTCCTTTCCATATCCAACTCAGAAGTCCTCCTTGATGAAGTCTTCTCTGATTACCCCTATATGAATAGGATCTCTCCCTCATTACATTTTCTTAGAGTCTTTTATTTTTTTCTTCTTCCCTAATACATTTTACTTCATGTTTTTTTGTTACATCACATTATTAGATTATATACTCTTTGAGGGTAAGGACTATAAGAGTTGCCACTTTTGTGTATCCACAACCTTGCATAGTATCTTTTGCATAGTAACCATTTTTAAAAAATATGTGCTGAATTCAAGTGAGAAAGGGAACAATATCTAGGAATAAGGAGACCCAAATTATCATAACTAACTTACTGTATGACCTGAAGTAAATTATCACCCTGCTATGAGATCTCCTTGAAATGTTGATTAGTGTAATGATACTTATCCCTCCCTCATTTATAATAATATAAACAAGAAAAATAATAGCTTATGCATTTCTAAGCTATTATTCCAACTGTCACCATGCACTTTACATATGTTGCCTCATTTGAACCTCACAAGATCTTTTCTGATCTCTGAAGCAAAGAAGGATCAGGTTTAGTTAGTACTTAGAGGGGAGATTGCTAAACAATACTGTGTACTGTAGGATTTTTACCTTTTAGAGGCAATGGGATAAAAGATATGGTATGGAATTTGGAGTCAAAAAGAACTGTGTACCAATCCTACCTGTTAGCTGTGTAATCCTGAGAAAATCACTTAACCTTTCTGTCCCTCAGTTTCCTCATCTGTAATACTAGGGGGCTGAATTCAGTGGTTTCTAAGATTCCTTGCAGCTCTAAAATCTGTAATACTGTGAGCCTTATGGGGTAGGCAGAGCAGGAATTGTAATTGCCATTTTTCAACTTGAGAAACTAAGGTTCAGTGAAACTAAGGTTAAGTGATATGCATGGTCACAGCTTTTAAATAGAGAAGCCAGTACTCCAACTTAGATATTATTCAAGTGCTCTGCATTTTATTTCATTTTATTTTATTAGAATCAGGTATGAGAGTGGGTAGGAATGACATCTGGAGTTCATTTAATTTCAAGAGACCATAGAAATCTTTTAATCAAAAGGATCATGAGTTAGTGTGGAATAGCTGCTGTCCATTGTACCATGACAACCTGGTTTATCAGCAAAAGCTTTCCAAAGTGCTAGCTAACAGACTTGTGCTGGGTTGTTGTCCATGGTGCTGAATCACTGCAACCTGAGGTTTGTTAATGGAAGATTGAATTTAGAAGTATAAGATCATATATTTCTAAGCTGTAAGAGACCTTAGAGGCCATCTTATCCAACTCCCTTCATTTTACAGATAAGGATACAGAAAGGTTAATTGACTTTCCTGAAGTTACACAGTTAGTTGATATCAGTGCAGGATTTGAACCAAGACTTCTAATTCAACATTTATTAAGCATTTATTATGTGTAAGGGGCTAGGAATTCAGAGATGAAATAAGACAAATTTTATGTGATAGTTGCTGATCCTGGTGTTTCTCATCTTAAGTAGTAAATTTTCCAGTGGCAAATGTTCCTGGAGTATTTGTTTTGCTTTTACTTTCAAATGCCAGTTTGATTCTGGTTCATTCTGGTTTAGCCCTAGGGAACCTGGACCTCTTGGTGCCATTTCTGTCCACAGGAGAGGATGAATTGATTCCAAAATTAATGAACAATCAAATAACTTTTGAGAATTTTGAGTTCATCTAATCTTCTACCTGAAATAAGATTAATATAGTTTAACAGAAAGAACACTTAATTTGGAGTCAGAAGGTATATATTTGAAGCTCAGTCCTTTCATTCACTAAATATGTAACCTTGAGCTAATAAGTTTTCTGTGCCTCAATGTCCTCATCTACAAAATGAGGGAGGGAAGAGACCAGAAGACATCTAAGGCCCCTTCTAACTCTAAATCTACAAGTCTATGAACAATCTAGGACAGCTAACCCCTGTCTGGAAGGTATATGTGATGGGGAATATTCTTCCTGATACAATCCAGTTCTTTGTTGGACTATATATGTTGGAAAGTTCTTCCTAATACTGAGATAAATCTGCCTCCCTATAATTTGTACCCACTGATCCATGGTACAGTCTTTGCACTCACAAAGCAGAATAAGTCTTCCCTTCCTCTAACATGATAGTCCTTCAAATAGTTTAGAATTTAAAAATTTAGGATTAATTAAAATTATATAATTTACATATAATATACGTATTATGTATAAATCTATAATATATATTATATAATTAAAATAAATTCAATTAATTATTAAAATAATTAATAAAAATTAAAAAAAATTAAAACACCACAATCGCCATTCCTTTTAATCCCCAATTTCCCATCCCCAGCAAAAATTTTCTTTTCTGCAGGGATAAAGAGCTTCAGGATTTTGTTGTTGTCTTCAACAAATTTAATGAACAAAACAATTTAACAAATTTTTTGTCACAGTTTCAAGTTGTCTCCTGATCATCTTACTGAGACATAACAAAAGTTTTTCCAATGTACTCCTAAAATATGGTACAAAAAATATTCCATTCATATTCTAAGAAAGACTATGGTGGGAGAACATCATCCTCTAGACTCTTTGCTTATTAATGTATTCTAAATTCACATGAACTTCTCTAGCATTCACATTCCAGTTGACTCATATTGAATTTACAGTTCACTAAAATCCCTGGTCTTTTTTTCATAAGGACTACTGTCAAGTCACATCTTCCCTATACTTCTTGTACTTGTTCGGTTAATTTTTAAACCCAAGTGCAGAGTTTTGCATTTGCCTTTCTAAATTTTATCTTGATTTGGCTCATTGTTGCAACCTACTGAGATCTTTTCCCCATTTATTTCCCCTAGTTTGATGGCATGCATTAATCACAAGATCATAAGATTTAAAATTCACAGAAACCTCAGAAATCATCTAGTCTCATGTTTTTCTACAGAAAATGCTCAGAAAAGTGACAAGATTCTTTCCTCAGTACCCAGTAAGAAAGCAAGGATTTGAATTCAGTTCTTCTGTCTCCTCATCCAGTGTTCTTTTCCACTATACCATGCTGTCACCTATCAAATGATGCTACTTCTCTGTTTCTATCCTAAGTACTGATTAAAACAGCAGCAACAACAATAACATCGTAATGAGACAGAACTAAAGGTAGAATGCTACCATAAGAGACTCCCAGGCTGACATTGATATATTAACCAACACTCTTTGAGTGAGGTCATTCAATCCCTTATGAATTCACCTAACTCCACTATTCCAAATCACTTCTTTCCATCTTGTCCACATGACAGTATGACAGTCTCTCTCACATTCCTTCCAAAAATACAGGTATACTATGTTTGTGACACTTCTCTAATTTTCTAGTCAAGTAACACTGCCAAAAAAGGAAATTAGAGTGTCATGATTTATGGGTTATTGTAGAACCCATACTGGCTCAGAGTGATCATCACTTATCTTTAATGCTCATCAACCATCCTTTTAATAATATGTTCTAGATTTTTTCCAGGGATAATGTTAATTCACCAATTTATAAATATGTTTTGTGAAATATCTTTTTAAAAAATTTCTAGGTATTAAGATTTGCTCAAGGCTTATCCAAGAAGTTCATAGTTATCTGACTTATCAAAGATAGAAATCCCAAAGTCAGCACAACTGCTCAGATTAATTCCAGAATCAACTCTAATTTTACAGGGATGCATCATATTAGAAATGATCCAAGGTCAAATGAGGACACTGAGAGTCCTTATGAACCAAATTGAACTCTTTCAAGTCTTTTCAAATGGTGCCTATCATTCTAAGCTAGGGCTAAAATTAAACCAGGTATTTTTCTCTCTGAGAGACCCAGGAAAGTTCCAAGACCTTGTGGTATGTATGTCTGTCCACCTGTCTATCTTTGTCCCACTTTCTCTCTTTTATTTCTCCATACTATTCCTACCAGAGGGTGATCTTTCTACAACTGCCATTTTACTTCTGACCACACATCCAGTCCCTAAGAGTTTCAAATACATCTCCTTCTAAAGGGCAGGATGATATAATAGGCAGAATACTGTCTCAGAAACCAGAACTACAAAATCCAATTCTCATCCTGTTCAGATCCTATTTCTCTCCTTTTAGCTTCTCTGTCTGTAAACAGAGGGTTAATAGCTGATGTCATAAAACAGCCATGTGATAGGTGCAGTAAGGAACAGAAAATTATGCAGGGGCCTTACCTAGAGAACTCCATGATCTAAACACTGAGAAGTCTGAGCTCTTCAGAGAAATGTGATCTATTAATAGAAAGGCGATGGTATTCCTATGATATTGCCTGTTGTTCAGTTGTCAATTACTTTGAGATAAGACAGTAAAGCATCCAGGTATTAAGGTTGCAAAGTTAAAGAAATACAACTATAGAGAGACAGACAATCAAACCAACAGACTTCTAGCAGTTATACATACTGTAACTGGAAGCATCAGAAATATGATATAAAGACACTTCCATAATCCAAGTTCTCTGATATTATACACCAAAACAAGTAAAGGTACCATTGCAGGACTATGTCAGAGCTGTTCACAGGATGCTAGCCAATCAATCAAGGGTAAGATCTTTCTGGAAGAAGTCTGTGTAGAAGGAGATTTTTTTTGGTGGGGGTTGGGCAGCATGGCTGATAAAAGATATTCAAGAATTGTGGTGGGGAACCAGAACCAAGGAATCCGGACATGGAGGAAATAGTTGTAGCCCAAATAATTGTGTGGGAAAAGGCAGAGAGGGTGTCATTATGTCCAGTCAGGAGTATTCAGAGGTGAAGAAACAGGAGTAGAGACAAAATTTTAAAAAATCAAAGTACAAGTGACTTAGTCATAGTAGGATTTCAAGATTCAGTCTCTGGAAATGCCAGGGGCCTAATTTGTATGCCCAGCATTTAGTCTTCTTTGGGTGTTCTTATGTGCAAACACCCTCTCTCTCTCTGCATGCAAGTGCTTCCTGCAATCCTCAGTGACTGCCAGCAGTGGGGCTCAGAAGTCTAATAATCCCAGGGTCACATTTTTTACTTGTCCTTTGCAGTCATTGCCCAGATTCAGGAGGCCAGATGTGATCATCTTAATTATTTTTCATCACAGTATGTTTTATGTGGCTGGTGGGAACCTCTAGGGTTGATCTTTCAAATAAAAAAAATAAGCTTATGAGTCTTAAAGGGTATACCCTACACCAAAGAGACATACACTTAAGCAGAACTGGGATCTAGTAATAAGAATATGAGGGAGGACTCTGGGGTTAAATTCTGAACCAGTAGGTGATTTTTGGAGAAGTCACATGGGTTTCTTTAGCCTTATAGTCAAACAGGGTGCATGCCATGAAAGATGGGCATTCAGTGTGTTGAAAGATAGATGTCTGTCTTTCACTAAACATGCACAAAATGTGTCACATTCCTAAGTGCCCTTGGGGGAACATGGTCAAATGGAAGAAGGATCCCAGGGACCTCCAGCCCTGACACCCCCAATGACCTCACTAAATGCTGTTGACCTTCCAGCTGAACTATGACAGCATACAAAATGGATAACAACAGCCAAAGAATAGGATATGTCACAATTTCCCAGTGACCCTGTATCCTTCACATTCCTGTTTTAAAAAATCTGAATCTGAGCTCCTCCTCTAGGTGGAGAGAGGGAAGGAGAGCAAGCTGGTAGGAAACGGGGACAAAATTATGAAAATGTGTGTGTGTGTGTGTGTGTGTGTGTGTGTGTGTCTGTTTGTAGTGGCTAAAATGGAAAAGGGAGAAGGGATCCTTGCTATTTTAAGGACAAGCTTCAGTAGTAAAGTAATCTCCTGAGTGATGCTGCTTTCTGGCTCTGTGCCCCCAAGTCCAGAAGAAACTGTGGTGCTTTCAATTCCAGTCACATTGAATGCTTCTTACCAACCTATCCATCTTAATCAGCACCTACCACTTGCAAGCAGTACCACTGTAGCCAGAAAGGAGGGGAGGAAGGAAGGAGGCCGTGAGGGCAGTGGTGAGAGGTGACATCACAGAGGGAAGGAATCAGAGTGTGGGGCCTGGAAAGGTGGTGCAATGAGGGCTGGGAGGAGGGGGTGAGGGATATAGGCCTCAGCTAGCTCCCTTGCCTCTGCTCCATTAACTAGGAGTGAATGCTTCCCTCCCACACTGTTTCCTCTGCCAGGAGGGAAGGAAAAAAGGACAGCTGGCACCAGAGTCTTGGGCTGGCCAGGGATGGACATACTGCAATGCTCAGTGGTCCATGAAACTGTCACACTCACAGCTGAAGCTCTTTGTACAAAGGTAGAGGACAGTCTGAAGGAAGGGCTCTCTGAACTCCTCTGGTCTCAACTGCCCTTCTTCTGAGTCTAGCTGCCCATCCCCCAGCCACACCACCTCCCTACTCTGCTTTTATCCCCTTGCCTGCAATCTACTTAGCCCTATATTGTTTTGGAGAGCCAGATGATCCAAAAAAGTCCATGCCATCCATGACAAAGGGAGGGGAGAGGGCACAGCAAGGCGGACAAATCTTGTTAAAATAATCCCAAACAAATCTCACTCACTGTCACATCTTCTTTGATTCTTGTTTTGGTCTGGACATGAAAGGTAAAAGTCACGGTTGAGTAAGGCGAGCCTAGCACTAGCCACTGAGCTGATTTCAATTCAATAAATAGAACTTTCTGGGGAGAAAAAATGAAGTGAACTACTTTATGAGGTAATGAGCCTCCTGTCACTGGAGATGTACAAGCAGAAGCTGGACAATAACTTGTCAAGAATGTTAGAGAAGGAATTCATGCTTCAGAGGGTTGAACCAGATGATCTCCAAGGTCATTCCAGCATAGAAACCTATGGTTCTGTATTTGCTGTAACTCTTCAATTCACCCCTCATGTTTTGGTAATGGTTAAGATGCAAGAAAACATTCTCTAACTTTGTGATAGATAGATAGATTTGTGTGTGTATAGATAGATATAGATATAGATGTGTGTATGCATATAGATGCACATATATACATGTATACACATACATATGTATATGTACATATGCATACATATATATATGTATATCACTCATCAAATGAATAACCTTCCAGAATCTTCTCTTGGTATCTTCCTATTAAAACAGAGCAAAGAGGTACTCCTCGTTGTACTCAGATCCCTCTCTCACCACCTCTACCCTCATCCCTACAGAGATGAGTATAAATCCTTTCCCATCTCCAGAGCAAGATCTGCAGCCTCCTAAGGACCCTGAGAAGGTAAAAGGATATTATGCTATAAAACACTTCAGCACAAACTACTCTGCCTTTCACAACGTGTTCTTTCCCCTTTCTTCTTCCACAATCATAGGGTGTCAGAGCTGGAAAGGCTCATCAAGATCCGTCCTAATGGCCCCATTATACAGATGAGAAAGCAGAGACCTAGAGAGAAGAAATGACTTGTCCAAAGCCACAAAACTAGTCGGGGGCAATCAGTTGAATAGCAAACATACAGTAGATGCTATGGAGCCATGCCCTACGCTAGGCAATGGGTATATGAGGACAAAAATAGCTCTTGCTCCCAAGATACTTACTTACATTCCATCAGGGGAGACATCATGTACATATAAAAATATACACAACAATAAATAGAGTAAATACAAAGGAAGGGAAAGGACTAGTAGTTGGGGGGGCAGTCAGGAAATACTCCCTGTAGAAGGTGGTACTTGAGTCTTGAAGGAGGTGAGGGATGCTAAGAGGTGCAAGTAAGGAACAAGTGCATTCCAGCTATGGGAAATAGCCCATGCAAAGGTCTGAAGATGGAAGGGGTATCAGATGTGAGCAACAGCAAGAGGGGCAGCTTGCCTGACTACAGAATGTGAAAACGGCAATAATGTATAATGAAACAGAAAAGGTAGGCTGAAGCCAGGTTGTGAAGGGCTTTAAAAGACAAAGCTAAATATTTATGTTACATGTATTTATATCTATTTATCTATTGATAAATACACACACACATATATACATATTACTATATGCCAGGCACAGTGCTATGCACTTTACAAATATTATCTCACTTGACCCTAGCAACAACCTTGGTAGGTAAGTGCTGTTATCATCATCCCCATTCTATAGCTGAGGAAAACTGAAGCAGATGGGCTAATTGACTTTGAGGATCACACATTAAGTGTCTGAGCAGATGTGAACTCAAGTCTTCCTGACTCCAGGCCCAGTGTTCTATCCACTGCACCATCCAGGTTCCTCTAAGGAAAAAAAATGAAAGATATCTAGGCAGTGCTTCCCAAGCTGTAGGTCACAACCCCATATGAGGTCACAAAAAATTTGGCAACAGTAAATGTGTAATGACCAAAAATTAATTCAAAATCAAATGTGTAATGAATTCAAGGTATTTCTGGCAGCACTTGCCATGTTGCATCACACCATTTCACTGCAGTCTTGGTTCTGAACACACAGCATGCACACTTTGCACCGCACATGCTGGCATGCCACACAATGCCAACAAATGCTGCCAAAACAGGAAAAGGGCTCATGAGTGGGAAAAGTTTAAGAAACCCTGATCTAGAGAATGCAGTGGAATGGAAAGACATTTAAGGTAGGGAGACTAATTAGGTGGCATTGCAATTCAGGCAAGAGGGGATAAGAACCTGACCCAAGGTGATAGCTATGTGAATAGTGAAAAGAGGGCAGAAGTGAGAAACGTCATGGAAGCAGAAATGGCAAAATGCGGCAACTCATGGGAATGTGTGTGTAGGAGGTAATTAAGGATATTGAGGAATTGAAGGTAATTCTGAAATTGTTCTAGAAGACTGGGAGGATGGTGGTGCTTTTGACAGAAATGGGACAATTCAGAAGAGAAGTGGGTTTAGGGGAAAAGATAAAAGCTCTGTTTGGAATATGTCATATTTGAGATGTTTAAGAGCTATCCAGGTTGAAATGTCAACAGGCAGTTAGTGATGTGGCACCAGAGTTTAGGAAAGAGACTGGGACTGGATAAAAAGAGTTTAGAATTATATGAATAGAGATAACAATTAAGTGAGAAATGATGAGGCTACCAAGTGAGAGAATGGAGAGAGAGAAAATAAGGGGCCCAGAAGAGAGATTTAGAGGTTCAACCACAATTAAAGGTCATGATATGAAGAATGATTGACCAGAGAAGACTAAGAAGGTCTTCTAGCTAGGTCAGATAGCTAGGAAGAGAACAGAGAGAGTAGTATTAGAAAAACCCAAAGAAGAGAGTATCCATGAGGAAAAGGTGGTCAATAGCATCAAATGCTCAGAGACATCAAGAAGATGAAAACTGGAGATCATCAGATTTGGAAATTAAAAGATCAAGGGTAAATTTCACAAAGAGCCATTCCCCTAAATGATCAATTTACAAAGGACATAAAAACCTTTCAAAAGAAGAAATGTAAACTATCAATGAGCAAAAACATACTCCAAATCATGATTTTTTCTTTTTCTTTTTCTTTTCATTCTGTATTAAAACCATAGAGACTTTTAATATTTTTTCAGATCCAAATTCTTTCCCTAGAAAACCTAGTATTATTACTTGGTCAAAGGATATATACAGTTTAATAACTTCTTGAGCATAGTTTCAAGTTCCTTTCGAGAATGGTTAGACTAGTTCACAGATTCACCAATAATGTATTAGTGTACCTGTTTTTCCATTTCCCCTCCAGCATTTGTCATTTCCTGGTTTTGTCACATCTTAATCAATTTGACCTGTGTGAGGTTGTACTTCAGGGCTGTTTTAATTTGCATTTCTCTGTTTAATAGCGATTTTTAGCCATTATGTTGGGCTCATTGTTGAATGCCTATGAAATCTAGATGATACACCAGCACCATGCCAGGAAACTGAACTGCTTTCATATGAATAATCTTAGGAAGATTCTGAAGATCACCTGGCAAGAGGCAGAGGACACTGAAGTATTTTCTCTAGCTAAACTGCCAAGCATTCAAAAATCTGCTGCAGAGAGTGCAATTCCAATGGACTGGCCACATTATTTTAATGCCAAATGTACATTTATCTAAAAGACTATTTTTTGGAAAACTCATACAAGGCAGGACTCACATGGTGGTCAGAAGAACCAATAAAAGGACACTCTCAAGAAGAACTGAAGAACTTGGGAATCAATTTTATAACAAGGGAGACATTAGCAAAGGACCATTCAGCATGGCATGGCCAGATCAAAGAAGGTACTGTGCTGTATGAGTGAAACAGAATTGTAGTAGCTCAAAATAAACATGAGAGTTACAAATTTAGAGACATCTCCACTCCAAATGTTCATAAAGGCTATTTGTGCATGACTAGTGGTAGAGTCTTCTGAGTCTATATTAGTCTGATCATCCACAGTTGGACACAATGTACCTTGATGCCAACATAGTGATATCATTTTGGTCCTCTTCAAGAACAAAGGACAGCAACCTAAAATTTAAATTTCCTTAACTTTAAATTTTATTACTCTCTCCTTTGATTTTAAGGATTTATATTTTGGTATTATGTTGGGAGTTTTTAATTTGTTATTTTTCTAATTTTTATAGTTGCCTGTCTAATTTACTGATCTGTTCTTTCTTTTATTGATGTAAGTATTTAGAGATATAAATTTTCCTTAATTAGTGCTTTGGCTGCATCCCTCAAATTTTGAGATATTGTTTCAATGTCATTATCTTTGATGAAATTATTGCTTCTATGATTTGTCCTTTGACCTCCTCATTCTTTAGGATTAGGTTTAGTTTCTAATTAATTTTTAACCTATGCTTCAAAGGCACTTTATTGAATGTAATTCTTATCGTATTATGGTCTCAAAAAGGGATGCATTTAGTATGTCTACTTTTCTGCATTTGTTTCTGAGGATTTTATACCCTGAAATATGATGTAATGGTACTATGCACAGCCTAGAAACAAGTATATTCCTTCCTATTCCTATTTAATAATCTCCAGAGGTCTATCATATCTAACTTTTCTAAAATTCTATTTATCCTTTCTTATGTTTTTTTGTCCTTATTGTGTGTGTGTTTATTTTTAAGGTCTGAGAAGCATGAATTGAGATCCCTCACTAATACAATTTCATTGTCTATTTCCTTCCTCAACTCATTTAACTTCCATTTAAGAATTTGGATATTATGTCATTTGATGAATGTATGTTCAACATTGATTTTAATTCATTGTCTATGCTACCTTTTAGCAAAATGTAGTTTCCTGCCTTATCTCTTTTAATTGAGTCTATTTTTGCTTTTACTTTGTTTGAGATCATAATTGTCAACCTTGGCCTTTTTTATTTCTGAAGTATAATAGATTTGCTCTAGCCCTTTATTTTAACTCTTTATGTGTCCTTCTGTTTCAGGTAGGTTTCTTGTAAACAATGTATTGTTGGATTCTAGTTTCTAATTCATTCTGTTATCCTCTGCTACTTTATGGGCGGGTTCATCCTATTCATATGCATGATTATAATTGTTTAGTGTGTATTTCCCTTCATTTTATTCTCTTATACTTATCCTTCTCTTTTTTACCTTATCTCCTCCTCAAGAGTCTCTTTTGCTTCTGATAGTTGCCTCTCTTCATCTACCTTCCCTCTTCCTCTCCCCCACCTCTTTTATTTTGATCCCTTTCCTTAAGAGTTCTTACATAAGATGAATTTCTGCACCCAATTCTGTGTATACGTATTCTTCCCTTCTAGAACCAGTTTAGATAAGGGTGAGTTTCTAGAGCTGCCCTCACCCTTCTCCAATGCCTCCTCTATTGTAAAAACTCTTCTTTGAACATCCCATTTATGTGAGATAATTTTCCCCATTCTTCCTCTGCCTTCCTCCCTCTCCCAGTGCATTCCTCTTCCCACTCTGTCCAATTAGACATCCTCTAAGACTCTAAGAACCCTGGCAATGATAAAGTTATGAGCAGCTACATCTATCCTCTCCCTA
>CM053769.1:206025185-206071741 GCA_028658325.1 Potorous gilbertii | reverse complement strand
TGTGTGTGGTTCCATGACCACTACGGCCAGGCAGGAAAGGCTGAATGTCGTGGTTATGCCTAAGCAGGAGATTCCTTGCTCCAGTCCCTTCTAATTTATCAGACTGCCTTCTAGCTGCGAGCTCTGCTGCATCTGAAGAAGCAGGCAAGACAAGCACCCTTTCCTCTCACACACTTTCTCCTCTCTTTCCTGCTCCCCTCCCCAACCCACCCCCATTCCCCATTCGTCTGATCCTAATGAGAAAGCCCCTTGTGTCTCACTCCCTGAGCCCAGGGACTGGAGGAAGCTCGCTGCAGATACATCCTGATGGTTCCGCCAGCCACCCCCGCTTTTCTCTCCTCAGCCAGGGTTTTCAGGATGCCCCCTCCTTTCTCGTCACAGGGATGACATCATCCCCCTTGAGTCCCCCTCCTTCCCTCCTCCTTCTTCCCTTTGCCTTCTGCATCAAGCATTCGGGTTCCACTTCTGTGTACGTTCCCTCAATCACTAGCTCCTCACCCCTTCCTCCCTGTTCCTTCTTAGCTAAATTATCTCTTCTGGTTACCTATTTCATTGCTTCCCCCTACTCCAATGCTGCAGTGCCTGCCAGCCAGGATATCTACTTCTACCTCTTCTTTAACCATCGCTTTCCCTCTTTCAACCCCTTCCTGTTCACTCACTAACCAAATTCACCTATCCAGTTACCTTTCTAAAAGACCTCTATTTTAGCGATCAGGTGGCTCAGTCTGCCTAGCTATACAGACTAGGTGGTGTGTAGATTCCTTTGTGGAATTTCAATATCACCAGCTCAGCCTGTAAATAATAAACAATGCCTAACAGTTAGTTGTGGGGAAGTGTAGGATTCTATGGTGAATGCAGGATAGTTGTTGCTTCCTACCCAAGGCAAGCCAACATTCACCAAGGAATAAGCAAATCCCTAGGGCATGGGTTCTTGACCTGAGGTACACGAGTTGATTTTTAAAATATTTTCATTCTGTTATTTCAATATAATTTCTTTCCTCTGGAATGCTACATGTTTTACTTTATGGATCTAAAAAAATTATTCTAAGATGGTCATAGGCTTCAACCAGAATGCAAAAGGAAACCAAGATACTAAAAAGGTTAAGAAGCCTTGCCCTAAGGGAAGGAAACACCTGTTGGCTCTAAAAGGGCTGGACCAGGTTTCCTTCCCCACCTCCAGAATTAGAGAATTGGAACTACGTTTCAATCTAGTTGGTCCGAAAGACCAGCTATACTTCCTGCCTTCTGTCCTCCCTCACCTTAGGAACCCTGTGAGGCTAAGTCAGAATGGTAATTAAAAAGATTCATCCTCCATTGAGGGGTTTTCTTTAGGAACATGTGGGCAACTTCACTGAAAAGCAGAAGGATCTGCTTCTTTCCCCCACCCCACTATCCCATCAGCTGGCTATTCTTAGTCACCAGACTCCCCCCTCACCTCCTTCCATTTATTATGATAAGCATTTATATATCACATATTATGTACCAGCACTGTGCTAAGTGCTTTACAAACATTGTCTCATTTGTTCCTTATCACTCTGGGAGAGAAGTTATTCTTATCACCATTTTACAGTTGAGGAAACTGAGACAGATTACGTGACTTGCCCAGGGTCACACGGCTAGTATTGAGACAGATTTGCATTCAGGTCTTCTGATTCCAGGCTCTGTATTCTATCCTTTGTACTACCTCACTGCCTCTAAAATACTATTAACACCCTGTAAATTTTCTACCGTAGGACAAAATTTCTGCCCCCAGATCCAGTTCTGCTGTTGCCAAGCTCTGAATCTAGGGGACTGAGTTTGAATGGAGAGGCCAATTGGGTCTGCAATTCACAGCTGGGAAATCCATACTAGATCAGGAAGCCAAAATGGAGGAAACGCTTTGGAGCTGACCATGTGCTTCACTCAACCTAATATTCCAATGCTTCAATCTTTCTCTTTTTTTGCAGCTGCTCATGTTCCTCACTCATCACACCCCAGTAACCTTTTGATCCTGGCAAACCTCTACAGCCCTTTAATTCACACCCCAGAAATACCTCCACCTCTAGGGCTCTTTCCTCTTTTTGGATGGCTCCCCTCAGCACCTCCATGGAAGGAAGGCCCCCAGGCCAGCCATCTTTCATTTCTCACCAGGCTGTTCTCCTCCAGACATCTCTACCTTGCCCTAGAATGGGGTGTTCTCCTTCGCCTATCCCTTTTAAGTTTCCTTTTATGTGTTGCCTTCCCCCATTACACTATAAACTCCTTGAGGGTAGGGACTGTCTTTCCTTTTGCTTGTAATTGTATACTCAGAGTGCTTAGCACAGTACCTGGCACATAGTAAGATTTCACTAAATGTTTGTTGCTTGCCTGGCATGCTGGTATGGTCATGGGCAAGGTATGACAACCCTCCTTCTGCCTCAGCTATCTTGATTTATCCATGATCTTAGAACCATCTTTTGCTTTAAACCCCAGAGCCCCTTCCAAGGTGTCAAAGGCTTGCTAGAATGACATCAGTGAGAAGCCTCTACCCAAGATCTACACGTTCTAGGCTAATACCCATGTGCTCTCCTTGGATTTGTGCCCATGGAGTCTTTCTGACTACTCACAATTATCAGGGGCAAGCAAGGATTCACAGGGTCAAAGTGAACCCATTATAGCAAAAACTAGGAAACACAAATGGAGACCAAATGAGGGAATGTAACTCTACTAAGTAGGTTACAAGAATGATGACCTGGGTGATCAAAAACAGATCTACTGTCCCACACAGAGTACATTTTGGTCCATTTCCAGTAACATCTATCAATACTGATACTGTGAGAACACAGCCAGACAGTCTCCTACGTTAACAAGCTCTCTGGGGTATGATATCAGTTGATCCCCTTTTTATGCACCAGTTTGACTCTGTAGGGTATGCTGAGTCAGCCTGGGTTGTCCCCAAGTCTTTCAGATAGTCACAGACTATGGGGGCTACACTGTGTGATGTAAATACTGGGGAAATTTCATGTTACAAGCCACAAATGATGTAAAAGGGTGAATTGTAGAGAGAGAAGGACATTGAATTATGATAATGAAATTTCACAATAGGGTTCATATTCCAGAGAGTAGGAGAGGCAGTAATAGAAATACTTTTCCAGAATTCAATTCATTGTGACCTGTTTGACCAATAGGCTGGAAGTGGTATGTTGGATAAAGATAATGCACTAAAAGAGCTGTGAACAGTCCAGAGATGAAAGAAAAACTAGAGATTCCCATTGGAAGTGACATGAAAGGCAAAGCTATAGAACTGGAAAGTTTTCTTCAGGAACAGGAAGGCAACTTCACCTATGATTGGGAGATCCTCCATGGAGGAGGATCTTGGTGAGGGTAACTGCTACAATCGAGAAGTCATCTGGTGAGTGTGTCTTCCATCACCAAGATGATCCTATATTCTTGGAATGAAAGCAATTGTGTGACAAAGTCTATTATCCAGGGAAATGTGTTTGAAGGAGGCCACCAGGTTAACTTATTGTTTTCAGTCACTGTACCTTGACAGGAAGGGGTCATAGACATATGTCATAGACATTCATGACTCCATCTGAGCCAGATCCTCCCTCAGGTCTAGGTGTCACTTGGAGAGCAAGCTGCTACACCTGAGTAAAAGGAATATAAGGTTTATTCCCACCTAGATTCAACCAAGCTGGGGTGGAGATTAGCTATAATAACTCTGGTTGAGATTTCAAGACTAGAAAATGTATAACTTATAGACAGGTCAACTGAGGTGATTGATCCTTTGGGGGCCCTAATGTGGGTTTTAATGACAGCTCATCTATCCTTAGAACAACCAACAAGTATTTATTAAGCACTAACTGTGTTAGGTGATATAAAGACAAAGAATAAAACCAGTCCCATTCTTAAGAAACTTACATTCTCTTGGGGAAGACAACATGGAGATGAAAGTGCAGAATACATGAAAAATGAAAATGAGGTAATTGAATATAAGTTGAACCCTAACAATTGGGAGGGGGAATAAGGAAGGGATTCATGTAGAATGTTGTACTTCAAGAAAAAGAGGGATTCTGTGAAGTAAAAGAGGGAGTGTGTTCTTGTGAAAGGGGACAGTCAATGCTAAAAAATGGATAGAGGAAATGGAGAGTCATGCGTGAAAATGAAAAAAGGCCAAGTTGACTGGATTGCAATGTGTGGCACCACACAGGGGAAAATGAAGTGGAACCTCTTCTCCCCCACTCCCACCCCAAAGCCCAGCAGAGCTGGCATTAATTGAATTAATGAACACACTGAAAGTGTCAAGGTTCAGTAGGAACAATGATGGGACAACTCTGCCACCTGAAGACAATGTCTCCAACAAAATTTTGACTAGGAGAAGTTCCTTCCTCTGGATTCTATAGTCTGCGGTTTTTTTGTGCCTCAGTTATGTTGCAGGAGAAGTAGCTGGGTCATGCAGGAAGGGAGGGCAGCCTACAAGAGAATGGCATCCACAAAATTGTGGATGCAAAAGTCTTCACAATGAACTGCTTTAGGGCCCCTGCCACCTTTTGGGTCTCCTGGAAAGACTTGGGGGCTCCAAGAAATCAGAAAAAGATGCCATAAAGGCAGAGAACTAGAAGACAAGTACTACTGCCCTTTAAAGCTAAAGAACTTTTGCAGGTTTTTTCTTTTTTTCTTTCTTCATCTTTTTCTTCATGCTTGTGTTTCTTCCTCCTTTCCTTTCTCTTTCATCCTCTCTTCCTTATTCCCTTTCTTTTTTTCTTTCTTTCAAAACCCCATTGCAATAGACCTCCTTCATGAATGGATACAGAAAGAGATTCCCAGTTGACCTATTAAGTGCTAAAGGATCTTCATTTTTTCCTTCTCAGATAGGCATTCCTTCACTAGGGTTCCATGCTGAACAGTTCTTCTAATCCTTACTACACATAGGGCACGCTCTACCCATGACACAGTCATTCTGGAAAGCTATTTTCAATAGCTGAGGGGAAAGTAAGTATCTGAATGGTATCAGGATGAGGATAGATATCCTGGTGAAAAGACTTTGGAATGGCAGCTGGGGACAGGTGGGATATATAGCACTGAATGATCACATGGCGAGGTTCAGGGAGTAAGTGTGCCATCCTAGGACAAATGATCCTGACAGATCCAATTCATTTGCCTTGCTGAGCAGGATCCTGGGGAGTAGATAAGAATATCATTAAGATAAACAAAGCTAATCCTTGATCTAGGGGTTCTTGAAAAACTAAATCTATGAACCTCAGAACAAACGATAAGGATACTTCACAACCAAACTGATAGAACATGATGGTAATTCAAGCCTCACCAAGTCAGGAAATCCATCTTCCATTGGTTGTGCTAGTGATTTTGGACCATGTTATATGTCCCACCCTTAAGGAGTCCGATTGGGTGAATAAAACTAACTCTGATAACTGGTTCATCAGGTCATGTATTAAAGACAAGTGATATTAGTTTCTCATGGAGATAGCATTCAAGGCTGCACAAAATTATGGGAGGGATTTTTAATCTGGGGGCTGTGAACAAATCTGTCTGGTTAGAAACTGGATTCTAAGGAGGTCATCTTGAAGTACTGAAGGTACCCCTTTCAAAATGTTCAGTGGGTGGGCATGGGAAGAGTTACAATCCGTAAAGTTGAGGGTGGTTCAGTGTCAGGCCTGCCCCATGCTGCAGAGGCCATCTTGGCTGGACAGTGGAGATCCCTAAGGATAGGGAGCCACACCTTGATCATTCCTTGGGCCCTTCCCAATAAAGGCAGCAAATACTTTTACTCTGCCCTTTGTTCCTTGAGGTCTCATACCTGGGTCCCTTATGAGTCTCTGGGGGCATATCCAGGCGCTGGGCCAGGAACAAGAAGCCCTTTGCCTGCCTGAGGCTGGGCTGCTCACTCCTTACTCAGGTGATGCTTGAATCCTCATCTAGTAAAACCTCCTAACCCTAGAACTCTAAGCCCCTCGGATGCTGGCTCTGTGAGTACACCGCACTACCAACCCAGCTGGCTTTTTTGGTTTGCATTTTCCAAATTTGGAACCTACCCAAGGTTTGCCTAATCACTGACTCAGGCTCTTGGATGTGAAGCAATTGTCTCAACTGACTCCCAAATGGTTTGCATCTGACCAAGGCAGAGCTACTTGCAATATAACAAGGCCTCCCAGCAGGGGGCTGGAGAATACAGTGTTACAGACTCAGATGCCTGAGTGTACAGCTCTCCTGCAAGAAGTGTTTATGACTGAGAAAGCTGCAAATTCCTGTTTCAGGCAGTCCTCAGAGTTAGCAGCCCAAAGTCCACACAGCACCTCGGGTCCTCCAGACTATTCACCAGGAGGGCATTCCTTCCCATTCCTACTTAAGCACCTGGCAACTTTCCCTAGCAACTTCTGGTGGCTCTAGGTATGGGCTCGAGAAGCACAGAGAAACATAGAAAGACTCGCTGGGGCACCGCTAGTGAGCAAGGACTAGGGATGTGTGCATGGCTGGAAATTTCTCAATGAGCATATTGTGAGATGTCAGTTACAAAACCCTGGGTTCT
Source organism: Potorous gilbertii (assembly GCA_028658325.1). Lineage (NCBI taxonomy): Eukaryota > Metazoa > Chordata > Mammalia > Diprotodontia > Potoroidae > Potorous > Potorous gilbertii. The sequence continues at coordinate 206,065,233 of CM053769.1, read as the reverse complement.
TGGCCTGAAAGTTTGTATATGGAGGAAAGGGGCTAGCCTAGCTGGGTTATCCAGTGGAATGAAATAAGATGCAATGAATGGTGAGGAGTTAGGGGCACCTGTGTTCCAGCCCCACCTTGAACACTAACTAGCTATGTGTGACTATGAAACTCTTTGAGTCTGACTTCCTTCATCTCTAAAATCAGAATAGTGTAGCTAAGGTGGCATCGTGGATGGAGCTATGGGCTTAGGAACTCATCTTCCTGAACTCAAATTTGGCCTCAGACACTTACTAGCTAGGTGACCTTAGGCAAGTCACTTAACCCTGTCTGCCTCAATCTCCTCATCTGTAAAATGAGCTGGAAAAGGAAATGGCAAACCACTCCTGTGTCTTTGCCAAGAAAACTCCAAATGGAGCCACAAGGAGTTGGTCATGATTGAAAAAATGACTAAACCACAACAAAATGGGGATGATTATTCCTATAGTACTTTTTTTACAAGACTGTTGAGAGGTTTAAATTCAATAAGGGAGGGGAAAGAATTAGCATGTTATTCTGTAATTGAACTGGAGAAATTAAGGCAATCAGAGATTAAGTAACTTTCCCGGGTTCACATAGCTAGGAAGTATCTGAGGCCAAATTTGAACTCAGGTCTTCCTGACTACAAGCCAAGAAGTCTATTGACAGAGCTACCAGCAGCCTCTTAAACATATGTAAAGTGCTTTGCAATTGGTTAAGGCCCTATATGAAGGACAGCTATCGGTATTTCTGCTCAAGTCAAAAGTCATGTCACACCTAAGAGCAATAACCTAATCCTTCTGATCTTTTGTATGTGTTTGTGTTTCTCTCTCTCTTTCTTTAAATAATATTTTCCCCAATTACATGTAAATACAATTTTTAACATTCTTTTTTTAAATTTTGAATTGCCTTTCTCCCTCTCTCATGGTAAGCAATTTGATATAGGTTATACATGGGTCATCATATAAAACATATTTTCATATTAGCCAGGTTGTAAAAGAAGTAATAGACCAAAAGAAAAAAACACACAAAAAATAGGGGAAATGAAAAATGGCATATTTTGATCTGCACTTGGTTCTTTCTCTGGAAGTCCTCATCCTTCTTAAGACTCCTCATCCTACAGGTCATCTATTATCAAGGTGCCTTTTATGGCTAACCTAAGTTTTCCTTATATAAGTTCTCTTCCTCAGTGCTACTCAGACAAGTTCCCCCTAGGGCTATTTGTTGTTATTCTCATCTGAGCTCTGGGGCAGCTAGGTGGTGCAGTGGTTAGAGCACCAGTGCAGGAGTCAGGAGGACCTGAGTTCAAATCTCACCTCAGACACTTGACACTCACTAGCTGTGTGACCTTGGGCAAGTCACTTAACCCCAACTGCCTCATCCTGGGTCATCTCCAGTCATCCTGATGAATATCTGGTCACTGGATTCAGATGGTTCTGGAGGAGAAGTAAGGCTGCTGACCTGCACAGCCCTCCCTCACTCAAAACAAAGTCAAGTGCAAGTCATGTCATTATTTCTCTGATGGCATGGTCTTCTTTGGCAACGAAGGACAAACACACATCTCAGCTCTATCACTTAGTTACTATCATAATTCCAATGAGGCAGAGTTAAAATTACCTTCATTATGAAGACCCTGATGTATAAATTGCTCCTGAAATGGATTCTGTCAGTTAGAATCTAGGCAAAGTTGTAATGCACATATGTGTGGAACATTTATTACCCTAGATGTAATTATCCAAACTTAAACTACTTGATTCTTAAAGTTTCAGTCTTTCTCCTTGGTTCCCCTGACCTATCGCTTAGCTATTCATCCACAGAGATCACAGGATCATAGATCTGGAGTCAGAACAGACCTCAGAAGCCCAAAGCCTCATTTTACAGATGTTTAAATTGAAGCCCACCCAGAGAAATTAAATAATGTGACCACAGTCCCACAAGCTGAGTCAAGACTTTTAGAGACCTAGGCCTCTGATTCCAAATCCATGCTATCCAAAGCTGCTCTTCCGTTTTATAATATTTCTAGAGTGTCTCTAGAAGGAATATGCCATGCTTCCTTCAGATTAGGAGTGTTAGGGTGACAATCACCACAGGAACTCATTCAGTCTTTCTCAGATGAGTGCTGGGAGTTCCTAGGAGGTAGTGGAGATTGAAGTTGTGGCATTCCAAAATAATGCTGGGGGATGGAAGAGCCATATGTCATATCAATCCTTTTCAGTCTGATACAACTGGCAACTTTCTCAGACACACCAAGAGTGTAATAACCAATTCTCTATGACATCACATGTATATTTAGACACATCCTCCCTTTTCTTTTCACTGTGACTCAGGTGTCCCAAAAAGAAATAGACAGTGGAGTACCTGCCTAAGCAAGGTTCTTCCTGGGCCTTCTCCTTGCATTGTCCCAGGTGGTGCAGTGTGCTTGGAACCAAGAAGTCATCCTCCTGAGTTCAAATCTGTCCTTAGACACTTATTAGCTGTATGACCGTGGACAAGTCACTTAACTCTGTTTGTCTCAATATCCTCATGTGTAAAATGAGCTGGAGAAGGAAATGGCCAACAGTATCTTTGCCAAGCAACATTGGCCTCCTAGAAATCCACATATTAACTTTACATTCTCTTGTAAGATTTATTGCCCACACAAGAGGGAGATGAACAGTGGGCTTTCCTTTGGAGGAAGTGAAGCAGTGGACAAAAGTGATCATGGAATGATGAATTTAGGGAATGAGTCTCCCTGACTTTTCATGTATTGTGTAGGGCAGAGTTCCTGGACAAAGGCCACTGAAGGAGTTGACTTTTACTACCAGGTATCTACTTTAGAGTTCCTTAGGACCACCCAGAGTATAAAGGGAACAAGAAGTAGATATAGCAAAAAATTCATTAAGTGTCTACTATGTGCATTCTTTAGGTGGTTGAAGGTTCTGACCACATCCACAAACATTGATCAGATTCCCAGGGGTCTTGGAATTCCCCAAGAGCAGAAGACACGTGACATCCTTGTTAGGTTGAACCCAGAAAATGAAAAAAAAATCTGATCTGACAGGATGGTGCTCACTTCCCAGCTGGGCCAAAGGACAGCAGCAAAATCGTCAGTTATAAATAGCACTGCATGCACAGCACACCCATAAAAATCGATGGAGAAAGAGGGAGGATCCTTCCCTACCCAGGCAGCTGCCTGCCTTCTCTGGACATATCAAACCACTCGGGGAAGAGCCAAGCCAAGCCAAGGAAGAGAAAGGGCATAGCATCCCTCACCTACAAATTCATACATAGCTCCTTTATGACAGAGCATTGGATTTAGGGTCTGGTGAACCTGGTTTCAGGTTCTGATACTTATTACCTGTGAGGTCTTAGGCAAACATGTGTGCTTCTCTGAACTTCAGTTCCTTCACCTGTAAAACAAGGCAGACTGGAGTTGATTCTCTTTGATTCTTTCTAGCACTAAATTCATATAATAGCTTCACCTCCCTGGGAAGAGAGACTTTAGCCATGCACAGAGTCAGCCAATATTCAATTCATTAAAGACAAGAAATTTCAGAGTGAAAAAAAAAGAAAAGTTTGGAATGCTGGGGAATATCCAGGCTACATCCACTCAAGACAATGGTTTGATATGGGATGCTAGGAAGAAGAAGTGAACAGGGGAATGAATTTAGAGTCAAAGGAGCTAAGTTTGAATTCTGGCCTGACTACTTATTCCCCATGAGATTTTGGGCAAGTCACTTATAATCTTTTGAGGTCTCAATTTTTCTTACTGGTAAAATGAAGGAGTTGGATTAGATGATCTCTAAGGTCTCCTCCCACTCTGAACCTGGTATGTGTTCATCCTTCGTTGCTGAAGAAGACCATGCCATCAGAGAAATAATGACATGACTTGCACTTGACTTTGTTTTGAGTGAAGGAGGGCTGTGCAGGTCACCAGCCTCACTTGTCCTCCAGAGCCATCTGAATCCAGTGACCAGATATTCATCAGGATGACTGGAGATGACCCAGGAGGAGGCAATGGGGGTTAAGTGATTTGTCCAAGGCCACACAGCTAGTGAGTGTCAAGTGTTTGAGGTGAGATTTGAACTCAGGTCCTCCTGACTCCTGCACTGGTGCTCTATCCACTGCAGCACCTAGCTGCCCCTAATTCTAAACCTATGATCATATGAAATGCCTGTGTACTTAAAACATGGAAACAATTGCACTCTGCCCCCTTGTTAATTAAAATCTCATGAGAGGAACCACAAGAGGAATGATTGTGGGTATCTATCATACTCGCCCTACATACTTTTTTGGAAGGTTGCTGTGGCCAGAAGATTTTCATCCTGCCACTGGAACCTGGTGATGAACCTCTCTGATCTTATCTAAGGTGGTCTTCAAATGGCAGATGCTACAGTGCATCACTTGATGCTTTGCCATACACAAAGCCTTTCTACCTATCCCTCAGTCAATCACCTAATCCACAAATATTTATGAAGCTCCTACTATTTTCTGGGCATTTTGATAGATACTTAGAGATACAAAGACAAAAGTAAAACAATTCCTGTTATTGAAGAGTTTATAAACCTGTGAGATGAAAGAACATGTTCGATTATCAGTATGTACAAAAGAGATACAAGGGGATGGGTCTATTGAGAAGGATGAGGAAGATATTAGCAGCTGAAACAATCAAGAAAGGCTTCCTGTAGGAGGCAGCACTTGAGCTGGACCTTGAGGGAAATCAGGCATTCTAACTGAAAGAGGTAAAAACAGAGAGCATTCCAGGCATGGGAACTGCAAGTCCAAAGGCATCAAAAGGAAGGATGAAGTATTAGCAAAGAGGAATGGTAAGAAAGTCAGTTTAGCTGGACCATAGTAGGGGGGGGTCATAGGACTGTATTTGGATAACTGGAAAAGTCCTCAAGGGACCCCTAGTTCAGCACCCTGGTTTTACAGATGAGGGAACTGAGTCTCAGGGAGGTTTCAAGTGATTTGCCCAAGGTCATACAGGTAGTTAGCATCGGAGGCAAAATTTGAACCCAGGTTCTCTGATTCTCTTTCCACTTACTCTTCTCTCAATGCAGTCTAGATTCAGACTCAAAGCTCCCCCACCCTTTCTTATATGAAGATTTTGATTCTATGTCTAATAAGAAAGTATTTTATGTATCATCTTCCATTATAATACAGCTTCTGTGTTTTTTCTTCTGTTTGTATCTCCAGCCCTTAGCAGAGTGCCTGTCTCATAGTAAATGCTTAAATGCTTGTGTCCTTCCTCCCTCCTTTCTCCTTTTCCTCCTTTCCTTCCTTTCTTCCTCCTTTTCTTCCTTCTTTCCTTCCATGGAAAAGAGATTCACCCCTATTCCTGCTAAAACATGTAACCCGTTAGACCATGGATATGTCTGAAGGGAAATTAGTGGAGTTGGATAAAAGCAAAAGAGGTCCCCATGTCCCCTTGGATAAACATTTGGGGGTGGAGGTGGGGTGAAGGGCAGTCGATCTGGCCCTGCTATTTCATCAATGTAGAGAACTAACTTTTAGTACTGATTCTTATACTGATGCAGCTTGAGATTCATCTTTTATATTCTTTAAGAGCTGCCTGGGGCTCCCCAAGATTAAGTAAGTTGGGCATAGTCACAGAGCTAGTACAAGTCAGGGACAAAAGCTGAACCCAGGTCTTTCTGCCATGCTGCATGGAGGGCATTTATGAAGCACTGGTCTTTTCCAAAGAAGCATCAGACCCCAGACAAAGGCCTCCTCCAAAAAAAAGGAGGCTTGGCAAACCTCTTCCTCCTTTATGTAAAAGTCTTACCCTGAATTTCACAGTCACTGGTAAGTTTCCCTTCAGCAGCCTACAATGGGTCTCACAAAGGCCTGTGGGTTCAAGCATTCCATTTGGGTAAGCCATGTTGTAGCTTACAAACACAATGGCTGCATTTCAACAGCACAGATATAGAGCACCTTGTTTCATTTCATCGTTTCATTTAATTCCCACAACCATGTGGAGTGATAGTACAAAAGTTATTATCCCCATTTTACAGACGGAGAAAGCAGGACTTAAAGATGTTATGCAGATTGTCCAAAGTCACAACGCTAGCAAATGGTGAAGCCAGGCTTTAAATACCAATGTTAATATATTTGGGGAGGGGGGGGAAATTCAGGTCCAGTGTATTTCTCTTGCTTTTCTCTCCATCCTGATTCTTTACGACACTGCAGCCAGGTCTAGGATGCTCTGCAATGCACCACTTGAGAGCACAGGGTGAAGACAGGTAGATCCCAGTCTACCTCCTCCCTTTGTTAGAATCTCCAGGGGAACATCTGTGAGCAAGAGATAGGAAAGTCATACATCTGTCCATGACTGCTAACTAGCCCTTGGGTATTTAGGAAGGGACAAGATGTATCCCTGATGCTAGTGCTAGAGAAAGCCTCTTGGTGAAAATTGGCCTTGGGTGTGTGCAAGGACATTCAAGGGGAAAATGGATCAGAGGACTGAATCTGTGAAGAAAAGCAAGCAAGCAAGAGAGTGAACTGAGACTAGAAGCAAGGTGTGACAGGGATTGTCTAGGAGCACAGAGACACTGTTGGGGAGACTGAGGCTAGAAGTAGGAGCCAAGCACGTGTCTAGGAGCTTGTGACTCTGGGGCATGTGGTCAGACTGCATGTGAGAATGACTACTGGAAGCCTGGAGATTGAGCTGTTCTGGGTCCTGGTGCTCCCTCCAAACATCAATACCTGTATTGGCAAATAAAGAAATCAGATGTGTTCTTGTAACCTTCATTTGAATTGGCAAGTTCTGAGCTCCTTGTAGTCTCTACTAGAGAAGGGAATAGTGTTGAAGGTACAAGAGGATTTGGCTGACTAAACATAAGCAGTAAGTATGATTTTGAGTGAGTGCCTAATACCTGAAAAGGTTGTATCAACAGCTTGTCTTTTGGGGAAATAGAAACAGAAGAGGGAGGAAGAAATAGTTGAGGAATGAAAGTCTCATATTTTAATATTCTTCCATTTCTTAAAACTGTTGGATTCTGCTAACTTCCTATAATTGTTAGATTAAGGCCATCTGTAGCCAGGTAAAGGTCCCCATATCATCCAGTACTGGTTTGTTTCTCCACGAATGATAGACATATAAAGTTGTCACTCCAAACAGATTTGCTGTTGAATCATCCACCAATCCAGCCATCCAGCCATTCATTCATTCTCAATCTTTACCCCTATTTTAGAACCCTAAGTTGTAGTTAATAATTAATAATTATAGTTAATACTTACAGTTAATAATAATAGTTAATAATAATACCTGACATTTCTACAGCAAATCAATAAATGAATAAATGATTTAAAATTTGCAAAGTGTATTTATTTACACTATCTCCTTTTTTCCTTACAACAATTCTATCGGGTAGATGCAGGAGATGTGATTTTCATCCTTCTTTCACCGATGAAGAAACTGAGGCCCGAGGAAGTGAAGAGAGGTGCTTATAGTTATACAGCTAAAAAAAAGTCTGAGGGGATATTTGGTCCTACCTCCTCGGGAGGTCAGTTGTTATAAACAATTACTCTATCAACTAACATTTGCTCAAACATCAGAAAACACCCACTTGGACAGGGAACCCACTTTTGTTTTTATTTTATTTTTAAAAATTTAGTATTTTATTTTTCCCCAGTTACATGTAAATTTTTAACATTAGGTTTTAAAATTCTGAGTTCACTTTTGTTTTTATGCTCTCATGCTTCTTAAGTGACCTTGTGAATTAAACTGTGCAAAAGTCAATGTGTATGTGTGTGTGTGTGTTTGTTATGTGTAGGTGTCCCATTTTATTTTTACACAGCCCTTTCAGGATAATGCAGGACAATAACCACATGTGTTTTCTTTGCAACTAAAGTCATCATGTTGAATTTTGTTACAGTTCTATTATGAAGGACAGTCCTTTACTAACTTAAATAATACCCTGTGACTTCCTAAGAACTAGTATTAACCTGTATCACACCAGGATTCTGAGAAGGGGGTCAATAGCAAAAAAGATTAAGAATATTTTATTTCAAGCTTTATTTATTTATTTATGTGCTTGCTTTAAATAAAAGAAATGCATTTAAAGAAAAGAATATGATTCTGCAATTCAACCAATAGGTATTTATTGAATGCCTCAATGAGATCTGAATAGATTTTTTTTTTCTGAAGAGGTCATCTCATGCACTGAACCACTATAATACTAATAACAATTTATGCTTTGAATTTTAAAACAATCGCATGAGGTTGACTGGTTGTTGTCCTTTGCTCTCAAGGAGGACCAAAATGACATCCTCACGATAATGTCAGGCTGTGGCTGATCAGACCAATAGGAGCTCGGAATGTTCTACCACAGGTTGGGCACAAAGTCTGTGTGAACATTTAGGGTGATTACTCTAAATTTCTGTATTCTGCATTTCCTTCGAGCTGTCCTATGTCAGTGTCTCCCATGTCACACAATCAATTCCAAAGTTCTTGAGAGAGACCTTGAACGTGTCCTTGAGGCAGGTAGCATGAATAGTCCCTATCTCCAGTGAAAAGATGAGGAAACGGAAGCTGAGAGATGAGCTTGAGGTCACCCAGCCATTAAGTGTTGGAACTGGGGCTAGAAGCTGGCTTTCTGACTCCAGGGCTAATGTTCTTCCTACTCTACCTTCAAGCACAAATACAAATAATTTAGCTTGTCATTCTTCAAATTGGTGACATTCCTTTCACGTACTTCTATCCTTCTGATATAAGGGACCTTCAAATTGTACTGTTTTAATGGGATTTTATTTTGATCCTTAAAACCATATTCCCAGGGTGGTTGACCCTGGCAATGAACTCAAGATCCAGCCAGCCTGGCTGTAGTGAATTAGCAAGAACTCCAAATGGGGAGGAAGATGGTGTTATACCTATATACCCCTTAGGATATTTTGATTTATTGTTTTATCATATCAGGAAATTTGAGGGTTTTAGATAAACTGATTTTAGTGACTTCAACTTGAGAGATAATGGAGTAAGACAAATTTGACAGTAATTACTACTTTATGGTAAGATAACTGTAAAGAGTTTCTGGTCAATTACCAAATTTTGCTGATTTCTTCTGCCACTTATTACCTTGTGACCTTGGATAAGTCATAATTTCTCTGGGCCTCAGTTTTCTCACTAGTAAAATAATATAAAATAAAATAAAGGAGTTGAACTAAATTATCTCTAAGGACTTCTCCAACTCTGATGGCCCCTTTGACTTTCCCAGTCTATGACTGATACGGAGCATCCCAAATACTATGTAAGGGGACCTAATTAGGCTACTTAAGAGTCCCAATATTTAATAAAATTTCTAATTCACTGACAGCTGCAAGGTGACTTATGAGACCTTCCTGACTTTCTACTATAAAGTAACCAAGACATTCCCTATCGTTTAACAAGTACTGTGTACCTCCTGGCTACTTCGTCTTTTTTTTCTGCTCTTGGGATTATCACTAAGTTAAGTACTGAGTGTGTACTGTGCCTGGTGTCCTGTAGCACATTATACCACAGGTGTTCCATGAGGAATGGAGCAGATCGAGCATCTGCATTCAAGGAGCCTGCTTCTTTTGTCTTATCCCCCTACTACACTAACTTCTACGGGGGCAGGTCCTGTGTCTTCTCTATAAACTCTTTCTTCCCCAGCACTTGGGCACCAAGTGACTTACAAGGAATAAGTGTCCTTGACTTACAAGGAATAAGGGTCCTAGACTATACTTTCTAGGTAGGGAAAATAGCCCATTATAAAGTCAACTGGACTTTAGGTCAATTCCCTCATTTTTCAGATGAAAAAACTGAGGTACAGAAAGATGAGAAGGTTTTCTCCAAGTCCTACAATTCCAGTCCAATGGCCTTTCCATTACAACATGTAAAAGAACTTATTCTTCCCTTCCAAAAATGTCCATCTGCATTAGTAGGAGTTTCCTCATCTAAAAGTTGCCTATACTGATGAAATCACAGGTCCACTCCTTATCCCAGAAAAATTACATCCATTGCTTGTTCTCTGGGCTTTGTGATAATGTAGCAACATTTTCCAGGCACACAAAAATGGGTAATTTTCCTTCATTTCCCTTTTCCATATTTTCTCTTGCTGCTTGGCTCAGTCAGTATCTTCCTGCTGAGGGGTTTCAACACTGATTTATTTGTTCAAGCTTCAAACGAAAAAAAAATGGACCCCAACTGAGAGGTGCTGGACTAAACCAGAGCCAACCACACATCCCCATCGAGGATGTGGAAAAATGTCAGAAAGGGGAAAAGATGACTTTTCTAGAATGATTCGGAACTTGTATAACTTTCCCATAATGCCCGGCTTTTGCCTTTCCTGCACAAGACTCATTCCAATGGTCCACATTAACCACGGACAGGAGAGTGACAAGGCCTTTGGAGATTGCCTTGTAGGAGCCCCTTCCTTATAAGCCCCAGAAGGGGACTGAATTACCAGGTAGAAAGATACTGCATACTGGTCTCTCACAGGGGGCCATCCTTGGAAGGGGGGGTGGGGGTGGGTTGGTGGTTCTCTGTATAGAGAGCCTGGAGTCAGAAAAATTCATCTTCCTGAATTCAAATCTGGCCTCAGACACTTACTTGCTGTGTGATCCTGGGCAAGTCACTTAACTCTGCCTCAGTTTCCTCAGCTGTAAAATGAGCTGAAGAAGGAAATGGCAAACCACTCCAGTATCTTTGCCAAGAAAACCCCAAATGGGGTCACAATGAATCAGATATGACTGCAAAAGAACTGAACAAACAACCTGTAGAGTTTCACATTTTTATCGATGACTTAGATAAAGGCAGAGATGGTATTCTGAATGACAGAATTATAATGCAAAAAGATCATGACAGACTAGAGCACAGCACTGAATATAATAAGATGAAATGTAAAAATGATAAATGCAAAGACTCACATTTGGACTTAAGAAATCAACTTCACAAGCACAAGAGGGGAACTCACATTTCCTTAGGGACTATTTTGTCTGAAAATCATCTCGAGGTTTCAGTGTACTGTAACACCAATGTGAGTTAACAGCATGATAAGGACAATTTTTTAAAAAAGAGTAATGTGGCAGTGGGCTGTACTAAGAGACACAAAGCTTTTAGGAACAAGGAAATGAGAGTCTCACAGTGCTCTGCCCTGGGCAGACCACACTTGGAGTATCATGGTTAACTGTAGAGGTTACATTTTGGGAAGGACATTGATAAACCAAATTGGAGGGACTGCAGAGGAAATGAATGGTGATCAGAGGGGTGAAGGTCCTTGAGTCCATGCTATAGAGTATAAGGATCTGTTGGAGGAACAGGATGTATAGTGGGAAAAAGAGAAGACTCAGGGGGAGGGAGGATGGGGGAGGGAGGATGTGGGTGGGGTATATTATTGTCTTCAAAGGCTGTGGGGTGGAAAAGGGATCAGACTTGTCTTAGTGGGACCCACAGGGGAGAAGCAGGATCAGTGAGCAGAATTTGCAAAGAAGCTATTTTCAGCTTGATGCAAAGACAAACTTCCTGATAATCAGGGTTACCTTTGGGTGTATTAGGGTCCCTCTCCCTGGAAGTCTACAAACAAAAGCTTGGATTCCCATTGGCTGGTGAGGCTATTGGGGGGATTCCTTGTGTAGTTATGGGCTGCACTAGATGGTCTCTGAGGTCCTCTCCAAATCTGAAATTCTATGATTCTGCAACATATGAGCCATTATCATTATTAACACAGGACCAAGGTGCCAGACATCTAATTTCTCTTCCCACAGGCTGGCAGGCTTGGAACAGTAACTTCAACCTCCTCTGCCTCCCTTGTCTCTTCTATAAAAGAGGAGTGGTTCCGGTTGCCTTCTGGTCAGTTCATATGATAGAAAGCAAATGTGTAACATAAGAAAAACGAGGTGATTGGAAAGAATATGTTTAAATTTAAGGTGTTATCCTTCACTAAAACATACAGTTAATCCTTAATAAATATTTCTTCAGTGATTAGCATTGTGGTTCCTTTACCTAGCCACACAGAGGACTTCAGAAACATTTCACTTACGTTCATAAGATTCTTCCATTAATACCATCAAAGGGGACCCATCTCCTGCTGCAACCTGATAGCAGATGCTGTTGGTACAGATCTGAGAATCAGCACATCCCAAGCCCAGACTGACCAGGTGGGTGCTGAATGGGAATCAGAAGCCTCAGAGAAGGAACATGATTCAGGCAAAGTCAACATGACTGGTGACAACTGGAGCATGAACCCTAGTCCACTGTCTCTCAGGGACAATGTTATTTTAGAAAAAGTGATTTTTTCAAGACCACGTCTGACCTTCCATGCCGCCCTTCCCACAATACACACTCAATAAGCTCCAGTGGCCCCCTGTGACCCCTAGGTGCAAATAGAAATACTTCTACATGGCATTTAAAACTTCCCTATTTGGTCCCTTCCTGTCTTTTGAGACTTCTTACGTATTATTCCTCTCTACACCAGTCTAGTAATAGCAGACTACGCCCTGTTCTTAGAACACAACACTCCATCTCCCTTCTTTATAGTCTCTCTCTCTCTCCACTTTGAACTGTTATAATTCCTAGTTTCATTCAAGGCTCAGCTCAAACATTCTTATTGGGTTGGAGTGGGAAGGAGATATGAATAGTCCTTGAAGGTTACCTTGTATCTACTTCGTGTCTTGTATATAACTATACTGATACATGTACATACATACATACATATATTTATTTCCTCCATTAAAATGTTAGCTTCTTTAGGGTATTGTGCTTTTGTCTTTGTATCCATAGCATCTAACAAGGACTTGGGCAGACAGATGGTACAGATAGAGCAGCAGGCCTGAAGTCAGAAAGAGCTAAAGTCAAACACTGACTAGCTGTGTGACCCTGGGCAAGTCACTTAACCTTTATTTGCCTCACTTTCTTCGACTGTAAAATGGGGATAGTAAGAACAGTCACCTAATGAGGATCAAATGAGAAAATAATGATAAAGTACTCAGCACTGTGCCTGATATACAGTGCTACATAAATGTTACCTATGATTCTTATTAATATTATACATAGGCACTTAATAAGCCCTTATTAAATGAAATTATTAATTTAGTGAATTACTAAAAGCATCTAAAGGGTTTCTTTGTTGCTTGGTGACATTTCACACAAACATGTGGTATTATTATTTATTTCATGAAAAGTTAAAATGGTTAAGGCCAATTTTCATACACTTTTTGTTTCTATCAAATTTCCATTGTCCCAATTCAAATCTCCCACTCCATGCAAGAAAATTCAGTTGAAAAAAATGACTTCACCAGGAATGGTAGCACATGTAATCCTTGCTGCTGAGTCTAAGGATAGTAAAGCACTTGAGTTCAGGAGTTCTGAGCTGCAGTAAACAAAGCCAATCAGATGTCTGCACTAAGTTGCCTCAAGAGGGGAGAACTAGTCCAAGTTGGAATTGGATTGGATCAAAGTTACCATGCCCATCAGTATTGGGTTAGTCCTGCAAGTGGCCACTACATCTCCAGTCTGACTGGGCTAGGGAGACCCAGTCCTAAAAACAAAAACAAACAAACAAAAATGGAGTTCCTTCCCCTTGACATTCACTGATCTCCGAGTAGAAAGGAAAGAGAATCTGGATGAGAGGACTTGGCAGTAAACCATGGAATGTGCTGAAGTACATGCGTTTAAGAAGCCAGCAATGGTCACCAGAATTCTCTGCCTCAGACTGAGGACATTCTGTATACTTTGGGACATTCTACATAACCCTGGCTAATACTGATGAAGGAAAGGAAGGAGGATGGAGGGGCAGGATCTTTGGGGATGTGCTATTTCTTGCCTCAACTTTGTCATATCTCCTCCAAGGCAAGGCTGTATATCTGACTATGTGAGTTCAATCTTAAAAATTTACATCCTACACTTGAGGATACTAAAGTTTTACCTTCAATAATACTAAGCATGAGAAGGTCTATTGGAATCATCAAGGAATGAAACTCTGATGTGTATCACTATCATCCTCATCTACAGGGGAGGAGAATAAGGCAATGGCTAATTCAGGCTCTTGATCACTTTGTAAGAATAAATTGAGTCAGCACTAAGATCCAGGGCTCCTAACCCAACATATCACATAGTTTCCCTGTCTCCAAAGAACACAACAGAATGTAGGAGCCTTCCTGAGCTCATCCACTCAACCCCCACAATGAAGGAGTTTGACCAGTTGATCTCTCTGAAGTGCCTCCCAACCCTACAATTTTAGTGATTCTATAGATTTCTTATTTCCGCGATTAATTCTTCTTGCCTCTTTCAGAGTGTGGGGCCATTTCTAAAAGTAAGACTGAGCTCCTTGAGCAATGACTAAAGCTGCAGAAAATAAAATCCCAAAAGCAAGCCATCTTGTGGAAAGTCCAATACCCTGGAGGGTTTTTCCAGAAGAAGAAAAAAATGAAATTCTCTTTTTTTTGCTTTGAATATTTCAACACCAAAATGGCAGTTTTGTGGAAAGAAAATATATTTTTTTCCTAGGCAAAACTGGTTTTCTTGTGAAAGATGGAAAATGTCTGCTGAGGCACAAACACAGATTGGTTTGAGGCTGGTTGGTTTGTTTTCACACAAAGAGCCAAAAAAGAAAAAGACTGGATTTTTAAAAAATTGTGAATATAGAAACAAACTTGTCCTGGGTCCAAATTAGACTTCACATCTTTCACACATAGTAGTAGGCACTTGATAAATGTGTTGGTTGAATGAATAGATTTTGAATGAACAGAGTCAAGTCCCTCTCATGAACGAAAGCATCATTCTGCAGGATCTAAGCAGGTCAGTGCCTACCTGGAATCATACGGTAACAATAATAAACGACCTCTATATAGTACTTGATACTTGTTGCAAAGCACATTACATACATTATTTCATTTGAGTCACAAGACCCAGGTAGGTACTACAGGCATTATTGTTACTATTTTACAAATGAGGAAACAGACTCAGAGAGCCTAAATAATTTGTCCGTGATCAAATAGGTCAAGGAATAAGAAGTGAAGTAGAACTCAGGCATCATCATAGTCTTAAAGCTGGAAAGGCTCTCAGAGGTTATCCACTTCAACTCTCTCATTGTATATATGAGGAAACTGAGGCCTAGAGAATTTAAGCGATTTGCCCAAAACCACAAAGAAGGCAAGTGACAGGGCAGGATTTGAACTCTTTCTTCTCCACCCAGTATCCTATCCACTGTATATACTATCTCCCATATGGTTCCAATAGAACTGCAGAATGTTAGAATTATAAGGACCTGAAGCAGAGTCATGCTGGAGATCAAGTAAGTAACTCAAGATAGCTGATTATTAAATTTGCAGCGTGAGAATATGCAACTCAGAAACTGCAAAATTCTACAAATCGGGGCTTGAATTTATTGTTTTGCTGATTGTATGACTTTAAAAAGTGATGGAGAAATGTTAATAATGCAGATTAAACTTTAAAGTCTGTTGTATACACACTTTCCCCGGAAGGTCAGTCTTTAAACATTACAAGCACACTGCTGGTTCTGAGTGACCCCCTAGCCTAACCTTGTCATTTTTCTGATGAGGACACTGAAAAACAGAAAGAGAAGGTACTTGACCAAAGCTTACTACTGTCACAGCCAGATTTAGAACTTCAGTCTCCTGACTCAGAATCTCACAGAATCTGAGAGCCAGGAGCGATCTCAGCAGCCACTTAATTCACACCATACTCAAAAGGAATCTCCACTATGATATATGTGACAAGTGGTCATCCAGCCTGCCCTGCTAATTCATCTCCACTTCCTTATTCCTGGAAATGAAGTCTCTCGGAATGCAAGCCAAGGTGCCATTAGCTTTTCTGGCTGCCATCTCACATTGCTGACTCATGGGTAGAGTCTGCAGTCCACCATAACCTCTAGTGTTGTGGTTTTTTTCCAGATAAACTGTTGTTTCTCTATGTCTTCCCAATTCTGTACCTGTGAAGCTGATTTTTTGAACTCCAGTGAAAGATTTTCCATTTGCCTCCATTACATTTTGTCATATTAGATTCAGCACATTGCTTTAGTCTGTTAAGATCTCTTTGGATCCTGCCTCCTCATCTATGTGTGAACTATCCCTCTCAGATTTGGGTCATCTGACTATCTCATAAGCTTATTATCAATGTCTTTATATAAGTGGATGATTTAAAAAAAAAACAATATTGAACAGCATAAGGTCTAGCACAAATAACTAGGTGAGTCCCCTGGATAACTCCTGCCAAGTTGGCATTCTTTTAAGGGCAGCTAGGTAGCACAGTAGATGGATAGAGTGCCAGACCTGGAGTCAGTAAGACTCATCTTTCTGAGTTCAAATCTGGTCTCAGACACTTACTAAGCTGTGTGACCCTGGGTAAGTCACATAACCCTGTTTGCCTCAGTTTCCTCATCTTTGTAAAATGAGCTGGAGAAGGAAATAGCAAACCACTCCAGCTTCTTTGCCAAGAAAACTGAAATAGGGTCACAAAGAGTCAGACACAACTGAAAAACAACTGAAACTGAAGTTCTTCCGTTCTGAATCTAACTGAATTATTGCCTAAATCTATATCTTTCATAATAATAATAGCCATTTTATAGTGCTTTAAGTTTCACAAAGGTCTTTACAAATATCTCATTTTATCCTTTTATTTATTTATTATCTCATTTATAGGAAGTTGATGCTATTGTCATTATCCCCATTTTACAGAAAACGGAAATAAAGATAAGCAGTTTTAAGTGACTTGTCCAGGATTATCAGTTGCTTTGCTAAAATCTAAGTCAACTTATATCTACAATACTTTCCTGATCTGTGTAGTAAATAAAGTTAGTCTCTAGAACAACCTGTTTTTGACAAAGTCACACTGACTCTTTTCCTTTGATGGCAAGACTTCCCTTTTAGAAGTTTACTAACCATTGGCATGATTCTTTATGATCTGCTCTAGAAATTTCCCAAGAATCAAAGTCAAACTCATTAATATTCTCTTCTGTTGTTACTGTTTTAAATCAAGACAATGTCGTTAATTTTCTCCAATACTGTGGTATTTCTCTCATTCACCAAAATCTAGTAGCGTCTCAGCAATCACATGGCCAGTTTTCTTTCAGTGCCCTAGAATGTAGTTCTTCTGAGCTAGGTTTCCTTGCATCCATAAAGCCTAACTTGGGGATCACTTACCGATTTCCTTACCAATCTGGGATATTAGTTCACTATTAGCTTTTTCTGTTCTCATGTCAAATGCCAAGGCCATTCTCCTTAGAAGAAAAGGGGAATAAGGGTTGGACTTGAGATTTCAATGACATCAATGAAAATATCAATTGATGTCAACTGACATCTCTTCTGAGACAGATCGGGTACCTTCCCTGCAATGTATAGTCCTAGAGAATTGCCAAGGGCAAGAGAGGTTGAGTGACCTGCCCCGAGTCAAAGTACTACTATACATTGAAGGCAGGACTTTCACCCAAGTCTTTCTTGCTTAAAGGCCAGTTCTTCGTGCACTATACCACCTTGCCCCTTCCCCCTAAAAAAGAAACAAAATAAAAACTGAGCAACTCTGCTTTCTGTTATTTTTTTATCATCATCTCATCCACCTAAACAGAGAATGGTCATATCCCTTCTTTGATCTTCCCCTTTCCCCCCACCCCAGTATAGTTTAACAATCTGCTGGTGGTCTTTACCTTCCCTCACCAGCCTCCATTCATTCAGAGCTCTGGCACTCTTGCCACTATTTTAACAGGACTGTGCCCCATTCCGCTACCTTTCCTCGCTCCCATTTTCTACATAACACAGCCAATCTGTAATGTAAGTGAGAACAAGAGTAGCCACTCATGTCTTCTAAGGTAGCAGTATCATAGAAGGAGCTCTGAATTAGAAGTCAGTAGTTACGTGCTAATAAAGAGTTGTGTGATTTGGACCAAATCCCATTGCCTTGCTGGCCCTGTTTTCTCCTCCGTAAAATGGATCTCCAAGGACCCACCCAATTCCAGTGTCCTCTAATTCCAGAATTCCAGTTCCAACCATACCAAAGGCTCATTGATCCGGAGTGGGAAGGGACCACCAAGGTCATCTATATTCCAAGCCCCTCATTCTACAGTTAAAGAAATTATGTGGAGAGTTGTAGCAACAACTGATGTATGTTGTATCACTTCCAAAATTAAAAAGAAAAAGTTTTGGGACTAAAG
Organism: Potorous gilbertii; assembly: GCA_028658325.1. NCBI lineage: Eukaryota > Metazoa > Chordata > Mammalia > Diprotodontia > Potoroidae > Potorous > Potorous gilbertii. The sequence continues at coordinate 206,047,133 of CM053769.1, read as the reverse complement.
GGATAAAGCCCCAGGAATCCTGAATGACTCATTCCCAGAGGGTTCAAATAAAAAAAAGAGACATTTCTGTGTTTTATTTTTGGAGTACAGCACTCTTAGCTATACACAAACACACACACATACACACAAACTACAAGGTCTAAATGTGGACAGCCCAGTTTCACCACCCCCCTCTCTAGAGGAGGGGGAAAAGCCAAAAGCATTTTAACCCCAGATTAACCCCTGGCCACTGGATTTACAGTCACCAAAATGATCTAAATGAAGGTGTTTTTCCCCTCCAAATTCAGCCTTTGGGAATACCTTAGTATGGCTCATAGTTGATTTTATTTTTCAATATATCCCTCTAATGTTTTCCTTTTCAGAGAGATATAATTTTATATAGTCTATATTCAGATAAATATGATATTTGGGTTAAGTTTGGACACCAACACCTATGGGTTCAGCTAAACTTGTTTTCATAAAACCTTTTTCATTCAATCTTTGAGTAAAGGAGTAGGGCACTGGGCTCTCTTTGGCATTTTAAAAGCATTCTTCAGCTTTGCAGCTGAGTGGCCTCCCTCACAAAGATTCTCCTTGGGGGCTGCACTGGGGCATCAAGATAAAAACCAAAGAGCTTTTTGCTTCTTGGTCTGAACAAAAGACAATGCCATCACCAGCATCTGTCCTCCAGGCCAGGTGGGCAACTCCAAGGGAAGATTTCTAAATTTCCAGTCCCCAAAGGAAGAGATAACAATAACTTACATTTCTACAGCTGTTTTTGGTTTACACAGAACATTCTTCATCCTAACCTCATGACAGGGAAAGGGAATTATTAGCATTTGTATACGACCTACTATGTGTCAGACACTGCGCTAAGTGCTTTTTGACAAATTTCATCTTACTGATCTGGTCCTTACAACAACCCTGGGAGCTATTATCCCCCCGTTTTACAGCTGAGAAAACTGCGATGGAGATTAAAAAACTGCCCAGGATAATATGGCTATTAAGTATCGGAGGCTGGATTTGAATTTGGGACTAAAGGGACAAAGCCCCAAGAATCCTGAATGACTCATTCCCAGAGGGTTCAAAAAAAAGAGAGAGACTTTTCTGTGTTTTATTTTTTATTTTATTTTTATTCTAGACTCAGTTGCTGCTGGTTGCTTGGCTTCAGCTCATATCATAAGCCAGGAGGTCAAAATGAGGAACAGAGAATGTTCTAGGCATGAGGGATAACAAGAAAAAAATGCCCAGGACATAGAAATGGAATGTCTTGTTCTTGTTCAAGGGAATTATCAGGAGACCAGTGTCACTGGATTGAAGGGTATGTGGGGAAGTGGGATGGTGGTTAGGAAGGTCTCTACAAAATACAACATTTTTGTATTTGATCCAGGAGATGATAGGGAATTACTGCAATTCAAATAAGGGGGTGATATTGTTAGATCAGCATTTTTGGAAAATCACTTTAGTGGCTGTTTAGAGGATAGGCTGGAGTGGGGAGAGACTTGAGGCAGGCACACCTATAAGCATGCTATTGCAAGAGTTCAGGCATGTGGTGATGAAGGCCTGCATGAGTGTGGTAGATGTAACTTTTCCCATCCAAGTTCATGATGTTCCTGAAATCTATCCAAGGACTCTCAAAGAGAGTTATGAACCCTTCTTTTCAATGATCTCTAAGCTCTAGAAGGTCCCTTCCATCTTGAAATCTATGATCCCACATATACTGCTTATGAATGCCCTACAGTGTCTAGCTAAGTACTCATTAAATGCTTATTAGTTGATTGAATAATCGCAATATCTTAAATTTGCATAGTAAATTCTTCTAATTGGCTGGTTGTTGTGTAACACCATTGTCCTGCTCCCCAGTGAGGAAGGGAAGTTCTAAGATGTAGTCATTAGAGAGCTCATGTCCACAAATACTTACTAGTTGATCGAATAATAACAATATCTTAAATTTGCATACTATTTGACATACAAGAAGAAGTTTTGATGTGTGAAAAGAACACTGAATTTAAAATAAAAGGGTCCAGATTTGAGTCCCAGCTGGTTGCTTAGTAGTACCTTGGGACCATGAACATGTGACATAACATCTCAAGTCCTGTGTGGTTTGTTCAAGGTCATACCATTTGACCTTGTAGTGGAGCTGGTATTTGAACCCATATCCTCTGACTCGAAATTCAGTGCTCTTTCCTTCTCATTATGTTACTTTCAATCATCAAACATAGTAGAAAGGATACAAATACAGACATTGACAGGCATAAGGTGTTTGAGGCTAGACCTAATTCTGTAGGTCTCATTTCTTCATCTGTAAAATACATGTGAGGTGAACTAGATAATTTCCAAGGTGTCTTCCAACTCTAACTTCTTTGGTTTAAGGATCCTATTCTTCAGAAAAATGGCAAAGTAGTGTGAAGCCATATGGTATCTGCTTGAATTCCCAAAGAGCTAATATTTAGCACTTTAGAGATTCCAATGGCAGCTCAACACTTAAAGTAGCCTTTTCACTATGGGAATACAAGTTGCCCTCTGTTTAACTTTCTCAACCTATTCTGTGAAGTAGTCAGAGAAGACAAGGTTCTATAGGACAAGAAATATTTAGTTGTTGTTGTCATCACTGTTGTAGTAATACTAGCTGCAGCAGCAGCAGTAGTAGTAGGATTCAAGCTTCTCATGAGAGGAAAGGTCTATCTTTTCAATGCTAACATTTTTACCTGTGTTGCTATATAACATCAAGACATGGAATTTCATTGCCTCTATAGATCGAAAGATAAGTACCCCCAAAACGGCAATTGAGAGTTTCATTGTGGATGTACTCTAAAGAGGAGGACTGAGATATTTTCAAGGAATTGTATGAAAGTCAGAGTTGGGCAAGGTGTGACAAGAGTGAAGGATGATAGATACACAATCAGAGTGCTCCACTGGCATCCTCATGATGTCCAGAGAATATAAGCAAGACCTCTAGTAGATTAGGTGATACCACCACCATCACCACAATAGCCTGCCTTGCATTGCCCTTACAGAGAGTATTGACATGAGTTAGACAGGATGGTCAGGTATGGATGGGATGGCTCTGTATCACTGACAGAAACTCCTATATCAATGAGATTGTGGTTTTATTTGAGTATTCCTAGTGCCTAGCACAGAGTTTGGCATATAGAAGAAGATTAATCAATGCTTATTGACTGATCATCTCAAACTTACATGTTTCATGAGAACAAAGACAAACAGTTCAGCAAATTAAGTCCATGTGAAAATCCAAATGATTAAAGAATCAAAGAAAAAAAAAATAGTTGACTTGTATTGAAACCAGTGTAAGCATATGGGATTTGGGACAAAGAGAATTCATCGAGGGTGTGTTTATTTTATGTATATCCTATAGCTACCTATTAATGCACATGTTATATCTCCCCAATAGAACGTAAGCTCCTTGGAAACAGGGATTATCTCTTTTTGTATCTTTATATCTAATGTCTAGTCCCTAAGGGTCTGGGGATAAGGATTGGCCCTGTGATTTCATAAGGAGTTCCTGGCATGGAACTTACTCATCCGATGCAGGTCAGTACTTTGTCTGAAATTTAGAGCTGCCTAAAATCCGTGCTTAATAAATACCTGATGAATTGAATCATTTACAATCTCTTTTTTGTGATTGTTGCTGTTGATTAGTCAACTTCAGCTCATATGCTCATTTTTCTTATTTTCTTTTCTTATGCTCCTATTCTTATAATTGAATACCTAGAATTGTTAATGGAAATAAAAATTTTAAAGAAATGTAAAGGATAATCATTTGTTTACTGTTAACAGTCAATCCAATTTTTAAAAAAATTAGCTAGCTATAGATATACCCATGTGTCCACTAGGTAGCTTCCCATAAAATAGACAAAGAAGATAACACAGAAAGTTGCACTCCAAATAGTAAAAGATGTCAGCCCTTTAGCTGAACAAGCTTTCCATTCACTTCTTAAAAGCATAACTTGATAACTGCTGATGCACTGAATTATTCATGTTGGCACAGCTGGGGTTTCCCTGCCTTTAAATAATCACTTACCTTTCTCCCTGGGCCCCCCTCTTCCTTTGGCCACTGAGTTTTAGGAGGGTTATAAGGACTATATAGTTCTATTGCCATTTGGGTACAATTCTCATAATGTACCAATATCCAGTTGTTCAAATATGGGTATCTTTCCCATGAATGCCCATTCATGAATGTCCTGTGAACATAGTGTAGATAACCTGATGGAACCCAAACCTGATACTTGCTACCTGTATGTCTTTATACCAATTTCCTCACCTGGAAAATGGGGGGTCAGGTCAGCTGATCGCCAATGTCTCCTGTAGTTCTTAAGACGCTTTGCTTTTGATCTGAACTATAACTAATAAAACAATTCTTTCCAAAATGCCTAATTTTTAAAGGCTTCTTCTGTTTGGTGAATATAGAAGGTTTCCCTTCTTCCTTGGAAAGCAGTATGACAGGGCAAAGAGAAGCCCAGATTGGGAGCCAGAAACGCCATGTTGTACTCCTGGTTCTATTCCGGACTCTCTGGACCCTGAAATGGGTGTTTTTCTTCTTGCACCCTCAACTCTTCCTCTTTAAAGTGGGACTGCAACATCTATCCACTCCTAGTCATAGGGATTTGGGTGGGGGAAGTGGAAGAAGGGTCCAGCTTTCATTGATGGAGGGAACTCTCCCTACTCATACTGACCGCATCAACAACTTAGAGATCTATGCCAGTGACTTAACCATGGTGACACAGTTGCTATGTATCAGAAGCAAAACTTGAATCTCAGTCCTTGCTCACCATTTCTCCTTATAAGGATAACATGGAGAATTGAACCCTGACTTTATAGCCTTATAGATGGCTTCAGAGCTCATGAATAATGATATCATACATGGTGCTGTGCAACTCAACAAAGTGTTCTGGCATATGTTCTCTCATTTGATCCTTACAATAAGTAAGACAGACTTAACAATAAGTAAAGTTTAGGGTTATTAGCCCCATTTTACACATGAAAACCTAAGTGTCTTGTCCACAACTACATAGTTGGAAAGTGATAAAAACCAAGATTCAAACCCTGAGTTTCTAAATAAATTGTATGTTATATTGCTTATTTCTTCCCATCTCATTCTACAGGAAAGCTGACACAAGGGATCATTTTGTGTATTTTTAAGGGATTCTAGAGAACAGGAAATAAGACATTTGCATGGCAATGCATGACAGAACCTCCAGTTTGGCAATGAACGTTTGAGCTAGGCACTTCTGGGTCATCATCATTGACTAAGAAATACACTACTCTCCTGTTATTAGAAAGTCCTGGCATTAGGAGAGTCTGACCTAGAGACTAATTGAAGGGATGTGGGAACCTGGTAGATTTTTGAATTGGAAAAGAGAAAGTATACAAAGATTCGACTTTAGATGGCCAAAATGGTAACCAACCCATCAGTGTGTCATTTTAAAGGTGTGGAAACCCCTTACTCTGATGGCCCCAAATTTTATTTTTTAGGTCCCTTCCAACTCTCAGATTTTGTGATTCTATGTAATATCTTCCCTGCTAGCTTGCCATGCCCAACATTTCCACCATTCTAAAAGGTTAATGCCCTGTTGTTACTATTGAAATGCAAACATTATTGGTGAGGAATAACAAATTGTAATTATTAACAAGGGATGAGGAGGGACAGTGTGGTATGGTGGAAAGAACATTGTACTGGGGAATTAGGATTCCTGGATTTTAGTCCCGCCTCTGTCATGATCTAGTAATGTCAAGTTGGACAAGTCCCTTAAGGCCAACTGGACTTCAACTGACTCATCTATAAAAAGAAGGCAGTTGGACTAAATGAACTCTGATATCCCCTCAATTTAACCAGCATTTATTGAGGTCTGTGTGCCAGGCACTGTAATAGATGTGGGGATTCCAAAGAACAAAAGAAAAAGAATTCTTGCCTTCAAGGAGTTTATATTCCACAGGAAAGATAAAACATATATATAGATGAATGAATGAAGTAATGAATGAATAAAGTAAAAAGCTACATTCCATGCCTCAGTTTCTTCCCTCTAAGAGCTTCTATTTCAATGAGGGAGATAACTGCTCAGTGCCTAGAGAGGTGTATTTTGGCTTGGGGAGCCAGAGGGATGGTGAGTAGACCCACAAGGAAATTCATTGACAGACTCTTTCCAGTAGAAATGGCAGCAATTAATTTGATCACAGTTCCCAAAAGAAGAGGTGGGAATGGGGGTGAAGTGTGGAAGGACAACCCTCACTTGATCCACCCATCCCTGAAAACTATCATCTCATATCTCTCCTGCCTTTTGTAGCTAAACTCCTAGAGAAGGCCATCTACAAGAGGTGTCTCTACTTCCTCTCCTCTAACTCCTTCTACAATCTGATTTCTGGTCTCATCCAACCAAAACTGCTCTTTCCAAAGTTATCAATGATCACTTAATTACCAAATCTAGTGGACTTTTTTCAATTCTCATCTTTCTTGGCTTCTCTTTGACACTGTTGATTATCCTCCTCAATATTCTCTTCTCTCTAGTTTTTTGGGACACAACTTTCTCCTGGTTCTCCTTTGTGTTTGACTAGTCTTTCCCTCTTACTAGATCTTCATCCAGATCATGTCTGCCAACTGTTGGTATCCAACTGGGTGTTGTCCTGGGCCCTCTTCTTTTCTCCCTCTACATTATTTCACTTGGTGATGTCTCATCAGCCCATGGATTCAATTATCATCTCTATGATGATTCTCAGGTTTACTTATCCAGTCCTAATCTCCAATCTCACATCTCCAACTGCTTACTGGACATCTCAACTAGATGCCCTATAGATGTCTTAAACTGAATGTGTCCAAACTGAGCTCATTATCTTTTCCTTACTCAAATCCTGTCCTATTCTTAACTTCCCTGTTATTTTTAAGGGTACCACCATCTTCCCAGGCTCACAGCCTAAGCACCATTCTCTACTTTTCACCTTCTCTTTCATCCCTCTTTATCCAGTCTACTACCAAGGTCTATTCATTTTACCTTTGTAACATTTCTTGCTTATGCCCTCTCTCTCCTCTTATCACCTCAAGTCTACTAGTTTTTCTGCCTGTCACAAGTCTCTCCCTTCTCCAGTCCCTCCTCCACTCAACTGTCAAAGTGATTTCCCTAAAGCACAGGACCAACTATGTTAATCCCTCTCTCTATTCAATCAACTCCCCAGTGGCTCCCTATCACATCATGAATCAAATATAAAGTTCTCTGTTTGACATTCAAAGTCCTTTATAACCCAACCCTACTCTTCTAGTCTTCTTCCATCTTCTACCCCTCCACATACTCTTCAATTCAGTGATGCTGGTCTACTTGCTGATTCTCAAGACAACTCCATCTCCCAGCTCCAGGCACTTTCAGTGATCATTGTTCTTCATGCATGGCATGTACTCCTTCCTCATCTCTACTTCCTGGCTTCCTCCAAGTCCAGCTAAAATCTCATCTTCTAGGGAATTGATAAATGTTTATTGACCATTTGAGTGACATGCTCCAAAGGCCATACAGATGGCAAGAAGATAGAGGTGTTGGAAAAGAATGTGAAGCATGGGCCTGGCTAGATAGAGTGGGTCATTTAGCCACATGGCAGCAAAGTGGCCCACTGGATACAGTATTGGTCAAATTCTACCCCAGATACTTATTAGACGGGTCACCCTGGGCAAATCACCCTCTCTCAACCTTAGTATCTTCATCAATGGGGATAATAGCTTTATTTTACAAAGTTGATATGAGGATCAGATGAGAACATATGTAAAGAACTCGGCAAATCTTAAAGTACTATTTAAATGCAAGCTACTATTAATACGTAATTAGTACTCACAAACTTGCCAATCAGAACAGGTTCAAGGTGGAAGCTGACAAATATAAAATAATTTGAGAAGGAAGAGAGCAGTGACAACTGCAGGAAGTGAAGGTAATCATAGGAGGTGCATTCAAACTGAGACTGGAAGAAAACTAAGGATTCAGAAAGGCAGAGATGAGTGTTCTCTGATGAACACAAAGTGATTTATCAGTTAACAAAAGAAACACCTGACTAGGGTTGTAAGAACCTAGCAAATAGGATGGATAGATTTTGAAGGGGAGTAGGAGTCAGGAAAGGTCCAGTCCATGGGTTTCTGTCTAGAAGGTGACAGAGTATTACTGGGTAGCAGAGGAAGTGAATGGGTATACCTGATAGTCAGGACTAAACTAGGACTGCATTTATTGGTTACCAGGGAATGAAAGGATGCAAATAGGCAAGAAACCCTGAAGGAAACAAGAGGTACAAAAAGGTAGATGCCTGTGGCTCCTAAGACAAATGCCTCTCTCACAGCTTGGCCTCAGGCCATCTCTGGTAGTACAGATGTCCTACACTGTGAGGATAGACATTAATATTCTTACACATTAATATTAACAAAAAGCCATGATACCAGTAATGTGTACTTATGTAACTGGTTTCCTAGGAGAGGCTAAGCTGGCAGCTCCTATTACCGAAGCCAAGAGTTGGTCCAGTGGCCTGTTCATTACCCTGCTGGATGTTCAGACTTCACTGGCTTGTTGCAGAGGAGTCGGAGAGAAAAATGGCTTATAAATAGCAAGGCAAGCCAATGTAGCCTCAGGACATGACTTGGCCCTGAATAAATACTACAAACGAACCATCCATTGGTAATTACACCCTGCCCTGTCCAATTCTCCCCCTAAATCCCTACTGGCTACAGCTCTTCACTTTCAATTGCTCTGTTGTATGCTGTGTCCACTACATAGATGGTTGCTGAAGAGAGAGGGAGGGCGGTCCTATCCACATGGTATTTAAATCATTGTGGACTCCTTGGGGACATTATGGGAAGATAAAAAAGCTAAGCTTACCAAATATAAACAACAAACAATGTCTGTCAATAATGCGTGCCTGATGCATCTCAGCTAAAGATGAGGAAATTAAAAAAAAAAACTGAGTCAGCAGGGATAGGAGGTAGGAGCTGCTGGGAATCTCTCTAAGTGTGAGCGAGTATGACAGCTAGTCTTGGATTGGTGTGGGGCTAAAAGAGACCTGAGGTAGCTAGTGGGGCAATGGATTAGAGTGCAGGGCCTGAAAGACCTGAGTTCAAATATGACTTTAGACACTTACTATTTGTGTGATCCTGGGCGAGTCATGTAACCTCTGTTTGCCTCAGTTTCCTCAAATGTAAAATGATGATTAAAAACAGCAGGCTTATTGTGAGATAATATTTGTAAAAAATATTGCTTAGCACAGTACTTGGCACAGAGTAGGTGCTTTATAAATGCTCAATCCCTTCTCTTCCCCAGTGCATAGATATTCTTCTATTCCACAGATGTTGCATTTGGGTTCATAGATTAAGAGCCAAAAAGGGACCTTCAGGATCATTTAGTTTAGTCCCCATATGTTATAGGTGAGGAAACTGAGGCCCAAGGAGAGGAAGTCATTTGCTCAAGGTAAATAGCAGAAGCAGGATTTGAACCAAGGTCTCTGGATTCCTCATCCTGTGTTTTTTCACTTCATCACAGCTAACATTGCTATAGGGAGGGCTTGTCACTATGAAACAATTCAGTTGCCTTGGAGGTGTTTCTAATTCAATTTTCTTTATAAAGTCCTCCCTTGAAGTCCTGCTTCCCACCCCATCTCTTCTACAAATGACCTTTTCCTCTAGGTTCCTACAATATTTCAGGTGCACCTCTTACAACATTGATCATAGACTGATGTATTGAAGTAATTCACTTGCCAGCCATCTCCCTACTAGACAATAAACTCCTTGAGGGCAAGAACGATGACTTGGACATCTGTTTATATCCCAAAACACCTTACCCAGTTCCATGAACATGATAGATGCTCAATCAATAGTTATAAATAGACGAATGAATGAATTTCACATGCTGTCTCCATCACTATGTAACTTGGTTACCAGAGTTGTCCTAAGTTATGTCTTTATTGCTTGCCTCTACCTATCTGAGGTGACTTGCCTACACCTCATTGCACAATTGATTGACAATTCCAACTCAGAGATCTTACTTATTTATTCATTCACTCAATACATGTTTATTAATTGGCTTCTATGTACAAAGTGTCTGTAATAGGTCCTGGACACAGATTGTTCATTATAGCTGAGGCAGAATCAAGAACACTGTCTTAGGGACAGTTGGAGCCTAGTTTGGATCCTGCTGCTAAATAGATAGCTATGAAACCTTGAGCAAGTCAAGAGCCAGACTCTCTGGGCCTCAATTTCCCTATCTGTAAAATAAATATAATAATCATTTTACCTGCCCTGTAGTGTTCCTACAAAGATCAAATGAGGCAATGTGTATGGGATTGTGAGGTAACTCTCTAAAGTTTCCTGTGCCCAAGCGTCAGTCAAATCTTCAAGGCTACCTCCAAAACCCCAGAATCTAAACTGGCAGCAGCATGATCTTGTTGCACCTCCTCTCCAATTAGAAAGACTGTTGACCACACTGATGAAAACTTGTGGTCCCTGATCCTGATCACATTGGTAGCCAACAAGGTCCTATGCCCTCAGTCACAGAAATGGAGGGTACGAGGAAACTCAACAGGAATAAAGAAGTATGGTAGGTAGCAGTAGAGGAAAAAAAAAAAGACAGAACCAAATGGTAGAAATCTGGCCGCTAGACAAGATGCCCACTGGCATACCTCACAATCCCATACACATTGCCTCATTTGATCTTTGTAGGAACACTACAGGGCAGGTAAAATGATTATTATACTGGGCACGGAAAAGAGCCAAGAAGAGTGAATACATTGATCTTAGGGTACAAGTGAGGAGACAAAGACAGCAATAGCATTACAGACTAAAGTGACTCATCAGAAGTCAAATATGCACTGAGAACCATTCCAATTTGGAGGATCTGAATATCTCAAAACTATTTATCTTGCAGTATTTATAATCTAGAAGAGCCTTTTATATGCAAATCAGTATATCCTTGGTCAACAGGCAAAACTCTAATAGTGTTCTAGTAGAAAGAACACTAGATTCATATGGAGTCTGAAGCTCTGGTTCCAGTCCTGACTCTGTGACTTACTACTTGTGCTATGTTGGATAGTCAGTTGGGCTTTCTGGACCTCAGTTTTCTCATCTGTTAAATGGGCAGTTGGATTGGAGGGCTTATAAAATGGCTTCTAATTTTCAATCGGTGATCTTACCTGGATTTGAAATGTGATCTTATGATTTACTACCTGTGTGACATTGGGTGAATTATTTTACCTCTCAGGGACCCAATTTCCTCATTTACAAAATGTAGCAATTGCTCTAGATCAGGGCTTTTTAATCTGGGGCCTGTGGACACCCAATGGATCTGTGGATTAATTTCAGGGGATGGTCTATGAACTTGGATTGAGGGAAAAAAATCGCATCTTCATTTTTATTAACCTCAAACACAAATTTTGCATTTTCTTCAAGTATGTACATAGTTAACAAAGACTGAGAAGAGGTCCCTAGGTATCACCAGACTGCCTCTCCAAAGAGTCCATGACACAAAAAAAATTAAGATGATCTCTGAGGTTTCTTTCTGCACTAAATGCTATGATCTAATCTAAACTATCTCAGACAGATAGATAGCTGTCCTGCTTATAGACATTCCTTGGAAATGATGGATCATGCAACCTTTGGAAACTTTTACTGGTACCATCATCATTAGGAAGTGCACCTTGACATTTAGATTCAATTTCTCTTGCTGCATCCCAAGCAGAATATTCCTACAGCAGCCAATTCTGGGTAATAGGATAAGAGAGAGAGGGTGGGATGTATTGGGACATTTGCCTGGGCTATGAGAGCACTGAGTTCTAGAACTCTCTCAGTCCTAGATTCCTTAAGTCAAGCAGCTTAACAGTTCAGTGCCTCTGTTTTTACCTCTGCTCTGAAAAAGAAAGAGCAAATACCTGCCATTAGCAAATGGCAAAATGAGAAAAAGCACTGACCTGGAAGTCAGGAGGCTCATGTTCTGTGGCTCTAGGAACTCCCATCCTGACTCAGCAACTAACTTACTGTGTAGCCTTGGAGCTCCCATTCCCATTCTGAACTTCAATTTCCTCATCTAAATAGTGGTTAGAATCAATGATCTTCAAGTCCCCTTGAAGTTTTGACATGTTCTCATCTAGGCTTCAGAGTTCCTCTGAAAGAAGAGAACTTTGGGTTCAGCATCTCTCCTCACAAAAGAACCTGGTCCATGTACTACAGAAATGCTACAAGGTTAAAGGGCAAAATCTGATCTTGACTTTTTTTGGCTTAGTTCCTGAGTGTTTTTTATAGAGGGACCTTAACAAGCCTAAGGAACCACATGCAGGTATTTAGGATGGGAAAGGGGAGGCTGGCTCCATGACCTACCTCCTCCACTCTGAGTTGGACCTCAACAATGAGGCTTTGTGAAAAGAAACTTGTGTTATTAATTTTTTGTCTATGAAAAAGGGCCAAGCATTGCTTTGCTATAAAGAATTCCAAGGGAGGAAATAATTTGGGGAAACTGAGAAGACTAAATGACTTGCCCAGGGGAACAAAGCCTGCACGTGTTAGAAATGGGACGTAAATCCAGGTTTTCTTGATGCCAGGCCAACTCTCCAGTCATTATCCCATGTTGTCTCTCATTGGTATTACACATGGTGACTTAAAAACAATCCTCTCCTGGACTCTATTTTAAAGAAGGGCCCATGTTCATTCCTCTCTGGGCTCCATTGCCTACTCTCTAGACTCTTTTCTCTACTGTTCTGCAGCCTTCACGCCCTGGAAGATGCCTTTCCTCTGTGACCTCTTCCTTTGATTGATCAGTTCCTACCAGAACCTCCATTTTAAAGAAAGGCCCAGACCATTATCCTCTCAGTACTTCTTTAAGCATTATCTTCCCCCATTAAAATATAAGCTCCTTGAGGGCAGGAGCTGCTTTTATTTCTGCTTCTGTTTGTATTCCCAGCACCTGCACAGTGCTGCTTCATAAATGCTTATTGACTTGACTTGAGAAAAATGTACAATAATTTTAAAAGAAAAGAGAATAATTAGTGCCTTGTCTGAAAGTGACAACTGAAAAGTGAGTGCATGTTATTCTGTGTTTTTAGGTTGTTTTGTGAGTCTTGCTTATTATTAGGGGCAGAAGCCCATAGCATCCTTCTGTCTGCATCCTTCTGTCTCCACTTTCCTTTCTGGGTAGTTGAAGAAAAGATATTTTTCCTAGGTACCCCAGTATTCTGATCTGTGAGGCAGCAGTTATGAATCTTACTGACTTCCCACAGTCCTACAGTGGTAAATCACAATGTGGTAGAAAGAGCATAGAATTAGAAGTCAGAGCTCTGGACTTGAATTTCATTCCTTCCCCTGACTAGCCTTGTTACCTTGGGACAGTCACTTCCCTTCCTGAGAAGCCAGTTTCTTTATCTCTAAGATAAGGTGGTTAGATTCCATGACATCTGAGATCTACCCAGTTCTGACATTCCACCAGGACCTGTCTTTATGGCAAAAATGGTATTAATAGTCAGAAGCCCAAGGTTCAAATTCTGATTCTTCTATTTACTCTAAGTGTGATCTTGGATCTATCATTTCACTTTCTCTGGTGTGTAAAGTGAGATAATTTCAGTAGTTGATTTCTCAAGTCCTTGTTCATGTTGTGTCTGACTCTTAATAACCACAAGCACCATAGCATGCCAATACTGTCTATGGACTTTTCTTGGCAAAGATAATACTGGAGTGATTTGCTATTTTCTTCTCCAGAGGCAAACAGGGTTAAGTGACTTATCCAAGGTCACACGGAGCTAGGAAGTGTCCGAGGCCATATTTTAACTAAAGTCTTCCTGACTCTAGGCCTGGCACTCTATCCCCTAAGGCATCTAGCTGCTTCAAATAAAGTCATTTTCTCTCTCATTGATCATTTAGAAGTCCTGGTTTTTCATTACAGTTTGTTGCTGTTATTGAGCTATTTCAGTCATGTCCAACTCTTCACGCCCCCATTTGGGCTTGTTTTTTTGTTTTATTTTGTTTTTGGCATAGAAACTGGAGTGATTAGCCATTTCTTTCCCCAGCTCATTTGACAGATAAAGAAACTGAGGCAAACAGGACTAAGTGACTTGCCCAGGATCATATAGCTAGTGTCTGATGTCACATTTGAACTCAGGTCTTTCTAACTCCAAATCTGGTACTCTATCCACTGTATCACCTAGCTGCCACTAATTTTTCTTTGCCCACATGTAAAAATGAAGCTGCTAGTAACAAACTGTGGTATTTCCACGTAAAAATGTAAACTTTTTTTCTTTGTAAAAAGTTAAAAATAATTTGGAATCAATTTGCTCCCCAGGGACCAGCAAGAGACCTTTGTCTTCTTCTCTGTGCTGAGATCTGAAGGGTTGAATGCTAGACTTGGCTTTGACCCATGCTGCTAATAATGGTCTCCTCAGAGCAATTCACACCCACTTTTTGGGGAGACAATTTTTAAAAAGTCAGTTATTTCTAAATAGAAAAATATTCCTTCTTTTCTTCTCCTGCTAAGAACAAAACCTACTGTTTTGGGGTGAGTTTTTTGGACTACGGATGTCCCCACCTGGGACTGGGGTGGGGGAGGAGACTGGGCACAGTGAACTGGGAATGCCCCATATGGCCCTGGAAATAAATGTAATTGAAAACTCCTAAACTCAATTCCTTTTTTCCTCTACCTCTTCTCTCCTCCCACATCCTCCCCATGCAGGAAATAATACATTACAGGCATCAAAATTGAATACTCAGTAGTTATTTTGAATACAAAGAATCAAAATGACAAGCATTTCAAGCTTGTTCCTGGAGGAATGTTCTGGGAAGTTGAATGAATATATTGAGGAATCCGCTGTAACGACTTGGCTAACAGTAGACCAGAGAAAACAGGAAAGCAAATCAATAATCCATTCACTGACTGGAGCAGAGAAAAGCTGTCCCCTTGAGGAGTCAATAGACAACTCTTCCTATACCATCAGGTGTTTATTTTCTAATGAAAAGACCAAGGGAGATAGGGGTCAATGTGCGTAGCTGCTGGAGGCAGAAAAGGGGAAAGGGGGGAAGGAAAGAGAGGAGAAAATTTTAGGTTTCTTGGGTCTTTGGTTATCATGGAATTGTAGAATGGCAGAGTTTTCAGAAACTGATCATTCCTATTATCTACTCCATCCCTCCATTCCACCACAGAGGAAAATTCCCTCTATAATTGGTAGTCCGGTCTTCACTTAAAGAAGTCTAGTGATGAGAACTTCACTAGCTCCAGTTCCATTCTTGGATACTGCTAATTGTTAAGAGGTTTTCCCTTAAGTTGATCCCAAGTTCACCTTTTCTTCAACTTGTAGCCAGCGCTCCTAGTTCTGTCTTCTGCGAACAAGTCGACCTTGTTCTCTTCAACCTGACAGCCCTTCAGAATTTTAAAGAGAGCTCTCATATCCCTCACTTCCCATTAAATCTTCTCTTCTCCAAGTTTTCATCCCTGTTTTCTTCAGTATGGGGTAATGGGGAAAAAACAGGTTTGGGAGTCTGAAGAGCTATGTTTGAATCTCAGCTCTAGTACCTAGTACCTAAAAATTTTGGACTTCAGATGCCTCATCTGTAAAAGGAAGTAGTTGTTATATGTGGCCCTTCTATTAGTCCCCATGAACCAGTCTTGACATGCCAGCCCTGTTCCCCTTCTCTTAACATGTTCTTTTTTTCTTGATACTTTTCCCAAAATGTAGTGTTTAGCATGAAACCTAATACTCCAGGTATGTTATGACCAGGGCAGAATGTATCAAAACCATCATCTCCCACATTGGCCATAATGCTTCCATGAATATCTGTCCCATTAGGTTTTTGGCTAATGGGACAATTTGGCTCACAGGCACATGGAGTCAACATTCAGTCAACATTTACTGAACAGTTGCTGGGAGCTGTCCTAGGTGCTGCAGTGAGGAAAAGTAGTGTAAGAGGAATAAATCTCAATGTCTAGAAGACAATTTGAGAAGGTGCATCTAAAAGCATGCAGGGAGAAAGACTGGGCAATACTCACAAGGCAGTATGGGAAAACAAATGAATATAGCAGAAACTCAGGCCATAAGACTTTGAGGATACAAAGTGAAGGAGATAGTCAGAGGGGGCAGCGATAATAGGGCAAGATTCTCTAGGGGAGTGGTGCTTTTGAGTCAGATTTAAAAGGAGAGGGTGGAAATTGGTGGAAAGGGTGGGTATTCCAGAAGATGTGAAGGTACAAAGAAGTGAATCAGATATCAGGGAAGGCAAACAAGATTAGTTTGGCTAAGAGATTCATAGAATTTTAACAAACAACGAGGGTAGATTTGGAATGAGAAAGGAGCAGGAAAGAAGCAAATTATGAATAGCCTTAAAGCATAGGCTAAGGAATTTATATTTGACACAATAGGCAGGAGGAAGCCCCAGCTAGTTCTTGAACAAGAGTGGCATATGAAGAAAATCATCCTGACAGTTGGCTAGTGTGCACTGAAGAAGAGAGGGCCCAGAAACAACATGAGCTAGGCTGTGGCATCCCCATGGGAGGTAAAGAGGAACTAAAGAAGGGTGATGTCTATAGAGATGGAAAAGAAGGGGGTGGATTGGAGAAACTTTGCAAAAAAAAGACATCAGCGGTGATTAGATAGGAATACACACAGAGACATATCCATAGCAGTCTACTTATATATGCATGGCAGAATCTAATGCAATTGAAAGATTCAGTTATTCTAATTCAGTATTCTTGTACAATAGCTGTGCAAGTAGCAGGGGCCAAGAAATACAGCTCCTGGCATTTATAGGAGTAACTTAAAGAAAGATGATGAGGAAGAGAGAGACAGAATGGTCTATGATAAAACAGACTGAACTTACAGTCAGGAGACCAGGTCTTAGGACTGGCTCTAATACGTACCAGCCATGTGACCTCGGACAAGTAAGTTGGAGTCTTTGAGCCTCTGTCTCCTTATTTGTAAAATGTGGATAGGAATATTCACAATACATACTTCACAAATTATTTTGAGAAACATATTTTGAAAACTGTAAAATGTAAACTATTTACTAAGGAGTTACAAACTTCTAGTAATGTTCAATTTGACCAAAATAGGCACATCAGGAAAATACAATTATACTCTCACAAACACACATAAGCAGTTCTTCCCCATTCAAAGTAAATTTTGTAATTCAACCGGTTTTTACCAAAGGAAACATTCACAAGAGATTGAATGATGTGTCTCCATGGATCTGATGTGTGTACCTGGGGAGGGGGTAGGAACGAGGGGAGTCATTTCTATGGACTAAAAGTAAATCAGCCCAAATATTCATCAGTCTTTTTAATTTTGGAGCTTTAGTTTTCAGAAAATTCAGCGACAAAATACGCTGTTTGAAATTTTCTGTGGTCCCTGACATAGGGCTTAGGTTACCTAACCCATGTGCAGAGTTGCAAAAGCCCCCTGGCCTAGTAACAGTGTCTGGCACAAACAGGCTCTATGAATGCTTAATCCATTCTCTTCTCCCTACCTGGAGATGTCTTCAGACCCTGAGACACTGAGACATCTCCTAATTGGTGAGCACCTGGATGGGGTTACCATTTCCTGAGGGGCCCTAGGCATGCCCATTTCACTCTCTCCAGAGTGCTCCAACTTCCTCATTAGTAACCTTGTCCTTCTCAGGTATTCCATTTCACCATCCCTTTCCAGCTCCTCCTTATGTTTTATCTTCCCCATTAGAAGGTAAACTTCTTGAGGGTAGGGACACCATTTTGTTGTAATGTCTTTGTACCTCCAGTGCTTAGCATAGTGCCTAGCACATAAAAGGTACTTAATACATGTTTTATCTTTCTAAACGTGAAAAGAAATACCCAATATATCTAACTTGACTGCTCTCATATAGTTAAGGTAAACATACATTCTCTTATCTGCCTCTCACAATTCATTGTGCTACAGATATTATTATTCTTTCTTACAGATCAGGAAACCAAGGATGAGAGGTTTGGTTTCTTGGTCAGGGTCACACAGGTGGTGTCAGAGACAGAATGTGAACCTGACTTGTCATGACTCCAAGAAGGCTACTCTATACACTGTGCCATGCTATATCCCTAATGAGACTATCCCAGTACCTGTTTGCCCCCTTTTGTTCCACATGGCAAACTGTCTGGGATCCAGGCCCAGATCAAGACTTGGCTCCTTCCAGATGCCAGACAACTGTGAGTAAGTGTCATCCCTACTAAAATAAGCATGGTATAGTGCATAGTGTCGTGAATTTGGAGTCAGAGAACATGGATTTAAAGTCTGTTTCTGCTACTTATTACACATGACGTTATTTAACCTCTCTAGGCTTTAGTTTCCCTATCTATAAAATGGGAAAGGTGAGGTATGAGACTTGATGAACTCAGGTTCCTTCCATATCTAAACCTGCCATCTTGTTACTTAAACTGGGAGTGTCAAACAAAGAGAAGATATGAGTGAGTCAGCCAGAAAAGGTACTGGCCTGATAGAAGAAGAAACATGGAAGTGAAGGAAGAAGATTAGAGTAGGGGTTTGGCCATCACATCATAAAGAGCAAAGGAACTAAAGAGTGTGGCTCCGATATCCTGAGGGAGCTTTGAGCAGGAAGCAAAGAGGGCTGGATACCATTCCAGGGCCGAGGAGAACTGGAGATAAGAGGTCACTCTTGGGTCCTGGCATGGGGCCAGATCCTTGTCATTGGGATTCTGGCTTAGATGATGAGTTGAATTTCTTTTGTCTCATCCATTCACTCATTCATTCATGCATTCATTCATTCTTTGTTCCCTCTCTCTGCTTTGAACACTTCAGCTTTTTCTACAGTTCTATCCTTAAACTGACTGATCTTGAAATATGACCATTTTATGCAAAACTATTTGCACATGTTCCACAGAAACTAACAAGAAAAACAGTAGACAGGAATGTGGTTAAGTGCACAGGAGATGGCCACAAGGAGAGATTGGAAGGAATAATAATGTACATTTTAGGGACTTCCTGATGACCGCCTAAGGCAGTAGGGGGAGGTATTATCATTCCCTTTCTACAGATGAGGAAATTGGGTCTCTGCAGGATTAAATGATGTGCTCCATGGTCACAGAACTAGTAATCCTCTGAGGTGGTATTCAAACTCCCAGCCCCATGATTCTAGGTGTGATGCTCTATCCTCTATGCCAAACTTTCTGTGGAAGAAAGGGAGGAGTGAGGAAAGGAGGGCATCCAAAAGTGAACAAAGGATGCTAACATCATAATCACGTAAATGTAGCTGTGATTTTTCACCCAAGTGCCTGCAGTGCTCTGAAGATAATGAATCAGATCCTGCATGGGGAAATACTGCTCCCCTGGTTAATAAAAATTGGGCTCTTTGGAAAAAGTCCATTCATTCTCTCAGGCCACTAAGACATCGTTTATCGCACCTAAGTCATGACTCATTAAATATTGCCCTAGTATCTCTAAAAGAAGTTACTAATTCACAAGGATCTAGCTACCACTGACTAGTTCTCTCTCTTCCCATTTGTAACCTCTCCCTATGGAGATAGAGACCCCATGCAGGACAGAGACTGGATCCCACATGTGGCCACAGCAGTGCAGAGATGCTGCTGGATCAGCTTCCAGTTGCTGACCAGTAAGATAGAAAAGGAATAAGTCCCAGGCACCAGCTGGTCTCCTTCACACCCGTGGGGCCTATTTCATCATGGAACCCATTGTCTCTCAAGCCTGAAGTCTAAAAAATATGTTCTGCTGGCTTTTCCTCAAGTTCCAACCTCAGCAAAGACAGGAAACAACTGGCTGCCATCTTCTATAAATAACTCTTCATAGATTTGAAGGAGGCTATTAAATCATTTCTTATCTTTCTCTAGTTTAAATAACCTGGAGACGTCTAACCCTTAAAAGGTGATCCTCTTCAATGAGTCACATTGCTTCCCCTGCTGGACTTTAGTGAGTATAGTAAACCCAAAGAAAGATCAATCACTCCTCCCTCCCTTGTGCTCCTAGTTAGAAATTAGAAGTAAACTTGGCTGAGGTGGAGGGAAGGCAAGTCTCTTCCTGGTTTCCAGACAGAGGAAGACAATAAATGATTCATGTGTAAACGGATACAACAGTCTATCCTGAGAGCCTGAGCCTGTAATGAGTCACTTTTCTCACAGGCCGTCAGGTCTACCCCCCTTCCCCTGTCTCCCATAAACAGATGAGGGCAAATTGACCATTGCTGGGCTGGAATTTATGAATGGCTTTTTTAGTTCTCTCTGGAAAGAACTTTCATTGATTGACTCATTTTCCAGCCTTCTGGTATTACGAATGCCCACTAGGGCCTAGGTTCATTTACATAGCCTTGTAGAGAGAAACAAAAATGTGTATTACCACCACCTCTCCCAAAAACATTTTTTCTTTTCTTTTTGATTTCCTTCTGAGAGATACTCCCTGCTTGAACCTCTACACTCTACTATACAGAGCAAAATAACCCAACACTGGGACCCGTTCTCTCCCCTGAGGCCCCTTACAACTCTAGATGTATGAGATTCTCTCTAGCTCCAACTATACCAAAAGTGAAGAAATGATAACCACCTCACCTAAGGAAACAGCCCATCTTTGGCAGACTAGCTGCAACTAAAGCCCAGATTTCCTGACTACCCAGAGGTCCTGCAATTTGGCCCAGAGGGAGGGAAGGGATCAGTGAAATTCCAGACACTTAGGAGATTTGTTCCTCTCTAATCATCCCCTACCCCTGTACAGAGCAAAGTGTTCTAGGTATAATGGGTGCATAATGCTTGTTGTTTTGGGTTTTATTTGCTTATTTTGATTATACTGTACCTTTGCCTGAGTCTGGGCCCAGAAAACACACACACACACACACACACACACACACACACACACACACACTCCCAGTCCAAGGGTGTCCTGTAGCTGTCTTCAAATCCATAAAACACAATGCCAAGTTATGCTTGATTATAATTCCCGAGAGTCTACAATCTGTCACTTTTATTTATATATTTATAGTAAAATACTTTATTTACATGAATGCAATTTGCATCTTCCCACCCCTTCAAACACTTCAGTAAATGATTAGTAACCCTCAGCACTTTAATTAATTAGTAATAGCCCACATTTACCCAATGCTTTACGGTTTATAGAGAGAAGCAGTGTGACATAATGAATAGACTGCCAGCTTCAAAGCCAGAAAGACCTGGGTTCAAGTCTCCCCTCTGACACGTGTGACCCTGGGAATGCCCCTGAACTTATCAAAGCTCTAGGTAGCTCTCTATGAGTATAAGTTACAGAGATAATGAGAGCTTGCATTGGTAGAAGGAGTTGCTTATACCACCAAACCTAGCTCCACTGTTACTGCATTACGGTTTCTATAGGTTGTCATCACAACAGCCCCATGAAGTAATTATTGGTTTGGGGCACATACATATAGACACCCAGATTCTCTTTAAGTGGCCCAGAGACAGGGCCCAGAACTCAATGTCAATAATTGGTCACCAATGGCTTCCACTAGCTGTTCAAGAAAAGGAAGCTGATTTGAAGCACAGACTCATAGACCTGCAAATGATCTGGAAGAGAACTGTTTCATTCAGTTCCTGAAATATGCATTATTCATTGAAATAAAACAATTGGTACCCTAATTGATGGATGTTTTTCAATGTATGCTACCCTGCAATTTGAAAACTCCTACCACCATGCATCAGAAAATTGTAGTAGATTTTATTTTTATGTTTCTGTCTGTTTGTCTGTCTTGACAATAACATACTTTTCTCTTTGACTCTATGATGGAACATGATAGCGATCAGTGGGACACTTGCTGACTATTCCTGAAATAGTTTCGATGGAGACTCAGTCTTTGAATTTCATCACATGAAAGATCATAGAGGCATAGATTTAGACCTGGAAGGACCCCAGAAATCATCTGGTCCTATCCTTTCACTTTACAAATGAAAAACCTGGGGCTGAGGGAGATCAAATGACTTATTAAAGGTAAAACAATAAGGGGCAGATTCAAGATTCAAACCTAAGTCCTCTGACTTCAAA
>CM053769.1:206000349-206025085 GCA_028658325.1 Potorous gilbertii | reverse complement strand
TATCTACTTATTTATTATTTGTTTGTTTGTGACTGTAATTTTTTATTATAGATGCAACAATCATCAACAGAGAATCAAATAAACCTGCTTATATAAATCCTTAGCGTTTAACCCAAAAGAGATCTTTCTTCATGTTTCTGTTTATCTGTCTTGACAATAATACACTTTTCTCCTTGATTCTATAATACAACCCAAAGAATGAATAAACCACTAATAAATGGGGAGTAGAGACTGACCTGTGATTTTCCCCCACCTATTAAACATTCTCTAATTGTTAGATGAAGACTTTTTCTGGGTTTGTTTTTGCTATCATAAATAATGCAGCTATTAATATTTTTTATATAGAGAGGTCCTTTTGTATCTTTGGGATTATTTTAGGATGATGTCCTAGGAACTGAATTGCTAGGCCAAAGATCACTTTTCTGACTTATAATCCATTGTGCAATTCTTCTCTGCAATGTCTACAGGCACCTATAGTCCCATGAACCATTATCAGAATGACCTGTCAGGATCACTGAAGCTCTACCAATACAGATATCTATCTTTTGCCATTGGGTATAAGATGATATTTAAAAATTTCTTGATTTACATTTCTCTCATTTCAAGGAAATTTACACAACTTTTCAAATGTATATTAACCATCTTTTTTAATAACTGGTTAGATTTTTGACAAAAAAAGCATATGAGTGCTGACGTATCTGCTATATGTTTTCCATACCTGGAGTAGAAGCTAACAATCCATTAGTTGATAAATCAGCCCCTAAGACATTACTGTTCACCTGATGGTAATATGTAAGAATTAGAACTTTTGGGCCTAGCAGGAGATAGGATCAATAGGAGGCATGTAAATTTCACATGGGTGGCTAGGTGGTATGGTGGCTAGAATGACAGGCCTGAGATCAAATCCAACCTCAGACACATACTAGCTGTGTGGCCCTAAGCAAGTCCACTTAACCTTGTTTACCTCAGTTTCCTCATCTGTAAAATGAGCTGGAGAAGGAACTGGTAAACCACTCTTTGCCAAGAAAACCCCAAATGAGATCACAGATAGTAGGACATGACTGAAATGACTCCACAACAACAAGAACAAATTTCACATGATCAGGTGATGGCTGAGCTCAAAGACTCAGAGTTGTAACTGACCCCAGTGGCCATTCTATCTTTCTCAAAACTCTTTTCATCCTTACCTTCCCAGATGGTGGCCTTTCTCTTTGATGGTTTTTTTTTTAATCTCTCTTTTTGGATACTGGTGAAAGGAATGAGATGGGGATGGACTTGTTTTATTGTTTTCTGTATGCTTATAGATAGGACAGCTTGTATTTAACAATGTGAGCTGTGACGGTCCCTGAGAGAGTGAGTAGGGAAACTTCTCCAACTCTCAACTCCTGAAAGCTCTCAAAATTCAGTCTCGGGTCCTAATTACAAGCATGAAGGTGAAGAACATCAAGGTCATGGCACAGAAGATGTAAAGAGATTGGGGATTTTCAACTTGGAGGAGAGAACAGTTAGGGGTGGCCTGACAGCTGTCTTCATTCAAGTCTGAAAGGTTGTCATTTGGAAGACTCATTCTGTTTGGCTCCCAGGGTCGAACCTTAGTTCTCAATGTAAGGAGATCTGGGCTGGGAATAAGGACAAACTTTCTAACAACTGGGGCTATACAAAAGTGGAATGAGCCACTTCAGGAAGTAATAGGTCATCTCATTCCCTATCCCTACCCCACCTGGAAGTCTTCAAACAAGAAATGAATAAGGATTTGTGGCTTCTGGAGGTCTCTTCCAATTCTGAGATCCATCCTGTGACTCTGTGGAGGCCACCATTTATAGCCCCTCTTCCCCTTAGTAATCTCTTCTGCTTACGTTCCTTAAAGTTTAAAGGGCAGTTGCTGATGTCATCCATGATCACAGAATATTTTATTCTAAAATCTGGAAGAGACCATGGAGATAAAAATAATATTATCCTCCTTTTGCACATTAGGAAACTGATACTAAGAAGGGCTAAGTGACATTTACCCATGGTTGCCCAGTCAATTACGTAAAAGAGATAAGGTTCCAACCCAGGTGTGACTCCAAGCACAGCGTTCCTTTCACCATGCCATTCTTTCTGCTCATTTTCTCCTAGAATAAAAAGGTTTTGTGGAAAGGGAAAAAATATGATAATTACAGTCAAATAAATGGCAATAATTCAATTTAACCCAACTCAACATTAATTGAGCAAGACATTAGGTGGTGGTACAGTGGATGGAGTTATGGAGACCTGGGCTCAGATCCCTGAGGGGTGGGGAAAGGGGAACCATTAATAGCTGAAGAGATCAGGGAAGACTTTATAGAGGCGGGAGGACCAGAGCTGAGCCATGAGAAACAAGGGTTCTGTGTCATTTAGATGAGAAGGAAATGATCTACAAGCATAAAAGACAGCATGTGCAAATGCAAGAGGAGGAAATAGCAGCTGGGTGGCCCAGTGGATAGAGCATCCATCCTAGGGTCAGGAGGATCTGAAGTCAAATCCAATCTCAGACACTTACCAGCTGTGTGACCCTGGGCAAGTCATTTAACCCTGTTTGTCTCAGTTTCCTCTTCTGCAAAATGAACTGCAGAAGGAAATCACAAACCACAGCATAATCTCTGCCAAGAAAACACCAAGTAGGATCACAAAGATTTGGACACAACTAATGGACTAGATATCAAAACCAATAAGGAAACAGTATGTTGAGTTCAGAGAATGGCTGAATAGAGTCAATCTAACCAGGATTTAGAGTTCAGGAAGGACAGTTATATGAAATAAAACTGGAAAAGTTAAGCAGCAGCTGGACTGTAGAAACATAAGTGCTAAGGTGTCTGTACATTATCCTCTAGGCTGAGGATTCTTAACCTTTTTGTATATCACAGACACTTTAGCAATCTGATGAAATCTATGGCCATCTGCTCCAAACAATATTTTTAAATAATTGAAGGAAATGCTAGGTTTCAATTAGAAGTTCGTGAAAATAAAGATGTAATTTTCCCCCATCCATGTTCATAGACCCACTGAAATCTATACACTGCTAAGAACCTCAGCTCTTGGCAATGGGAAGCTACTGAGAATTTTTGTTCAGAAGAGTAACATGGTCAGACCTGTGCCTTAGGAATATTATTTCATTGATGGAAAATGCTATCCACATTCAGAGAAAGAACTGATGGAGTTTGAATGCAGATTGAAGCATTCTATTTTCATTTTCTTTATTTTTTTTTTTTTGCAGTTTTGTCCTTTCACAAACTCTAATTTTTTTGTAAATTGTTTCTTTTTTCACATGACTAATATGGAAATAGGTTTTACATGATACACATATTACCTATCAAATTGCTTACTGTTTTAGAGAGGGGAGTGGGAGGAAGGGAGAAAATTTGGAACTCAAAATTTTATTTTAAAAAAGTGTTAAAATCAGTCTTTACATGTAATTGGAGAAAATAAAATACTATTTTTTAAAAAGGAATATTATTTTGTCAACCATGTAGAGAATGAATTGTTGAGAGGAAGAGAAAGGAAACAGGAAGACCAAGTAGGAAGCTATTATGGTCATGATGAGAGGCAATAAGGATGTGAACCAGGGTTGTGGCTTTGTGAGCAGAAAGAAAGTTGATGATAGGCAAGTTGGTAGTATTAGTGGCTAATTATCCAACTGGAGATGTAACCAGGGCTTAAATTCTCCCCTTTCTCCTTACACTGTTCTCTGAGGGCTTCAGCACATTCACCAAAACCAGCAAAGTTCAAATCTAAGTTTTTGTTTACTCTAGTTCTAGGTTTTTTGTTTTTTTTTAAAGCATAAATGTTTGTAAATGACTAGGCAAAATGAAGTTTGGAGAGAAGTTGAATATATTCAAGTTTTAGCATCAGTTGACCTGAGCTCCAATCCTGCTTTTGCCACTAACTTGTTGACTGACCTTGAGCAAAAGCTTTCCTCTCTCTGAATTTCAGTTTTCTCCTCTGTAAAGAGAAGGGATTAGACTGGATGGTTATCCCCTTTTCAGGGATCCTTTTGAAGAATTTACTGCATGGGGTGAAAGGTTGGCCTACATAACCATGAAGGTCATTTCATGGATCTATGTTCTCCTTACCCTTAAGCTTCAGAAACCATCTCCACCTTGTTGCATTTAGCCAGGCAGACTTAGACTATCAAACTAAATAAACATCTATCCTCTTTACAAAGGTTTCCAGGGACTCAGATAATAACTTTTAGTAATCCAACTCAATCCAATAATAATACTAATAGTTCTAATCTAATAGAGTCTCTAAGTTCTCCTCTATGACCAAACTAATGCACGTGCTTCCTTTCTGTTTCTACCGTGTCCCCCTCCAATTCATCCTTAATTACACTGTTAAAATAATCTTTTATGTAAAGGTGGTCACATGCTCCAAAGTCTCCAATGACTCTGAGCTGCCTACCAAATAAAATTAACTTTCTTTTTGACTAGTAATCAAGGTCCTCCACAACCTGACTCTATCTTACTTTTTTCATCTTATTTTACAGTCTTCACCTCCATACACTTTTTTCTCCAAGAATATTGTACCACTCTCTGTTCTCTAAATGCTCCCTCCCTCACTCACATGTATGTCTTCACTCAAATTTATTCCTATATGTAGATTGTCCTTCTTCACTTGCCTTTTTTGCCTGACGACTTCCTACTAACCTTTCAAAACCCAACTCAAATGCCAATTCCTTTAGGAAACTTGCCCAGACCTCCCTGGTCAATAATAGCCTTGACCTGTCAAATTTTTCACAGCGTCTTGTTTGCATCTCTCTGATATACTAATCATACAATATTGTGCTTGCCTTTATGTTCCCTATTCAATCCGTTGAGGTCCAGTCCTTTCCCCATCGGTAGTTGCTTAATAAATAGTGAACTAATGAATTCAACAATATGAAATTTCCCCTCACCCTTTAGGAAGCACAGGGAAGGTTTAGGAAACAGTCTACAGCAGGGGTGGGGAACCTGCAGCCTCGAGGCCACCTGTGACCCTCTAAGTCCTCAAGTGCAGCCTTTTGACTGAATCCAAACTTCACAGAAAAAATCCCCCAGGATTTTTAAAATAGTGGTAGCTTTGAAACTGCCCAGTATTTTTATTTTCTTTCCTCTGGGACAATTCCCATTACCAATTCAATTTAGCACCTCAAATGCAGCAACTTGTTTAGACACAGGCGTGGGGAACCTGCCCTATATGGCCTTCTAAGTCCTTGATGTGGTGTTTTGACTGAGTCCAAGTTTTACAGGACATATCCTTTTATTTAGGGGATTTGTTCTGCAAAGTTTGGATTCATTCAAAGGGCTGCACTTGAGGACCTAGAGGGTCACATATGGCCTCAAGGACACAGGTTCCCACCCCTTCCCCTGGTCTACAAGGATATACCCTGTTCTTCTCAGAGTTCTTTAGGGGAAGGGAATAAAATGATCCACTGAGGCTGGCTTAGTCTAAGCTTTCATCAATAGTGTGACAAGGCATCCAAAAAAAAAAAGCTGAGCAATTTTAGGCTTAGTACATTAAGTACAGTATCTAGAACCAGGTAGGTAATGGCATCTCTGCACTTTGCCTTGATCAGACTCCATCTGGAATACTGAGTTTGGTTCTAGGCACCACATTTTGGAAAGGAAACAGCCAAACTGAATCACATCCAGAAAAGGAAAGACAGGCTAGGGTGAGGACTGGAGACCACCACATACAGAGATTAGTTAAAGGAAATCAAGGTTCAAGCCTCAGGAAGGGAAGACTTGAGTAGGCCATATTAGCTGTCTCCAAATATTTGAAAAACAGTTTTGTGGAAGGAGCATTACTAACTTTGTTCTTAGGACTAAGAGAAACAGATGGACGTTGTAGGGATATAGATTTTGACAGAGCATAAGGCAAAGCATCCTAAGCAATTAAAGTTGTCCCAAAGTATAATGGCCCTCCTGAGGAGGTAATGAGTTCCTGCTCACTGGGAGCCTTAAAGCAGAGGCTAGATGGGCATTTTTTCATGATGTTGTTGAGGCAATTCTTGTTTAGGTATGAGGTGGACTAGATGCCCCTGATGTTCCTCCCAACGCTAAGATTCTCTTAAATTTCTTCCTTCTTCCCATGTTTGCGTCCCCAGGGCTAGGCTGGTCAGCTGAGAGCCTGGTTTTCCTTTAAGTCACCAGCTGGCTCACCAGTTTGCTTTACTTGTTTGAAAGGCTTCGGTGTTGTATATTTGATCTACACCAAATGTCTCAGGAAATGTTCCCATCACTAAGAGAACACAAACTTGTACAACCCACATAAGAAAGAAAAATGGCTCCAGAGACTTAATGGTGGAGGAGGGGAAGCCGCCAGAGAAAGGCAGCTGTAAAAACCATCTGCTACTGGAGGGGGAGTGACACCCACTCGCGAGTGTTTGTTTACAAACCAGGTTCTGTATGTGAGAGGAAACACAGATCCTTCTTCCTGAAATGAGAGGCAACAGAATGCCAACACGTGGAATAAGGGAAGCTGGCTTCTCCTACTTAGAAATAGTGGCTGAGAATCTCAGCCAACAGTGTCAGGAATCATTGCAAGTTAACGCCTAGCAGGCTGATCTGGGTGCTGATTTCCCCAAGCACATACAGACTTTGAGATGCAAAGTTCCAGCATATGGGAAAAAGGATTTAGGATGTGAGAGATCAACTGGCTTCCTCACCCTACCTCCCCCCACCCCACCCACTTTCTTCCCCAACCTCACACCATCAGTCATAGATTCAGGGAGGAAAAAAAGCCAGTGTCAAGAGACAAAGAAACATGAGACAGCAAGTTTCATGTTTGGAGTTGGAGCTAGGATCTGGACCCAGGCTTTATGACTCTAGTCCAGAAAACACTCTTTCCACTAAAATCATAGAGGATGTAATGTGTGCCCAAGCCTTGGAAAACTTAACTTCAGCTGGGCAGAGGAGACTCCAAGTAATGAAAAGTTAACATCATAATAGATGAACAGGAGAACACCGTCATGGTCACAGGAGAATCTCTGGTAGCTGCCAGATAAGTGATGCAGTTATTAAGTCTAAAGCAGGTACACTAGTATAGCAGATAGAACTGGAGTGGACTTGGAATTAGCAAGACCTGAATTCAAATTCCACCTCTGACATTTACTAGCCAGGTGACCCTAGGCAAGTCATTTGATCTGAGTCTCAGTTTCCTCATCAGTAAATGGAGGAAAATCCTAACTGTAATACCTACATCAATTAATCAATAAGTACTTACTATGACCTAGGGGCTGTTCTAGATGCCAGGAATACAATTGTACAGAAAGAACAATCCTTTCTCTCAAGGGGCTAACCAGGAAGACAAGTGTATGTGCATGTCCACACACCCTTCCATACTCACCCACCCATACACACACACATACACACACGCATATACATGTATATTATTATTTCTCTATATATGCATATGTATATTTTGAATAAATATCTCACAGAGTTGTTAGGTTCAAATGAAATGAGTATAAATTGTTTTAGAAATTCCAAGATATTATAGAAATGTAGGTAAATTCTATAGAAATGTGTGAAGATAGAGTTTTTTTAGTTATCAGTTCCTTCTACCAGTGAAATTCTAAATCTAGTCCCTAGCACTATGGTATATAGGCATGCCAAGTCAGGGAGCATGCACAGTTTGCTCAACATGGAACCCACTTTATCCTCTACCAAGTGGGCAGGGTAGCCTGCTTTAATTGGCTGCCTGCATCTTGAAAACTGGCAAAAGAGCTCTGCTCTTTCTGCTGTGTCCAGGAGGAGGAGGCCTCAGCTCACCCATAGCAAGGATGCCATGAGCTGAAGTGGCTAAAGGAAGACCTTCCTTCCCCTGCTCCCTCCTTCTCTTTTACCCAGGCTCCTGAAATGGCCCCAGGGAAGTTTGTTTCTGTTTTGTGTTGTTTATCCTTCTCAATTTCAGGTGCCAGAGGTGATTCTTGTAGGACCAGGAATTTAAGCCATGGCAACCTTGGAGTCAGGATTACAAGTGGAAAGGTATAGCCAGTCACTGCAGCATAGAATGCCTGAGAAGCAAAGGCACCTAGGTCTCAAGCACCAGGGGGATTTTTGACTTGGAACTGGGACTATACTATATGGGAAATAATCTAACTTATGAACCTAATTCCATTCCCCTCCCCAGAAATGGAGGTGATACAAAGGGGTAGTAGGATTATGACTCCAAGTGTTAGGGGAGTACATTTGTATGTTTGTGATAATCTTTTGGAGTAAATACTTCTGTGTAAAACCTAATCTATTAGTGACTGTTAGTACTGGGGTACAGGGGACCACCACCCATACCTGAGGGAACACCATTAATGGAGCCAATGGCAGGGAGCCTAGACTTCCCAAAATGCCCTAAATGGAACTAGAGAACACTGGTTGGATGGATGAAAGGTAACACACCCAGCCTTTATGTGGTTGGGGTCCAGGTGGTCTGTGTTACACTTACATTTTAGATAACTGTTTATGTGCTCATGCCATCTCCCACAATAAAATATAAATTCATTATGGGCAGGGACTGTTTCAGTGTGATCTCAGTATTCCCAATACCTAGAATAGGATCTAGTATACAGTAGGCCCTTAATAAATGCTTGCTGATTGATCGATAACCAAGGATCCCATTGTTCACACTAAAAATTAGGGAGTTCTTCCCCATACTGAGCTGAAATCTGCCTCCTTATAATCACTGCTATAGGATCTAATCCTACAGTCTGCAAGTGTACCAAATAAATCTAACCTCTCGTGAGACAGCCTTTCAAATCAAAGAGATGAAAACAGTAAGAATAGTTTGTATTTATGGAGTTCTTTATAGCTTGCAAAGCACTTTACACAGATCATTTCCATTGAATCCTCACAACAACCTTGTGACGTGGGATGCTCTTATCATTCCCATTTTACAACTGAGAAAACTGAGTCTGAGAGAGGTTAAGTGCCTTGCCCAGAATCATGTAGTAAGTGATGACTCAAATTCAGGTTTTCCTTAATATAAGCCTAGCACTCTATCCACTATGCCTCCAAGCTACATCTAGGATGAATAAAAGCAGACTGTTAGAACTGGAAAGAATCTTTGAGATCATCTAACCTAGCCCCCTGAAATGACAAATGAGGAAAGTGAGGGACAGAGACGAGAAGGGGCTTGCCCTAAATCATACGATGAGTTAGTGGTGGACCTCGGCCAAGAGCTGAAGTCCACATCTAAAGGTAACCCAGGTCCCCCTTGAGTCTACCTGACTCGAGGCTCCAAAATTCACAAATGCATTCTGTGCTTTAGGGACAAGGAGAGGGAGCAGTAGTGATTAAAGTGCCTATCATAAAAAGATCAGGTGTAACTAAGGGAGGGCTTTGGGCAATCTTTTTTACTACCCTTGTCTCTCTGCAGTGGATAGGGAGTCATGCCCCAAAGAGCAGAGATCCCATGGTGTTAATGAACTGAGTGGCTTCTCCAGAAGTAGGAAAGTCTTGAGAAGACACAGTAGCATCCAAAACTCATTGAGCTGATAAAAAGGCCCGGGAAGAAAGAATAAAGGAAGCAGGTCCAGTTTGAGCCCAGAGTCAGAACAAAGAGTCTCAACTGTAGCTTAGGAAAGGACAAATTGAGACTGGCATTTCTTCCATGTGGCAGCTGCCTGGTTTTTTGGGGTTTTTTTGACAGCTCTAGTTAGTTCTTGCAATTCCTTTCCTCCTGGAATTCCGGAGAGGCTCCATCTAACCAGAGAACTAACAATATACCACTGGTCCCTAAAGAAAAGTGGACAAGGGAAGAATCTAGGGCCACTAGTGGGAAAAGCATGTTCTCCCACCTCTAGAATCAAGAAGCTTGATTCTTCTTCAATTCAGACTGTAAACTTCTTGAGAGCAGGGACTGTCTTTTGCCTCTTGTATCCCCTGTGCTTAGCACATAGTAGGTGCTTAATAAACAATTTACTGAATTAAATCTATCCATCATTGCCAGATCAATCTTCCTCAAACACAGTTTTGATGTCATTCTTCGGTTTAGTAGCATTCCATTACGTAGCAAATTAACTCAAGCTACTGTTGTTCAATGACTTTTACAATCTGGTACCATGTAATCTCACACTATTATACCCTACACAATTCTCTATAAACAAACTGTCCTCACCTTTCTCTAGCTCTATATGATGAAATTCTGACTATCCTTGAAGGTCCAGGAGGCATCCTCCAATAAAACAACTTTTCAATCTTCCAACTTCTCCTGTTCATAACATAATCTAGTCTGCATATTTATCATACAGTTATTGTGTTTATGAATGCACTTTATCCTGTTGCTAGATTATAAACTCCAGGAGGCCAGGGGACCATTTCTTAATTATCTTCACCTCTCCCTCAGCACTAAGCACAGTGCTCAACATACAGAGTAGACACTTAATGAATAGTTGATGAATGAATGAATGAATTCCCAATATACTAAGGCAGTAAGGTAATCTCTTTAAATGGAGAACAGCCAATTTAATATAATTGATAATAAGATACATAGAGTTAAGACTCCTATCTCTTTATAACCTTATAGTGTTTATATGGAGTACTGTGGGCACTCAATGGGACTGATCTGCTAAGGCACTAATTAATTACATTCAGAGGGCTAGAAAAGCAGTGATGGAACTGCCCTGGACATGAAATCAGAAAAGACCTGCGTTCATTTCCTGACACTAATTGTGAGACTTTTAGCCAGTCACTTAAATACTCTGAGATTCAGTTCCCTCATTCATAAAATGGGGTTAATAACAGTTGTGCCACCTACCTTCTAGGGTTGTTATAAGGAAGAGAGAATATGTAGAGACAGTGGGATGTGATGGAAAAATTATTGACTCCAGAGTTAGAGGAGCTGGATTCAAATATCTCCTACATTGCTTACTGTATGTGTCCAAGGTCTCACAACTTTTCTTTATGGATGCGTTTGCTCATCTGTAGAAATGAGGGAGTTAAGCTAGCTATCCTTTGAGATTCGATCTAGCTCTAGGTCTCGTACCCTACATGTGAGCAATTTTCATTATTCTGTTGATTCTCAGGTTAATTAGCTTTCAAAGACACCTGTAAGCAGGTTCTAGGATCCAGGTCCTTTCCTAATTGTTTCTTCCAACAGAGGTGAGTGACTACTGTAACCATTCAGAGTTAGAAAGTTAGTACATAGGGCAGAGGAGGAGGAAAAAACCCACTTTGTTTTTTTTCCCCCTACTTAGACCCCCACTAAGGGGCTGTGTAGAAAGGGGTCCATCCTTCTGTAACAGTTCCTTCTCTTTCTTGAGGTTTGAGAGGCCAGCTGGTCCCACCAGTCTCTAATGATTCTACAATGATGAAGGGCAAATTATAAGAAAAGACTGGACAAGAGGTAGGTCAGGTCACCAAGGGTCTTCCCTGCCCAGAGTCATAAGACCTTCATCTGCAGAGAGTCAGGCCAGGTCAGGGCCTGCCATTTTTATCTCCTCAACCATCCACAATAATTACTTCTGACATCCAGGCAGGAAAGGCAACAAGGTGAAACCAGGACAGCAGGAAGCTAATACATCCAGGGAAAAATGATCTGAAAAGTAGAAATTTCACAAGACAGACAGACTGGGGAAACCACAGTGCTGAATGAAACCAAACTTGACAGAAGACAGCAAATTAGATATATCTTGTATTATGACATGGTAGGAGAAATAACTACCTGTGTATACACATACACACTTACACTTGTACACATGCACACACATACATACACATATGCACATTTATGCACACACGTGCGCACACACATGTGCGCATGTACACACACACAGTGACAGACCATGCCAAAGGGCAGAAATGGGCAAAATGATCCATTTACTTCCTCCCCTTCTGCTCAAAGATTGAGACAGAAGACCTTCCTCCTTATCTTAGCTCCCCCATTAGAACTCAAAGCATCACAGAAAATGAATTATTATTGCATCTCATTTAGGTCACCCCATGGTTCATTTATTGCGATCTCCCTCATTTGTCACAACAACTTTATGCCATTGGTTGTGATTTAGGATTTACCAATCCCAGATCAACCCATCTCTAAGTAAGTAGAAAGATCTTAGAGGGTTGCCTGAGGCTCCGAGTGATTTGTCTGTGATTACACAGCTAGTATCACAAGTGGGATTTTGGACCCAAGTCTTCCTTAAAATGAGCCCAGAACTTTATCTTTTATGCTTCTCCATAAAGTACACAGCTAGGTGGTATATTCAATGGAAAGTTGGACTTAGCATCAAGAAGACTCAAGTTCAAATCCCACCTCAGTTAGCTGCCAGTCACTTAACTTCTGTTTGTCTCTATTCCCTCATCTGCAAAATGGAAATAATACAGCATCAACCTCACAGGGTTGTTGTGTAAGTCAAAAAGCATAACATATAAAACACTGCCAAACTTAAAATACTACATAAGGGATAGCTATTATTATTAGTAGGCATTACAAAACAATGTCATCAATTAATGAAGTTTGGATACATTAGAAATGTGTGCTGGGGCAAGGCTGAGGTATATAGGTTAAATTAATTAACAAAGCTCTCACTTGACCTTCTGGTCAAGGCCATCCAATGTGAAATCTTTGTTTCCCCTACTGCTCAAATTATCTCAGCATCGTCTCCCCTCTTTTTTTTTTCCTTTAGTCACAAGAACCTACATATCTCTGTTATTCACAAAGTATAATCCTAACCGCTCTGGATCTCATTGTCTCTCCCCTCCTCCCCCCACCCCCACAGGGTCTTGTTCCAACAACCATCCCTTCTCTATTAGGCATCCTCTGTCTCTACCTTTCCAAGAGATCCTTCGAATATGCCTATTAACGTGCTTGGGTCTCCCTGATTCTAAAAAAAAAAGTGAAAAGGTCTTTTCTAGCTATTGTCCAATCTCTTTCACTTTTTTCTTCCTTCCTGCTAAATTTCTTGGAAAAGTCATCTATAAACAATGTCTTCACTTTCTTACCACTCATTTGTAAATTCCTTACAGATGACCTTCTTCTGCTGAAGCTGATAGCAAATCATCAAAGAAATGCTAATCACTAAATCCAGTGGGCATTTTTTTTGGTCCGTAATTTTCTTCACTTTTTTGATACTATTGGTTATTTCCTTTTATTAGAAAGCTCCTTCTTTCTCAACTTCAGAGACACCACACTGCTCTGGTCCCCGTTCTGCCTCTCTGGTAATGCCTTCATCTTCTTTTAGGGTTCCTCATCCTCTTCCCGCACTTTTATTGCAGGTATATTTCCTAAAGCTTCGTCAATGATATGCTCTCCCTTCCCTTACTCTGTTTCTCTTTCTTTCTCTCTCTTTCTCTGTCTCTCTCTCTGTCTGTCTCTCTCTGACTCTGTCTTCCCTCACTCAATCACTACCAGTCACTCCTACAGCTTCCAAAACCACCTCCTATATAGATTGTTCCCAAATTCATTGTCTCTTGTCATAAACTCTCTAATGAGCCTGCAGGATATCCTCATCTACATGTCCTTTTGGTAGCTCAATATGTCTAAAATCAACTCATTATCTTTCCCTTAAACCTGCTTCTCCTGATCTCACTACTTCTGTCTATAGCATCATTGTTTACTTGATCTTCTATCTCTGACAGGGTGGGCAAGCCTACCTACCTGAAGTAGAAAGATAACCCGAGACCCGCAGAAGGTGGAACATTAGACTAATCAAATAAATATGGCTACAACCTTGACCATCAACTCCCTACAAACTCTGATGGAGATAGCCCAGGGACCTGAACTCTGGGAATGGTAGTGATCCCCATACCAACAACATATGCTGACCAACTGCCACATCAATCTGTGGGTAAGTCCAAGAGCTCCAAAAATTGCAGAGCCCCCCAGACCACTGACTCTGCTTCCAGTCCAGCTTCCATAGCCAGCGACCTTTGAAATGAGATCTGACCACTTTCTCTGTGGGGACTATAGCTTCCCAAAGTTTCCTCTTAATATTTTATCCCAGGGACATATTTAAGAAGGAGAAATTTGAGAAGCAGGTCAGAGCCAAGCATAGAGCCAGCACCAGGGAAGAGTCCAAATTGTGAAGCATTGCTCAGAGATAAATTGAGACTGATGATGGCTTCTTGCTTTGAGGTTGCCTTTGATCATTTCTGACAGCTCTCAGGATCCCATCCTTCCTGCTTTGTAAAGGCTCTTGACCTACTGACCGGCCTGTGCTGCTTCTAAAGAGATCCTATCCTTCCTGCTTTGTAAAAGCTCTTGACCTGCTGGCCAGCCTTTGCTGCTTCTAAAGAGGTTTCCCGGCAGGCCATTTCCCTTGTGATGCAGGGTCAACTGTCACACTGAGGGAGGCCCCACCCAGCCCCACCTTCTCCCATGCTGCTCTACATAAATTTGCTTGTGGCTTGGAACACAATCTTTTTTCTTTTGCAGCATCTGCTAATATTTCTTTTTAAAGAATCAAACAAGCAGGGTCTAAAATGGAGCCAGAATTCATCTACTCTAGCAGTATAGCTTTCCAAGAAGAATACTAGTATTAAAGAGATAGGGTTTTTGTGTCAGAGTAGCAGGGAGTGAGTTCTGGAAATCTGGGGAAGTGCTATTGAGTTTTCCAAAAGCAATTCAGCCCTCTTACTTCCTTTATTCATTCCCAAACCCAGCTCTTTCCCCTCCTATAGTGTCTATAGTGAGGTAGCTAGGTGGCATAGTGTGTCCAAAGTCAGGAAGACCTGAATTCAAATTCACCTTCATATATTAGCAATGTGACCTTAGGCAAGTGACTTAACCCTCTGTCTTCCTCAGTTTCTTCAACTATAATATGGAGATAATACTAGTACCTAATTCACAGGGTTAACTCAAAGAGTTGTTATGAGGGACAAATGAGACAATATTTATAAAATGCTTAATACAATGTCTGGTACACTGTACGCATTTAATGATTGCTTATTTTCTTCCTGTCTGTTCAAGACATGTGGACTGACAGACTAACTGCATGCTATGCAAATCATGGTATACTGTAAACTCGAATACATCAAAATTATGGCTAGCCCAAAGGGCAAAGAAGAGATGGTTGTTTGATTTAAGTAGGAAGAAGCATACTGCCAGTGATGACTTGCAGATAAGAACTGACTCAATCATAGATCATGGGATCAAAGATTCAGTCCCAGAAGGGACTTTCTGAGTCCCAACATGTTAAATATATAGGCTAGCAGCTACTGTTGCAATAGGTATGACCTGAACCAGAAGGAAATATAATTAGGAAATATTTAACAAAATAAATAAAAATGTAATAGAGCATAGATAATGTTTTGGGGTTTTTTGTTTTGTTTTGAGGCAAGTAGGGTTAAGTGACCTGCCCAGGGTCACATTGCTAGTAAACATCTAAGACCAGATTTGAACTCAGTTCCTCCTGACTCCAGGACCAGTGCTCTATCCAGTGCACTATCTAGGTGCCCCTAGGTAACATACTGTTGTTTTAAGTCAATCTGAAATCTACACAACTCTTTATATATGGTTAAATGAACCCATTTCTATTTGAGTTGGACACCCCTGCTCCAGTCCATCCTCCTCATTTTTCAGGTAATAAAACTGAGGACTAGAAAGAATAATTAAGTAATTTCCCCAAAATCACCTAAGTGTTAGTGGAAGACAAAAAAAAAAATCCATCACTCTACTGTACAAAGCAGCTTGCTCAAAGTCATCCAGGTACTAAGTGTTGGAACCAAGATTAAAACTCAGGTCCTCTGATTCCATAACCAGCACTTTAAAAATTTGTTGTTTAGTCATTTTCAACTTTTTATGACCCCATTTGGGGTTTTCTTGGCAAAATACTGGAGTGGTTTGCCATTTCCTTCTTCAGCTCATTTTATAGATAAGGAAACTAAGGCAAACCCGGTGAAATGACTTGCCCAAGGTCATACAACCAGTAAGTGCCTGAGGCTAGCTTTGAACCCAGGTCTTCCTAGTGCTATAACCACTGCCCACCTGATTGATCGATTGTTTGTCTTCTTCCCCTATTAGACTATAAATTCTTTGAGGACAGGGAGTATCCTTTTTTTTTTTTTTTTGTATCCTTAGTGCTTAGCACTGTGTCTGGAATACAGCAGGCACTTAATAAAGGTTGATTTATTAATTGATTGACAGTAGGTACTTAATACATGTTTACTGACTTTACTGAATTGTTCAGCTTAGATCCTTCCCAGCTTGTACAATCTTAGAAGACATTTCACTTTTACGAGTTTACCAAAGGTATTGGGCTAAGTGTTCCATCAGCCTCCTGGTGGGATCTTCAAGATTCTCTGATCATGTGATGTTATGATGTCCCTATGCTCTCAGCACTTTGTCCACTGCAGTTCAAGAAGATGAGAGCCACTTTGATTGTTTGTCTTAATAAATGCTTGTTGAATGACTGACTGCAGATATATCTTCATTAGGATTCATTCTTCCCAGTAAATAAAAGGCATGGATACATGCCTGTCTCCCCTTCTCTCCCCATCACAACTGAATTTCATTCCTACGTTTCTTTGTCTGTATCTAGGGCAAGATTCAATAGCTAGTCAAGGACAAGAAGTGGTGTAGGTCTCTAGCCCCTGTGGCTTCAGACATAGAAGTAGGTGGGGGAGGGGGTACAATGGATAGAGGACTGAATAGGGGGCCAGGAAGACCAGGCACTTACTAGTTATGCGATCTTGGGCAAGTCACTTAGCTTCTATCTGCCTCACTTTCCTCAACTGTCAAATGGGGATAATAACCGTGCCAACGGTTATTATCTATATGCAAATGGGGTCTAGCCTGCACATATCGCCTCATGCCCTTTTTCATTCAGAGAGGCTAGTTAAGAGTCTGCTTCTGAGAAAGTCAGGATGTTATATAAGGGGGAGACCATAGAGCATGCCTAGACATTCAGTTAACTGTGAAAGATTTCTGTTTGGTGTTGGGGGTATCTAGAAAGGTTTTTAGGCTTGGGCAACTTCCTCTTCTCCTGCTTCCATTTCATTGAACAACTCTTCACTCATAGTATCTGGTGAGAAATCATATTGTAAGAGAAAAGTCTACATGGTCTCCCATTTCAGGCTGTGTAGACCTAAGAAACAGGTCTGGGTCCTGGACTTTTTTATTTATTGTTTTTTCCTTTCTAGGTAAACAGAGTGGAGTCTCATGACCTAAAAAGACTCAAAAGGTCTTCATGTGAGTATACTGGCATCCTGGAATTCTATAATCTTGGGTTCCAGGCCAGGGGTTGCAATCAGCTCAACAAGAATGGTTACCCAAGGAGTGAGAAGTAATCACTGGAAATGGCCTTCTGGACCTATGCCAACAACAGCTGTAATGAGGACTCATCAGGAAACTAAGATGCCTTTGGACATGAACTTGGTTGGACTAATGCTTAATAGGAAAGGAATTAAATTTTAAGGAGAGAATGACATAGTATAGGAGAGAATATACCCCAGAAGTAGTGAAGAAATTCTTGTATCTTTGTACTTGCTCTAACTTTGAAATGAACATCTTTCTATAAAAACTACCAGTGTTAAGTAGTCAAACAGAGCTGGGGTGCTAATCACTGGCCCCTAACAAAGCAGGGGGAACATAGTATATGGGGGCTCAAGCCAATGGCAGAAAAGACAAGCCAACCCTCAGAAGGCAATGTAGAAGGCTCAGCCCTGAGAGAATGAGGCTAGAGCAAAGACACTATATCTATATTTATAGAGTATTCATGTTCAGTTCTTCCCAAAGCAAACCCCTGAACACCTGCTCTGAATGACGTAGAGGTCTTCCCAGGATACCTCTAGGTCCCTGAACTCATCCTATCTCAGCTTCCAGGCACTGGTTTCAGAGCAGCGAGATATTGGGAGCTTATTACTTCACTACTGCAAAATACCTTCGACCTCATCAGTATGGGTGCTTCCTCCACCAACGCAGCTCCTATCTACTTTTATTCCTGAGAAGACTGGCAGTCTTTGTGGGTTGCTATGGAATTTCAAAGGTTAGCAGAGCATGAGCTCTGGAGGGTTCTGACAAGCCAGGAGGGTCTGAATATGGGTCTGAAGATAGTCTGCAGGTACAAGGAAGTTCCTCAGCTTACCATAAGAGCAACGGTAACAATTCACACTTGAATAGCACCATAAAGTATACGAAGAACATTCCTCTCGGCCTTGTGCAGGAGAACCACTGGAACCTGGACAACTCAGTGATAAGTTTGC
The DNA here is from genome assembly GCA_028658325.1 of Potorous gilbertii. Lineage (NCBI taxonomy): Eukaryota > Metazoa > Chordata > Mammalia > Diprotodontia > Potoroidae > Potorous > Potorous gilbertii. Next base: position 206,006,954 of record CM053769.1, on the reverse strand, counting down.
TCACAGCAGCTAATGAGGTCTGTCTACTAAGGTTTGGAGAGGGGAGGAGGACAATCTGTATATCTAGAGGGAGAACACACACTGCTAAGGTTACAGATTTTTTTTTAAGTAATAAGTTTCCTTTATCTCATTGTTCCATAAACAACAGCTAGGAAAGGGAACTGAAATCCAGAAAGAATCTTTGGCTGGCTGCCTAAGTATGCAGAGTATGGCCCAGGTATGCCAACAAGCCCAAGGGCATCATTTCCATTGGCCAGTGAAAATCTCCCCCAACTCACTTTTGCCAAAACCAATCCCATACTCTATGCAAGTCTATGGACTGACGGCAGATACCAATGAAAGTCTGGGAATATGGCTAGGCAGACAGGGGAAAGATCACAATCTTGCCCCCTTAGGCTTTTTATTGTTCAGATGTCGGGCTCTTCTTCATCCCATTTTGGGTTTTCTTAATAAAGATACTGGAGTGGCTAGCTCTTTCTATCTCCAGAAACTGAGGCAAATAGGGCTAAGTGATTTGTTTACTAGTTAGTGTCTGAGGCCAGATTTGGACTCGGAAAGTTGAGTCTACCTGACTCCCAGCCCAACACTCTATCCCCTGTGCTACCCAGCTGCCCTTAGGCTTAGGCCTAGTGCCTTCTTATCTCCATTACCCACCTCTCCCATTCATTAGAGAGAGCAGAAAGGGTTTTGAAATTGAGAAATTCCAAATTCCAGTGCCCTTGGAAGCTTGTCAGGACAGTAGCATTTGCATGGATGATGATTAAGTGAATTTAAATCCATGGAGGGAGGCATATGAAATGCCCATTCTAAGATAGAGTGAGGTTTCTGACAGAGAGATGTACCAGAAAGCCCTGAACCAGAAAGTTTGGTTCAAAAGATTTGATCCTAAGGCAATAGCTAGATAACTGGAAGTATCTCCACTCTGTCTGAAAAGACCTTGGAGCCTTTTAAAGCAAAGTATCTTAAGATGGAAATGAAAGGCCTATTCAAGACTCTGAAAGGAAGAAGACAAGCCACTCCTTAAAGGAAAAAACACAGGGTTTTTTGTTTTATTTATTTTACCTGAGGACAACTTTTTCTGGTCTACAGCTGAGGGCTGCTACTCTAAAAGAGTTAGGGAAGACCTATGAGGTTTAAACTAAAAGAGGATGAAAGACCCTACTATCCTTTCTAGGAAGAAATAGCACATCAACCAAGGGCTCCAGCAAGAGCCAAAAGCTCTACACTACAACCATGTGTCAGATGAAATCACTCCTGGCAGCAGAGACTATATGTCCATTGCAGTAGCATCTGGTGGAGAATATGTATTCGATGGAGACAATGTATCCAGCAAAAGAGCATTCAGCAGACACTCAATTAACTGTCTAAAGCCATACCTATCTATAGGTTAGGGATGAGGACAAAGTTTGTCGGCTATATTCCCAGGAGAAGCAGGAAAATGAATGGGTTAATGCTGGAGCTCAAATGAGCTCAGAAACCTAAAAAGTAGAAGGGACTTTAAAGATCATCTGGTCCAACTGCTTGCCTTTGAAGAGGAGACTGGCGCCCAGGAAAGGTACCATCTATCCAAGGCGAGTTAGTGGCAGAATTGGAATATCCAGTTCTCTTGACCCCTCATCCAGGATCCTAAGAACCATCTTATGGTACCTTTCTTTAAATCAAAGTGTTTTCTCAACAATGACAAGTGAGTATTTCCAACAGTTAATTATCAAAAACATTCCACAATGATAAAACAAATTTCTGGGTGAGGAAAGAGGAAAGAGGGTAGTCCAAGGTAAGAGAGTTGACAGAAATGAGAATGCAAAGCCCTTGGGAACACACTGCTTCCAAACACAGGGCATTATTTCTATCTTTTTTCTAGAAATGTCTCCCTGCACAGGTTTATATTACAAAAAGGAAACAATTGCCTCCTATCCCAAGCTGAGCATTTGCCAGACAACTCTGATACAGATGAAAACTTACACAGAGAAAGGTCTGTGTCCTTTGGGTGTTACCTCCAACTATGCTGTTCTCAGCACAGGGTCTGGATAGAAAAGGATGTGGAGTTGGAGATAGAAGTGGAGATCTGAAAAAGATGGTAACATTGACCATGACTACCACCAGCTCAACAGGCACAGAGTCCAGAAAGACAAATAAACTGGGAGCATCTATTATTTCTCCTACCAAAGTCCTGTTCTAATATATATCATGGTGTACAATGACTTCTCCAAGACTTATGAGGTATACAAACCCAGGTTGTTAACACCAAGATGGAAAAAACTCCCAGCACAATCCTAGGGATAGAGCATGTTGTGTGTGTGTGTGTGTGTGTGTGTGTGTGTGTGTGTGTGTGTGTGTACGTATGTGTGAGACCTGAGGATGAGGGTACATAGGTGAGGAGAGATTCATCATCTGAATCTTGGCTTCAGAGTCAGGAACGGTCTTGACTTGCAGAAACTAATGGTCAGGAGAGGGAGTTGTCACACATCAGTGAAATTAACTAAAGTACTGAAATAATTACCTGCCCCGCTCACCACTCTCTAGGAAACAAAGGACACATCTATTCATTTAAGATTATTAATACCATTATTAGTATAATTAATTACCATTATATTATTAATACCACAATCTAAGCAGAGCGTCATGTCACCATTATTCATTGAAACTGTCATATTAGCTGATGGTCATTGCTGAACTGGGGAAATGTTTCCTTGCCTTAAGAAGCTGATGAACTGGAAGAATGGGAGGAAGACAAGACATAAGAACATGAATAGGACGGTAGAATGAGCATTGCATTTAAGGTCAGTCACCTGTTTATTATTTCTGCAGCCTTGGGCAGATTCACTGCCTCAATTTCCTCACCTGTAAAATAAGAGGGCTGAATTAGATGACCCGTATGGTACATTTCAGCTCTAAATCAATAATCCTATGAAGTATACATGTAATATATATGCATGTATGTAGCTAAAGATCTATAAGATTTAATATCTTAAAGCTGTATTCAAATTTTTAGAACACCAACTGTGGGAAGGGAGGGAGTTTGCCAGCATAGGATCATACATACGTATTTTGTCAATTAATTGTATCCAACTCTTTGTGATCCCATGGACCACACTATCCACAGAGTTTTCTTGGCAAAGATACTAGCATGGTTTGCCATTTCCTTCTCCAGTGGATTAAGGCAAATAGAGGTTAAGTGATTTATCCAAGGTCACACAACTAGTGTCTAAAGTCAAATTTGAACTCAGGTCTTCCTGACTCTAGGCCCAGTGCTCTCCCCACTGAGTCACTTAACTGCCTCCTTTTACACAGGAATATGTACATGTGTTGATATATGTATATAACAATACAGCTAGCATTTATATAGCGCTTAAAAGTTTGAAAAGTGTTTTACATGTTTTCTCATTTGATTTTCACGAAAACTCTGCAAAGTAGGTGCTATTATTCCCATTTTATAAGGGAAGCAACTGAGGCAGATAGAGGTTAAGTGATATGCCCAGAGTCACACAACTAACAAGTGCTTGAGACTGCATTTAAACCCAGGACTTCTTGACTCTAGGCCCAATGCTTGATATATCCATTGTGATATAGGCATATGTACTTATATGTATGTGTATGTAATACACATACAGATATACACAGATGTATGTTTGTATGTATATATTGGCCAAACCATAACTGCTATTGATTATGAGTCTACAGTAGAAAGTGTTCTGGATCACGGACAATTTATTTAATTTCTCTAAGCCTTGGTGTAGGTAGTTAGGTTTAAGCAAGGTATTAGAATTAAATCTTCTCATATATGTACATGCATTATATATATTTATAGATGTACACATACATATATGTGTGTGTTGTGCATTGTCATGCATTTACCATGTACGTAATGATTTTGCACTCTAGCTAGCTGGGTACATGCCATATCTCCCTATTAGACTATAGGGTCTATGACAATAGGAACCAGTGTTTCATCTAAACTTTGCATCTCCCACCCACCCCTGCTATGCCCAGGGCTTTCATACATTGAATCCTTAGTGTTTTCAGAATGGAAAGGGATACATACTAGGTTTCTTGATAGACGTTATCATTATTTATAGGTCCTACCTGATAGGAAAAAAAATAAAACACCAGTAACAAAATTCTAGCATGCCAGCCAAGGTTCTACAATCTAGTCTGTCCATCAGATGCACAGAAAATTTTTTACTGAGCACCAACTACTTGCCCTTGAAAATGATGACTGCTTCAATACACCACCAATAGGTACATGGCTACAACTGGTGGTGGCAGCTGGTGGCAGACGGCATGATATCTAAGTCACTGTCATATGGCTGACCAAAAAGGGACGGTCAAAAAACCACCCAGGCACAAGCAATGCAAAAAAGACAGCCCAGCCCAACTTCAAACCCTGTGGCATGCTGGAAAGAGCACAGGTGGAAAGAGACAGCAACAGAAAAGCACAAATTAGAGGGAGAGCAGAGACAATGATGCCACAGACTCACTGACTGACACCCTTCACGTGTACCCCACATGCAGGGGATGAGTCAGGCATCAGGCTTTCAGCCATACACACCCCCACAGAAATAGGCAATATCTTCGGCAACAAGACCTTTATGATTAGTTAAAAATAAGAGCTCTTATTTCTGCCTCACTTTAAAAAGCAAGGTCGGGAATGAAAGTATTAACATGCCTGCCTCACAGAGGAGTACACTAAGACTCAAAAAGGTGAAATGTGACTGTGGCCATAGAACTCGCAAGCGTCAGAGCCAAGTTTCAAACCCAGGTCTCCCCTGACTCCAGGGCAAGCTCTGTTTCCTTTCTACTCTTCTCTCTCCCCCAAGAGAATGGATGCTGCTTGAGAGTAGGGACTGTTCTGGTTTTCTATTGGAATACCTGGCCCCTAGCACAGTGCCTGGCACATGGTGAATGCTTTAACATTTTTAGTTTATGGACTGACTGTGAGGTCTCGGTGAACTGCAACATTCTTTGGTTCCAGGGTTAATGCTAGATCAAGGCAATAAAATCCTCTGGACTTTCTTATACTTAACCAGTGTCACAGAAGGGCAGCAGGGCATTGAACACAAGGAACCTAAAGAATCACAAATGGCTGGAGCTGGAAGGGATTGAGGAGACCACCTACTACAACATCATCATTTTACAGAGGATACAGCAGAGGTCTAGAGAAGTTAATTTGATTGCCCAAAGTTGGACAGTTAGTGAGCAGAGAAGTCTCAAACTCAAGTCTCCTGATCCCCAGTCCAGGGTCCTTACAATGTAACATAAGGACTGCATTATATGGAGAGTTGAAAAGTCTGGGCCTGTTGATCCTGCACCTTTTTCTGCTGCTTAGAGGAAGGTTCAGAAAAGAGGAGGTAATTCTTGAACTGTTCTGGGAAAGGAGAGTTATTTCTAATGACAAACACTAAAAGGTTCTAGATGTAGGCTACAGCAAGGTAAAGCAGTAGAAGCAGAAAGAGTCCATGAGGACAGGGGTAAGGAGACTGAGGATCACATCCAATGAAGGCCTCACATTCTAGTTCAAACTGGCCAGCTCCAAAGTGTAGGGTTGGTGTCGTGGACATTGCTCAGTCACTCTGTTCCAGTGTTAAGGTGCTCTGAACCCGGGAGCACTGAAGCCATCTGATAGTAATGACTACAGAATTTGAAGAAGAAAGACCTGGAAACTAAAGGGGACAGAGGAGATTTGGGTCTTACTGATCTCTGAAAATCGCAAGATCTATTAATTATTAAAAACAAGGAAAATTACAACTGATCAAACTAGTTATTCTTTTATTCAATCAGTAAATTTATTAAGTAACTATTGTATGTGAGATGCTGTACTAAAGCCTAGGGAAGATATAAAAGTGAATTTTAAAAATCCTTGCCTTCATGGAACTTAACAGTCTGCTAGAGGAAATAAGGCATGCACACAGATGGATACAATTAGGAATAAGTACGCAACAGAAGGTCTGGCATAGGGATGGGGAACCTGCAGCCTCAAGGCCACACGTAGCGCTCTAGGACCTTGAGTGCAGCTCTTTGACTGAATTCAAACTTCACAGAACAAATCCTCTTAATGAAAGGATTTGTTCTGTAAAATTTGGATTCAAACAAAAGACCACCTAGAAGGTAAAATCTAGAGGACCTAGAAGGTCACATGTGGCCTTCAGGCTGCTGCAGCTTCCCTATCCCTGGTCTGGCCAATAAAGGTCTAACCCTGGAAACATGCAAAGGGGTCTAAATCTGCCTGCTGCCAACCCGAATGGTCAAAGGCTTGGTGAGCCTGTTTCTGGAAATGTGTGAAAATGATGTGGCCCTGCTGTATGCTATGACTGATTCTTGTCCATTTACTGTGCTCTGAAGAAAAATCTTTTAATTGGTTGCTGAATTGTAACTGAGTGTACACACAAAAGGGCACACAGTAGATTGGGGAGGTGAGGGTCTGAGGTCTCTCTCCTCACCCAGAGGCTTACCATATATCTTCCCTTTATCATCACCAGGAAAGAGAGCTAGATTTGATCCATTCAAGGGTCAAGACCTTTCCATTACATATCATCACAAATTTCCAAACGCCAACTCAGCAAACCCAACTCATGGGCTGGCAACTGGCAAAGCCAAAGTGTAGCCCT
>CM053769.1:205986784-205999849 GCA_028658325.1 Potorous gilbertii | reverse complement strand
TCCCTATTCCAATCCATCTTCCACACAAGTGGTCAGTGATTTTCTTAAAGTGCAGATCTGACCATGTCATCTATAGACTCCAGTGGGTCCCTCTTGCCTCTAAGATCAACTACACACTACTCTGCTTGGTATTTAAAGACCGTCACAACTAGGCACTACACTATCTTTACAATCTTATTAGTAATGATAGCACTTATAAACCATGTTAAGGTTTACCATGTGCTTTACAAGTGTTATCTCACTGAATCCTCACAACATCCTTATGAGAAAGATGGTATCATTATCACCCCCATTTTATAGATGAGAAAACCAAGATCGAAAGAGGTTACATGAATTGTCCCAGGTCCCACAACTAGTCAAATATTTGAGGTGGGATTCAAACTCAGGACATTCTGACTTCAAGTCCTACAGCTTATCAAGTGTACCACATGACTGTCCACATAAGTGTTGTATGTACTCCCCTTCACTCATACTACAGTCTAGACAAATAGAGCTTCTTACTGTTCTTCACAGGTAGCATACCATTTCCTATCACTCTGTCTTTGCACTGAGTGACTGTCCTTCACACCTGGAATGTCTTCTCTCTTCACCTCTGCCTCTTAGAATCCTTAGCTTCTTGCAAAGTCTAGCTTAAGAGCCACCTTCTATACTATTTCCTGATGCTCCCAACTTAATATCTTCCCCCCCAAAATTATCTATTTTATAGAAATTATATATGTATAGAGACAGCTACATAAGTACAGAGTCAGAAAGACAGGTGATCATGTTCCTTTTGCTAGAGCATAAGCCCCTTGAAAGCAGGACTATTTTATCTTTTTTATTTGTATCTACAATACCTAGTATAGTACCTGGCACACAGTAGGCACTTGCCATAAATTTTTGTTGATTGATTGATAGGTTCGTGGTATTTTAGGTCTAGAAGGGAACCTAAACAGGTCAGGAGATATGCCCTAGGTCACACAAATAGTTAAGGATTTAAACTTAAGCTTTCTAACTCTAAATCCAATGCTTTTTTCCACTAAATTATGCTTAGTCTCTCTGGCCTCAGTTTCCTCATCTGTAAAATGAAGATATTAGCTTGATGTTCCATAGTTCCTTCTAGCTCTGAAGTGCTATAACTCCATGGTCAGGTCAAACTCTAACCTAGCTAGATTGTTTGGGAGTGACAAAGATAAAATATCTGGCCATGTGTGGAATCATTTCCCCAAGATCTGCCCTCATGGTTTTATGACCTGAAGAAAGAAGGTGTACAGTGTAGCATTCTAGTAGAGACCAACAGATGTCATCAAGCTGAGACAAGAGGCTGAGATTCATGAATAACTGAACAGGGAAATCTCCCATTTACATTAGTCAAATAAGGACAGCAAAGTCTCATAACCTCAAGGAATCTCAATGAGAAGAGGCATACCAGGTCCACAATTAGGGTTCTCATCTTGGTCCACCTGTGAGAAGCACTGCATTGGGATGGATGGTCTTTTCTATCTTGTTCTCCTGGAAATCATGCTAGCATTGAGCTTTTTGATGGAACTATGCCCACAGATCGGAGCTCTCTGCCAACAACCCACAGTCTGCTGGCAGATAAAGGGAGGGAGTGGTGGGCAACTACAGTTCCCAATGTACCAGCAAGGGCTGCCTGGCATTGTGTTTGGGATGTATAGTAAGATGTGAACACATACACAGAAAAAACTTGTCATTGTAATAGATCTGGGCTTGAGTTCCAACTCTGTTCCTCATCAACAATGTGACTATAGGCAAATTACTTTTTCCTAATCCTTAGTTTCCTCATCTGTCAAATGGAAACATAATCCTGGCACTAACTGCCTCATGAAGTTGGTATGATTGAAGTGTTACGCGCAAGTTCTCATAATCTGTATCTGCCACAATTAATATTATTGCCTGAACTTTTTATGACAGGCCCCACTTAGGGCAATATAATTTTAAATAAAATCAGTCTTAAATAGATTGTACATCATACTACCATTGTAATGACTATGAGTGAATTTAAACTTTTCTTGGAAATTGGAAACAGGCTCAGAGGTAATGACTTTTCTCTCACTGGAAAACCTCCAAAGGAGTTTGAATAATGACTTGTCAGAGAAACTATAGATGGAGTTTCTCCATCAGGTATAGATGGGATTAAATGATCACTGAATTCCCCTCGAGCTCTAAAATTCTATGGTTATTATCCCCATGAGGAAACTGAGGCTTAAGGATATTAAGTGTCTACCCACTAGCAACTTAAAAACTAGTTGGAGAGACAAGAAATACAGACCTCAAACAATTAGTGAATATGACAAGTATACCAAAAAGTATTAAATCAGGCAGTAGAAGCCATGACAAAATAATTTGGTAAGAAACCCAAGAGGCCCACAGAAATTAAATTCAGATGAAGTTCCAACCACAGATTTAGGCACCATAAGCATGAAGGTGGCTTAGGCAATAAATCAAAATTAGGGTTGAAGTCTTAGCTTTGCCACTTATTAGCTGTGTGATCTTGTACAAGCAACATCACCTTGTCCTGACCTTTGTAATGTCCACTGGAATCGGAAGGCACTACCAAGGTCCCTTTTCTAATGTACTAGATTGGTTGGGGATGACAGAGATAAAATATCTGACTATCCGTAGAACCATCTCACCAAGATCTGCCCTCATGGTTTTACGACTTGAAGGAAGAAGGTGTACAGTGTAGCATAGCATTCCAATGGAGACCAACAGGTCCAATCAAGGCAAGACAAGAGGCAAAGATTCATGAATAACTGAACAGGGAAATCTCCTGCCTTGTTTATATTAGTCAAATAAGGAAGTGAGAGTCTCATTAACCTCAAGGAATCTCAATAAGAAGATGCTCTTTTCAGCAGTATGGATCTGTGCCCCCATCTGTCCAAAGTAATCTTGGCCAAAATGATCTACTCAGAATAAAAGTGAGTCTAAATTCTAAGAAGAATAAAGGTATTGTGGTGATATTTTAAAGTAATGGTATTAAACTCAAATAGAAATGGAGGCCATTAATCCCTATATTCCTATGATCCCAGTGAGCCACATGTTGACTTAGTTTTAAAATGTTATCTATGTTTTACTATATTTTTATTTATTTTGTTAAATATTTCCCAATTACATTTCAATCAGGTTCACAGGTGCTGAGTGTTTGATACTTCTATTTTAGAGCATCTTTTAAGCTTAGGTCTTTGACCAAAAAAACAGCAACATGAAAGAGAAATCCACTGGAAGAGCTTATAACATTAGTGTGACTTCAGCTTCTGAATTCATTAAAATCACTTGTATGAAAGAAGCCCATTCCAACAGGGGTAGAATTACACAGTTATCTCTAATTCAATGTCAATAGATTGTCCCTTGAATATGTCTGAATATATATGAGAATTTTATTGAAATGGCTTCCTCCATCTTCAGAGCAGTCCATTGATGGTATATTCTGCCCAGTGTATTTTAAATGTTATTTGATCATATTTTTTAAAAAGTTGCATATTTAACAAATCAAGAAATTAGACGCATCAGCAAAATTTCCTCCCCTGAGGATATTCTTTTTCTAGAACTTCCCTTTAAAAATCAGATTGAGAAAAGCCATCACCAGAACAGTGTTCTCTCAGTCCTGGATACTTCCCTCTCCATCAGCTCCAAGGGAAACTTATAATCAAAGAAGATGTAAACAAGAATAATCCCTGTCAGCTTAATGGAAAGGCATCACAACTTCAATGTGCATTAATTAGCAGGGTCTTATTCTACACTAGTCCATTAACATTCAATGTTAGTGCCACTGTTTCTCCACATGTTATTTACCCTACTGACTCATCTGCCAGGATTGATCATAGCCCCATTCCAAGGTTCATCTGCCTTCATGGTGGCAGAATCAGGGGCCAATGAGTCAGAACTTCAATCTAAGTGATTCAAAATGAAATTGTCTCAAGCAATCTCTTTCTTATCCTCCTAAGAGAAACAAGGTAATATATAATGGAAAGCATGCTTGACTGGGAGTCTGGAGATCGGGGTTCAAGTCTAGATTGAATTACAACTGTTACATTTGAGGGTCACTTACTTTTTTATCTATTAACTGAGGTCAATAAAACTTTCACTACTTACTTGAAATGATTGTTGTGAGGACAGCACTTTGCAAACTTTAAAGTACTATACAAGTGAACCATTACTATTTGGCTATATGGGCAGCTAAGTGGTGCAGTAGATAGAGCCTGGACATGGAATTAGGAAGACTTAAGTTCAAATCCAGCCTCTGAGACTTACTAGCTGTGTAACTCTGGGCAAGCGCTTAACCCTGTGGGAAATGGCACACTACTTCACCATCTTTGCCAAGAAAACCCTAAATAGGGTCACAAAGAGTCAATGAAATGACTAAATACCAAATATGGAGAGATCTGTGATTTTGTCAGTGGGGGCATTCCCTCCACTGGTGTATATATAATACAATCCCTCCATGCTCTTGTCTTGTTAAATTTTCCTTTCATAAATTCTCTATAGAAGATGGCATGTGGGAAGTCTTCTGGTTCTTTTACCATATCAAGTGTAGCAATGTAACACCTTGACATCCTCATTCATAATGCTTCAACACCAGCAATGCTGCTAGTCTCTCCAACTGGCAAGAGGATAAAATATCTATTAGCTAAGGTGATTTTGGATCCCCAATTTGGTTTAAACTTTTCTAAGAAACAGTGATAATCAAAGTCAATGTCTTAACCTATATCCATTTCCTCTTTTTTTTTTTTTTTAATCAGTAGCTTTCCTTGAACAGCTCAGTGGAAACTGCTGTATTCATTAGCAATGCCATTTTATTGTTCCTTCAGTTTGGCAGTTATGTTGACTTTTGCTCTGTGATGTGATTACATATAGACAGTTGACTTTGAAATAATTCCTCCATATGTTGTTTCCTTTCTGTTAATTTCATTTTTTAAATACTAGGTATTTGTCATATCCAATTTCTTCCAATTCTCTACTTGAAGAAAGTATCCATGAGGTATATATATATGAGAGCAGTTGACAAACTTTAGGACTCTTTAATTTATTGATCCCAAAGCACATTTTCAAACATCATATTCATCACCATCCTCCCCTATGATGACTATCACATTGAGGTCAGTAAATACAAAGCTATATAGTGCTTTACTTTGGAAAATCTTGTCGATTCTTCATAGGTTTTCTCCATCTCTTTAAAATCTGGGAGAGATTTCATGCATAAGCTGCAATTATCTTCACAGTGAATCTGTTTGCTTTTAATCATCCTAAGCACTTCAAGACAAGCTGGCCAGGTATCCTCAATAAATTATATTTTTCCTTGTCTTGGGGTCCCACTGAAAGCAAACCACCAAAGCTTCTTTATTTGCTTGAGAACTCATGGGTCACTGTCTTATTCAAATGAAATGACACATCCAATATTCTGATTTTTGTTCATATGGAAAACAATAATAACAGCTCACATTTACATTATTCTTTAAAGTCTGCAAAGTACTTTACAGGCATTGTTTCATTTGGTTCTCACAACAATCCAGTGAAATAAGTGGTATTATTGCCCTCATTTTATAGATAAGAAAATTGAGGATGAGAGAGGTTAAGTGAGTTTACTAGGATCACAGAGCTAAAAGCATCTGAGACAGGATTAGGATTCAGGTGCTCCTGATGTCAGATCCAATACTCTGTCTACTACACCATGCTGCTGCTTCTCTGTGAATCAAGTCTCTTGATCTAATGGTATGACAACTCCCTGATCATTGGGAAAAGACAGTATATAAAATTTTTTTCCAGATGGTCCAGGAACTTTTTGATTCTGAGGAAACTGTCCCAATTTCCACCTTTTGATCACCATCATAGGGGAAATGAAAGAAGATCACATATGAATGAAGGAAATTTCACATTCTTGACCATTTCATGGGCAATCATGGTCCCAAGATTCATCCATGCTATCACAATGGGTAGAGTGTTGAACATGGAGTCAGGCAGACTGGAGTTCAAATTTACCCTTAAATACTTAATAACTATGTGACCCTGGGCAATTCACTTAACCTGCAGCTGAGGACCCAGTTTCCTCCTCTGTAAAATGGGGACAATAAGAGTACCAATCTCCCAGTATTGCTGTGAGGATAAAGAAAGAGTCTTTGTAAAACACTTTACAATCTTCAAGCAGTATATAAATACTAAGTTTAAGTATTATTACTACTACAACTACTCTTATTACTGGGTGGCTAGCCCTCTGATGATGAGACTTTCTATTCTTAGATTTTCTTGGCCTTGGACAGCAGGGACAGTATGTCATTGATTCCAGATTCAATGACCTTCCAGTTTAGTAGAAGCTGCCAAAGCATGTGCTTCCTCTGTGCAATTTTTGAGAACCTGAGGATACCTCTATATTACAATAAAACACCAAAAAAAGAACTTCTATAGAGGGGAGGAGAAGAAAGAAGAGGAAGGGGATGAGGGGTGGGCATAAACAGGTGTTCTGGATAGAAGCAGAGGTCCTCTAAATCCCCGTTCATCACATCACAGGTGCTCCTGCTCTTATAAGGCAAACATCTCTTACCACTGGGACAAAACAGCTGTATGGAAATCAGGAGTGATTTACATACATATAGACACTTGATAAGATTATCACTGTTCTGAATATAAAAAGACTACTGCTTGTATGTAGACTTGCTTGTCAGGTGCTTTCCTAAAGCAAACATATGGATTTTAAAAATGTGCTACAACATGACTAACGTGGAAATATATTTAACATGATTGTAGCTGTATAACCTATAGCAGATTGCTTGCTGTCTTGGAGAGGGGGCAGGGAAGGGAGAGAGGGTGAAAAATTTGGAACTCAAAATCTTACAAAAATGAATGTTGAAAACTGTCTTTACATGTAATTAGAAAAATGCTATTAAGTTAAAAATTTTTAAATTTAAAAATGTGCTAAGACATTACTACATGAAAGGTTTGTTTGGGGAAAGGGTAGAGGACAATTCCTAGAGCTCTCTAATGGATGAAATGCCAGATGACATAGGTTTGATGTTTTTTAACTAGATTTCATAATAAAATGTTCACACAAACATCAGAAAAGGATGTGAGTTCTTCAGAGGCCATAATAATTAGAGTCAATTGGTAAAAATCAAAGCTTTTCAAATTTCTCGCCAATACCACTCCTGGACCCCAATTTTCTTTCACTTATTGGAATAAGCAAAACTGGATTTCATGGCATGAAAATTAAAAACTGAATAAAATAATTCATCTCAACAGGCATTTATTATTGATGCTAATACTAATACTCCTACAGAGTGCTAAGCACTGTAGGAGAGAGAAAAGAAGTATATGACATTTTCTGGCCTCAAGGAATCTGTGATCACATTGAGGAAACAAGACTCATACACAAGAATTAAGTAGAGAACAATAGCACAGAACACAATTAAAATGTCAAAAATGTAGCATAATAGGTGGTAGAGGATTGAGGAAGAAAAGGAAGACACTTCTTTCATCATGTCACACAGAATCAGTCTCAAGATTTGGAAGAGGTTAGCTGGTTGAACTTGGATGTGAACAAGGTGATTCTCACCTTGACAACAACTCACTACCTTCCAGGCAGCCCATTTTACTTGGGGCATGACTCTCACTGCAAGTATAACTTTTCCTTATACCAAGTCAAAATGTACACCTCTGAAACTTCTGTTTCTCCTAGTTTTGTCTTCTAGGAAGGGTGGAATGTAAATAATCTCTTTTCTATACAATGGCATTTTCAATACTTAAGGACATCCATTATACTCCTTCCTATTTTCTTTTCTCCAGGATAAACTTTTCTAATTCTTCCAAGTAACCCCTGTATGGCTAATCCTTGTATGCAACAGTCTCTAGTTTTCTCAGCATCTTGGAATACTCTGCAATTAATCAGCATCCTTCCTAAAATATGGATCTCAGAACTAAACCCAAAGTTAGAGCATTGCAGACCCATCACTGCCCCTGCTATAAAAGTTACCTGAACTGAAAATGTGCCTTTTATCCATCCCCAGAGAAAGAAATGATGGTGTTTAAATATATACTCTTAAAAACTTTATTTTTCTTGAGGTTTTTTGTTGATGTTTTCTATCACAACATGACTGTTATGGATATGTTTTGCATGACTACACATGTTTAACCTATATTGAATCGCTTGCCTTCTCAATGGGGGTGGGGAGGGAGGAAGGAAGAAAATTTGGAACTCAAAGTTTGACAAAATGGACACTAAAAAATTATTTTACATGTAACTGGGGAAAAATAGAATACTAAATAAATAAATTGTTTTAAATGTGCTTTTTTGACTGCCATGTCACATTGCTCACTCATAATTGTAGTTCATTGAAACCCACAGATCTTCTATATTTTTTATTTATATTTTAAATTATATTTATATTTTTTTATATTAACCTTTATCAAACCATGTATCCTCTATATTCTTCTAAAGAGCTCACTTTTTCACCTTCCTCACTCAAAATCCTTCAGGGGTTCCCTTCTGTCTACAGGATAAAATCCAAAACCATAGCTACTTCCCTACATGAACTCTCTAATATAAGGGAATATGTCATAAGAGCCATAGGAATTGTCAAACATATGAGGATTAGGAATGCAGAGGGAGGGAGGGATCACATAAAAATTGTAAGATCATGGAATCTTAGGCACACAAGGGACCTTTTAAAAAAGCCATCTAGTTCCACCCTTTTCTCTTACAGGTGAGACCTTAGAGTTTCCTGATCTTACAGGTGAGACCTTAGAGTTTCCTGATCTTAGATCATATAATCAAAATCCCTCATTTTAAAGGAACTGAAGTCTGAGATTAGAAATGACTGTCCCAAGGTCAAACAGCTAATCAGTGGCAGATAGACAAGAAGGTTATTAAACCAGCAAAAAGTATCTTATGTGTAGGTATCAAAATGACTGCATTTGGTAGGGATGAGAAGGAAGGAACTGTGGGACATGAGTGTCAGGGCAATTGCCTCCACTTTTTCAATTCGAAGAGATTTATTGGTAAAAGTGAGATTTTAGGAGCTGTTTGAATAATAGGAGTAAGAGAGGTCAGTAAACTGGAGTGAGGAGGAACGTGGTATTTATAGTTTTAATTTAATCACTGTATACATCCTGAGAACTTCTCTAGTCCAACATTCCTTAATCCAAGAAGCCCCACTACAACATTTCTGACAAAAGATCATCCATTTTTGTCTTAAACACATCCAGTGATGGGAATTCACTGCCTCAAGAGGGACTTCATTCAGTTGGGTAGGTCTAGCTGCTAGACAGTTCCTTCTTATTCTGAGACCAAGTTAGCCTGCTTGCAGATTCCACACTGGAATTTCTGTATTGCCATAGAATGTATCAAATGCCCCTTCTTCATAGAATCATAGAGTCACAGAGACTGAGGGTATCACCAAAGCTACCTGGTTCAACACGTAGTTGAACATCACCAACAAGCAGTTATTCACCTTTGTATGAAGATACCTGGGATGGAGGAAGATGACCCATATCTCCCAAAGAAATCATTGTAGTAGAGATGTAGAAAACATCTCTAATCGTTGGGAGTTTCCCCTTACATTAAGGTAGAATCTACATATTTGCAACTTCTATCCATTGGTTCTATTTTTTTGCGCTTTGGGGTCAAGTAGGGAGACCAATGCTTTTCTATAAGAAGACCCTTTAAATACCTAAAGATGGTCACCAAAATGCCCTCTAAATCTTCTCTTCTCCATGGTAAAGTTTAAAATTTCCTTCAACTCATTCTTATGTAGTACCGTCTCCAGCCTTGCTATCCTGGATGGCCTCTTCTGAAGGTCTTTCTAAAGTATTTTCTAAAATACAATGCTCAGTGTTCTGCCCTTCTTTGCAAAAACAGGAAGCTACTAATACAAGAAAACTGCATATACTACCAGACTCAAGTGTTGTGTTGGTTAATTTTGCTCAACTACTTTTTCTCTTTTTTCATTCTTTATTAGCATGGTATATTCCTACGCTGGGGAGGAAAGAGGGGTATATTTTAAAATGGAGATAATGTAAAATAAAGTCAAAAATTATTTTTAACATCATGTCTAGAATGGATCACAATATTCCAGATGAAGCCTGGAAATTTAGTTAGGGAAGGCAACATGTGGAAAGAGTAATGGCTTTGAAAGCAGAGGGCATGGGTTCAAATTCTGCCTCTGTAACTCTTATAAGCTGCATCACCTTGGGCAAATCACTTGAGTTCTCTGGATTTCAATTTCCTCATATGTAAAATAAGGTTGGGAGGGGAGGAAACCAGATGATGTCTAAAGTTCCTTCCAGCTCTAAATCTGTTATTCTTTTGGGACTAATGCTCTCTAAATCCAGGATACTAAGTCTCCTTCAATGCAGCCTATGATCACATTAGATTTTGGGGGTTACCTAATCACACTGATGACTCACATTGAGTTTGAAATACACTAAACCAGCCCCTAATATTTTTTCAGATGAATTTCTTTCTAGTCATATCTCTCTCATTTTATATTTATGAAGTTTGTTTCTTGAGTCTAACTCTTAAGACTTTCCATTTATCCCTATTGAATTTCTTTTTAATCAATTTATCCCAATGTTCTAGTCTGTTTAGATTGTTCTGGATCCTGATTCTGTAAATAATGTTGTTAGCTCTCCCAGTTTTGGGTAATATACAGATTTAATAAGCATGCCATCTGTACTTTTATCTAAATCATAGATTTTAAATGCCAATCATTGGGCCATTCTAGTAGAAACCTCTTTCTAAGCTGACAATGAACAATCACCATCTATTATTTGAGTCTGGTTATTCAATCAGTGATCCATGCAATAATATTAATGTTTGAGCCACATCTCTCCATATTTTCCATGAGGATAGCAAGAAAGAATTTGCAAATGCTTTATGAAAATCTAGATAAAGTAGATCTCTAACATGTCTCTGTTCTAAAACTGCTCTCACTACTTCTCCCAATCCAGTCTTTTTAAATTTAACTTTAACCTAAAATATCCTGACTTCCTTCAGCTATTCTTCATGTGAAGAGATTTCCATTCTCCCCACTATCCTGTTTACACTCAATCGTGCTTCAGATTGTTACTATCTCTTTTAAAATATGGCACTGGATGTTTTCTCTTCAGTTACCTATAAGGAATTCCATTGAGGTGAACTGGTTTCATTCAGCTACTAGCTTCACTGAAAGCGGTATTTTCTCCTTGCCTAGCCAGTGAAATGGCTTTCTTTGAACTTGCCTGTGTCTGCTCTGCTGTTCAATTATTTCAGTCATATCTGACTCTTCATGACCCCATTTGGGGTTTTCTTGCCAAAGATACTGAAGTAGTTTGCCATTTCCTTCTTCAACTCATTTTACAGTTGAGGAAACTGAGACAAACAGAGTTAAGTGACTTGCCTAGGGTCACACAGCTAGTAAGTGTCTGAAGCCAGATGTGAACTCACAAACATGAGCATTTCTGACTCCATCCACTGCGCCACTTAGCTGCCTCATCACAGTCCTGAAGGATAAAACTAGAGCACTCACTGAAAAGGAAGGGAATAAGCATATATTAAGCACCTACTGTGTGCCAGGCACCATGCTAAGGGCTTGACAAATATGATCTCATTAAAGCAGAAGCAGGTGTTAATGTTGAGCTCTTCTGGAGTGGCTGATTTGAAAATGCTCTGTCCAGTGAAAAGACTAAAAGTCTCATCTGTGATGCAGAAGTCAGTGAACTTGGTTCAACAGCTCAACATCGCTGCCCATTAGATATGTCACTCCAGCTACCACAGCTGGCCCCTCCAAGAAGAAAGTTGAGGCAAAGAAAGAAGGATCAGGCAAATGGGATGGTGAAATAGGCTTTTGCCTTTTTAATTAAGTATTTCTGTGTAACAAGTTGAATGAAAAGCTCAACTCCAAAAAAGAAACAAGAGGTACTGAGAACTGAATGCAGTGCTCCAAATATGATCTAAACTTCAGAAAGTCCAGTGGCAATACCACTTCATTCTGAATATAATGTTACTAGTAATTCAAACTAAGATCAAATTGCCTTTTTCAAAAAAGTGATAACACATTTCTAGCTTATATTAAGCATGTAACCAATTAAGACCCCCAGATCACTTTCACAATTAGCTAAGTCATATTTTCCCAATTCTATACTTATTTAGCTGATTTATGACATGGTTCAAGATTTTATATTGATCCTGGCTAAATATCATTCTCTTAGTTTTGATCAATCATTCCAACTTGTGGACACTTTTTTGAATCCTGTGGCATTTTCTTTCTCTCCCAGCTTTTTCATGAGCAAATCTGTTCAGTATGACTTCTGTCTTTTGATCCAAATGACTTGAGGCATTGGACAAAATAGTACATATTTACAGACAACACATGATATTTGTTCATCATTTCTGTGTGTAGGATCTGTACACAGAGCTGGAATGGACTTTAGAGATCATGGGATACAAATCCCTCATTTTACAGAAAAAGAAAATGATACCCAAAGACAGGTCACAGGTCCTTTGACTTTAAGTCAGGGTTATTTTCATTATGCCATGTTGACCCTACTAGATTTTAAAACTTTTAAATACAGTTTGAGTTTATATACTATTATCTGTTAGCCAGTAGATGACACAGCAGAAAATTAATTTTCGTGATGAGAATCACGTTGGAAATTGCAAACTTTAAGAATAAAACCTTTGCTAGGTTGAATGAAAGAGGGAGAATATTTTGCCAAAAAGTCAATCAATCAAACCATAAACATTTATTAAGTGCCTACTGTGTGCCAGGCGCTATGCTAATACAAAAGGACCTAAAAACAGTTCCTACCCTCAAGGAGTTTGTAATCTAATCAGGAGTGTACGCAAACAAACAAATATACAGCAAGTTATACACTTAAAAATTGGAAATAAGCAACAGAGGGGAGGCATTAAAATTAATAGATGTTGGGGAAGGATTCATGTAGAAGAAGGGAATTTAGTTGAGATTTAAAGGAAAAGGTCCATTTGATACCTCTTATCCTGAGCTAAGACCTTCAGGAGCTGATGCTATTACCCACTGAAGCTTTGACTGGTAATACACCAAGATAAAAAGCATCATTCTTGTGCCAAGCACAGCT
>CM053769.1:205972106-205986684 GCA_028658325.1 Potorous gilbertii | reverse complement strand
CTTAACTTCATAGGGCTCCCAAGCAGCCCTCTAAGATTATAAGGTACAAGTTATCATTTTGCATTGGTAGAAGGAGTTTCTATTTTAGGAGATTCATATATCCCTCTCCAGTCATTTCAGTCATGTCTGCCTCTTCAGGAACTTATTTGGGGTTTTCTTGGCAAAAATACTAGAGTGGTTTGCCATTTCCTTCTCCAGATTGTACAGATGAGGAAACTGATGCACATAGGGTTAAGTGACTTGCCTAGGGTCACACAGGTAGTAGGTGTCTAAGATTTGAACTCTAGAAGTCTTCCTGACTCCAGGCCCAGGACTGTATGTGCTATGGCACCACATAGCGGCCTTCTCCCGCTCCCTCCTCTAATGGTACGTGTTATAATATAGAAAGTACATTGGATTGAGAGTCAGGGTGACCTAGATTTTAGTCTTAGATCTTCCACTCACTAAATAAAGTGCTTTAGTACCATTTCTCTGGGACTCAATTTTACCCATCTGTAAAACGAAAGGGTTGGATTAGGTGATTACCGAGGTTCCCTCCAGCTCAGAAACTGTACGGTTCTATGATCTACAAACTTCACTAGGAATGAATCAGGTCCTTGCAGCCTGCTGCTTTTTCAGTACTCAGACAGCTCTGGGATCACTGCTCCAGCTGCAGTATATCCAAATGGCTCTTTTTCGGAGTCTCAGTTACCTGCAGGAGCTCAGTTCCCTCAAAGAGCCTATTGTACTTGACTGTGCTCATGTTATTATCCTCAGCACACATGCCTGAACAGAATCTCTTAAGTGTATCACTTCTATCTTGGTGACTCCATCTGAGGTAGTTGCAGGGGTGAGGAGTTAGAGAGATGCTCGTCAAACACCTCCCAGTCATTCTTGTTTAATCTGTCAGTTAAGCAGCTTCCTTATCCTTGCCTCTAATGCTTTTGGGAAGTCGAACAAGCCAGCAGGCAGCTGAACCCCAGAGAAGCACCATTTCATATTTTTTGCCAATGATGCTCAGAGACTCTGATGAGCAGCTGACTCTCCATATGGAACTTGAACAGGGCAAGGGGAAAAGGATGATAGAATAACCTTTTAAAATGTGTTCTGTTCTTTAAATCATGTCACATTCCTAGAGTAGGGCACTCTTTGTCCATAGAGGATTTCGAAGAGGAAGCCTCAGTCAACTAGCTCATACTCTTTATGTGATGAGATGATAGTATTTAAGAGCACCAGACTAGGGGTCAAGAAGCTTGTTTTCTAGTCTCGGCTTTGCAAATCACTAACTGGGTGTTTTTGGACATGGCAAAAATTCTCAGTCTCCAGTTCCTCATCTGTAAGAGGAAAGGCTTGGGCAAAATGATTCTCAGTCCTTTCTAGCTCTGATAGTCTGTGATTTAATGATTCTGTTTTATTACTGGTAAGAAGCACAATTCTAAAGCACTGAGATCTCATCCACTGATATCTCCTGTGTCAAAGGGACTGAGGAAAAAAAATCAAAAGCCTACTTATTTCCTCCTGCTGCTGTACCTTCATCAGAGAAGCTTAAGGAATAGATAGATAGATAGATACATAGATGGATGGATGGATGGATGGATGGAGGGATAGACAGACAGACAAATAGATGGAGAGATAGATAGACAAACAGGTAGATAGATAGACAGATAGACAGGTATACATACATGTATGCTGCTGTTTGTCCTTCATTCTTGGAGTACATATGTATGTTATATTGCATGTTATATATATATATGTATATGTGCATACTGTGTATACACACATTATGTATGTGATATAGATTATATATACATCTGTACATATGTGTCTTTGTATTGTGTGTATATACACACTATATATATATATTATATAATCTATACACACACATAGATGCTGTTGTTGTTGAGCTGTGTCTGTGTCTTTCGGATTTTCTACGCAAAGATACAGGCAGAATTTGCCATTTCCTTCTCTAGTTCATTGTACAGATGACAGTCATGAGACCATATTTGAACTCAGGTCTTCCTGACTCCAGACCCAGCACTCTATTTACTGCTGCCACCAACTACCCATATGTGTGTGTGTGTGTGTGTGTGTGTGTGTGTGTGTGTGTGCGTGTATTAAGCTTCTCTGAGGAAGGCACAGTAATATAGAGGTAGAGATAAATATATACATATATGTATATATATGTCACATACATACATATTTCAGAGTGGTGACTAGCTGACTAATTTGCCATTCTTACACGCAAATATAAACAGAAACAATATATTTATTTCACTGCTGGGTCATTTAAGCTCCACTCAAAGTTAGATCCCATCTACTAAGTTATTTAGAACAATGGTCCAAAACAATTCCAAAAGACGCATGATGAAAAATGCTATCTACAGCAAGAGAAAGAACTGATGGAATCTGAATGCAGATCAAAGCTTACTGATTTCTTTTATTTAACTTCATTTTTTTCCCTTTTGGTCTGCTTCTTTCACAATGTGACTAATATGGAAATATGTTTTATGTGATTGCACATATATAACCTATAGTTACTGCCTTAGGGAAGGTGGAGATGAGAAAGGGAAGAAGAAAATTTGGATCTTAAAATTTTTTAAAATTGAATGTTTAAAATTATCTTTATATGTAATTGAGAAAAAAATAAAATATTATTCAAAAAATTTTTTAAAGTTATTTAGTAATAGAATTCAATTCTGTGTTTACACTTTGCACAATTTTCCAAATAAAATCTGTACTCAGAATATATGATGTTCTCTCTATCTCAAATTGATAAAAGCCCTCTCTATTCAATAATTAAGTCATACAGTGATTCAAGACAATTCCAAAGGACCCATGGTGAAAAATGCTGTCTACCTCCAGAGAGAATATGATTAACTCTGAGCATATTTTTTTTTACTTTCTTTATTTTTCTTGTTTGTTTGCATGTGTGTGTCTTCTTTTGCAACATAGTTAACACAGAAGTATAACTGTAACCCTAAATCAATGTCATATTGTTTGACTTCTCAATGTGGGGGAGGGGCAGAAAGAAAGGAGAAAATTTGGAATTCAAAACTGTAAAAACAAATGTTAATAATTTTTACCTGTAATTAGGAAATATTTAATGAAAGTATTTTTAAAATAATTAAGTCATAAATAAAACTGGAAATCTTGTCTACTACCTACTTGCCATCCAGATTTTTTTGAGAGAAGAGTGACTTTACTTGTACCTGTTACACATGCTGATCTTTCTTTCCCTCTTACAAATATGTGTTTACCCTCCCCAAGACTCAGAAAAGATAACCCTTTCTTCTCTGTGTACCCTACTCACATAGTTGCCAGCATGCCAGCATTAAGGGAAATGTAAAATGTTATCCTTAAAATAAATAACAGTATTCTTGGTGTTGTACATAGATTTGCTGTTTGCCTGATATAGGGGAGCATCATAAACCCTAATCCTAGGATGAAAGTAATCTCATTAAAAATAGTGATCAGAGTTGAGTTCTATATTAGAGTTAGGTGGGGGAGAGAGAGAGAGAGACAGAGAGACAGAGACAGAGACAAACAAAAAGACAGAGAATGTGGCGGAAAATGCTGACATGAAGAATGCTAGGCAGGCTGCTAGATGAAATGAAGTGTGATATACTTTTGACTTATATGGCACCTTTTTGTAAGGTGCTCCAAGTTCTTCTCATACATAAAGACCTGTTGGAATTTGTGTCATCCTTTTAAGGTAGAGAGTAAATAGTTCTGGTTATCTCCATTACAGCTGAGATCTCTAACATGTCCAAAGGGTGAATGACATGACACTGCCGGAGGGACCGCCTTATATGGTACTTCCTTCTAGGCATCACATCAGACATTATCTAAATGCTGAAGATGACTTCCTTTAGTATCAGAGGGATCTCATAAGTTTGGAGCTAGTTTAATATCCCCTTACTAAATCCTGTTTGAAGTACATTAGGACAAGAAATGTGGATGGTCAAGTTTCGAAGGTAGATTCATGTTGGACTCAGATCTAACCTTTAGGACTAGATTCTGGTGCGGAAAAGCTTCAGTGACAAAGCTAGTCTTCTGCTCTGGCAACATAGTGTCTCTCATTTTCCTCAAAAGTTTTCTACTTCCAAAGGACTCATGATGGAAAATACTATCCACATCCAGGGAAAGAACTGACATAGTCTGAATGTATATCAAAGCACACTATTTTCACTGTGTATGTGTGTGTGTGTGTGTGTGTCTGTGTTTCCTTTTGGTCTGTTTCTTCTCTCATATGACCCATATGGAAATATGTTTACATGATTACACATATGTAACCTCTATCAAATTGCTTACCATTTTAAGAAGGAGGAGAGAAGGGAGGGAGAAAATTTGGAGCTCAAAAATTTTTTAAATGAATATTAAAAATTTAACTGTAATTGGAAAAAAATAAAAAACTATTAAAAATTTTTTCAAAGTCTCACACAAGTCACAACTTCCAAGGGGACCTTTGTTGAGTGATTCTACTCATTCCTGGTCCCTTTGTCCCATTTTTCCTCTACTGTTTTCGTATTTCCTCGGTACCATACCATATCAATTTGCATCCTTATATTGCGCTGAGGAAATATTCTTCAGTTGTTTCTTTCAGAACGTGCTCTCTTAGGCCCTAGGTTACAAGGCCTTCACAATTATGGGACTGTGCCTAGGATCAATGGCTCAACATGCAACCAAAAAGTCTGGTGAAGGATAGTTTTTTTGCAAGAGGCTCTTAATTTTATATATGCTTATAACCCATAGCAAGGAAATGTGTGAATTCTTACTACCGTGCAAACCAAGTATAGAACTGGTTGCAGAACTAGTTGATGCATGCTGACACTCATACTAAGTCACACTCATTCTCCTTTATGAGACAATAGGATGATAAAATGAGACCAAATCAGAAAGATTATAAAGAGGTATCCTTCCCAATCTTGGAGAGATATTACCTAAGCCATAGTAAACAGTGGCAGGATAGGATGACTACTTGTGGAGGCAATGTAGTAGAAAGGAAGGGTGCTAACTTTGGAGTCAGGAGACACATGGGTTGAAATTTCACCTCCAAAATACTGGTTAAATGACATGGGCAAATCACGTCCTCTGTGAACCTCAGCTTCCTCATCTATAACAATAGGAATAATATCACTAGTACTTGCCTCACAGAGATGTCATTAGAATTGTACATGTTAAGTACCATGGAAGCTTCTTTCAAGGGCCTCCCTCCTCTTTGCATCTGATGCGCTGTCTGGTTTCAACTGCTTGGAACAAGATGCCCCTCCCAAGATAAGCTCATCACTTCTAAATACCACTATGCTGCTAACTCAACCCTTGATTTGATACTACTTCC
The DNA here is from genome assembly GCA_028658325.1 of Potorous gilbertii. Classification (NCBI taxonomy): domain Eukaryota; kingdom Metazoa; phylum Chordata; class Mammalia; order Diprotodontia; family Potoroidae; genus Potorous; species Potorous gilbertii. Next base: position 205,981,367 of record CM053769.1, on the reverse strand, counting down.
TTCAGCCCCCTCTCCCCTTTGACTGGATGGCTGAAAGGTGCAGTGCCAAACTCTACCCAATGTCTTCCTTTATAGTCCAGAAACTGGACTCTCAAAACACAAACTTTTCTGTGTGCTGCTATGACTGGTTTCAGTTCCATGAAACAAGATAGCCCTTGGTGTGTCTCCCCCAGCTCCAGCCCCACTTCACTTTCCTCCCATCAGACTCAATGCTCCTTGAGCGCAAAGACTGTTATTTTTTTGATTCACCATCCCACAGTCCTTAGCATAGTGTATGGCACATAGTAGGCACTTAATAACTATTAATTAGATTGGATCAGCCTACTATTATGATAGCAGTTTCAATGATGGTGGATCTTAGTTGAGAATACAAAATAATATTTCAAATAGATCTGTTGGAGAAAGAGTGGCATGCACTCTTCTCAGAATTTCCACAGTCAATTAGGATATAGTCAAAAGGAACAACTAGGGTTTATTCCTCAGAGGCACTCATTCTGAAGCATGATTTTTCTTTTGAAGGAGTTATTTTGAAATTGGATAGGTTGCTGTTGGTTTTTCAAGTAGACAATTAAGCTTTTATCATTTCATTTTACTTCAGCAAATACCTACGAGCTTTGAGGTCCCTTGTTAGGAGGTAGGAAACGATGAGATAACCCCTCCTCTCCTATTGGGGACCTGGGGCATATTTATAAAACCCACAAAATAAAATAAATATAGAGTAATGAGAAGCAGGAGAGCTCATTAAATGGGAGTAGGGATATTGGGGAAGGCATTATGGAAGTCATGGCTCCTTAGGCAAGCCTTGAAGGAAGATGAGGATTCTGAAAATTGGAGGCGAGGAGGAGGAACACTCTTCAGTCATGAAGGACATGGTGCCAAAATTGTGATAGAAGACAGTATGCTGAGTTTGTGCAGCTCAATCTGGCTTGAGTGCTGTGATATATGCTTAGCAATATAGGCTGTAGGCAGAACCTTGAATGCAAAGCTTAAGAGTTTGTATTTTTAGAAGGAATAAGGAGTCCCTTAAGGTTTTTGAGCACGAAAGTGACATGGCCAGATTTGTATCTTAGGAGGAATGTTTAGATGGTTGCCCTGCTGACTCTCTAGACTTTCTCTACCACACTGTCCTCTTCCCTTTCAGCTTTCTTTTATGTACTGTCTGTCCCTATTATGTAAAGTCCTTGAAGGCAATGAGTGTCTTTCCCCTTGTATTTGTATACAAGGTGATTAGCACAGTAGCTGGCATGCAGCAAGCACTTAACAAATGCTGGATTCCTTGACTTGATTGTAGAGCACATAATGGAGAACAGAAAGACTGAAATCACAGAGAACAAGCAGAAGGTTATTGCGATACTCTAAGGTAAAATGAGAAGGGTCAAAATTTGGGTGGTAAAGACAACCGAAAAACACTTTTCTAGAACAGCACAGTGACTACAAATCAATGTAGTCCAGATGGAATTCCTACCACCCAATCATTGCTGTTCAGCCATTTCAATCATGTCTGACTCTTCATTCCATTAGGGGTTTCCTGGCAAAGATACTGGAGTGGTTTGCCATTTCCTTCTCCAGTTCATTTTACAGATGACAGAACTGAGGCAAACAGGTGTAAGTGACTTGCCCAGGGTCACACATCCAGTAGGTGTCCTAATTTCTAGGTATCAAATATAAGCCTTCAACAACAATGAACTTTAAATATGTTGGGGAATGAGAGCACTGAGGAGAGATCACTGGAATCATTTCCTGATAACATCAAGACAAAATCATCAAAAAGAATCTGAATGGGAATGAAGAAATTCAGTTCTGGCAAGGCTGCTTTATGTAACAATAGAATGACAAATCTAAAAATGTGAGAAGGACTAAGAAGCTTCAGTGTAAAGGGGTTAAGTGACTAACCCCAGGCTACAGAGTGAATCTCTGGCAAAGTAAAGACTACAGTGGAGTTCTCCTGTGGCCTAGTCTGATATCTGCTCTTTTCTAGACCTTACTGACTCAACAGTGAAAGGTGAAACTTCAAATACAAACACATGGGTCCAATCTGTCTTTGATAGAGAAAACAAAATAAATGAATGGCTCCCCAGAATAGAATGAACACCAAAGATATCTCAAATGGTAAGTGAGTAATTCCATGCGTCTCAGAGGTTACCGAGTTCATCCCCTGCCAGATGGGCATCAGCCCTGCTCTTATTAAAGCTCTCCAGGGAGGTAGTTTCCACAATTCACTCCTTTTTAACAAGGCTAGATTGGTCCATAGAAGCAGTTTCCTGAAGCGAGAGGTAGCCTAGTAGAGTAAATTGCACAATACTGGACAACAGTCAGAATACTCAAATTCTTGACTCCACTTACAAATAGTAGTCTTGAACAAGAATCATTCCAAGAATCCTTTCTTATTTTAAAAATAGTTAGACTGACCCTTCCCTTCTGACCTCAAAGTACTATAATGAGCATCAAATGGGAGAGTTGCAATCATTAAGTTCTATACCCAGGAAGCAAAGGAAGACAATTGGTTTGGTATTCCCTTTAGCATTCATGGAATTCGAATTCAGGGCCTAGAAGGAGTCTTGTTGCTACTGTTCAGTCATTTCAGTCATAACCCCCATTGGGGGTTTTCTTGGTAAAGATACTGGAGTGATCTGCCATTTCTTTCTCCAGTTCATTTTACTGATGAGGAAACTGAGGCAAACAGGGTTAAGTGACTTCCCCAGGGTCATACAGCTAGTAAACATGTAAGGCCAGATTTGAACTTAGGTCTCCCTTACTCCAGGCCTGGCATTCTGTCTATTGCACCACCTAGCTTACCCTAAGGATTATCTAGCTTAACATGATTTTACAAATGGGAAAATTGAGACCCAGATGAGTTAAGTGACTTGCCTAATTATAGCTAATTAAAAGACAGCACCATGCCTAGAAGTCAGATCCCCTAATTTCCACCTTAGTGAATTGCAGGAAATAACAGAGCTGCATGTCAAACTGAGGTCTGACTCTAAATGCTGTGCTCTTTCAGATATAGTAAAATGCCTTATTACCTTACTCATTGTGTGGCAGCGTCATGACATGATGTGTACAGTGTCAGCCTTGGAGCCAGAGAGACGTACAATTTACTAGAAATTCCAAAAGGGCCTCAAGATACTTAGTACCTGTGTGAATCTGGGCAAGTTTAACTTGTCTCAGATCAGTTTCCCCATCGATAAAAGGAGGATGATAGTAGCCTCTAAGGCACTTTGTAAACCTTAAAAAGCTAAATGGTGCCCCAAAAGTTTTAGTGCAATTTAAAGCTTCAAACGTATAGCTCAGACTACAGCTTAAAACTGCACTAACACTTTTAGGACACTGAATAAATGCTGGCTTTTTAGCTAATTTGAGGCTATTATCTTGGTTTGGGTTTCTCAGTCATTTGACCACTGAAAATGGAGATGAAAAAGAAATTCAAGAATCTGCTAGGATGAGGATACAAGTCTCTATCCTCCAGACCAATGATTTTAGGCAAAGCTCTTAAGAAAAAGAAAATCTAAGGGACATGAGCCAAGTTCTCCCACAGAATGCCTGTTCATTTTTACCAATTATATAGCTCTTATCTTGTACTGCTTCCTATTGTAGCTATTCAAAAGCTTGCCTTGGCTTTCTTACTATACCAAAAGCTCTTAGTAGGCCAGGAGATCATGTCTTAAGTGGTTGCTTTTTGTTTTGTGTGTTGGGATTTTTTTGTATCCTCGCAAGTGCCTATATAAATGCTCTGCACACAAAAATCTTTAATAAGTACTGGAAAGAATAATGACCTAAGTCTATTCTAATACCCTACTGTATGCAGTACTGTATACAGGAGGGACAGATTTCAGTGCAGAGAGTAAAGGATCTTCATTATCATCATTTTCATCATCATCATGACTGCTAAACATTTAGATAACACCTACTGCATTCTAAGTTCTTTAAAATTATTACATTTTATCCTCACAACAACTCTGGGATATGGGTGATTTATTATCCCCACTTTACAGATAAGGAAACAGAGGCAGACAGAACTTAAATGGCTTGCCCAGAGTCACAGCTAGTAAGTGTCTGAGGTCAGATTTGAACTAAGGTCTTCCTGACTTCATGCTTAGTGCTATATCTACAATGCCACACTCTAATCTAAAAGGATTATAGAATTGGAGTAATAACCACCTCCGTTTTCCCCAATGATGAGCAATGATTTCATAAAGTCAAAGACTAATGGACCAGAGTTTACCTTAGTTCCCTCTCATTGTTACAGGGAATTGTCCAGGTGTGTTTTGACAAGGAAAGTTGAATTGGTTTAGGACAGAATGCCATCAGTAAATCAGCTAACAGTCTTCTTTTCTATACCAAAGGTTTTTTACTTGGATATATAGGTCTTTCAAGAAAAAGTACAGTGAAAAGATGGGATGAAAGTTAGACTTGGCAGCACTATACCTTGCCCTGTTAGGCTAATGGAATATGTGTGTGTCCAATGACAAAAAAGTAAACAGGCATTTTGCTACCTCGTTTCTTACTTCTGTTACTACTTACCATGGTGAACCATCAGGTACCATCAAGAAGGGAGGGGGAAAAGCTAGCTAGTAGCTTATTTAATGGCGACAACAAGATGTTACCACTAGGTAATGTTGGAATGAAGATTATACTCATTTCCCTACGTAATAAAAACAATCCTATAACCTTGTTGGGTCATGAAATAAAGCAGTTAGGTAAATGTCACATCAATCTCAGAAATGGAATTAATTCAAGGAACGGGTGCTATATGTAAATAAGATGCATAATAATTACTATATAATTTACCCATATTATTAGCTCTCAGTTTTTAGAAAGGAGATAGGGAAATAAGATATACATCTTATATCAAATGTGATATGGTCAAACAACCTGACCTGGATGAATTAATCTGTTTTCTTTCCAATAAAATATCAGGCACAACTGGGCAAAAACAAAGTTAGACTTGGAATCAAGACATATATGAGTTCAAATCCCAAATCCAACACTTAGTCCCAGTGCTTAGAAAAATTTTATTGCATGACTCACTATGTAACCTGTGGCAAGTTATCTTGAGCTTCAGTTTCCTTCTATGTAGAATAGAGATAGTAATGTCTGTAGTATTTATGTTGTAAGGAAAATATTTTCTAAAGTGCTAGATAGATGAAGTTATTTTTCTGGTAGGAGCTGGTTGCAGGTAGATCTGAGGAGTATCACAGCGTCCTATTTCTTGAAACTGCTTCTACGCTTCCAAACCCAAAGAAACAAGGCTAGCAACATGACTAGTGTTACAATGTCCTTAAAAGAGATAAGAAAAAGTCACCAAGTCAGGCCAGGAATGTGGAGCACTGCTGTTCTACAAAAAGGTTTCAACAGGATGAGGGTCAATTTTTGAGAATTCTGGGAAGCCCTTGGGTCAGAATAGAAGAAAATGTACAACTCTTGAGATCAAGCAGTCTTTTTGTGAAATCTCAGCTCCCTAACAGGACAGCAGAAGAAGGATCAAAGCAAAGAGATTCTGGAAGGAATAGAGTCTATCCTTTCTATGGCCATGATTTTATGGGTTTCTACTTGCTTCTTTCTTGCCTGTAAAATTCATCTGCCCAAATGCTTTGGACCTCTGCTAGGCAGACTGCCTTCATCTATCTTCCACACAAAAGAAGTTTGCTGCACATGTTGAAGAATTCAAAGAGTAAAAGTATCTTTTCTGCACACCAAAGAAAACTGCCATGCTATATACTTCAAAGATGATCTTTGTGTAGCCTGACTTGTCCAAGAAAACTTGGAAGGTGAACATTTAACCTGAAGAACATAGAAAAACTAAAGGTCAGAAGTCCCAAGGGAGCATCTAGAGACAAAGCTCCTGTGATCAGAAAAATATAACAGTATAAATCCCCATGCGACTTTAAAAAAATTGCTCACTACTATTAGATGACCTCCTTGCATAGAAGTAATGATAAGTTGGGAATGTTATAACCACCAGGACTGTCACCATGTGACATGGATAAGAATGTAATATGTAAGGATGCTGTGGAATACAACCTAGTAGCGGGCAATCTGACCTGCCAATCTGAAGACAGGCAGGGTTATATCTAATATCGTAAGTCTAATATTCATATAACACATAAGTACTTAGATACATGAAATACAAAATGAGTTTTATTCACCAAGTCATAGGCTAAGTACATATTCCAGGCAAAGATGAAACTTCATCTCTCAGAAAAAGAATAACAGGGCACATTATACATTCTCTACATCTTTAAATCACTCAGTGATTCAGGTCAGATAATGAACTACAGGTATGTAGTTGGTCACCAAGATCAGACCATCCAGAAGGAACACAACATGGAACACACATTTTTGATGGCAGAAAACTGGATAAGTAGACATTTGTTTTGTAATGTCAACTCACATTTATTACAGAAGAAGCTCAAAGTCACTAATGAACTGTAACATGCAAAGGAATACCATTACCTGATATTACCTAGGGTATTACCTAGATAGAAAAAGACTAGATGTTCTATAAAGATAGCCACAATATTTGTTGTGTGAAGTCAACAATGTAATTGTTGACAATTAGAGTTTGAAGAAAGGTGTGCTCTACAATGAAAACATATACAGAGGAGAAAAGAGTAAACTTATCTCCTGGAGGCCTACATAGCCACATTGCTCCAATACAGAGATTCTTGATCTGGAGTTCATGAATTTTAGAAAAAAAAAGTTTTGAAAACTCTATGTCATTGCTTTCCTATAAAAATCATCACTATTTCATTTTTCACCAGACTGCCAAAGGGGGCCCATGACAAAAAAGTTAAATTAAGAACCCTTGCTGTAGTAGGAAACTAGACTAATTTAAGATTCATTCAAGTTTTCATATGCTTATACATGTAAGGGAATCTACCCAACACAATCCATTCCCTAGTATTTGTCTTTGTTGTCATCAAGAGCATCATTGTCTGAAGTTTCCTTCTCCAAACAGATGAAATGTCAGGGTGAAAGGGCATACTGAGTGTGACTATGGGAATGGGAAGGATGAAGAGGTTTGCAGTATAGCAAATTATGAGAGAATGGAATAAGGGATAGACTAATAAAAAGAACTCTAAACCAGGACTCAACAGACCTAACTTCTGGCTATGTCTCCAATGCTCATCAGCAGTGTGACCTTGGGCAAGTTGGAACCACTTTAGACCTCAGTTTTCTAAGCTGCAAAATGAAAAGTTTGGCTTCGATGACCACTAAAGTACTTTCGAGCTTTAATTTTAATTTGGTGCTGTTCATGGTCCTGAAGCAGCACCAGGGAGGTGATAGTTGCTTTCCATTGCTGAGCAGGCACTAAAAATAACATTTATACCAGAGGCCAGGACCAAAGCACAGAATGATGGGCAAAAACTTCAACTCCCCAAATTCGATGGGAAAAGGGAAATGTCCAAGTGCAATAGACAAAGGTCTCTGCCTTCAGAGAACACATTTAGTTGCATCAGGAGAACTGTTGTTTGGAAGGGGGTCTTAGAGATCTAACAACGTTCATTCCACAGATGAAGAAACTGAGGCCCAGAAACATTAGGTGACTTCCTAAACGTCACAGAATAAGTTTATTAATAGTCACAGTGGGACTAAAACTCTCATCTTCCGAATTACAGTACTGTGTTCTGTCAGAAGGAATTTTTTTAACATAAAAAATCCTCCTAATGTTCATACTTAAAAACAATACTCAACACAGAAATTAGTTCTGTTTTCATACATCAGTTATAAAGGTGATCTGCTACATGAAAAGTACCAAAATCTAATTAATTTTATTGTGAAAACACTGTGAGATATGTAATTATTAAAACCTAAAGAGTTTTTTGTGTAATTTACATGAAATGGATTCTTTAAAAGGCATATTAACATCTCATCTCCACTTCTCTCAGTGTTCTGAAAAAGAGTAGAATCTTGTCCATCCATTCAAAATCAGTGTCACTCTCTGGAGATCGGATTTCCCATATCTCAGCTACCCAAGCAGTAGCCTGAGAGTTACTTGAGAGGCTTTCAAGTTGAATGCTATTGTCTTATCACCTGCCCCTTCTCTAAGATATAGTATTCTCAGGGAGGAGGGAGAAAGCATACCTGACTTTGGAGCTTCACTGTGAAAACCCCTTCCTCCTCCTTGCCTCTTTTCTCTTCCCCCAGTAATCTCCAAACTTTGGGGAAATAAAACATAACTTCTCACAAAAAGGATAGTGACTATGTCCTTTTCTAACACTTAGGGTAGCAATTATTATTTATACAATTGGTACTAGAAAGCCAAGAATAAGCACTGTGAGATAGCTCTCTATAGTTAAATAATCAAGAAATCCAATTCAAGATCATAATCAAGAAGGTCATTTAGTCTACTGCCCTCATTTTACGGATGAGAAAAGATGAGGCCCAGTCAGGCTAAATAACTTGACCAAGGTCACACATGTAGTAAGTATCAAAGATGAGATTGGAACCCAGGTTTAACAGTGTATCATGCTGCCTTGTATCAACCTGGTAAACAAAAAGCAATTTTAAAATTTTTAATTCCCAAAAAGAAACAAAGATACTTAGAAAAACGTTAGCAAATACAGACTACATCTTACTTGTTTATACAAGTATAGGGTTTCCTATACTTGTAGACAGTTCATTTCACAAATGTCAAAATGATTCACCACAGGAGGACTTTAGACTTAAATAAAAACATTTTGTTGGCAAAGAGTACCTGGTGAAAAATCTGACAATGATTTAAAAGGCGCAATTGTTTTTTCTTAGAAATTTTTGACTATATAGTATTTGTTGGGCTAATATTCTAATAATTATGAACCAAGAAGCGTTGTAACTGACCCAAGTCTTTTGTTATATTGAGATAAATTATCAAAGGCAATTAACACCTGGATATGATGTCCATAATTAGATACATTGATAAATGTATTGGGATCCAAATATGGGTTGACTTCATAACAGGCTCACTCATTCACTCAGTAAGCATTTATTGAGTGCCTACTAGCTAGGTGGTGTGGTGGATAGAGTACCAGTGCAGGAGTCAGGAGGACTCGAGTTCAAATCTCACCTCAGGCACTTGACACTCACTGTGTGACATTGCACAAGTCACTTGACCCCAACTGCCTCATCTTGGGTCATCTCCAGTCATCCTGATAAATATCTGATTACTGGATTCAGATGGCTCTGGAGGAGAAGTGAAGCTGGTGACCTGCACAGCCCTCCCTCACTCCAAACAAAGTCAAGTGCAAGTCATGTCATCATTTCTCTGATGGCATGGTCTTC
>CM053769.1:205955796-205971606 GCA_028658325.1 Potorous gilbertii | reverse complement strand
GTTGGAGATTCAACAGTTGTATTAATAAGGAGGTCAGATTAGGGGAGATCTTTGGTTCTTCTTTACAACTGAGTTTAAATCACCTATTTTCTATAACAAAGAAGGGAAAGGAAGAGCTGGGAATCTAAAGGTTGTAAGAACAGAATCAATGCTAGTATTGAAATTGCTGTCTATATAGAGGTATAAACATGTATTCAGTGAACATTGCATTAAACATAGGAGGAGAAGGTGGTCTGGGGGCAGTAACTTCCAGAATTCATAATCTCTTGTTTTGAAAATAAAGTATGGAGGAAATCTATACTATTTCATTTTTTTAAAGTTTGAGTAATGCATTTTGAAATTGAGATACAGAAGTTTTTTTTTTTTAAAGTCTTCATCCATGTGTCTGCTTAGAGGATAATCCTGACCTAGATTCAGAAAAAGGAATAAACTCCTCAAAACTAGTCTTACACGAGTAAGAATCAAGCATATTTTTTGTTTTTATTAAAGGGTTTAAAATTTTTTTAATTAAATGATTTGTTAAAAAATAGCATTAAATAATATAACTAATTAAATTTGCTTAGTAATTATTTACAATTAAATTAATTCCAATGCAGAAAATAGAGCTTTTCAGTCATTCCCACTAAGGCTCCACAAATCAGAACTTTAGAGCCACTCATTTTTCTTTGGCTTTTTTCATTTTGTATTATTTCACAATGGTCTTTCTAGGTTTCTTTGTATTCCTTGCAGTTATGAGACTTAACCAAATGATACTAGTCCTGCATTTAAAAATATGGGTTTTTTTGTTAAAAGAATATTTTGTATGCCAAGCTTTGCACTAGCTTGTGGTGTTATATTTTCATGTGTACCCATTCTATTTCTCTTGCTAGGCAGAAACCTCCCCAAGGGATGAAACCGACTCTAATTCTTTGATTTTCATATGGCACCTAGCTCAATAAGTTTCTGCTCATTAGTAACCTGGAATTTGAATCTTTGCACCTTTAATAATAATATCTGCTTGTCAGATAGTTTTCACAATGGGGCTCTCTGCAAGGTATCCAAAATGGATTTGATATATTTTTTTCATGATGATGAGGGAAAAAAATCTTCTCTAATGGTAATAATACTTATGAACTGCACTATACTATTTTTGTTATTTAGTCATTTTTTAGTCATGTCCAACTCTCTGTGATCCCATTTGTGGTTTTCCATTTCCTTCTCCAACTCATTTTACAGATGAGGAAATTGAGGCAAAGAGGGATAAGTGACTTGACCAAGGTCACAGAGTTATCAGGTGTCTGTGGCTGGATTTGAACTCCCAAAGATGAGTCTTCCTGACTCCAGGCCTGGCACTCTACTACTCTGTTTAGCATTTAATATATTTTGCTGGGTATTGCTGTCCAAAAATAAGATATCTTATTTTCTCAGACTATATAGTTTTCCTAGGTCACCCAACTTACAGATTAGCACTCATTCCACTATATGGTGCTACAGGTATTCTCTGATCCTCCAAGAAAGCAAATCCTATAACTTCTATATCCAAGAGTACATATTTACTTAAAGGTACAGTAAGTAGCAAGTTTCAACAGAACATGATTACTGTGCCGAGAGATGTTTTTGCATGTTCATTTGTACTTGGCTCTTTCTCATTACAAAGGATAGGTATAATTGAGGATTCACCACAAATTATCCAAATGTTCCATTAAGATCCAAATGGCTAGAATTAAGACATTTGGTTTCTACTTGATAACTTGTAATTTAATGATTTGGCCAATTCATTAAAATTTTCACATCTTTGCCCTGATACCATAGTTATAAACGATGTCCTATAAAACGGTGCTATTGTGTTTTAAAGTTCTAGCTCCACCCAGCAATCAGCTGGTAATCAAAGTAAATTATATTGTTCCTATTATGTTTTTCACCAGAAGAAGGATATAATCTAACAGACTATCTGCAAACCATTCGGGACCTTCTGTTTAGCAAGGCAACTTTTGCATCCCAATTAAAAATAGATATGAGCACCATATCAACTATTATATAGCCATCGATACCTACAAAAGTATTTTTAAAAATAGTACACATGGTTTAATCTGACATTCTTGTAGTAAGACTGAAAAAAATTTATGCCTTTTAAAATATTTGTGGTGGTATAGAAAGAAAACAGTTATCTTCAGCAACTTGGCAGGAATGTAACTGTGACAAGACATTATACATAAGTATAGCTGGAAGATGGGTTTGATTAAAATATCCTTACTCTACTAAAATGACTTAAGCTACTAAAATAAATAAATTAAATAAAACTCAAATGTAATGATTATACTAACATAATAGCCAAGAGTGATGCATCTATGTGATACTGAATAACCATTTAAAAAAAACTTATCCATTGATCAACTTAATCGTGTATTTTAAAAAGCGCAAATGTTGAGTGTTGGACCTGATCACTTAAAATAGTGGTATTAAGAATCAAATCAACTTCTTGGGATAAAATTAAAGGTCATTTCTTTAATTTACCTACAAATTTTGCTAATTCTCTCATAATAGATAGCAATTACATATTGCAAGTGTTTCTTATATCTTTACCCAATTTTATTCAGGGTGATGAGATGGGAAAAACCCTGAATACATATAAAAGTAAATAGCTACATAAGACCACGGTTTGGGCAATTATTTTCCCTGAACTTTGGTTTCCTCAAATTGGGGTAATGATTATACCACCAGCAGTGTGTGGAGTTAACTCTGACTCAGTAGAGCTGGTTTGTTAAATTTTCAGTGTGAAAACGTACATCTCAGAAAATGGCAAAGACTACAAATGAGGATTTGATTTACTTTTATGTTGATTGTCCACACTTAAGAGAGAGAGAAAACGTTAAAAAAAAAAAAGTATGCTGAACTGTATATATTTGGCAGGGTTATGAGGTGAGGGACAGGATGGTTAAACACCAGCATACCTCTGAAACTATCTCTTAGATAGTTGTAAGGATATTAGATAATGTTGTGAAAGTACTTTTGAAAATCATAAATTACATTCAAAGATAAATTTTTAAACACTAAATAAATTCTGAAGCCTACATCTCAAATACGAAAACAAGGACAAAAATGAATCTATGATAGTTAATGAAATAATTTAAAGAACTGGGCCATCTAAATTTGTCCTTTCATATAACTTCTTATATATCATAAAATAAGTTATGGAATCATAGGATGTTGGAAACGAAAGAGACGTCAGAGACCATCTACTTCCATTCATTTAACATACAATCAACATTTGATTAGGCAGGAATTAAAGGATGGATAAAAGAGAAAGGGAGAAATGTTGATCATTAATAGTCAGACACTCTGTCCAAGCTCTAAATTTCCAGAAATTCTAAGTTAAGAATAGTCATCTTTCCCCTCTTCCGAGGCTCCTAAAGGAAAGGAGAGATAAAACAATTAACTTCAACTTCCCTTATTTTATTTCAAAACGAAGGTGGCAGTCATTTTAAAAGTTAGATTGGATATGTAGAATGTCAAATGTTTCTTCTTCTGATTTGTCAGACAATTGAGGGGTGAAAAGGAGAAACGAAGAGAGAGATGGAAAATCTTTAGACATGGATTCTACTATAATACTTTCCTCACAACCCTATGAGGTAAATAGTGAAATAATCATAATCAACATTTTAGAAATGACTTAATCTCATAGATTTGGTATTGGAAAAGACCTCAGAGTTCATACAAGCAGTCCAGGTCCCTCATCTTGTGAATAAACTAAACTCAGAGTGATCAAGGAACTTGTCTAAGGTCTCAAAGGTAGTAAATAAATAGCAGAGCCTGGATTACAAGCCAGTTACTCTGATTCCAAATACAGCACACTTCAGTCTGCATAAAGGCATATAGCTAGAAGAATCAGAGCTGGAAACTTGAAGACAGATTTTTTTTTTACTAAGATCAGTGCTCTTTCCATTATATTATATTATGCATCAATAATTACTAAGTTTTCCTATAGAAGGACATAACAAAACATAGTAGTGATGTAATTCCTGGAGAGGAAGAGGAAGAAGAGGAAAAGGAGAAGAAAAGAAGGGGAGGCGCTAACATTTATATAGTGTTTACTACATGCCAAACCTGGTGCTGAGTACTATGTAATTATCTCTTATTTGGTTCTCATATTTGTATTTGGGATACAATGGAGATAAAAATAGCATCTCATTTGGCCCTGACAGTGGCTGTTGTGAGGACCAAATAAGAGGCTGGTATTATCCCCATTTTACACAAGATAAAAATGAGGCAAAAACAAGTTGAATGACTTGCCCAGGGTCAGGTAGTTAGTAAATGTATGAAGCCAAACTTGACCTTGGGTCTTCCTGACTCCAGGCCTCACACTCTATCTATTGTGTTACCAAACTGCCCTAATAGAAATAATGAGAAGGCACTCTTTGACAGGATTCTAAAAACAAAGAAACAAAAAAATACACCACTTTATTCAGTTTCACAGGACCACAGATAGAATTGAAAACTATCTCAGACCATTTAGTTAAACTATCTTACTGTACCAATTGAGGGCACTGAGTTCCCACAGGCAGTAAATAACAGTGACACTGAGTCCAAATCCAGTATTCTTTCCGCTGTATGTACTAAACTGCCTCCTCTATGTAAACTTCATTTACATATGAGAGAAATAAGCAAATAAAGAGGATTCAGTAATAAGTCCGGTAAGAAAACAGGAAAGCAGATGAGGGATAAGAAATGTACGTGGTGCTACATAGCGCACAGAGCACTGGGCCCAGAGACAGGAAAACTTGAATTCAAATCCAGTCCCACTTACCTTGTGACCCTAGACAAATTCTTTCACCCCTGTCCACCTCAATTTCATCATCTGTAAAATGGGGATGACAACAGCATCTACCTCCCAGGATTCTTGTGAAGATCCAACAGAATAATAATACTCATGTGCTAAGCACAGTTCCTGGCACACAGCAGAGGTTATACAAATGTTAGCTATTATACAGTAGGAGGGTTCAGAATCTGTTTATAGTTGTGGTACCCACAAAGTATTGATAATATGTATGAAGTGTTGGTAGCATTAGAAGCTTAGTGCAGCAATTGCTACATTTCAGAGTTCCTACCTTGATGAACCTATTTCTTGGCATCTTTTTCTAAAGACCAATGCCTGACCTAATCTTAAAGATATCCAGGATGGAATCTCTACACCTTTGTGGGTAGCCCACCACCAAGTTCTCATAGTTTATCGCCTTACAAATACTCCCATTTCCCTCTCATTCTGTCCACAGAAGAAATGAAGGCCATGACTGTGTGGTCCAAACATTTCATAGATGAAGGAACACAGCTTTCTAAATAATATCCATTAATCAAATCACATAAAGCATTAATACAAACCAGGATAGGCTAAGAGTATGGAAAAAATGAAATTCGACTCCAGAATTCTGGTTTTATGTCTAAGTCTTAGGAACTTGGCCCTACAATCTTGGCTGTATTTCTGAATTCTAGAGTGCTTCTCTTGAATCCTAGCTGTGTTGTTGAACTCCTTTTCATCCTCAGTTTCTTCATCTCCTACTGCCTTCATCTTCAGGCATCACTGATACCTGGACGTCACGAGAAGACAAGAGAACCCTGGTCATCTTCTTTAATAAAGGTTGCTCCTTCTCTGAAACCCATGACACAAATGGGTTAGAAGTAAGTAAAAGTATCTTCCCTCACTCAAACCCTGCCCCCTGCCAACTCCAAACAATTCCATTATACCATTTTGTTCTTGGTTGCTATCACCTCCTGTCCTCCGGATTACTTTTCTTACTTGATAACAGACTTCACCCTTGCCCTTTGGGATTTCAACATGCATGTTGATATGCCCTCAAATTTTGGCAATTCAATAAATGAAAAAAAACCTTCCCATTTCAATAACCCCATCTCCTATGCCCTACATCATGATTCTGCATGAGGGATTGGACAAGTGTTAAAGAGGTGAAAGATGAGGAGAATGTCATCCCTTAGATCTCATCACTTTCCATAATGGTGACAACTCCTCGATTTCAAACTCTATATACTTCCCCTGTCTACAAACAGTTGTCTTCTAATCACACCCTCAAACCCTTTCAAGTCTATTCTTTGTCCTCACCATGGCCTTCAGGAAACTAGCTGGCATAGTGGGTAAAAGTGCTGATACTGGAGTCAGGAAGACCTGAAATCAAATCCTACTCAGATACTTGCTACCTGTGTGTTGTCATTTAATCTCAAAGAAATTATAGTGCTTACATTACAGGTTTATTAGAAGGATGAAGTGAGATATGTACGGCACTTTGTAAACTTTAAAGTGCCAGTCATGGTGATGATGATGATGATTACATCCTTCTATTCCAGCTTCATTTTCCTCTATTCACCACGTTCTTCTTCATTTCACAATCATACACACCTTTGTCCAAGATGCATCAGCTTCCATGTTGCTAGAGGAATTCATGCACCTCTTCTGAACAGGTCCACTGCAAATTGTATTACAAATATGGAACTCTGGATCAGAACAGGAAACAACTGCTGAGGCCAACTTTTCATTTTACAAGTGAGGGAACTACGTGCCACGAAGATTAAGTCACTTGTCCAACTTCCCACAGGTCCAGGTGCTCTGATTTCAGCCTTTGCATTTATCCATTTCAGGCTTTCCATTTATCCAGTCTCAACTGGACCTTTGTTCCCACATGAAAATCCTTTATTCTTCTCTGGTTGACAATACTCCTCCTCAGTGTGGCCATTCCAAACTTTCTCTTCTCTCAAGCTCTTTGTCCTATCCTCTCTCAGCATAGAACATCATCTTCTAGATTATTGCAAAAATAGACCTTGCGGGGAGGGAGGCCCTTCATTGCCCCTCCCATAAACCTCAAAACACCTTTTTATCTTCATATTCCTTTCCACCTTAGCTCCACACTGTGAAAAGATCTTTCTCTTTTCCAAGGCCAACTCCTCTACTTGTGCCCTTTGCAGCTCTTCCAAGAGTTTGCCCCAAAGATTATTCCTTTTCTGTTTTATAGTCTGTCTGTCCCTTTCTCTCTCTCTTTTTACTGGTTCCTTTTCCTGATGCCTACAAACATACTCAACTCTCCCCTGACCTTTGTTTTACACTACCATTACCTTTGAGAGATCTTGAGAATAGGTCTTTCTACACTCTCAAAATTCTGTTACTTTCAGGACAGCCCTCCTGTGTACACTTAGACTTGGTCTAGACCGGCTGGTTCTTTTTTTTTTTTGTAATTATGAATTCAACAACTACACACACTTTAAAACACACAAAAGATTTCACAAGAAATTAGGTCTTTCTTCGATGTACATTTTTCATTTTTTAAAAGAAATACTATAAAAATCTAAGTTTATTATTAAGAAGTAATAAAAACTTGAGATGGTGACAAATTGTTTCCTTCAACACTTCCCCTTCCTTCCCCCTGTGTACCTTTTAAAATACTTTGATATTTTTCTATCGCTAACCCCCTTTCCTCTATAGAAGTTTTTCCTTACAACACCATGTGTGTGCGTGTGAACAAAACTACCTATTGGTCATGTCTATGAAAGCATGTCAGCCTTTTTATACTTTTAAGCCATCACCTCTTTGCCAAGGGATGACAGATATGTTTCATTACCAGTCTTTTGAAGTGATGATTGGTCAACTCTTTAGTCTGACTTCTGAGGTTTTTCAAAGTTGTTTACCCTGACATTACTATTGTGGTTTATTGCAAATTTTTTTCCTCATTCTGTTCACTGCATTCTGCATCTGTTCATACATGTCTCTCCATATGGCTCTGAATTCATTATATAGCATACTTCTTACAATGTAATAAAATCATTTTATTCATATGCCACCATTTGGTCAGCCATTTCTCAACTTCATGGACATGTATTTTGTTTCGAGTTCTTTATTAGAGCAAGAAGTGCTGCTATAATATTCTTAATTGTATAGGTTAAGAATATAGGTTTCCTTCTGACCTTGATCTCCTTATAGGGGGGTACATTCCTAATGATAGCATCGCTGGGACAAAGGGTATGTATAGCTTAATAAATTTTGGAGCATAGCTCCACATTGTTTTCCACAATGGCTGATTCACACCTTTACCAACACTGACTAGAGTTCATTTCCCAACCCCTTCAACAATGATGATTTTTCCTCTTTTATCATCTTTATGAACCTGATGAATGAGGTAAAGCTTCAGTTATTTTAATTTATAAATATTAGAAAAATGGAGCCTTTTTTTTATATGGTGATGGATAGCTTACTTTCCATTTGAGAATTGCCTGTTCATACCTTTTAACCACAAGGGAATGGCTTGTATTCTCATATATTTGTATGAATTCTTTACATGTTCTAAATATCAGACCTTAATCAGAGAAATCTGCAGTGAAGACTTTTTTTCTAAATGTTTTCTCTTCTGACCCTGAATTTATTTTGCTTGCTATTCAATTTTAATTAAAATTATTGTCTTTTGTGATCATCTCTATTGCTTATATAATCAAGAATTCTATTTTTTCCTGGATGTAGTTACAAAATGTATCTTTTTTTAACCATATGCCTTTTCACATGTAAGTCATGTATCCACTTGGAGTTTACTGTAGTACACTGCATAAGTGGTTGGTCTAAACCTACTTTCCAACACACTGTTTTTCAGCTTCTGGCAACTCTTATCAAAGAGAGTTCTTGCCCCTTCAAGAGTGCTTTTGGGGACTATTGAACAGTATACAACAATGTTCCATTGCTTCTGGATCTGATTTACCTGATCTGTTCCACTGAGTAGCTTTTCCATTATTTAACCAATCCATATTTTGATTACTACGTTATAGTATGCCTTCAGATCTGAAAAGGCCATTCATGCATTGCTTTTCATTATTTCTGAACCTTTTGCTCCTACAGATGAATTTTATTATTTTGTCTAGATCTATAAAAATAATTCCTCAGAAATTTAATGGCTATGATATTAAATTAATTTGGGTAGTTATTACCTTTTTATTATATTGTCATTGCCCAATCATGAGCAATTACTATCTCAATGATTTGTCTTTAATTTAGTGAAATGTTGTACACTTATATTCACGCCTTGAGTGTGGTGAGATACACACACACTCCCCCTACATTCTGCACTTCTTCTGAGTGGTGTTTCTCTCCCAACTGACTTTTGATAGTAACACAAAGAAACACAGTAACAGTGATATGTGAGGTAGCTATGGGAGGCTCAGTGGGTAAAGTACAGGGCCTGGAGTCAGGAAGACCAGAATTAAAATCTGACCTCAGAAACGAACTGCTGTGTGACCCTGGGAAAGTTAACCTTCATTTGCTTTAATCCAGTGGAGAAGAAAAAGAAAAACCATTTGCCAAGAAAAGCCCATACAGAGAAGGAGAGAGAGGGACAGAGAGAGAGAGAGAGAGAGAGAGAGAGAGAGAGTGAGTGAGTGAGTGTGTTGGGGGAGGGGGAGAGAACAGAAAAGAGGAGAGATAAGTATTATACAGTTATCTAGGGGAGGGAGTAATTATATATGCTACCACTTTACTAAGCAAGTATAATGTGATGATTTTATTTCAATTTTTTTTTTGCTGAATTGTTGCAAATAGCTACATTTTTTTCCTTCTTTGCCCTCCTCGATCTTTTTCTTGTCCTATCATTGTAACTAATGGTAAAATAGAGCAACCTTTTACCTTCTACCTTACTCGAATTGTCTCTATTGTTTCTCCATTACAAATGCTACTGCTTGGTTTTCAAGAGACACTGCTTACCTTTTCATAAAAGATGCATTTTATTTATTCTTTTGCTTTCTACCATTTTCAATATGTTGCATTTTAACCAAAAGTTTCTTTTCCATCTATTAACATCTTTTTGGCATCATTCTGATTTTTTCATGCAGTACACTGGAACTGGTTTCACAGTCAAAGATAGAAGAAAAAAAGTATTATTAATGCAGCCTTTTCACCTGTCTTCCTTTCAGTGTTACCTTTATGCTCTTGGGATGATCTGGCTTACACAGGATTCCTTCTAAATACTTTACAAATTTGTTTATCTTGACATTTCCTATTTTTATACCACTCAAAACATTTCATTATTCTCATCTCCAAGGCTTTTAAAAACAAAGGTGTGTTCTGAACCCACATCTGCCTTTTGCATATGTATTTGGCAAGAAGATCATGCTCTAGATTCAATTAGCTTCTTTCACTCTTTTGGTCTTCTCACAGTGGCAAATGAATTTACATTATGCTTCCTCAGGAAATGGCGATAGTCTACATTGATGTCTGTTAATTTTATATATTTTGTTGTCAAGATTTTAATAAGATTGCAGATCAAATTTCTATTCTTTTAATTTAGTATTAACTTTTATGTTTGTATACAAACAGTTGATCCAGAAACAATTTGCAAATGAGGTCATTTCATTATTTTTATTGTTATTTGGTGTTTACAATATCTAGCATCTCTCAACTCCCTTCTAAAAAAAATCTATCCCTAGTGCAACTTCCCAAATGATATCCTTAAAGTACAGGTCTTATTTCCTGTTACTGTTGAAGAAGCTTCAGGTACTCCCTACTGCTTCTAAGATAAATTACAAGTTTCTCTGTCTGGGATTTAAAGCCCTTCGCAATCCAACTTCAACCTCTTTATAGATTAATTCCCTGATAATCCCTTCAGGAACTCTACATCTCAGCCAAACTGGTCTATTTGCTGTAGTGCACACATGACCTTCCATCCTTCACTTCTATAGCTTCAGTTCAAACTGTCCCCAACTCTCCCCCGCCACCTGTCTCAAAATTACTAGTCTCCTTCAAAAGTATAAATCAATTTGTTGTTGTTCAGTCACTTTCAGTCACGTCCAATCATGACTCCATTTGGGATTTTCTTAGCAAAGATAGTGGAGTGGTTTTCTTTCTCTAGCTCATTTTACAGGTGTGGACAAACAGGCGATTTGCCCAGTCACATGCCAGATTCTAGCTGATCTTTGTGATTCCAGGCCCAATGCTCTATCCACCATGCCACCTAGTTACCCATCTGAGGTAAAAAGTCCTACAGGAATCTTTCCTGATACCTCAAGTTATTTCTTTATATTGAAATCATTTCATCTTTACTCTTTATGTATTTATCTAAGTTTCCCCCACAAGACCCTTGAGGGCAGAAACTACTTTGTTTTTGTCTCTGTATATCCTCTACCCAGAAGTGCCTGGAACAAAGATGAATTGAACTAGTATATAAGTCTTGTTTAGTTATTCAATCGTATCCAATTTTACATGACTCCATGGATTCATCCATGAGTTTTCTTGGCAAAGATAATGGGGTGGTCTGTCATTTCTTTCTCCAGTGTGTCATAGATGTCATAGATGAGGAACTCAAGCAAATAGGGGTTAAATGACTTGCCCAGAATAATATATCAAGTGTCTTGAGGCCAAATTTGAACTCAGATCTTCCTGTCTCCAAAGGTGGTACTCTACCCACTACACCACACAGCTGCTTCAATGTAGGTATTAAGTCTCTATATAAACTATAAGACTTTGACCTCATATCTTGCATGTGTTTCAACACATTTTCATCACTCTCTCCTCTGCAATTTTCTTTAAAGTTGTCAGCTATTAATATATTAACTTATTTGGATGAAGTGTAAATTATAAACTAGCTCTACTCATACACTAAAGGAAATGTTGGCATACACACGCAGCAATGTTCACAATGACCTTTCTGCAACCACTTTCATGAGTCCTGAAAAACAAGGCCAAATTTCCCATGAAATGTTTTTTGTTTCCTTTGAATGAAAAGTAAAACCAACTGCAGATTCCTGTTCACTTCTCCAAGAACCTGTGAGCCATCCTTCCATTTAACTACAACATCCCTTTGGCCTCTTGTTTCATTTCTATAAGAACGTTGATTGCTATAATTCAGTTCCTCTAGGAATACACCTGCACAATTTGGTAAGTTGATTTCTTATTTAGTTTTCAGATGTTCCAAAAACCAATTCTTGGCACTCTCTGTCAACCAAGCAAAAGAGGACCGTGTAAAGGCCTGAAGAACATTTAGCATTTTTGTTTCACTGGTTGCCACAGGTAAAGAATCTACTGGCCAACATACTGGTAGTGAGCCTCCCTATTCTTGGCTATGCTAGCCCTCAGAAAACAGATAGTCTGTTGCCAGGACAATGATCTGAAGTCTTTCTACCATGGTAGAACTTAACTCTTCTGGCAGAGTTCTCAAGAACCCCAAGTCATTATAAAATAGAATTAGGACTCAGATGCCAAAACAACATTCTTGAGGCACAAATGTGACATTATCACTCACCTGTTAAAACGCTTTCAGTGGCTTCCCTTGCTTCTAGAATAAGATAATCTGTCACTCAAACCCCCAGTGTGACTACAGCCTATTTTTATAGTTGTATTTCACACATTACTCCTTTCACATACTGTACTCAAGCCAAACCAAGCTATTGCAATTGCCTAAACTTAACATTCCATCTCTCAATAACATGCACTTGTACCCCCCCACACACACCCTCTCTCCAACCCCCAATCCTCAACTCTGCCTCAACTCAGGTGCCACTCTGTCTTCCCTGAGGCTCTCAGTGATATTCTCTCCCTATTCAAATTACAAAGTATTTATTCCTGTGTACCTTATATCCCCCTTCTCCAAACAGAATGTATGCTCCTTATGGGAAGGATAGCTCATTTTTATTTTTATAGCCCAGTGTGCTTTGCACAGTGCAGTACTTGATAAGTGTATAATGAACTGTAGCCTAAATTAGAGACTACTAGCAAATAGTAAAGAAATTAAAATACAATAAAAATCAGAAATAAAGTACAAGTAGCAGAAAGGACAATCCATCACACTAGTTAACTATTTTTTATAGCTAAGAGACTAAAAAGTCAGTCAATAGGCATTTAGTAAGTACTTACTAGACACCTTGCTAAGCACTGGGGTACTTTGTTAATGATTTAGAAGCATTAGGTAAAGAAAAGCTAAATGCTTTCTTCCTAAGGTTTCTATTACAGTTTGATTTTTTAAAGATTTGTGTAAATGTTAAAGCCTAATATTTTACTGAAATTTTCAGAGACATCAACTCTGAAATGATTCATCTTTGCAGATATATAAGGTGTACTTAATAAAAATAAGCATTTATGTCCTCATCTTCAGCTCCTTTTGGGTTCTTTAAAAAAAAATACTAAATTTACTACAGAAATTTTTCTTCAAAAGAATATTCTATTTTATTTAGATTAAATATTTGATATATATGAACTGCTAAAATGTATATTTTATGAAGCCCCAATCAATTCAATTTATAGAAACATTAGATAATTATAGTGTCATTAAATTTCCACTGGAGAAAATACAAAGGGCCTGTTTACGAGACTTTTATAACAAACCAAAAAACCACAAATCATGAGCTTTTATGTAACTTTGGATATCAAAAAACTTTCCATAGGAAAAAAAAATCAACATAAAGCCATAATTTTTGAAATCATTCTTGATCACTTTTTATTAAAACAAGCCAGACAATATAATTTACACACTACAAACTCACACTGAATGAAAATTCCTAACAATTTTTGTACACTGAATTTTTCTAAATTATATTACTTTAAATGTACTAAAGGAACTTGTCTCAAAAGTATTGCTTCACTTCTTTTAAAAGTTCACATCTTTGTAAACATAAAAAAGAATATACAAAACTAGTGATGCATAAGTGTATAATCAATGTTCAATTTTTACAAGTGGTTCATCCAAATTCTGGAAAAAAAATGTTTCATAATACAATCTCTAAATACTGAAATTGATAACGATTTCAAATTTTTACTGACATCATAGTCAACTAGAGAGAACATCCAAAACCATCACTTTCCTATCCCAGGAATTACCATATTTGCCCAACTTCAGGCCCACCAGGCAATGTATTTCATTTCTACTATTAAATAAAAAGTAATTTGGGAGGCAGGGGTGTGTGTGGTTGAGAAACAGAGATAAAATGGAAAATCATGCCTTTAAAGAGAAGGATCCTTTTTCTTCAGGGTGGAGGGTAGTTTTAAAAACAATACTATGGTTTTTCAGTGGCCCATTATCCTCAATCCTGCCATCTTATTCATAAATAAAGGAATAGAGGCTGAATATGCCAAAGGGCTAAAATATATAAAGAGATACAATGAGCAGCAAATCAGGAAGAAGGTAACAATAGGGCAACTGATAATCCACTAAAACTCTTAAGGTTTGGCAACGTGGATGGAAGAGAGAGAAAAGAATGGGGGGTTGGGCTCCTACAGTAGAAAAGAATGCTAGGGAGGGAGTTTGGTGTTTCTGACTTAAAGCTCTGCTTCTGGCATGACCTTGGGAGCAGGTCTCTTCATATTGCTAAGGTTCAACTGATGAAAATACAAGTATGTACTTATCTCACAGCACCACTTTGAAGATCAAACGAGAATATCAAGTACTTTGTGCACCCTTTAAAGTCTATATAAATATGTCAGGCATTGTTATCATTCAAGAGTCGGGTAAAAATTCAACAGTGACATAAGACTGTGGACAGAGGATTAAATTATTCTACTCCCCAATTGCTTACAGACAGATAATCAAGAATTTCAAAGAAAAGATTTTTGTAAAGTATCGTGGATACAATTAAGAACCAAATGAAATCAGCTGAAGAAGTCAGGGATTTACAGATTTTTAGAGGCCTTTGCCCTACATTTTCCTTCATCTAGAACAGAAATGTTGAGACCTAGGACAAATGTTATACATTATAATAATCTCTCATTTTGGGAAATGCTGTAAATAGGGAAATAATAAGTGAAAACACTTCAGTCTCAGAGACTTTTAAAAAGCATTTTCAAAATGTTAAAAAAATATTTTCAGAATTAGAGATATCTTGGATTATTCAAACAACTTTTCCTTCACATCTCTTGCCCTACTCTCAATTAGTATAGAAAGGACAGAGCAGACTCCATGCTATCTCTTCAAAAAAAATTTTTTTGGGAACTAGGATTGGATTGTTCTTGCATTATAGAGTATTATGAAATCAGCTGGATCAAGAAAAAAAAAAGAAAGCATATCTTAACTCTTGAGAGAGTGAATGGTTTCAAACAGAAATTTCATGTTTAAGTTGATGACAGACACACCAACCAACTTTCACCAAAGTTCCATTATTCTTCCAAACAAAGGGCTACCTATTATGTCTTAAGGTCTTTCAAAAGACCTCAGGTGATATTTTGAGGATCCTTAAGGTATCTTCAAAATTCTGATTTTTGTTATTCTGATGATATTCTTCTCTCTACTAAGTCCAATAATTCAAGGGGTGATTTCTTCAGGCTTCTTGATTTTTCAGCAACGGTCTTCTAGCTGGAGCTGTATATTTAAAGAAGTCCTAATGAACCGCACACAAGGATGAACAGGACTCCAACATGGAGACTATTACATCCCTTCAAGATGCAACATTTACATTTGAAAAGAAATTGTCTTCTAGTAGTTAAAGCACTAATCTTAAAGAGAACCATTCTATGTCAACATTTTGGTTAGAAAATAAATTTTTTTCCAAACTTGAAAATGTCTTAATGACACACCAGAAAACAGCTTCAGGAATCTGGAAGAGGGAAAAGGAAGTAATAATGATGATGACGATGACGATGATTTATGACAGATACATTCATTGAATGGTTGTTTATAAAACATGTTTCTATGTATCAGAATCAGATTTTCTAGATTATGAATAAAAATTGGGACATATTCCTAAAATATTTGAGGTTGATAAATTATATTTTTTAAGAGATACAATTAAGTGAGAAATGCCCAAATTAACTTACAAAATAAAATACTCAAACTGAGATAATAACGATAAGGCAATGCTTCATCCTGTAAATAA
>CM053769.1:205925633-205955296 GCA_028658325.1 Potorous gilbertii | reverse complement strand
TACTCAAGTATAATGAGCAGAAGAACTGGCCAGATCTGATCATTAAGAACATCACTTTGGCAGATGTGTGATGGGTAGATTAAAGAAAGATTGAAAGGCTACTATAATGAGTCCAAGCAACACATAACAGATGGTCTGAACTCTGACTCTCTCTCTCTCTCTCTCTCTCTCTCTCACATACACACACACACACACACACACACACACACACACACACACACACACGGTCATGTAAATGGAGAGATGATATTGAGGTAAAACCTTTAATACTTGCTGGATCACTGTAATAAAGTTCTAAAGAGTATAGATACAATTAAAGCCAGAACCTAAAGCTGAATGGTACTCAGTCCAAGAAGTTAAATGACTCATTAATTCATTTAACAACCATTTATTAAGCACTATTATGTGTTAGGTGCTATGAGAAATATAAAATTTAAATAAAATACAGTCTTTGACAACATACAACTGAGAAATAAGCAGGGAGATACAATATAAACAAAATTCATTACAATATACAACATCACATAGTAAGTACATTAAAGCTGCAAAAAAATACAATGCAAGATCCAAGGAAGAAACCCATTATCAATTCATAGAGGATGTGTCATCTGAAATATTAAAAGGCTGGTTCAAATAGGCAGCAAGCAACAGACAAGAACATTCCAAAAACAGGAAATGGTGTGAGACATGAAAGGAAGGTATGCTTTACAAGTCCAGAAAACTACATCTGTTCTCATAGAGCACAGTACATAGATAGCAGCAATATGGGATATGGCTGGAAAGTTGGTGTAGCCCCAGATTATGGAAGGCCTTAAATACCAAATACAGAATTGTGAACTCAACAATTCAGACAACTCAGACAAGAGGAAGTCACTGAAGATTTTCAAGCAAAGGAGTGATATAACCAGTTCGACACAAATGAGATTCCAGGGCAGCATGAAGGTTCAGCTGGAAGGAGAAAGAGAGGAAAGAGGAGAGAGCACAAGCAGAAAAAAACACTTAGGTACTGAAAAAGTCTAAGTACCTAATGAAAATCTGTATGAAGATAGTGGTAGTAGAACACAGAGAAGATGGATCTATGGATGCCAGAGATATTGCTGGATGGAGCTGGTAAGGACTCACACTCACCTCATACAACTCCCTCACTCACCCAAAGTCACATAGTTCACTGTAGAACCAAGATTCAAACCCAGGTACTCTGATTCCAAAACCAGCACTCCTTTCTGCTGCACCACTCTACCAAATTCAAGGATGATAGACTTGGTTGATAACAGGGTAAGGATAAAAATGAATACACAGTGGAAAAGACCTGCAGATAAATAAAATGGAAAGGAATTGGCCTAAGGAAAAGCAGGGCTAATGACACAGGCATGCTACTTGTAGCCAAGGAGGGCAGATTAATGAGACGACCAAAACTAGAGAGGCAGGATAACGAAAGGCAAAATGGTGAGGCACATTTAGTGGAGAATAACACTAAAGAACGTGCAGACTTCATATGCCTTAGAATTCAAAAGTATTTAGAATGTTCCTTTTTGAAATTTGTTTGGATCCTTTTAGGGGCCTTTCTATTTTCTGGACTCTGGATAGGAGATCATCAGGGGAGCTGAAAGAGATATCCTATTGTATGGAAAATACCTGCAAAATCTCTTCTCCATGTGTTGCTAGTTCCAGACAGTTTAACTATCAATTAACTGTGTTTCCAAAATAAAATAAATTAATCTTATTACTATCCTCAGATTTCACAACAGAAAACTATAGTAAATTATAGTCAAGATTTTAACTTTTACAAAGTCTTATTGCAGCACCACAAACAATGCAAAATATACTTGTCAGAATAAGTGAAAATACATTTAGAAATATAATGACTGATATTTATCCTGTTATTTATATAATAATACCTTTTAAAAGTGACAATCTGTTGTCCTTTTTTCAAAGAATAAATTAAAATGGCTTCAACAAACATGTACACTTAAAATTGGGAGAGAAAAATGAAATTAGATGAAGGACAATTTCAAGGTTGCCCAATTTCAATAATCGAAATTTTCTGCTAAATGAATAAAAAGCATCCTTGGGGCAAAATTATTTCTCACAAAATGGGCTAGTGACAAAACTTAAACCTAAGAGCAAAAGAGAAAATGTACTTATCTTAAAGAAGAGAATGTAGAAAGAGTGAGAGAACCTTTCTCCTTTAAAGGATACTTGACCCATGAGGAAAAAAGCACTCTATACCAGATGAAATCAAATGAAGGTCTGAATCCAACTTGCATACACTTACTTTAATTCAACTCCAAAATCTTAAGTACCTAAAAAAACTTAAGTACCTAATACAGCCAGTTCTCATTTTATGTAAATTCCAATTTTGAACTCCCTGCAGGAGTCCTCAGCTCCAGACACCAAAGCTGTTTCCTCTGCAGGGGCTCCAAGCACTTGAAGCTGCTCCCACTACCAGTGCCTCAGGCACTAAGGCCTCAAGAAGGATGCAGAGCTGTGAAGGGGACCACAGCCAGGGGAAAGAGTTGTGTGAAATAGTGTGTCTGCATTAAGAGAGATGGTTGTATACAAGGTGGGAAATACAAATATGATATAATACATGCCCTGCCCTCCAGAAACTTACAATCTAATGGGAGGAAACAATACACACAGGTAGAGGAGAGTATATGAAGGATAAATTAAATATACAAAGTAAAGTATGAACTTTAAGGATACTTTCACAGAAGGTAAGGTGTTTGAGAAGCTTTCACAGAGCCTTAAATCAAGAAAGAGAGTACCATTGGGAGGTCTGGGAGAGGATATAGAAGCAAAGACATAGAGGACAAGAACGGATAGAGACTTAAATTTGGGTGGGGCATACAAGTAGATGAAGGTGGTATGAGATAGGGATGAAAAAGTAAGTTAGATATTATATTTTATTTAATAGGTAATACAGTCAGTTCTTACTGGATTGCTCAGCAGACTTTCCCTCCCCACTTCTGAAGCATATTGCTCCCCAGCCAAGGCACCTTCACTGCCTGAAGTGCTAGAGGACAGGGCTGCACCAGCCCTGACTAAGTTCCTACTCAGTCACAAGTCTTACAACAGCCTTGTGAAGTAGATACTTCAGGTATTACTGGCACCAGGATGGGGGAAGTGACAAAGAGCAATTCAATTCAACAAATTTTCATTAAGTAACAACTATGCAAAGTACTGTACTATGAGCTATGCATAGAAAAATAAACTAAAACATTGACTTTTCCCTGAAGGAGCTACAATCAAAAAAGGATGAAAGGGAATGTTCACAAGTTACTATGAAACAAGATCAAAGGTGTAGCGTCATGCTTAAGAGAGCTCACAAAGTGCTTGCTAAATGTAACCAGGAAGATATGCAACATGAGAAAAAGCTGGAGAGCCTCTGGAATCCATGTCCAGTGCGCTTTGCTACCACACTGCCTCTCCAAGATTGAAAAAGAAAACAATATTGATCCTGGGAAGAGTAATTTAAGCATAGCCGATGTAAAAATAATAACAAATTCAGATTTAAAAACTACTCAACTTCTGGTTCTTCTGTGTTAACCTCTTTGAGCCTCAATTTCCCTGTCTGTAAAACCAGGATAATCTTTGTATTATTTATCCCACACAGATTTTGTAAGGCTCAAATAATACAATGAATGTGAAATAAAATACACAATCTTGGGTAATAAGCACAATTCAGAAAAATAAAAAAAGGAAAAAATGCCCACATTGCTTTGTAAGCCATCAAGTACTCTACCATTTAAGACCTATGTAACCTTGGCCAAGTCACTGAACATTTCAGGGCCTGTGAGGTCTCTTCAAACTTTAATCACATGCTCCTACTATTTTATTATTTGAGGGAAGAGGTAAAGAAGGAGCCCCTCAACTTCCTTCTCCATTTTCACTTAAGACAAATGAAAAAATGAACTTCAGCTGAAGCATAAAGCATTTAAGATTCACATTAGAATTTCTTATTAGATAACTGTTAATTCATGTAAATAACTTGCAAGTAGAGACAGGGCAATTGTTTTCTTTAAGATTTTTAAAAACAGGATAGATTTTTATGTGGCTAGAAAACATCACTGTTTACAACTGCACTATTCAAGATTTAGTATAATTCTTTTTTTCCCCTTTAAAGCAAAGCCAAATTTCTTTTAAAAATATTTGAGGCTGAACGTAAACAAACTGTGGAAAGAAAATGAATGCTACATAAAATATGTTCATAAGATGGGGTTTACGCAATACTTTTAAAAAAAGCTTTAGTTCAAAATATACACATTTTCAAGAAGAATATTATTCAGTTAATGTTCTCTTCATTTTTAATTTCAGACAATAATAGCTGATTGCTTTATTTCACTACTCAATATGTTCTGGGAGAAGTGAAAAGAATTAAGCTAATGGTCTAGATTATTTCAAGACAAACTTCAGTAAATGACAGAGCCCTCCCTATTGGGTAGAAAATTATATCAGACTAAATATCTTTTCTATTTTTTTCAATTCTGTAAACAAGTTACAGCAGCAATTACAGCTAAGTTTATTTTTTTTACAACAGGAAAAAAAATTCTACTCAATTTGCAATGAATTTGTTAAACAATACAACAAGGCTATTCAAGACAGATTTGGTTTCTCCTAATACAAAGAAATTATTAGGTCACTGGAACATGAACAGATTACAAGTTCCAGCAAAGTGATCTGTCACAGAGACAAGATATATACCCACACAAATTGACCATAGCCAAGTATATTGAGAGAATTTTGGCTTTCTTATTATATATTATAACAAAAAAAATTAACACTACTATAAAAAAGATTTATGTAGTTTTAATATTTACCAACTATCTGAAAATAAGTATAACAGTAAAAATTTGCTGGCTAATGTACCAAAATCTGCCAACACATTTTAAATCACAGAATTTAAATGTGTCAGTATAAAAATAGCTTTCATCAAAGAAATAATGTTACATTGTGATAATGAGCAAGGAAATTCAGTATTAGCAGACTCTCTAAGATAACCTTTCTGGTTTGACCCAAATAAAACATTCTACTGGGACAAGAGGGTAGTAGAAGAGAAGACATGAACTCAAATAGTGACAATAGTTGCATGGGAAAAAAATATGAAATAAATCAAACTTGTTTGCAAAATACGGTGAATTTCTAAAAACATGCTCTGAGAGTCAGGATACATTTACCAATTCTAATAAGACTACTAACTACAAAATCTAAATGCAATGTAGGTCTTTGAATTAGCATCACTAACAAAATCAAAGACAGAATAATAAAATTGTTTTAAGAAATAACATGCAAATATATTTTTAGTTCTTCTGAAAAAAATTAGGACCCTGGACAAAGCATTTAAATTTCCAGCAAACAGAAGAGGTCAGAGACATGGAGGTCTGGTAAAAGGCTTGACCTTAATAGCTACACATATAACACAGGTCCAGTTCTTCTGTTAAGCTAATCCTGGTAGCAGTCAACTACACCCCGATGACCATTTTCTTACACTGCATTCCCTCAGAATTTGGGCATTGTTGGGCAGACTCCCTCAAAATTACACAGATTTAAGGAGTCAGAATATGGTACAGTGGAAGAGATAATAAACTAGATATCTGAGGACTCTGCTTTAAATCCCAGTCCTGTGGTCTTGGACAAGTTCACTTAACCTCTCTGGTCCTCAGTTTCTTCACCTATAAAATGATGAAGTTGGATTAGATGACCTCTGAAGTGTGCCTTCCAGCTCTGAATCTATAATCTTATAATCTATATATACATGTATTAAGTGACCAGTGTTTCCATTCTCATTTAAACAGGTCAGGATGACCTGTGACACAAAACAATATCCAAGGATAACGAGGAGACTACCTGCCATTTGAAAAAGTAAATATGCAAATTAGGGCTATTTTATTTTGGTTTTGGCATTCTCCCAGCCCCTTACATGTACCCTTAACACCACTTCCTGGCTCTCCTACTTTGTAAATCATCTCCCATTCCCCAAAACAAATCACTATACCACAACTCTCCACATACGCCTGCAAATATCCTGTGCACAAATAATCTCAGGCCCATTCCTTCCAGAAGCTAAAAATTTCAATTATATACAGTGCATCACACCACGGTGCCTTTGCTTGTGTGCTGTTCTCTACTTATTTTAGGTATCTTATCTCTTCAACTGAATTATAAACTTCTTAAAGGAGCTAACTCAAAAAGTCTACTTCTTTGTAAAGCTCCCAAGTACAAAACACTTTGCAACTGACAAACCACTTTCCTCACAGTAGATAAATCCTGTAAGTACAATTGCTATCTTCCTTATAGATGAAGAAACTGGTATGGGAAGGAGGCAGCACAGTGCAGTGAAAATATCTCTGAACCTGGGGGCCCTAGGTTCAAGTCCCATTCTGTCACTTACTATCTGTGTGACACTAAGCAAGTTACTTAACCTCTATAAGGCTTAATTTCCTTATGTGTAAAGTAAGAGGATTGATTTAGACAATATCTAAAATCTAATATTCTATGACTCTGTGATTTGCCCAAGATTATACACAGTCAGTGAGAATTTTTCAATTCCAAGTCCAAACAAGGCTTTTTATATTAAATCACTCAAGAATACTTTTTAAAAAATCATCAGCACTTAACACAGTGCTTGGAAAACAGTAAATATTTAATAAATGCTCATTGATTTGATTTGACTCCTTGAGCATCTTCCCTTCAGAGTACTTCCTAGGTGCTAGAGTGCAATGCAAAAAGTAAATCCTAATGAATAGAAAGGAAGGAAAGAAGTTTGTTTTAATTCAGCTCCTACTATGTGTCAGGTATTATGTTAAGATCTTTATAAATATTTCATTTGGTCTTCACCACAATTCTGTGAAGTAGGTGATATTATTACTCTTAGTGCAGTTTCAAGCTATGTAAAGTTTAAAAATGTACTAAGACTTTGGGGAAATTGTTATATGGTCTTTCTTTGCCAAATGTAATTTTAAGCAAATGTACTTAATAGTTATGCTAACACGTTAAATAAAAAACCACCATAGTTATGCTGACTTGCTAAATAAAAAACCAATAACAACCAAATTTGTAAGCACAATAACAAGTTACATATGTGAACAATCTATGAATTCATCAGCAATTTCCAGTGTGGCAAAGTCCTAGGAAGACATCTCATCTCAAGATGGAAAAAAAGTCATTTTTATTGATGAAATTCAATTTTTAATTCGACTACACCAAAATATTTTCCAGAAGAGGTCCAGGTGAAGTTCTAGGTTTCTTTAGCCATAATATCCACCAAAAAACTTGTTTGGGAGATATTCTTTACTTTCAGTGGGCCTGGATGTACTCTCCATCGAGAGAAATTTATATTTTTATACTGTGAAACAGAATTTTCAGAATTACAAACATTCCAAAACTGAAATAGAATATTGAAAAACTAACTTTGTCCTATGCCATGCTCTTCAAAGTTTAAGAAATTTAAAAGATAGAAATAAATGTCTTTCACAGTGGTCTGGGAACTCAAAGGACTTAAAACTCATGTGAAAAGCTAAAATCTACGTTAATCAAGGCTAGACTTGGGGGTTTGGGAGAAGAGGGGAGGAAGAAAAATAGACTATTTAAAGGTAGGGTTAATATGAAATGTAAGAAAAGTATTTCATGATGGAAAATTTTAAAAGGTCAAAATCTTACAAGCTCAATGTCAAATCATGTAAAACAAGTAAGTGATTGCAGCAAAAATACATAGTACTATTAAGGTTTTTTAAGATGCAAAAAACTGTAAGATTTACTATAGGTTAACAAACTTATTTTACTTCGGTACAGTTAATTTGTACACTATAGCATACCAATACAGAAGTCTATCTTCCTGAAATAAATATGTGTGTGCACACCCGGTTGTATGGCATAACAAAAAAAACTCCCCAGACTTGTCAAAATAGATAGCTACAACTTATTTATGGTGATTAATGCAGACACAAATGATATTGCCAAAAGGAATTTACAAAGTGTTGCCAAATATTCTAACATGTTGGGCAAAAACTGAAGACCACAGGGAAACTGGATTGGTTTTTTTTTTTTCACTTCTACCAACTAAAGACAAAAGATGCAGAATTTCAATTCAAGTCACATTTTTTAACATTTATTAAACACCTACCATTTATGTGGTACTGTGTTAGGCAACGGTGATACAATGACAAAAATGAAACATTTCCTGACCTCAAGAAGTTTATATTCTACTAGGAGAAACATGCATACATTAAGTAAAAATATATACAAAATAATTTTCCACCACAGCATAGTTTGCTGTAGAAGGTGGTACTTGAGCAGAATTCTATGAGGTGAAAGAGAGGCAGCAAGACCACTACAGTTGGTAAAGCTGTGAATTGTTCCAACTATTCTATAAAGGAATTTATAACTAGGCTTCAAAAAAAGTGATTAAAAACTGTCCATGACCCAGAGGCCAAAGACATAAAAAGATATCCATTTGCATATTGTTAGGGCTTATGATTTGAATTTTTTTGGAAAATAAGAATGAAATTATAAGTCAGAAGTATTATTAGAGTTAGGAAAGAAGAGAAGTCATATATATACTAGATAAGTACACAGCTGGCATCAGTTGGCATACTGAAGGTGGAGAATAAAAATCAGGGACTAAACAGGTACTGAGAAATGAAGCTTTGAATGGGGACAAAGAAGTCTATCTTGTAGCTTTATTTCTTCTCTTTTCTAAAGTTAATAATCATATTACTGTAATTGGTAACCTACTCAGAATATCAGTCTACCAAACTATACGTTTCTTTGTTTTGAAGAAAAGGAGAAGAAAAAGGAAGCAGAAGAGGAAAGGAAAAGAATGGAACTTCAATGTAACATATAAAAACCTAAAAGGTATTAACAACCTTTAATAAACCTCTAAAATTTTATTTTAATGCAGTTATACAGGTAAGTATAGTTTTAGAAGGGACATGGGTTTTTAATCCCACTTTTACTACTTACAAACTGTGTGACCTGGGTCAAGACACTTCTCCTCTCAACCTCTGAGTACCCTCAGTAAAATGAAGGTAGCAGTGGCCTTACCTAACTCACTGGGCTGCAGCAAGTACCAAGAGAGATTGTAAATAGAGAACTCTGTAAATTTTAAAGCATTATCTAAATGTCAAATGTGATTATAGTTTATAGTATTAGCCTTCTTCAGTGTTATTACTTCCAATGGCTCTAAATTCCTTAAGAACTTTAAAGATATGACTGTTTAAAATAGCATGTAATGATGACTATTTTAACAACAAGAAGTACCTGTGTAGTTAATTCTTAAAGTTTTCTGAATTCATCATCCTGATCAGGCCATAGAGGCCATCTTATCACTGCCTCTTATCTGTCTGTCTCTTTCCCTAGCATACCTAGCACCTACAAGGAATGACCTGGAACCTGAGATCAAAGTGATGATGGGGGAGGGAAGATGTGATAACTGAGGAACACACCAAGAGTAAAGAAGGACTTACTACACCCATCCAAGACACACCCCATCCCTTTTCAACACTGTACAAATCTGCACATTTAAAACAGAAAGCAATTCTGAATAAATTAAATCTAAGTAAAATCTAAAATAACTTTTTTGACTCTACTAGTACTATGAAAAGATGCTAACTTTGTTATCACTATAGTTCCAGGAATTTAATTTTCTTCTGGTTTAAAACAAAACAAAGTTAATAGTATATTTTTTAAAACAGCATTTCAGTCTCAAGAAAAGGCCTTTTGATGAAGACACTTTCATGTACTACTGATAGTGGTCAGAGCTGAACTAGCCCACCAGGAGGCAAGGTGGGCTCTTCATGGAGTCCAGGAATAAGAAAGTTAGTATCTTTACAAGACAGACGGACTACCTCAGCTTCTTCACCATGTGACTTCAATGAGATTCACCTTGATTATTTTATAAATAGCTCAATTTGGAATGTTGTGGCCAAAACTGTTCCATGCTTTTCATGAGACATGCATTACATTTTCATGAGACATACATTACAGACACCGGGCCTCTCACTGTTGATGGTTAGTCTTCCCTCCTAAGCCTAGTATGCATTTAAAAAAAGAACATCTAGGAGCCCAAAATACAAGAGAGTAACACTGTCTAGGTCTCAAACCCCAAAGCTGCCACTGCACTAATTCCCTGGTTATGGTCACATTGGCCATTATATCATGGGGCCCTGAAGGCTCTCAAATTTTAGAACACCTTGTGATATGTATGGAACAAGAGTTCCTAACTTGCACAATACCATATTTAACTGAACAGGCAGTACACCAAGTTAATCCATCAGTACATGTGTGTGCATGTATGTATGTATGTATGTATGTATATACAAGACTACAGACAAACAATCCCTGCAAAGGAACAATAAATTGGGTCTAGAATGGAATAGAAGGGGAAAAAGCATGTTACCTGGCATTTGATAAGTTGCACAATACTTTCAAAAATCCCAAGTACTTTCTGACACAATAACCTATCTTTTTCAAAGAACAATATTTTTCCAGTGATACTCTTTGGCTGCAAATCAAGGAAACACCATCGGTCCCAAATAATCAAAATCACAGTAGACTCAATGAACAGTCACATAGTAGATATAAATAAGTTTTATACTATTATCACCAAGTACTTACAGAAAAGAAAGTAGCGTTAAGAACAAATTTCCATGAAATGTACCCTCAGAAAGGTGAGGGCCAAGCTAAGAGTTAGACAGCCAAAGTGCTTCAGCAGTACTCAAAGAATGTTAAAAGATCCTAAAGAAAGTACTCTGGATGTTGAGTAGATTTATGGGACATAAACAAGTTGTTCTAGAAGCAGTTAGGTGGTGTAATGGCTAGAAGAACCGGGCCTGGAGTCAGGAAGAGCCGAGCACAAATCCAGACTCAGATGTACAGCTGTATAAGAAGTCACTTTACCTCAGTTTCCAGAACTGCAAAATGGGATTAATCCTGCCTCTACTTCACAAAGTTGTTGTGAGGCTCAAATGTATGGGTAATATTTGTAAAGAACTTAGCACGGTGCCTGGCACTTAATAATTCTCTTAATTACCAAGAATTAGAAAGCTAACAGGTTGTAGTCAATGCCATAGGAGAGAGTACGCACAAGTGATCAGATTCAGTTCCCCTAGCCACCCCAGTCCAAGAGTACATACTTTAAAATCATGAAATCATGACATTAGTGGTTGTCGAGGCCACCGATTCAAAACAAAATTTCTTAACAGCATGCCTCCAGAGAGTCAACTACTTCTACATGCCTGATAAAAAGGCAGCTCTGTTTCTGAAAGTGTTTAATTCACTCTAATAAGTAAAAGTAATTTGGTAGCTGGGTCTTCAAAATAAAGGAACTCTATGAAATGTGCTGTGGCTGCCACTAATCTAGAAGTAGCACAGCAAACACAATTAGCACATAAATACAGAAACAGCAAACTTTCAAACACAAGAATCAGGCAATCTACCTCACTAACGTCAATGTCTCAGCAAATAGTAAGTACTTAAGCAGTACATGCAGAATTTAGTTAAATAACAAGGATCATATTACACTTTGAATAACATTTGTTCTTACAATGGCATAAGCTAAGATATCTAGATGTTATTTAAAGAATACCTTCCTCCAAGCTCAAAATGGTCTCCATTTAGTCGTCATAACATATTCACTCTCTAGATAGATATACTATCTACGTATAAAGTAAATTTTTGTTTTGCCTTTTCAATTTCAGTCAATACTTACTAATACTTCAAACATCCTGGCCCAGACCGAGAACAAAGCTAACTCCCTTTTGTGAAAACTTTTCATTTAATACTACCAATGTTCACTGTAATTGGGGAAAAAAATAACTCATAGCTACAGAAGGATGACACAGGAAGGGCTTGCTTAGACAGAGTAATACTTTTAGGAAGGTGGAAGGTTACAATGGTAATGGAAGGAAAGTTATGAACTTTTGATTAATAATAGCTTTCACACTTCCTCTGTGGGTATATTTCAGGAAACATAAATGTCTTATTCTTTTAATTCATTCCCTACGATCTGTGCTGGCTTTTCCCCATGGACATCTCTTTCTTATTTTCTCCTATACTTGAAAAAAACTTAAAACTTCCTTATTCTCAACCCTTGGAACTATGAGGCATATCCTATGTTTCACCTAGAAGATAGGAAAAATATTATTTAATTCTCAATAGAGGTAAAGAAGTCATAGTTCTGAACTTAATTTGATGAGACCTAATATGAATATAGAAAATCATTTTTAAAAAATCAACCCAAGGATCTCAAGGGACCTGAAACTTTATAATAAATTATACTTCAGTGCAGACGGATCTTCACTGATCTTTATAGGCTTCCATGTGAGAATCCAAAATTAATTCATCATAGTCAAACAAATGTGTACAAAGAGTTCACTCTTCTTAGCCATATGCTTCAACTATTTGATTTATGTCTATCTTCTGCTTAATGCTTTCTCCTAAATACTTAAGGACACATATAGTTTAACATACTTAAAGACATATTATCAACCCAGCTATGGCTCTCATTGATTGGCCAACTATGGATCCCAGGTCAAGCCTTACTTGGTCATTGTTTGGGCCTCAATTGGCTTACAGTGAATGTAAATCGCAATTGTTTCTGTTTTGGCCAACAACCCAGAAGGGTCTTCCCCTCCCAGATTGTTTTGTTCTGTTTTTTTTTTAAACTAGGTAAAGAAGCCATTTTTTGCCTCATTTCTTACCTGGTCTTAATCACTGAGTAGGTGTTGCCTCAGTCAAACTGAGACTTTGGAAAGACCTTTTACAAGGGATGAGACCTCCCACTTTATCCAGAGCAATCTCCAGTCATCCTGATCTATTTCTCACCACATGGCTCTGGGGAAACTGAGTCTGGTGACTTTATATAGTCTTCCCTCACTTAAATCCAATTCACTTGCATGTCATGGCATCACCTCCCTGATATCATGGTCATCTTCAGAACAAAGGACAAGCAAAGACAACATGTAGACTCTAGAGTCATCCACCAGTTGAATATACCATATGCTTATTGAACAAAAAGAGAGGTTTGGAACAAGGTATGCCAGTAGCTAAAGTATATTAGTGATTTTATTTAAAATATTTCATCTTCAAAATCCATTACCAAACGGAAAAGAAATTTCTTTAAAGAGACTCAAATCTAAATATAAAACTTCACTGTTACAATTGTTCTTCAAAATGCAGAATTCTATTCTAAGCAATGAACATATGTTTTCACTAAGGATTTATAGCAGAAAAAAACAAAAATGAAATGGTAATGGCTGCCTAATCAAGTTTAATCTTCAATTAACTTCCACTGTCAATTAATATCATGCCCAAAGGGTACTAGTCAAGACAAAAACCCTTATATAGTTAACAATAGGGTCAAGCCTAGAAAAAATATGTAGTTCAAACTGGTGCCTTCTAATGTTTCATTTGAGGAAGAGTCTCTAAAAAAGATGCTACATTACTTTATAAAAGGCGTAACATAAAAAACTATTAATTATTATATTGACTATTAAAGAAAAAGGTCACTGAAAAATTAATCTTCACTGCCTATAGTTAAAATGAGAGCACTGCATACAGTAATAGCAACATTGTGCAATGACTAACTTGATAGACTTAGCTGTTCTCAGTAACGCAAGAACTAGAAAAAGAGCTACAGGGTCTAAATGCAGATGGAAGCATATTATTTGCTCTCTCCTTATTTTGTTTCTTCTTTCTCACGGTCCCTCCCAATGGTGCTAATTCTTCTTTACAACATGACTAATGTGAAAATGTTTAATATGAATGTATATGTAGAGCCTATATCATATTGTATGCTGTCCTGGGAAGGGAGATTAGGAAGGGGGAGAAAATGTAGAATGCAAAATCTTATGGAAGTGAATGTTGAAAACTAAAAATAAATTAATAAAAAAAATTTATCTATAAACTTGAAATCAAAAGCAGACAAATTTTTGTCAGGTACAGAAAGAATTATATCTAAATTATTTGTATTTATATCCCCAGAGACATATACTTAGCATGTGGCATATTAAATTCCTGGCATAACTGCCATCTAATAAATGTTTGTTGAATGACTGCTAACATTTTCAAAAGCAGTACTGTGGCTTATTTTTGAAGGCCTTAGTTTGAGTGAACAAAAGGAAGAAATAAGTGCAGCTGAACTTGAAGTTGATTAAAAATCAAAAACCCAGTCATAAATACACAAAGAGTTAGCTGAAAAAAAAAATGAGAGAAACATAAAAGTTACTTCAGAGCAACATCAATGAATCTTTTAGAAAAAATAGCTCAACTATAATAAAATCAGTCATAGCTATTTTTTTTAAATCATCATTTCTGTTATCTAGGTAGAGAAACTTTGGAGAAAGCAACTAAAAGTACTAGCATCCTAAAAAATTGATCACAGCTAAACGGATAAAAATCAGCCATGACTTGACACTGTTGGATAAGGATCAGTCTTCAAATCTTTGCTTGGAGATAATCACATTGACTAATGGATGAAAAGAAAAATCACAGGTCATCTACATCTCCTGCTCTCTCACTTTTTTTCTCTATTCAACCCCCTCCTCTTTATAAATCATCTGCACTCTTACTCTTCTTTCTTCAAGAGAACAGAGAATCTATAGTCAGCCTTAGAGGGACCAGGAAAAAGGTAGAAGACCATATTGGTACTACCTTCATGAGATTTAGAGCTGGAAGTCTTCAGAGCTCATCTCTCTTTCTTGGTGTCTTCATCTGATCCCATCAGTTCAATTATCATCTCTGCACAAATGATTCCCAGATGTGTAAATCTAGCACTAATTTTTCTCTGGAGCTATAGGCTCTTATCATCAACTGCCTTTCTAATATCTTGAATGATAGGTATCTCAAACTCAACATAATCAAATGAATTGATTATTTTTCCCTCCAAATCTTCCTCTTCACAACCTCCCTAATACTGCTGAGGATTTTACCAATCTCCCAAGTCACATAATAAAGCCCAAATTCTGTCAGGACACACAATACCTTGAAGGGTCACAAGATTCTGGATGGGCAGTAATTTATAAGAAAAATATCATGATTTGAAAACTGAACATTGGTGTAGGACTGGAATTTTCATCTTATGTCTAAAATACTATTAACAAAGGATGTTTTTCAATGACAATTCATTATTAGAAACTTCCACTATCAAAAGATGTGTGTTCGTCCTTCATTGCCAAAGAAGACCACGCCATCAGAGAAATAATGACATGATTTGTACTTGACTTTATTTTCAGTGAGGGAGGGCTGTGCAGGTCACCAACCTCACTTCTCCTCCAGAGCCATCTGAATCCAATGACCAGATATTCATCAGGATGACTGGAGATGACCCAGGATGAGGCAGTTGGGGTTAAGTAAGCTGCCCAAGGTTACACAGCTAGTGAGTGTCTAGTGTCTGAGGTGAGATTTGAACTTACGTCCTCCTAACTCCTGCATTGGTATTGTATTCACTGTACCACCTAGCTGCCCCACTACCAAAAGGCAGACACACAGCATCAAGAGACAAAGGGATATATTCATGGATGTCAGAAAAGGGCAGTTATAATACAAAAATATTTAATCCTTCTCTGGGAAAAACTGTGTGATGAATTTAAGATAACAGATACTTTTTGACAAAAACAAAAAAAAAGGTGCTATGGTACAGTAGTATCTGATATAGTTGATAAAAAAAAGTCAGTGTCCAACTCTTATTTCTTCAGAGATGATCACAGTTCTATCAAAAAAATTCACCTTCTAGCACCTCTGATAGTCTTCAAAATTTTGAGAGATTTACCCATGGTCTCACACATCTTTAGATATAACACAAGGAAGAAAACTTCAACTTAAATTCTAATTCACTTAACATTTGTGCAGCTGGTGTCTATTAACCTTGTCAGAAAGAGAATCAATGAGCCACAGAGATCTACAAGTTTATCTGAAGACCTTGGTCAACTCTGCCAACTCAAAGTCAACCAAAAAAGAATATATCACACAACTGTCGATATATAAAAATATTACAAAAGAGTTGTAATCCACAAGGATGGCCAGAGTGAACTACAGGTTACCCTGGTGATGTTGGAAGAAAACCAAGATTATTTGCAGCACACTAAGGGGATCTCTTTTGATGAACGCTTAGAGAACATGGAAAAGATTTTTATAAAATAGGGAAGCAAAAATGAGTTGTGATTTGCAAAAGAAAACTCCTGAATTTATGGGATCATAGATCCATTTGAATATTTCCTCTTTTGTGTTATCCCATCTACCATAAGGAGAACAACCAATATTCAAAATATTTAAAAAGTCTATATGTGATGATATTTCGCTATTTGAGGGCATAGTAAAGAGGGAAATTATTCTTTTTCAATACTGCTTTGAGATTTCAGTAGTCAGTTGTGCTTAATTTCTGAGTTTTTCCAAAGAATCAATTTAAGATCCTTCCGTAAGTACTCTCTTCTTTTCCCCTTTCTCTTTCTATATAAAGCTGAAAAGTCTACCTGGCTTCTTAATAACAATAGTAATAGTGTGGTGGTAGTAGCTAACATTTATACAGTACTAGCTAATTCTTTACAACTATATTATTATTTCATTTGATCCTCTCAATAACTCTTAGTTATTAGGTTGTTGTTATTATCCCCACTTAACAGTTGAGGAAACTGAGGCAGAGGTCAAATGACTTGCTCAGGGTCACACAGTGTTTGAGGCAAAATTTGAACTCAGGTCTTCTCCTGACTCCAGGACCAGAACTCCATCTACTGTGTCATCAGGCTACTACACTTTATTTGGTAACCAACTCTCAAATTCAAAGGAAGCTGGATAAATCTGTCTTAAAGGTCTTTATATGCCCCTCAGCCACTTAATACTGGACAAAAGGTAAGCGATTCAAATACTTAACATGCTGACTGATCTACTAATGAAGCTCATTTGTCAGAAGGTTGCCAGGAGAGCAGTTTTCATGGGAACTCAGTAATGCAGCCTAAGAAACAGAAAAGATGTGAATCCACAATAGCGGGAATCTTTCTCTTCAAAGTAAAACAAAATATAGCTTGGGGAAAAAAATTCCAACCCAAGAGTTAAACTGGACAAGTCAGACTACATAAAATCTACATTTCTTTATATTGAAGCAAAAATAGTTGTTGCATATAGGCATCTGGTTCAAAATTCTAAATAGTTTATTATGAAGGAACAATACTAAAGAGACATGAAAAAATCCTCTTAGATTACTACTACAGTGTTATGAAAACAGGGAAATCTACTGAAGGAGTACTATGTTTTCCCCCAGTCACAGAAAATATCTATCATTCAATCAACCTTTATTTCAATCAGACCTAACTCTGCCAGGAGCTATGCTAAATTATCTGACCTAGTAGTTAAAAGTTCTAAAACAAAGCTAAGAGATGAACTTTGAAGAATCATTC
Source organism: Potorous gilbertii (assembly GCA_028658325.1). Taxonomy (NCBI): domain Eukaryota; kingdom Metazoa; phylum Chordata; class Mammalia; order Diprotodontia; family Potoroidae; genus Potorous; species Potorous gilbertii. The sequence continues at coordinate 205,937,909 of CM053769.1, read as the reverse complement.
TTGACAAGATGCAGAGAAAAGCTGGAATTGAAAAGTCAGGCATGCCAGGAAAAATGGAGAACAATGTTTAATCTAGAAAAGCTAAAAGGTGTTCTCAAGAACTCCACTCAAAAAGTGATATGAAACACACCAAAATGCAGAATATAGTGGTTCTGATCACTTCTGAAGAATCAATTATTATCTAATATAGAGTGTTAGATACTCTATTTTAAATTCTAGTTTCACATAACAAAAATAATAAGAGCTAGTGTGTATATAATGTTTTAAAGTTTACAAAGTGCTTCATAAACATTACCTCATTTTATGAATAATAAGTAGAAAAAATTGGGAAGAAATTTTCTGTTGTTTTTGAACAGCTCTCCAAGTTAAGGATGGAAAAGTAAACTTTTTTGGTTTCTACAAAATTATTCTTCTAAGAAATGAAGACATTACTAGAAAAAATCTTGATAAAGATAGGGCTTAATCAAGAAATCTGAAAAAAATCTTCGGTATAAATGATTCTTTAATAAAATCAATGCAATTTAATGTGATTACACTGAGCTACAAGAAACACTAAAAAACTGTCTGAAAATAGTAAATGGTGTTTAGAGAAAGGGTCCCCAATTATTTTTTTTCCATTTGCTTTTTTCAAACACTGAAAACACTTTAACATTACCACTCTCATACTTACACCCTACTTGGTGTAAAGCATTTTATCTACAGCCATCCCTGATCAACTTCATTATTAATAAAGAAGCACTCCTTTTACTTTTCAAGCACTAACCGTATTGCTCTTGGAAAAATATGACTGGCAGTGGTCAAGTACTTCATAAGCTAATAACATGGATCTGTTTTTTAGACTCTTGCCATGTCTATGGGTAAAATGAGCTATTATTTAAACATTACTGACACTTATTTATGCCCACACCAGATCTTTCCCTGGTCATAACTATTTCTTGGCAGTTAATGTGATATGAAGAAATTCATTCAAATATATACTGATTAATCATGTTATTTGGTTTCACTTTATTTTCCAAGCAGGATAGGGTAAATTTATATTTTATATACCCATTTGCATATTTCAATTTCTGAATGAAATGTTTAAATTTCACTTTTATTTTAAAGAAAATTGCACTCCAACCCTACAGAAAATCAGATTCTCCCGTGTGCAACAAAAGTATTAAACATTAAAACTGAAATCTATCGCTTCTACCTGATTATTGCTTCTTTATTAATTGTTTTGAAATTTCCTTCTGAATGGAAAAACTAAGGAAAAGTAGCCAGGAGGATCTATTATCCTCTATTTTTTTTATAAGTATACTCTCCCTTAGTCTATGATAGGAGAGGAAAGTGAATATACCTCAGTTCAGCTTCCTTCCTGCTGGGTCTATCTATTCAAGTCCAGAAAGTCAATCTTACCACAGGCTTCTACTTCAATTCGAGGATGGCAGTGAAGTTTAAAGCAACTCAAACAGAGCCAACTGCTCTCTGATCCTTTACAATACCACTCTTTTCAAATGTGTGTCAAAGCAGCAATGCTATGAATAAGGTCAATTACTGCTATCCCTTACTGAACTTTTTCCACATCTCCACTTCTGGCGCTAAGGCTCTTGCTCCAGGAACTCTTACTCAGATATCCTCTTATTCTTTTTCCTCATTTTTATTATTGTTCATAGATCAATCATAAGATCTGGACCTGGGAGGAACCTTAGAAATCATGTGGCCTAACCATTTCATTTGATGGCTGAGGAAACTGAGGTCCAAAGTCACATATTTGTCAAAAGCAACATAGATGATAAAGCTACAAAGATAGGATCTGAACCCGGAGCTTCTGACTCCAAATCCAATGCTCCTTCTATTATCCTCAAACTATGTTAACTGATGTTCTTTTTTTTCCTGTAGACTTGTTTGTAGAGTCTTTAACCAGCTACTGGATAATGAAAGGATATAAATACTTGAGGGGAAGAAGTAGATGGAAACTTGTGTTTGTTACCTTGGCTTCAGTCCTTCAGTCTCTGACTATGATATTATTTTAAATCACACAGTTTTGCTTAACATTGGAAGACAGAAGCAAATATGTAATGCAGAGTAAATACAGAATGTACAACTTGTGCAATATAAGGAGCAAACAGTGAAGGTTTTTATTTCTTAGGTTCCATTTCACTGACTATTGTGGGGATAGTATATTTATTACTTGGAGATTCCTAAAATCCATTCAGCTCTATTCTTTCCATGTCACTCACTAGCCATATAATTAGTTCTCTCTAAAAATATTAAGTCACTTGATAGTGAAAATCAGAACTTGGACCTGGGAGTCAAAAAACCAGTCCCAGTTCTAACATTTAATAACTGCGAAAGACTGGGCACACCACTTCAATGATGTTACAAATTAAGAAATTATTTCATCATTAATTGTCAGTCCTTATTAGGACGCTACTTTTTACTGGCTCTCCTGCCAGGGGCCACTGCTTTTCAGCCTTGTGCAAGAACAATCATCCGTGCCCTGTGCACCAAAGTACCATAAGCTATGTCTGGGCCCTCTTCTCTCCTCTCTCCGGATAATCTCATCAGTTCTAAATGGTTCAGTGTTCACATAAACATTTATATCAGTATCCATCTCACCAAGAGGACATCTCAGTGACCAAATGAGAACTAATCCTCCCACCAGCACTCTCATGACAGATCCTCCATTCTTTCTTAAACTTACCTTATATTCCCATTAAGCACAGCACCCTTATGTTCACACATACTTTGACCCTTCTTCCTTCACCCTCACATTTGTTCAGGTGGCCAAACTTGTGGGTTCTACCTGCACAATTTTTCTTCCATTCATCTCCTTTTCTCTACTCACACAGCAACCAGTCTAGTTCGAGTGCTTTATCACCTCTGCCTAGAGTATTGAAATAACTTCTAATTGAACTCCCCGCCTCAAGTCTCTCCCATCTTCAGATCATACACCACACAACTGTCAATGATATTCCTAAAGTACAAGTTTAAAAATGTCACTCCAGGGCTCAAGAAGATCCAGAGGTTCACTTTTGCCTGTAGGGAAAAAAGACTAATCACTCTGTAGGGACTTTAAAGCCCTTTACAAAGTAGCTCAAGCCTAGCTTTCTAGGCTTATTGCACATTAACTTATTTTACTTTGCAATCCAACTGCTCTGCTTTTTATGACATTTTTACAAAGTATTTCATGTTACTCTTAAGACAAGAGCTTGGAAAAGTGGGCCAGATGTTAATAGGGTTAGGTGGATGCAGAAGTTGATAAATAGCTAAATTCAAAAAGGATTCAGTCACCAATGACTCAATGGAAAGTGAGACTGCCACTAGAATAACCAAGGAAACTGTGCTTGTTCCATGTAGTTTATTTTTCAGTTACTTAAATAAAGGCACAGACTTATCTAATTTGTAGATAACACAATGCTAGGAGGGATAGCTAAGTATATTATCATATAGGATCTCAGGGGAATAAATGAAAAGCCTTATATTTGAGTAAAAAACTCAATCTCACTAGTACAAAATGAGGCACGTAAGGCCAAGAAGCAAATTCAACATAAAAGGGAACAGTGTAATTAATATGACAAGTTCAAAAGATTCATTTAATTTCAGTCTGCGATGTGAGAAACATAGTGTTCAAGGAGATAGGCCCACTGTGCCTATCATATCAGATGTAGAATACCGTGTTTTATAAATCACATTGTGGGATGAGCATTGATAATCTGGAGGCCTCCAGAAGAAGCTAATCTCAATAATGAAGGGCCTCAAGATCATTCCATAACATATTTAAGATCAGCTGGCAGCACTGGGTATATCTTTAGCATGGAGAAAAGAAAAAGAAAAGCTGAGGAGACACAGTATAGACATGACCGCTATTTATAAGTAAATGAAGTGATGTCACATGATAGAGAAATCAGACTTATGCCCTAGTTCCAAGAGGGAGAACTGGAATACTGAGGCAAATTTAGGCTGGAAATAAAGACAAACTTCCTAGAATTAGGACTATCCCAAAGAGGGATCTTCTTGGAGAAGATCACAGGGATGAACGAATGCCCGTTGGCATTTTGGGGAAATCTATCAATCAAATCCCTTCTCAGAATGTTTCAGATGCAAAATAAAATACAGAGAATTATAAAGGAAATCCATTATATTGAAATATAGTTACAAAAATATTTAATAAGAAGTTCACAGACCCTAGGTTAAAAATCTCTGCTGCAGGGGGACTTTTGTGTTCTTGTATGGGTTGGACTAGATGGCCTGGAAGGTCAATTAATCAATAATGGTTTAAGCACTTATGTTGCAGGCACTGTGCTACGTGCTAAGGATCTAAACACATCTAGCTAGCATAAATCCTAACGTGGCCAAACTGAATAGGACTTCAAAAAGCTAAACAAACAGAGGACTTTATTTAGGAGGTAATAGTGAGCCTCTGAAATTGACTGAATAAGAAATAACATGGTCAATCTGGGCTTAAGAAAAATTCCTTTGGTCACCCTCTCTCCAGAATTATGAATTTCTGTGAGGACTGGATGAGCAGTGAATGGACCTGAATCCAGGAAATCCTCACTCTGAACTAGATAGTTGCAATATTTTACATAAGTCATTTCACTTCTCTCAGATTTAGCTTTTTCATCTGTAAAATAAAGGGAAACAAGACAAGATGATGGCCAAGTTTCCTTCTAAAATCTAATTTTATGATCCTATGACAATGATTTTTAACAAGCTATATATTATCTCACAGGTTGATCTAGAACGTGGGAAATAAAATATATTTTTATAATTTTGAGAGTGAAGTAATTATTAGGAAAGGCCAATACTCCATAAAACAACAGTGGCATAATTTTATTCTTTCCTCTCCAACTTAATTTACTGAGTAAGATATAAGCTCCTTGAGGAGAGAACGTCATTTTTATATCCCCAGCTTCCCAAACAATGCCTTGCACATAGTTAGCACTAAATAAATCGTTAGTGAATTTAACTTACTTCCTCAAAAAGAGGTAAGATATCCAGTATCTGGGTCCTTTTTCTCTTTGGATGGTACTAAAGGCCAAAATAGGAAGGGACACAAGGATGCTCCCTTGTCTCTCAAAATTAACTCCTCCCAAAATACTCTCAGTAGATAATGATTTCCTTTAACAAGTTACTCTTTTAAAAAGGAACTAATCCCTTACAGAAGTAAGCCTAATTATGTATATATAATTACTCAGTATATATAAATTACTTCAATAAGGAAATCTAGTATAGCCACAAAACATTTTTGAAAGGTGAGCAGAAAATTCATTTTGGAAAAGAGGACAGACCTAGGTGGGGCACTTGTAAGATGTTTTTAACAATCAAATAACTGGAATATTTGATTGGGGAAAGGAGAAGGAAAAGGAAAATTGAAACCACAAAGAGTAGTGACAGGAAGACACCAAATCCAATTATCTCTAACATTTTCATTTCCTCTAGTTCCCTATTAACTCCTAGTCTTTGTGCTAAAGCTCCTTCCACTACCAAGCCCCTATGATGGGGATAAGAAAGAGGGGAAAAGGGTAAAATAACGCTCCTACCGCTACTACCTTATATTTATACTGTTTTACAATTTTTCCAAACACACATTGCCTTACTTCTTTCTGATCATCAAAACAATCCTGAAATAAGCAAGACAGCATTACTGTCCTTATTTCATAGATGAGGAAACTGAGGCTCAGAGAAGCTAGGCGACTTGCTCAAGGTTCCAGTGCCTATGAGTGGACTAGTTGAGATTTATAATCTAGGTTTTCTGCCTTCAAGTTCTAGGTGGTTTTTTACTATACTCTGTCCAAGTTCAATAAACAATACCTTCAGCCTGTAATAAGTTAATGATAATTTTCCAAAAACTTCAACAATTAAGTTTCCTTATTCAATAAGGAAGAAAGGCAATTTTTTAAAAAAATCTAAGGTGGCACACTGAAAATTAACTGAATCCTAGTTATCAGGTATCAAAATAAGTTTCTGGGCCTTAACCAAAAGTCCCCATATTTACGAATTCAGAGAATCCAAGAATCATGACTCTTAATAAAACAATCATTTCCAATAACCAAATAATGGCAAGAACAAATGCTTCTGACATTAAGTAGTGGATGTATCTTGTCCTCTTTCTTACACTGTTAAGACTTCAAACAGGAAGAGCTACATATCTGTAGTCACTGTTTATTGTTCCTCCAAATGATTTCAACTTGCAATATTTATGAATTATTTATAACTACATAGAATCTATCTGCATACTCAGCACCAGAAAATGCAAAACTATACAAATATACCAATTTAGACAAAAGATGCAATACTACAAAACTGTATACATCAAGTCATATCTTGCCATTGACTTTCATTTCGGATATTTCTATTTTTAAAAATACTACCCCCTCCAAATGATATGAAAGTTACAATATGCCCAACCATTTAGAAATCACATATTTAATAGGAAAAGTAGCTAACATTAATATCACTCCATAAAACATTACAGTAAATATATAGCACTGTGCTTTAAAATACCAAGTACTGTGGTGACTGCCAGTGAGAGAAGTAAAAAGTCTCTCAATAGCTGTTCATTTTCATACCATCAGGCACTCAGTACTTCACCATGGTACAGTATTTCCTATGATAGGTAAAATTTGTGATAATACTATATTCTACATGGTTTTTCTTTGATATTGAGACCAGACAAGCGAATAGGTGAAGTATTCCTTTGTATTCATAACTGTGTAAAGAAGAAAACAAAACCTGAAAATTCTGAGTAGTACTCTGTTGTATATCTGGACAAGTGCTCAAAGTGATACAGGTCACAAATTGGTTAAACTATTGCTGAAAATGAGATTATCTTCTGCACTGAGACACACCACAATTACTGACAGGTCCTAATAAGTATCCTTTCACATTATGATCATCATTTCAGGTGTTAGGTCAGCAAAGAAATAGAGATTTAGAGCAGGAAGGGGCAGTAGAGGTCATCTAGACCAACTCTTTTATTCTGCAGATGAGGAAACTAAAGCTCAGAGACATGAAGGGGGCTTGCATATGGTCACACAAAGAATAGAATCTCAAGAGTCAGACTTTTCAATCCAGGTCTTCTGATCCCAACATTCAAGTTTTCTATGAAAGTGTGCAAAGCAGTAGGTTGAATTAAAATGGAAACTTACTTTCCATTTCATCTCTCTTTACAGTCTTTTTTGATTGGGAAAACATGAAGTTACTTACCATACATCAAAGGATGACATTCTAAACTATTATCATTCACAGGGGCTAAAGCTACTTCTGGGTACACCTGAGTTTGGTTATTCCAGAAACCAGAGAAATGCTAGGTAAACTGTCTTATTTTTAATTCAATAGCTTAAAAGTAAAACCTTTGCATCTTGAGTTTTTCCAGTCTGGGCTATCAAAAGTCACAGGCTCAATTAGGTAGAGATCTAGACAAAGAAACAATCAATTTCAGGGAATCAATGTAGAAGTGGGCTTTCCACTGCAGACCCTAAAGCCAAGGACAACTGATGCTACAAATTTTGTTAATATTATGATTAAAAAGAAATTTTTCCTTTAGGAAATCAGTACTAAGAAAAACATTTTAAAATCAGACATAAGATGCTATAACAAAATCTGCTTGCTTGAATCATTTCTTCCAATTTCCTTAAATTTTACCTCTCACCCTAATCTTATAAAGGCATTATGCCTTAAATATCACTCCTTAAAGAAACCTTTTATGCAATGAAATGAGTTTCCAATGCCAAATTTATTTCATTATTCTGCATATATTACAAATACATACATATAAAACGATTGGTGTGTGCTTTAGTTGAGTACCAAAGAGGAAAAATAAAAATGAAGGAAAAAACTGGCATCAGCATTTTAAGTCTAGTAATTTGATTTCTTTATTTTGTAGCCAGAACAAAGCCAAACACATTTGCTTGCCTTCTAAGAATAAAAACAGAAATCAAGGCTTAAGGTACCACACACACACACACACACACACACACACACACACACACCACACATACACACACAACACACACACACACACACACTAACAAAGCAACCAGAAAGTAACTTAACTATAGACTTTTTCAAGCTACAATTTGAATCATCTAACATGTAGATAAGATAGCTGCATTGCCATTTACTTGACAACTGGACCAGAAAGCTCGCCTTCATAATAAAATGCTTGTGGGGATGAGGGGAAGGATGTTTGGTGCACTGATTATCAATACATGGTCAGTTAATACCTCTTTCCTGGCTACTTTCCCATTTTTAGCTCAATATCCCTCCTCAATAATCTCTAATATTACCTAAAGATAAAATAAAGAGGATGTTGACAATGAGAAGGGGGTGGAGTCGTCCATGAAGGAGGTCCACAAATGCGTAAGTGATTTCATAAATAAGCAAACTTACCTTTTACAAACTGAAAAATTAATTTATAAACTAAAACATTATTTTTCCAAGACATGATGGTATGTTGTGATTAATAAAATACATTTTAACTTAAATGCTGCACTAAATTCATAGTTGCTTTTTGTTATTATTTTGTTTCTAAATAAATAGATACTAAATGATAATAGAGGACTTTTAAGACTTTTAAAAGTACTCATACTAAAAGGTTGAAAATAATTATCTTATAGCTTTAAAAGAAACTAATTTCTACACAGTTATAGTTTAAGATATTTTTGACAATTTTACTCCACAAACAGTCCATTTATTAGGAACAATCTTATCTATCTATGAAACTAAAAGGCTAACAGCTATCAATTATCAGTCCTCAGTGGACAATAAATAAACACCTCAAATTATATCAACACCACATGGAAAGATTTAAGCTCTCGTAAGGCACTTCCTTTGTGCCAGATGGCAAGCTAATACTCTCCAACAATAACAGCTACATATTTAAAACAAGTGGAGAAATGTTTATTATACATCCCTTCCAAAGCAGCTGCTCAAAGGATTTACTCATGCAGCAATAAGGAAATCAAACTGCACATCCAACTAATGAAATACTTTTACTAGCTGATCACAATATAGATTCCTGAACACTGGTAGCTGCCAGCTGCTGCATAAATACTATTTTCTAACAACTTCTGATGGCTAATACTTATCCAAATAGATTTTTAAAATAAGAAAACGAATGCAAAATATTCTAATTATTAGAAGATTATTATAATTAGAAACTCTATTCTTCCCGTCTATTCAAGCAACAAAGTAGCAATGAACATGACAGAGAACACTATGTACTCACCATTGTTTAATAAACTACATTCAGGGTTTATATTATTTGGTAAGTTATAGACTCGACCTTTAGTACCCATCACTCCCCTTCCTATTCTCCCACCTAAAAATACCTTGAGGAAGATAAATTAAAGTGTAGTTTTACTCATTTTTGAAAACCCAAACATTTAAGATAAAACCTCCTGAAGTCTTATAAGATAGCACCAACTGAGTCTCCCCTCACCTTCCAAAATTATCTGGTATTTCACTCTGTAGGTAATTTGCATTTACATGGTCATTTTCCATACTTACTTCTCAAGAGAATGTAAGCTACCTGAGGGGACTCCCCTTTACCTGACATGGTGAAGCTGGCACAAAGTCTAGCACGTGTTGGTTGACTTGTTTTCGTTGGTGTAGGGAATTCCCTCTACCATTGCAGATACGCAATTTATAATCTTAGAGAGTTGCCTGAACAAGGAAGTAACTTTCCTAGGCTCACATAGCCAGACTGTGAAAGAGGCAAGGACTTGAACCCAGATCATCAGGATTTCAAGACTCCTTTAGCCCTTCCCCTATTACGATCAAAGGAGAAATGTAAGGAAAGTTCCATATAAATGTAAACTATTACTATTACTACACAGTTGGTCTCATAGACAATAAGAAACAGGAAACAAGAGGCAACTTTCATATTCAAAATTTCAACACATGTACAAGCAAATATCCCAAATTTTCAAAGAGATTTAAAATTATTAGCCATCACAATATGGAAGAGTAGAAAGCACACTGGCTTTGAGTCAGAGACCTTGGGTTCAAATTCTGCCTCTACTACCTATCTGACCTTGAGTAAGTCACCTAACTCCTATGGGAATCAATTTCCCCATCTGCAAAAAAAAGGGATAAGAAATGACCTCAGTGGTCCCTTTCAGATGTAAATATGATTCCATCATCTTACACATTCTACTCCCTCAACATCTGCTGCACTTTCGAGGAATATTTTTACAGCCAATCACACTGACAGTTGCAAAAGTAGCACAGGCGGCATGTAAAGAAAGACTTTATAAGTGACCTCTGAACCTTTTTCTTATCTGAAGTTATGACAATAAATGACAAAAGGTAAGATTAAATGCATTTCCTAAACAAAAGTAGCGAATGAAACCCAATGCAAACTATTCTATGCTCTACAGATTTCCCCAAAAAGGTAAACAGATCTGTATATATTTCCCTTTTTTATGTTCATTCTTTCAGATATGATATTTCTAAAACAAAATCCTAAAATATTAGAAAATAGAACTAAAGTAAATGTAAAGAAATTGTGTCAAAGGTACTGAAGAATCTGCAATTGTAACATGAGTAAGGGGAATGAATATATGAGCTAAAATATTAAAAATCGATCTCATTAATTTATAGTTAGGCCATATATAGATTCCAAAGTACAGAAATCTCATTCATTCAGGAACATCAGAAAAAGGAAAATGATCCCCAAAATCAATTTTCTAATAACTACAATGTGAGAAATGAGCCCAACTAACAAGACCCCAACTGTGAGAAGCATGCTCACCTTAAACAAAGAACAATGCTTGTTGTGAAATCAGGAAAGCTATTAACCTTTATGCTTATTCTCCCTGAACTAAGGCTACAAGGAAGACTACGATGTATTCAGACCAATGCAAGCCCTTCATACTGTTCCAAATTTTAGATGTCCCCACCGCACCATCTATTGGGGTAACATGACTTCATGCTCCTCTCTGATAGGCTTCCCCTAAAACAGCTTGTCAAGTTTGTGCACAAGTTTCTGACCTTTCAAACTTGACCCTGCTAGGTCAGAACTTTGATGACTTAAAGCTGGGATGAGTTTTAACTTGTGGAAACAGAACCCCTTCCTTGTTTCCTACCTACAGTTTCAACATATTAAGCACTTGGGCTTAATTTAACAATTTTATTCATATAAATTAATCTGTAAAAAAGGAGTATACTGAACAGAGGTTAACGTTTTACTACGATTAGTATCAATTCACAATGCTACATAATAGAAAAATGCCTATTAGAAATATACTATGGGCATCCAAAAAAAGCCCTAATTCCTCCCCTCTCCCCCCAACCCCAAGAAACTAACCCACTAAAGGCTTTCCAGGAAGAAAAAGAAAGGCATGATAACAACCTTTCCAGTTCCTATTTTTAACTAATCCCATAAGAGTGGTAATAACCATAATATCTAAATCTTTAAACACTGCCTTATGGTCACAAATCACCATATTTAACCCTCATTACTCATCCTGTAAATTAGGCAGGACGTGCATTAGTGTTCTCCTTTTACAGATGAGGAAACTTGTATCTCAGAAAAGTTAAGTGACAAGCCCAAAGTCAAGGAGTTAAGTGCTGAATCATGCAGTAGGTCACTGTTCCACCAGTACCAGTGTCAAAACCTAGCCATTCCCTTAGCTGTCATTTTTAGAAAGAATCCAAAGTTCAGGCCTGTATTAAGGATGGCACCAGAGAGATCTGGGAAATGTGCAACCACAAGTGTTGATGTAACGCAACCTATAACATCATCAACAACAGTTGTTGTTGTTTAGTTGTTTCAGTCATGTTTGACTCTTCTCACCCCCTTTAGGATTTTCTTGGCAAAGATACTAGAGCAGTCTGCCATTTCCTTCTCCAGTTGATTTTATAGATAAGGAAATTGAGGCAAACAGGGTGACTTACCCAGGGTCACACTGCTACTGTCTGAGGCTGGATTTGAACTCAACATCTGATTTCAAGTCAAGCATTCTATCCACTGCACCATCTAACTGTCCAACAATACTCATACTCATTAACAAATCTGCAGATGACATAAAACTCAGTAGGAATAACTAATAGGTTAATATAAGATCCAAAAAAATTCAATAGACTACAACACTAGGCCAAATCTATTACTCTAATCTTTCAAAAAGATAAATGTGGTCATACTCTTAGGTTCCAAAATGTTTTTCACAAGTATAAAATGAAGGAAGCATGGCTATACAATAGTTTTGTTTGCTTTTAAAAAAAAAATCTAGGGACTATAAAATCAACATGAATCAACAGTATGACACGGCAGCAAAAAAGCCA
>CM053769.1:205893384-205925133 GCA_028658325.1 Potorous gilbertii | reverse complement strand
TATGTATGAGGAATGGCCCCTGGAGTGATGTGCTTTTAACATTTTAATGTTCAGTACTGGTTTTCTCCTCTCTTCGAGGGACTAAAGGGTCCCCAATTTCAATAATGTTAGTTTTCTCCCAAATCTTTCATTGGCACCTTTTGCTTAAGGGTACAACACTGATTATAAATTTGAATTGTGCAGAATTATCATAAGATTTTTACAACTGAAGTGGCATTTGGTTGATTTTCTCTGTGGTTACTAGCCTATCTAAACGTTTGTACTTCCTAATAAGGAGGGAAAATCTTTAATACTCTCTTGGCCTTTTCTTTGGTTACTGAAGCACTGTTGTTTTTATTAAAGTCAGCAATTTCTGATTCTGTGGCCAGGAACTAGGTTACAGCTAAAGTAAGGAATGGCATCCACCAAGCATAACAAATTTTTATGATTCAGGTCGTACTCTTATACACTTTTTTCTAATCTGTATAATAAGCACAAATATATGCACAACAAAAATCAGAGACTCCAAGTTAAAAGAAATCTGAGATCATCTAGTCCAACCCACATTTGACCAAATATTACTCAACAACAATGCCAATAAGGATTCATTCAAGCTCTGTTCAACAACTGCCATTAAGGTATGTCCACTGGACATCTTAAATTGAACACCTTCAAAACATAACTCATCTTTCCTCCTAAACCCTTCCTACCCCCTACCTTCACTATTATGGCACCACCATGCTCTCGGTCAGGCTTGCAACCTAGTAGTTATCCTTGATTTCTCATTTTCTCTCATCCTCTATATCCAGCCTCTGTAACCAAAGCCTATTGATTTTACCCCTGCAACATCTCTTAAATAGGAAACTTCCAGAGGCAGGCAGGGTCAAGATGGCAGAGTAGAGAAGGACTCAGCCAAGCTTGACCAACATTCCCCTTCAAAGAACTTTAAAATAAGTTAGAAACATAATTCTAGAGTGGCATTGCCAACAAAATGTCAGTTAGACATACTTCCCAGCACAAGACAACACAGGAGGTTGGAGAGAGAGATCGGTAACACGGGGGAGAGACTGACCCAGAGTCCACAAGGATGCAACACCAGTGATAAGACTAAGTGGTGGTGACAAACTACAACAGCTTCAGAAAGTCTCAAGCAAGGGACATTAAGGAAACCTGGCAACTGGTCAGAAAGATTGCAGCTTCCTGTGCTGTACTGGACACAGGACAAGAGACTATTTAGCAACTCCATTGCTTATATCCAATTCTGGGTCATAGTCCAAGGTCAGAGAGAAGTACTTTCAGTCAAGAGGGAATAGGAGTCCTGAGGGGCAACTGTTTGGCAATTCCATTGCCTACACTCACTTCTGGATCACAGTTCCAAGGATGGAGAGGGGCACTTTTGATCAACTGAATGAAAAGCCCTGAGAGGCAGTATCATTTCCTGTCCCAAGCAAGGAAAGGTCCTAAGGAGCAGTACTGATTACAATTCCAAGGTATTAGAAGGGTCTTTCCTGGGAAAGGACCAGAGTACAAATTAAGGTAGTAGCAAACAGACCTCTACTCAGATCACGCCACCTTGGAAGCACCCAAAACTTCCAAAACCCCAGAACCAGCTCTGAAAGTAATAGTGGAAAAACAGCTGAACACTAGGACAGAGCCTGCCCCTACTACCCTTCTTCTGGAATAGAACTCGAGATTAACATAAAATTCCAATTCAAGAAACAGGGTGGAATAATGAACAAACAACAAAAAAAGAACTTGACTATATACAATGCTACTATAGTAAGAGGAAAGATAAAGATACAAACTCAGAAGACAAGTCAAAACAGTTACAAGCAAAGCCTTGAAGGAAAGTGTGAACTGGACACAAGCCTAACAGAAATTCCTAGAAGAACTAAAAAATACTTTTCAAAATCAAGTAAGAGTGGCAAGAAAAAAATGAGGTACAGAAACGAAAATAAAGGAAAAAAATTATGAAAAAAAATTAATACCTTGGTAAAAGAGTCACAAATAAATACTAGAGAAAATAATTCCTTAAAAATTAGAATTGGGAAGGTGGAACTTAATGATTTCATGAGATACCAAGAAGCAATAAAACAAGGTCAAAAGAATGAAAAAAATAGAAGACAATGTGAAAAACTTATTAGGAAAAACAACTGACCTGGAAAACAGATCAAAGAAAGATAATGTAAGAATTATTGGACTACCTGAAAGTCATGAACAAAGAAAGAACCTAGACATCACATTTTAAGAAATTATCAAGGAAAATTACCCTGATATCCTAAAACTAGTGAGTGGAATATAAATTGAAAGAATCCACCAATCACCACGTAAAAGGGATCCTAAAATAAAAGTCCTAGAAATATTATAGTCAAATTCCAGAGCTCCCAAATCAAAGAGAAAATACTTCAACCAGCAAGAAAGAAACCATCCAAATACTATGGAACCACAGTGAGGATCACACAAGAATTATTAATTACCACATTTAAGGATCAGAGAGCCTAGAATGCTTTCTTCTAGAAAGCAAAAAAAAGCTGGAGTTACAAAATACAATACGCATTTCTATTAAAAATATTACAAAACCTAGGGAATCAATGGAACCTTTCTGAAACCAAGAGCAAACATCTCTAATGGGGATAAAACTTGAAGCCTCTCCAATCAGATCAGGACTAAAACAAGAGTGTCCATTATCACCACTATTATTCAATATTGTACCGAAATGCTAGCTCCGAGAAGACAAGAATAATAAAAAGACAAATATAAGCAAAGAGAAAACAAAACTATCATTCTTTACAGATGATATGGCGCTGTGCTTAGAAAACCTTAAAGAAACTAAAGAACTAGCTGAAACAATTAACAACTTCAAAATAAACCCCCCACATGAATAATCAGTATTCCTACACACTACCAACAAAACCCAGAGGGAGGAGATAGAGAAATTCCATTTAAATAACTGCAGACAACATAAAATACTTGGGAGTCTACCTGCCAAGACAAACCCAGAGATTATTTTAACACTATTACGAAACACTTCTCACTTTTCAAGTAGTATTTATACCAGGAATGCAGGGCTGGTTCAATATTAGAAAAATTATCAGCGTAATTGACCATATCAATAATGAAACCAACAGAAATCATATGATTCCCTCAATACATGCAGAAAAGGTTTTTGACAAAATACAACACCTATTCCTATCAAAAAAAACTAGAAAGAAGAGGAATAAATGGAATCTTCCTTAAAAGTAGTATCTATCCAAAACCATCAGCAAGCATTATATATAATGGGGATAAGCTGGAAGGATTTCCAATAAGATCAGGGGTGAAACAAAGATGTCCATTATCACCACTGTTATTCAATATGGTACTAGAAATGTTAGCTTTTGCAATAAGAAAATGAAATTAAAGAAATTAGAACAGGCAAAGAAGAAATAAACTTGTCATTCTTTGCAGGTGATATGATAGTATGGTATACTTAGAAAATCCTAGAGAATCAAGTGAAAAAAAAAATACTTAAACAAATTTAGCCAAGTTGTAGGATGTCAAAAATAAATCACTACATAAATCATCAGCATTTCTATATATTACCAATAAAGCACAATAGCAAGAGATAGAGAAATTCTATTTAAACTCAGTGTAGACACTATAAAATATTTGGGAGACTACCTGCCAAAACAAACCCAGGAACCATATGAACACAATTACAAAACATTTTTCACAAAAATAAAGTCAGGTCTAAATAATTGGAAAAACATCAGCTACCTGTGGGTAAAATGACAATTTTACCTAAATTAATTTACTTATTCAGTGCCATACCAAAAAAAATATTTTATAGAGCTAGAAAAAATCACAAAATGCATCTGGAAGAACAAAAGGTCCAGAATACCAAGGGAATTAATGGAAAGAAATGCAAGGGAAGGAAGACAGCCTAGCTGTACCAGATCTTAAATTATATTATAAAGCAGCAATTATCAAAACTATTTTGTACAGGCTAAGAAATAGAGTGGTAGATCAGTAGAACAGATTAGGTACATAAGCCACAATAGTCAACAGACTATACTAATCCACTATTTGGTAAATGCAAAGACTCCAGCTTCTGGAATAAGAACTCACTATTTAACAAAAACTGCTGGGAAAAAACTGGAAAATAGTATGGTGGAATCTAGGCACAGACCAACATCCTACAACCTATCCCAAGATAAAGTCAAAAAGGGTACATGAGTTAGATAAAAGGCTGATACCCATAAGCAAATTTAGGAAAAGAAGGAATAGATTCCCTGTCAGATCTATGGAGAAAGGAAGAATTTATGATCAAACAAGAGATAGAAAACATTATGAAATGCAAAATGGATGATTTTGATTATATTAAATTGAAAAGATTTTGTGCAAACAAAGTCAATGCAACCAAGATTAGAAGGGAAGCAGAAAGTTGGGAAACAATTTTTATACCAAGTTCCAAACTCAAAGTCTCTGATAAAGGCCTCATTTCTAAAATATATAGAAAACTGAGTTGAGTTTATAGAAATACAAGTCATTCCTCAACTGCTAAATGGTTAAAGGATAAGAACAGGTAGTTTTCAAAAGGAGAAATTAAAGTTATCTAGTCATATGAAACAATCACTACTGATTAGAGAAATGCAAATCAAAATAACTCTGAGGTATCACATCACACCTATCAGACTGGCTAAGATGACAAAATAGGAAAAGACAAATGTTGGAGAAGATATGGGAAAACTGTCGCAATGCAATGCATTGTTGGTAGAATAGTAAAATGATCTAACCATTTTGCAAAGTAATTTGTAACTATGCCCAAAGGGCTATAAAATTACATATCCTTTGAGACTCAGTTCTATATCCCTGAGAAATTAAAGAAAAAGGAAAAGGACCTATTTGTAAAAAAAAAAAAAAAAAAATTTATAGCTGCTCTTTTTGCGGTGGCAAAGAATTGGAAATTGAAAAGATGATCATCAACTAAAGAACAACAGGAGAGGAGAAGTATAAGGAAGGAAAGAAAATAGAACTCAAATTTTTTTTAATGATTGCTTAATTTCTTTTACATGTACTTAATGAAATTTTTAAAAAACGTAACCCTATAAAAAAATGTACTTTCCCTTCTCTCCTCTGACATTGTTAACACTTTTATGTAGGCCCTTATTACCACAAGTCTGGACTCTTGCAATAGCATGCTTGTGGGTATGCATGCCTCAAGTCTCTTCCCCACTCCAACCTATCTTCTAAAGAGCCACTGAAGTGATTTTCCAAAAGCACTGGTCTAACAATGTCACCTCCTTACTTAAAATTCCAGTAGTTCCTTATCACCTCCAGGATTAAACACAAAATGCTATTCGAGCTGTGAGCTGATCCAACCATTCTGGAGAGGAATTTGGAACTATTCCCAAAGGGCTATAAAAATGTATATACCCTTTGACCCAGCAATACTACTTCTAGGACTGTATCCCACAGATATCATAAAAATGGGAAAAGGACCCACATGTACAGAAATATTTATAGCAGCTCTTTTTTGTGGTGACCAAGAACTGGAAATTGAGGGGATATCAATATATAAATGTAATGGAATACTATTGTGCTGTAAGAAATGAGCAGAAAAAACTGGAAAAACTTATATGAACTGATGCTGACTGAAATGAGCAGAACCAGGAGAACATTACACACAGTAAGAGCCACAGTGTTTGAGGACTGTTTCTGATAGACTAAGCCCTTCACAGCAATGCAAGCACCTGAAACATTCCCAAAGGATTCATGATGTAAAATGTCATCCACATCCAGAGAAAGAACTATGGAATCAGAATGCAGAATGAAGATGTTATGTTTTGTTTCTCTTATGGTTTCTCCCATCCGTTTTAATTCTTCTATGCAACATGACTAATGTGAAAATGTTTTTAAATAGTTACACATGTATAGAACCCATATAAGATTGCATGCCATCTTGGGAAGGGAAGGAGAAGGGCGAGAGAGAAAATCTGGAATATATGAAAGTGATTGTTGAAAACTGAAAACAAATAAATTAATAAATTTGGAGAGAAAAAATGTTATTTGGCATAAAAAGACCTTCATAACCACTACCCCACTTCCTCTGGTCTTCTTACACCATAAACCACCCCACAAACCTTTCAATCCAGTGACACTGGCCTCCTTGTAATTCCCCTGAACAAGTACAAGACATTCCATTTCTCTGTTCTGGGCACTTTTTCTGGCTATCCCTCATGCCTAGAACGTTCTCCCTTCCTCATCTCTACTTCCTGACTTCCCTGGCTTCCTTCAAGTCCCACCTAAAAGCTCACCTCTTACAGGAAACCTTTGCCAAAATCCTTCTTTCTAGTGCCAAGCCTTCTTCATTTTCGTGTCTTTCCCTCTGCCAATTATTTCCTATTTTTCCTGTACATTGCTTGTATATATTTGTTTACTTGTTGCTTCTCACATTAGAATGTAAGCTTCTCAAGGGCAGGAACTGTCTTTTGCCTTTCTTTGAATCCTTAGAACTTAGCACATAGTCTGGCACACAGTAGGCAATTAAATATTTCCTGATTAATTCTAACTATTACTCCAAGTTCTGACCTCTGAGACAAAGAAAACAACTCTAATACTTGTTTTATATCTCAACCTTAAGAAAACATCTATCTTTTCTAGTGAAGAGTAATACATATGGGTTTAGAGTCTGAATTTAAAAGAAAGTTGTTATAACCTTTTCCTTATAATAACTTTTATTGAGTCTCTTTGCTTCTATTAGATTGTAAGCTTATTCAGGGCAGGGACTATTATTTGTCTTTACATATGCCCTCCTGCCTAGCACAGTACAATACACATAAAAGGTACATAACAAATGTTCATTGGAGGAAAACCACCAAAAGCCTAGACTTTAAAGTATATAGAAGTCTGCCACTGACTTATTCTAAATCTCGTCTCCAAATGCCCATTGCCTGGGTATCCACCACCCTCATATAATTAATCATCAGTAGTTAATACTGAAAAGAACCTCAAAATTTATCTCATCCAATCTCCAAAGTATGAGGGGGAAGGGAAGAGTATAAGCATTTCTACAGCCTCTACTATGGGCCATGTACTGTCTTATTAGACCTTAGTATCATCAATATTTCAATATTATCTCATATAATATTTCATATCATGAAACTTGTATAGTGCAGCAGAAAGAGCACTAGATCTGGATTCAGGAGAGATCCAAGTTCAACTTCTGACTCTGACTTGAGAGGGAAAATCACCTAACCTCTCGTAGCTTCAGTTTTCTTATCTGGAAAATGCAGGTATTTGTATCCTCTTGGTGCAAAGCTATCTATGAAATTCAAATGAGATAATGTACATAAAGAGATGTATAAATGTCATGTCTTTTTAAATGAGAAAACTGAGACCCAGAGAGATTCCTCAGTTACACAACTCCTTAGTAATAATGCCAGGACTTGGACCCCAGAACTCCTAATGCACTCTAAAAACTTTTCCTTAAGTTGTCCTCCCATTGTTAAAAGCCTATCTATGGTTCAACATCCCACCTAAGCCTGCCTCATAATCCAAAACTACTTTTGTCTAGTTTCTCCATTCCCCTACCTTCTACAAGGAGACAACTAAACTTTAGTCTGGTAAGAATGATAGGAAGATAATAAATATGATTAAAGTCATTCACACCAGAGGAATGACCAATAAGCTAAACCCCTTGATGGGCATGTGCATATTACAAAAATGAATTAATTCAAATGAACCTCTAATTTTGGCAATATTGGGGGGAAGAAATGAGCTGAAGGACCTTGCCTCAGGTACTGTACCTTCCTCCCCACCCCTTCAAATTCCAAGTTCTTCCCTCAAAATCTAAGCCAAATTCACTCAATGCTTCTACTACTATTTATAAAAGCATCTATTACTGAGAAATACTGTTAAGCAATAGAAGTGATACACAGAATTAAAGTATAATCCCTACCCTAAGAAATTTATAATCTAGCATACAGAATGGAAGAAAATAAGAGAAGAGATAAGCCAAATAAATATATGTGTGTACACATATATATGCACATACATGTATGTATATCTACACATATGTGGATATGTGGGTATTCAATAACTGTAGCTTAGACAGATGCTTAAAACAGGTAAAAGGGAAAAATGGAAAAAGAGGTTAAAAAGTTGGTTAAGATGAATCATCACTTCTCAGTCCCATCTACCTCTTCTGATATAGCCCTACTTTCTTCAGTAGCTGAACTTTTTCTCCTCTTACTCTCATCTAAATTCTGGCTAAACTAAAGTCTGGCTTTAGACTTCATAATTCAACTGAAACTGCTCTCTTAAAAGTTACCAAAGTTGTCTCAAGATTCTCCTGTTTGACTATTTGTCCTCTCTATCAGGTCATATCTGTTAACCATAGATATCCCACAAGGCTCTGTCCTAAACTTTCTTTACCATCCTCTCCAATCTACCAAGCTCCCACCTAGGTGTCATCATCAACAACTCCACATTTGAACTCATCCTCTCTATCCAGTATGTTGCTAAGTCCTGTTGATTTCTATCTTTGCAATATCTCTTGCCACTGTCCCTCTTGTGGTACAGCTGACACTGATGCAGCCCCCTTGTACTACTGTAACAGCCTTCAAGTTGGTGTTCTGGCTTCACGTTTCTCCCCACTCCAGCACATTCTCCATTCAGCTGCTAAAGTAATCTTCCTAAAGCGTAGGTATGGTCAACCTTGCCCACCCCTTACTCCATAAACTCCAAGGGCTCTCAAGTCTATCTATTTGGTTTAAAAGCACTTTACAACTTGGCCCCTTCCAATCTTTCCAGTCTTCTTACACTTTACTGCTCTCCACTTAATCTATGATCGAGCTACACTAGCTTACTTGCTGTTCCTCACAAAAGATGCTCCATTTCCTAATTCTGTGTCTTTTCATTGGCAGTCTACCTGTGCTATCTCCTGATTTCCAACTGCCTGACTTCACTAGTTTCCTTGAAGTCTCAGCTCCTTCTATAAACACATCTTCTGCAAGAGAACCTTCAGAATCTTTCTCAATAGTAGTACCTTCCCTCTGAGAATACTTCCAATTTGCCCTGTATATTCTGTTTGTATTAGTTTTTTCCCATTGGAATGTGAGCTCCTTGAGGGAAACGTTTTTTATTTTCTTACATCCCCAATGCTTAGCATAGTGTCTAACAAGACTAAGTTCTTAAGAAATTTTAGCAAATTTAATAATATCTGATTTCTGACTGAGGCACTAACTGAAATGGGGAGTCAGTGGAGGTATAGTGTCTTCTTTAAGAAGACTAAGCTGTGGTACAAGTTCCTTCCCCAATTTGGTCACTCACCTGCCTCTAGAAATAAGGGTTCTTCTTAACATAGGGTCAAGGAATTTGGATGAAAGAAAAATTCTATCTTCACTTCAAATAACTGCTTTCATTTTCTTTCCACATTGAAAAGACAGACATTATAAGAAAGACTCCATAGACTCCAGACTACCAAAGGGGTCAATGGCCCAAAATATGGTTAAGAATTCCTGCTCTAGATGGACTCTAAACTGTCAACAGTCTTCCCAAGATTAGGCTCCCAAGACTGCTCACAATACTGTAATGTAATATAACTAACCAAGTATAATGAGTGGGACACTACACAGTTCTACTTTCTATATAAAGTATAACTTTCTATACTTTCTTCATTATAATTCTATATGCAAGACTCTCTTGTGCAGCCAAAAAAATCACATTAGTTTTTTAGCAATCACACATTCTGCTTACTCATAATGACCTTGCAGCCAACTAGAAAACACCATAGTCCTTCTTAGGAAATAGCCCCTATGTTAGGACTGAAGACTCTCCAAAAGCAGATTTCCTTTTACTTCTTCAACCTTCTCTCACACTAGAATTCCCTTTCAGGTAACCCCACATTAGAGCCAAAATAAGTCACTCTCACGGTACCCTATTCTTAACCCTACTCTATCCTTTCATATCTGTCTTTATTCACACTCTTACCTATGTCTGGAGCCCTTATCTCTAGCTTTCATTTCTTCAAGCCCCAACTCAAGTGCCACTTCCTCCATGAAGCCTTCCCAGCTCTCCTAAAGCAAAAAGTAATCAATCCCACTTTCTTCAAATATCTCACAGCACTTTTTGACATACCCCTTTAAATACAAGTCTACTTTGTTTCACTTAATTCTGCTCATCCATCTCATCCAAGCCCATTCAATTGCAAGTTTGAAGTGCAGTCTAAAAACAGTACCTGACCCATACAAGGAGCACTTAAAATGTGTCAAAATGCTATCTAGAAACATGTCACCCCCTTACAACAGAAATGCTATAAGGATCAAATGAGATGATATATGTGCAAAGTGCTCAAAAAGTGCTACATAAATGTCATCTAACGTAATCATTAAATTCAATGGCCTTTTTAATGTCATCTTTCTTGAACTCTCCAGCCTCTGACACCAATAACCCACTCACCACCCTACTTCTTGACAGTCGGTCCTCCTTTTGACTTTCTTGACACAACAACCTAAAGGTTCTTTCCTCCATGTGTTTTTCATCTTTTTTGATGACATTCATCTTTCTCTTAACCCTTAAATGATGCCTAATAAGATTAATCATGCCTTTTTCTTCTTTGTCTACATTCTCCCTCTTGGTGATAACAAATATTCTATGACTTAACTATTTCATCTCTGCAGATATCTCCCAAATCATTGTGTAACATAACTTCTTTCAGGACTCTAATTCCTTATTATCAATTGCCTACTATAAAATTCAAACTTCTTGAGGGAAATGACTGTAACATTTGAATCTTTATATCACGTGCTCAGTAAATAGCAAGCTGGTCATATCCTTTGACACAACAATCCCTTTGCTGTGCAGTGTCCCAAAAGTCTTAGTATAGATGAAAACCTATTAATAAAGCTTAAAACAGCACTAAGACTTTTGGGTCAAAAGCAGAGTGAAAAGTAGAATTATGAGAATTATCTCCATAATGACTACAATAACTTAAATGAAGGAATGGGAATAGGAACTGGGACATGGTTGATTCCCTCTACTAAACAAGGTCTTCAAAGTATGGTCTCTTTAGGTCCCCTAGAAGGCTGAGAGATGAAGCAACTTATTCAAATTCTCAAAAATAGTGTCTGCTCTGAGTACCACGAAAGTAGGGTCTTGAGCCCAGGCCTCTATCTACTGACTACAATGAGTCTTGAATGTAAATGAACACTAAATGACAATCCAACTCACAACATCAAAGGCAAACTAGAGGCAGTAGTAGAAGCAGAGGGATGTCATTTTGAAGAGTTTAACATTTCTTTTGTTACAAAGGCAAATTCAATGGGGACAGGGGGATGATAGAACACAGGGAAAGGACTGGGTTGTTGTTTTTTTAATCAATAAAACTTTAAAAAAATATATATTTTTTTTAATAAATTAGCAAACCCTGTAGTCATACTACTGATTTTTTAAAAACTACAAAGACAAAACTTTACCCTTATTTCTAATACATTTCATCTTATTAAGTTCTATCTGTGGCTCCAATCTTATCACAATCCTCATGGGTCCTAACAATCATCCAGTGTGTTAACAACCCATTCCAGTGTCATGTCTTCCACAAATCTGAAAGCAGACCTTTATGTGACTGATAAAAGTCCTGAACACAGATAGCTTAGTAGCACAATATATGAGACCTTTCTCCTAGATGGCACAGGTCCTTTAAATACTCTGAAACAGACTGTTTTGGCCAATAACAAATCTACCTGACTATATTATCATGCTGGCCTGGTCATACCCCTCCATCGAGTCCACAAGGCTAACCTCAGAGACTTAGCAGGGTTTCTTACTGAAATTCACATTTGCTCTTGCATTTCTACCGCATTTCCATGCACTTTTTAGTCTGATAACCGAGGGCTACTCTCCTTGTCAACCTGCTGTATTTCATGGGGAACAAAGGTCCCTGGCCTATACCAGTGCTATTCTATTGCAATGCCACCCAATTCCCAGATTATGACTAATCCTTGAATCTAGTATTCAGTATCTTAACATCACTCATCTATTTAAGAGCCTGACACAACTGTGGAATAAACTATGCTTCCTACCAGAAATAAATTCTTCAAGACATTCCATACTGGACTGTTACATCATAATATCTGCTTTCTAATTCCCGTAATCTTCTTTCTAAAATGGAAATTCTGATGTTACCTTACTAACCTTCTGGTTTTGTAATTAAAAAAAATAAATTACTTTTAAAAGACCTTTCTTCCTCCTTTACAAATTCCTTTACACTGAATTCCTTTAGTATTTATAGGCACTATAACTGAAGTTTCCTCGGGGTTCCATTCAAATAAATAAACTAAATGGCACTACCATCCAGATGCAACTTAAGAGGAAAATTTATTTCTAAAAACAAATAAATTACTCTCAAATGTCTAACTCACCAAAAAACTAGTTATCCTACTTTCCAATAAGAAAAACATTTTCTGATGCATATTTACTTCTCAAATATCAGTAAGTGGTATCCCTGGGGATATTCTCGAGAAAACCAGATGCTTTTCACCTCAGACTAAATGGAATATAGAATATCTTAAGTAATTACAATGAAAATAACATACTGTAAACAGAACTTAATCCAATCCCATCAACATTTATTAAACACCTACAATGTGACAGGAACTGTGCTAAGGGCTGGGGATGCAATTAATAAAAATACAGACAGTCTCTACTCTCAAGGAATTTAAGACATATTGGGGAAGAGAGAGACACACAAAAACATATGAGGGCTGGAAGAGATGGGGAAGTACCCAGCCTAGGGAATCTCCTTCAGCTGACTAGAAACCAGAAAAGGTAGCAGATGCAAAGGGAAGTAAGCTGAAAGCTTGGTTTCTACCACAGATAAAAGAAAACATTGGGTGGAGTTTGGTACTCCACCCTCCAATCAGAAAGGAGAGGAGGCTGGGAAAGGTAGTGTCCATCAATGCTTTAGTTGGAATCAAGGCGATGAGAGAGGCCAGGAGCTTCACTTGGGTGGGTCATCTAGTTCCATGGAGTCACACTTCAATGTCTGTAAAAGTTAACATTAAATTACTTTGCAAACTAACCCTCTTTTACATCACCACGTGGTCCCTGCAAAAAGTGACCTATAACTTTTAATTTTTATATCAATTCTGAAACACATTGCAAAGTCTATGGTTCAACTCTGCAACTGTTTTTCTATAATTTGGGTAAAATATTTGTTGATAGACTGTTTCTGACTTGACAGAAGAGATAAATAGTATGAAACTTTTAAGGTCAATGGAAATGGAATTACTTTTTAATACAAACCAGTGATATTCACAATCATTAAAATTAATCTGCTGTGGATCTATGAACCTATGGTAAATAACACAACAAAATTTGGGAATGTCCTCTGCTCCCATGAAAGAAGCACTTCATAAGGGTGTTTCATTATTTTATCCACAGAAGCCAAATACAAAAATCTTGTAGAGAATTTAATAGAATTAAGTCTATAACCATCTAAATACATTGTGACTTTTCCTCTTAACACTACAGTAAAAAAAAATGCAAGTATAATTCTGAAATCTAAACTTTTACAGTATAATACTAGATTAAAAAATAGGAAAAGTTAATTATTAAATGCTACTCTGGTATGAAGTCCAAATTTTGCTGAAATGTTTTTATCTGAAAAAAATTAAAACCATGGATCCCTTAAAATTTCTCTATCTCCCTTTCTCCCCTCTCAAAAATCACCCTTGCCTTGTTTCAACACTTATATAAACAGATTTTGATAGATTTAGGCTTTGCCCAGAGATTACAAAAAAACTGCCATTCTTTGAATACTGCCTATCTCACACAATCTCAAACACTAAACAGGAAAACTCCATCAACAGGGGTATAGTTCCATAATGTCTCTACAAGTTCTTAAAAGTCAATATGGCCCTTATCATGTTCACAATGTTTACTAATGGCTAATTAGTAATCAGTAAGTTATACTGGAAAGTATTATTTCTGCTACCATAAAGGGATGAAAAATGTTAGCCTAATCAAACATTATTATTCACTCTCTTCCCTCATATTTTAGGAAGACTTGCTAATTTGTTAATTCTGTCAAAAACTCATTATTAGTGGAAGATGCACTACTAACTCTAGATATTTGGAAATCAGCATCTCCTCATTACTTTCTCCCTCTCTCTGCATTGCCTTCTATTTCCTAAGAGCAACAGGAGAAAGGCTTTCCTCAATATAGTAGTTTTCTCCAAGCTCCAAAGTTGACCTTTTTTACACTGTTAAAAAAAATTGTATTTCTACTTTAAATGATTAATTTTCAAAATTAAATTTCATATAAGAGGACAGTTTCAAGATAACCAACTGCAAATTACCTGCTCTACATCTCTTCTATACTCACAACCTTCACCAGCAAGAAATGAATAAGCTGCAGGCAGACTCTGCTTCGAAAAAAAAAAACAACAACAACAACAAAAAACTGTTGCTAGTTCAATCTCAACATAATGACCAGAAAACGAAAAATTTCCATTCTGGTGTCCCCATTTACCTCTCCACAAAGATTCAGGCCCACAAGCTGCCGTTATTTTATCTAAGTTGTATTAAACCTTCTGGCTTTCCATTCACAATACATGACACCTGAATGAAGAACAAGACGAGCCATCCCACATTGGGGAATTTTATTTCTGACTGGTCTGAAGCTCTCCTCCGACGCCGCTTGGGTCGGACGCCCTACACAGCAGGTGCCGGAGGTGCTGCAAGTCTTCTGCATGAAGGAGTCGGGGCAGCCTCGGGAACCCGCGTCTCCTCACAGAAGCGATCTAGGGGAAGTGCTCTTCCCCATGCCAACCTCTGCCAGCCCCTTCTTCCCTTCACCCTACTGCGTGCAGACAGGGCCACGCTGCAGACGGACTGCGAGCTTGGCAGGGCCGTCAGCGCGCTCAGGCGGCTACCAACCGGGCCGGCACCGGGAACGCTGGGAGAAGGGAGAAGCAGACAGACGGACGGTCTGGGTGTCCATCTGGGCACTCCCACTCTCCTGCCGACAAAAACAAAGGTGGGGAAGAAGCCCGAAGAAACGCGGCCGAGAAATGCCTCCTCGGAGGAAGAATTCTACACTTAACGCTCCGCCGTGCGCACCGCTCCACCTGCCGCGGGAAAACTACGGGGAGGCGGGAGGGGGAGGGAGGCATCCGGGAGGGGAGGGGAGGGGGGGACGGAGAAGGGTGAAGGCCGAGAGGAAGGGGCGGCCCCACGCCGGCCAGCGCGGGCCAGGGGCAGGGGCACGGACGGAGGCTCCGGGAGAAGGAGAAGGAGAAGGCAAGGTCTTAGGGCCCGCGGCCACCTACCCTCGGGACCGGAGGAGCGGCCGAGGGTCCCGAGAAGGCGGGAGGGCGCCCGCCCCTCCGGGAGAAGCCCCCGCCCCCGCCCGCGCTTACCTCCACACCTGCCCCATCTGCAGCAGGTGGATGACCGACTGCCAGATCCACACCGAGAGGCGGCACAGGCGCTGGGCCCCCGGCGTGGCCGAGGGGCCGCGGGCCGCCCCGTGGCCGTAGCCGGCCCCCATCATGGGGGGGCCGCGGCTGCTGAGCCCCTCCACGGCGCCCAGCCCGCCGCCCGTGTAGTCCTGCACGAACCAGCGGAAGCTGAGGCTCTGCACCAGCAGCGACGGCACCAGCACGAAGAAGAGCGTCAGCCCGAACCAGCCGTAGTCCCCCTTGCCGTAGTAGTCGAGGGCCAGCCACAGGTCGGTGCCCACGTCCCCGAAGAACACGAGCAGCGCCAGCACGATCCACAGGCAGTCGAGCCACGGCCGCTCCGCCGGCGGCGGCGGCGTGGGCGGCGGGGGCTGGGGGCGCGCGGCGCCGTTGGGGGGCGGCGGCGGGGGGCGCGCGGCGGCGTCGGCCGGCGGCTGGAGGGGCTGGTCCCCCCCGTCGGCGGCGGCGGCGGCGCCGCGGCGCGGCTTCGTGCCCAGGAGCGAGCGCAGGCAGGCGGAGCGGCAGCCCCAGTAGCACGAGGAGGTGTTGCAGCAGTGGCAGATGTGGAGGGAGCTGCTCTCGCCGGGGTCGCCGCCGTCCCCGCCGCCGCAGCCGCCTCCCCCGGGCTCCCCGTCCTCCTCGCCGCCGCTGCCCACCGCCTCGTCCAGGTTGTGCAGCTGGGCGAAGCCCACCCCCACGCCGCCGCCATCGGATTTCGCCGCCATCTTGACTCTCTTCCCAGCTCCGGAGGTTGGGGGGGAGGGATGGGGAGGGAAGGGGGAAAAGAAGGCAGGGAACGGGGAGGGGGGAAACGAATGGAGAGGAAGGGGGGCGGGGAGGAAGCGGGGGAGCGAACGAACGAGGGGGGAGTGGGCCGGGGAACCCCCTCCGCTTCCGGGCGGCGCGCGTCACTTCCGGGCGAGCCCCCCAATCGCACAGCGCCCGCCGCTCCCCAGCCCGGCCCGCCCAGCCAAGATGGCCGTCCTCCTGGTCCTCAGCGGCTGGGCGGGGGGCCGGGGGTTTCTCGCCGCCAGGGCTCCTCTTCCCTTCTTCCGTTGACCCCGAAACCCATCAGGTTGACCCCTTGGCGTTTCAGAAACCCGCTGGGTAAGGTTGGGAGGCCCGAGATGATTCCTGGAGAGGACGGTGCCAGAGGCTTTGGAGGACCCCTTCCTCAGCGTCGCTGCTCAGTGCGTTTCTCTAGGAGAAACGCCCCCTAACCCCCTGGCCGCCGCTGGCGGAGGGGCGGGACCTAGGAGGGAAGGGGCGGGGTAAGTGTTGAGCAGGTGGTGCTATGTCACTTCCAGGAGATAGGATGACCTCATTCTGTACTTTAAAGCCTCTAGAATGAAAATGGTTGTTTTTCTCTGTACTGTGCCACTCACACACACACACACACACACAAACACACACACTCACACACACACACACACCCTCCCCACCTCCTTCCCATCCTAATTTAATCATGCTTTAAAATAAACAGTATATAGTTGAGATTCCCACAAACAACCCAGTCATACCCCGGCTTGGACTTTCCCTGGCTCTCTCCAGGCTTACCTGTCCTGTCAGGTTTTTTGCTCATTCTCTGCAGTGCTTTCCAGAATGAACCAGCTGATGATTGCTTAGACTCTTAAATCTTGAGAACTGAAGTGAGGTTTAAGTAGGTACGTAATGACCTTGAATGTCTTCACTGCTCTGAAATGCATTGTTTGACCAAAGGCTGAACTTGTGTGGTTATTATTTGAGAAGAAAAGTAAGAGGCTGAGAAGAGTTTATCCCTAAATAATTGTCAAGTGAATAGGTTTAATTCTCTAGGACTAGAAAGAGCCATGAGAAGTCAGTACCTGGCCTTTCTCTGTTGTTGTTACAAAGGCGATTTAAGAGGGCGAAGAATCACTTTCTCAGATTTTTCCCTGCTAAGACTCTTGTTGGTAAACATGACTTTAAATGGGTGAAAATGTTATCAATGTGCTATATCATTAAAATAGGTGCAGCACACGCTACTTGGGTGACACGTTACACCAGTGACACGGCACTGAATGCATTTGAATTATAATGATTTTCCAAAGAAGGTGTAATTAAACCTCTCAGGGCAATTTACACGTGTAAATGGTCGGGTGAAAAGAAAGAACACTTCACCAAAAGGCCAAAAGCCTGGATTCTCTCATTGAACCAAGTCTCTGTGAATTCATTTGACGTTATTCTGTGTCAGTTTCCCCAACCATAAAAGTATTAAATAACAACTTACCCATCAGGCATGCTCTAAGGACAAAGTAAGCAACATGTATTTGGCACTTAAATTTCTATACTGAAGAAAGATGCTATATAAATCTGTGCTACTAAGTGTTTTATTTGACATACCCATAATACCCAGGTATACTTTGGGAGTTGTTTTTAGACTGCCTCATTGAGGGGGAAAATAATTTACTTTAATCCTTGAGAAATACTGTTAAGGATGCTAAACAATGACCTTAAGGAACTAGAACCTCAGCAATTCCTGAAAAGAAGAGTCTTCAAAAAAAGATGATTCCAGGTTTTACTTTTGTAAATACTTATGATGATAATGTCTCTGAGTTTTTTAATTACAAAGGTGATGGAAACTGTGTACCTCATGTATAAGACATTTGTGAGTGTAAATTCTGCTTCCTCTAGTTTGAATGTATTAAATTCCATCATTTATAAAATGTTTTTAACACATGCCAGTCTTTTGCCTAATTTATTCTGAATGGGTAGATTTAAAATTATAAAGTAGAACAATTTTAAATACTTCTGGAGAGATGCAGTTCTTTATGGTGACATTTCCATGTAAGTCATCAAACCAATGAATCGAGTCAATAAAAGAAGCAGTAATAATATATTTAATAACTATTTTAAAGTACTTTATACTTGGTAAGAGAAAGCTTGACCTAGTGGGTAGGAGGGTTGCCATAGAGTGGGAAGAGTTGGGTTCACATCCTAGTTGTGAGACAACTAAATTAACGTCTTCTTCCCCCAGACAATCTTTAACACTCTGAGATTACAGCTGAGTAGCTAACATGACTAAGTAGAGAAAGAGTTTCCTATATCAATTAAGTCTTTAGATTATATAGCTTTAAAGCCAGAGGGAATCATAGAATTTTTTTTAATGCAACTCCCTCATTTTACATACAAGAAAGTTGAGGCCCAGAGAGTGTAAGTGATTTTCTATAAAACAACAGTAAATGAAAAAGCCAGAATTTGAACCCAGTTTCTATAAGCTTCAAATCCATCATTCTTTCCACTATACCATGCTGATCTGAACTCTTTCCCCAAAAGTGCATTTATTAGAAAAATAATGAAACAAGTAACATTTCAATGTAAGATGAAAAAATGTAGCTGTTAGCTAAAACTTTTAATGCTTATGAAGTCTCAAGTAGACACACAACAGTGCCATACCCAAAACCTGTTGAAAAGAAGTCTAAGACATTTCAGTAAAGATTCCCTACTTTATGTCACTTAGACATTCTGTGGTTCTCTTTTTTAAAAAATCCTAAATTTCTTAATAGAACAAAAAGGCTAAAATCAAAGCAATTATTACTCAGAAACAATTTTTATACTCCATCAGTTGTAGGTTGACTTAAAAATAAACAATATAGGAACACCTCATTTATCCAACATCATTAGATGAGGAAGTGAATTTACCATAGTACTGAAGCTTAAGTGTCTTAAGTGTCAAAACTTTTTTCAGATTTAACTATTTCTGATAGAAGTCTTTCCAAAACCCATTCTTATTTCCCAACCTTCTAAAACAGTATGCTGAACATATTTAACTTTTTTTGTCAATAACTTAGAGGGCATAATTAGGAATAATGCCACATTCCTTCAGTACTTCAGAAAATCTGATTTTATCAGACTTAATCATAACCCACACATAAGTAATACCTTCATGCTTCCGGAGGTAGTTTTATGAGTTGGTGTATCCAAAAAAATTCACCACCTAGTGGCCAATGTTCTAGTTATGAATAGTTCTTGTCTGTAGAGAAGAATGGTCATAAATATAAGCACAAGAAATTGCATTTATAATAATGAAACTTAGGGTTTACTGAGAGTCTTAGAATTTTTGTCCCCATGATAGTGGTTTCACATAACTGCTTTCTTTCAGTTTAACAAACATTTAAGTGTCTGCTATGCACTCAATACTGTATGATGTACTGAGGACACAGAAACAAAACAGTCCCTGTTCCTGGAGCTTACATTCTGCTGGAAGGAAAATAGGGTGTACAACATAGACACAGATTTATAAATATAATTTAAGCAGGGATAGGGTGCTAATTGGGAGAATTGGGATGCTTCACGGAAGAAATAAGACTTTTGCTGGTATTGAAGGAAATGAGGATTGTGAGAAGTAAACGTGAAAAGGAGATACGTTTTTGGCATATTGGTTAGTTTGTCCAAATACACAGAGGCAAGCTATGAAATTCCAAGTTTATAAAACAGCTTCTGTCCAGTTTGGCTAGAACACTCTGCAAGCAGTTGTAATATGAAATAAGACTGAAAAAGCAGATCGTAGTTGTGCTATAGAGGAACCTTAATATGAGGCTGAAGAGCTTATCCTAGACACAAAGATTTGGGGGAGGGAAGTGACCTATGCCTTAGGAAGATGATTTAGCTCTTGTGAGTTAATAAATTGAATGGATTAGAGTGGAGAAACACTGGAAGGAGGGAGATCATTTAGGAGGCTTATTATATGAGAGATGGGCATAGAGAATGGCCATGTGAGAGGAGAGAAGAGGACAGGTACTGGAGAAGCTAAGGAGGTAAAATTAGCCTTGATAAAATATTATGAAGTGGATAGCCAACATATCATTGATAATCTAAATCAAATACAATAAATCAATTTTATCTGTTTTAGTACTAGAAGCCAATATTAAGAAAGTATTTTATGTATTATCATATATTGGTTCATAAAGTGTTAAATCATAACTCATATTTACATGATGATTTTTGATTTACAAAATGTTTTCCCAACAACAATCCTGTGATATAGATATTATCCCATTTTACAGATATGGACATTGAGACTCAGGAACATTAACCAACATTTATTAAACAAATATTATATATCACATACACTATGCTAGGAATGCAACTAACAGGGAATGAAACAATACCTCACAATGAGGTTCCATTCTCATTGGGAAAACACATGTATAAGTTATATGCAGAATAAATATAAAGAGACCCAATATAAATAAGACTTGGCAACTGATTGGATCTGAAAAGCAAGGAAGGAGTACATTCCAGGCATGAGGGGTGATGTGTTAAGGCAGAGACTGAGGATGGAATATCATGTGTGAAGAACAGAAAAAAGGCTTTGTGGATCACAGAGCTCAGATAGGGGAATACAGAGGCTAAAAAAACAGGTTGTGATGGGCTTTAAAACCTAAACAGAAGAGGCACTGGAGAGCCACTGGAATGTATTAAGTAGAGGCGTGGAATGAGTATGTCTTCATATAAGAGAAATCACATTTACAGGAGTGTAGAAGACAGACTGGAGTAGGGAAAGACTTGAGGCAGAGACCAATTAGGGAGTGGTTATGCTAAACTAGGAAAGGGGTGACGATGGCCTGAACTAAGGTGGTATCTAGGTGAGTTGACAGAAAAGATTGGATGTGAGAGGTATGGTGGGGACAGAAACAAGACTTGGCAACTAATTGGATATGTTTGATAAGGGAGAATGAGGAGTCAAAGTTAATGCCAAGTTTAATAAGCTAGTAGATTGGGAAAATGCTGTTATCTTTCACAGAAGTAGGGAAATTTGTAAGAGGAGAAGAGGATAGGGAAGATGATGTGTTTTGGACATATTAAATTAGTTTAGAAATATCCACTAGGCAATTAGAGTTGTTTTATTAAAGACAGAGAAAACTGGTCCTGAATATATAGATTTGTTAAGTGATTTGAATCATGACCTGCTAGATTCAGATCTAGATCTCCTGTTTAACAGTTTTTCCACAATATCACAGTTATGAAATAAGACCATATTAGTAAGGTACTAAAATAATTGGTGTAGTGCAGACAATAAATAAAATAGAGAAAGGAAAATCCAGTAGTGTAGCATTATAAGGAAAGGCTTCACAGAGTAATGACTTTAACAGTGCCTTAAAGGATGAATAGGATGTAAACAAATGGAAAGGAAATGCAAGAGATATAAAAGGATACTGGCTTGAGTAGAGGGAAGGGTTCATGTTGAAGAGTAGTGAGGTTAAATGGGATGGAACAAGATAATGGACAGCTTTGAAAGCTTGATAGATGAGCTTTACACTTCATGGAGTAGACATCGTAAGAAGAAATATAGTGCCAAATTAAATCTAATCAGATCCTTAAATGATGCCTATACAAATTGCTGAGAATACTCAAGAACGGAAGAGCTCAGTGCTAGCAAGAGAGAAAATCTTCAGGGAGAAGTTGCAATATTTTTTATGCTTTTAAGTCACAGCAGTGCTCAGTTTTCATCTCTTTAGACCATATAGTTTTGTTAGTTAATCCCTATAAGAAATCCCTCCTCACTATTAATTCAATTCCATTCAACAAGTATTTATTAAGCACCTATCATTTGTTTAGGGTTGTGTTTAAGCACTGTGGGAAGTTTTTTATTTTTAAGTATAAAATATAACCCAAGGGACCTCCTGGAAAGATGTGAAGGGTGATAGGTTTCAGGGATTTCCTCTCAAAAACAACAGAAACAGGGAAAAAAAGACAAAAACAACTAAAATCCATTAAGTAAAAATTAATATTTTAGAAATGAAAATGTGTGATGGCAAGAAGGACCTCAGATACAAAAAAGAAAAAAATAGGGAACAAATGAAACGAAGTTTAAAGCACCAGAAGCAATGAAAATGGAAGAAATCAGTAATAGAAGACAGTCCAAATGGATCAGTGACACACTTAAAATGAATTTAAAGAACTCTGAGAGAAAATTGGGAGAAAAATAAAAGAAGAACCTATATAAGTCGAAAAAAAATCCAATGAAAGTACTGAAACTAGAATTAAAAGATGCTAAGAAAAAAATAAAGAACTAAAAAGAATCGGTGGAGGAGAGGGAGGGAGCCCAATGTGTAAAATATTATTTTAAAACCTGTAAGTATTAGGGGAAGCAATCAACAATAGACTTTATATAAGTCCTGAATGCAAAACTGTAAAGAAAGTTTGAAAAAAAGAGGTCACAAGGTGACTCAACTGGAAAGAGAAATAATGCAGAGGCAAGTGACATATTTGAATGACAGTTCAAGTGATTGTACCATCAGGGAAACTGACATGTCAGACAACTGAGAAAAAAAAAGAATCTTAGCACAATATTCCAAGAAATAGTTCAGTAAGCTTTACAGAATATAAAATTAAATGTCAGTCTACACATAGAATTCATTGGACCCCAATAAATAAAAATTCAAAATTTTCCTTAACATGTTATCATAAAACTTCAACACTACAATGACAAAACCAGAATGGTGCAAGGTAGAAGAAAGTATAAACACACCAAAGGAAATCTATCAGCACATCAGCAGATTTTCCCCAGAAACAACTAGAGAAACTTAAATGTGACATACATGAGATTTTTTTAAATGTAGGTCATTAAGTAAAAAGCATCTATGTAGCAAAGCTAAGTATACAATTTAATGTAATAAAAACAAGTCAAAAGGAATTTTAAAAATTCAAAAAGCAGAAAATATACTTCAAAGCAGCTTTTGAAAAACAAAAGCCAAGTCATCAAATTTAAAGGATAAATACTTAAATTAATTTACACTTTTAAACCAAGATAAATCAATTCATATATACATATATAATACACACACATAGAA
This sequence comes from Potorous gilbertii, assembly GCA_028658325.1. Taxonomy (NCBI): domain Eukaryota; kingdom Metazoa; phylum Chordata; class Mammalia; order Diprotodontia; family Potoroidae; genus Potorous; species Potorous gilbertii. The sequence goes on along the minus strand of CM053769.1, from coordinate 205,901,897 downwards.
ACACATTTTATTAGCTATACATCACAAAACGTTTCAGCAGGGTATTAAAAGAGAGTAGAAGGAAAAGGGGTCAAAGTGATCCTAAAGTTAAACTCTATCTTTGATAAAGCATGAGTCCAGAGTTTTAAAAAATAGGTAATTGATAAGATACAGGTATCTTAATGTGGCAGGATTTTTTGTTTTTTTTTTTTAAACACAGTAATGGTAACAGGAAGAAAGGTTATATTTCCCTTCTGATAAAATGAATGCTAATGCAGCAATGCTAGAAAAAAAACATTTCAGAATTGTATAATTAAATGTAAACAGATAGACTCACCAAGAAAAAGAAAAAGGGTTACAGACTGAATTAAAAGCAGAATTTAACAACACGTTGCTTACAGCAAACACATACATAGGTTTAAATTGAAAGGCCAGGCAAAAATTTATCATCTTTATCGTCATCATCTGAAAAATAAGAATGTCATTGATGATGCTGGGCAAAGTTGAATTTAAGCTAGAAAACATTAGTAGAGATCAAGAAATTATGTTATGCTTAAACCATGTGCACAAAATAGAACAAAATGTGAAGTAGATAGTATTGGACCTGGAGTTAGAAAGACCATGATTCATATTCCATCTCAGACATTTGCTAGATATATAACTAGATAAATCACTTAACTCTTCTCAGACTCAGGTTCCTCATCTGTAAAATGAAGCATCGTTGTGATAGCACCTATCTTACAGTACTGTTGTGATTGGGTTAAGTTGAGAGACTTTGTAACGAACTTTGAAAACTGTACAATATCAACCAAGGTATTGTTATCATCATCATGACAGGGCTAATAATTTAATAACACAATCTATTAAAACAAAACTGTTATGTAAATTAGATTAAAGTCAATAGCATCCAAATATTTCAAAAAGATAAGCAAGAAATAAATAACATACCTGAACAGTATATTATACAAACTAGATTTAATAGACATAGAAAGAAAATGCAATGGAAAAAGCAAGGAATATTAATTCTTCCTTTGAAGTAAACACAGAAGATTTAGGAAAAAAGTTCTAATCCTTAGTCACAATAAAGATAGGGTATATTTAGAAAAGTAGAAATTGTATGTATTCTATGCATCATAATCCAATAAATTCATAAATAATGATAGTATGAGTTTAAAAGCAAAGCTCTATATAGGAACTTAAATATAATGTACTAGATAATGCCAAGGTAAGAGAAAAAATTATAAATTGAAATTATAAAAATTATAAAATTATATTATAAAAATTAAAATTAAAGCATATCAGAGACAATGATAGTACTGATTTTCCATATCAGTATAGTTGGGATATAGTAAAATAGTATTCAAAGACAAATTTATGATGCTAAATGCCTATATTAGTAAAAAAACTTAGAAAACTGAGTCTATACTTAAAAAATCAGTGGAAAAGAGAAATCAAGGAATAATCAAGAGATTAATAAAACAGAATAAAAAATTAAAATTGATAATAAAACTAAGAAATGTTTTAAAAGAGAGCTTAACTAGTATGCAAATGGTAAATCTACTAGGTGTAAAGGGGAGAGAACCCAAATTACTTTAAAAAAAAAACAACAACAGAAAATGAGACAGTGCAATAAGCAAAAAGAAATCAAAATCACCAGATACTATAATACACAGCTCTCTAGCCATTTGAAAATATAAAAACCATGCAAGAGTATTTACAAAAATATAAAGTACCAAAATTAATGAAACAGAGCATAGGTAACAAACTGACCAATCTCAGAAGAAATCAAGCCTTTAATGGGAATTCAAAAAGGAGCTGTAACTGGCTAGATTCACAAATGGATTCAAACAGATCTCTAGCAAGCAAGTAATTCCAAAGTTATAGAAACTGTTTCTTAACATAGAGAAGGGGAGTAGTACAGCACTCAGTTCTTTCTTTACAGAAATATGGCTTTGATTCCCAAATCCAGTAAAGATAAAGTCAAAAGGGGATCAGTGGATATCAATATGCAAATACTAGATAAAATACTAGTAAAATGTGGGTTCAAATTATCTATTATGATCTAGCAGGATTTATAAGGGAAGTGCAAGGATGGTTTAATAGAGAAATAGTCAATATAGTCATGAAAATAAATGCATACTTATATCATATGCAGAGAAAACTTTTATAAAAGATAACATTCTTAAAAAGAATCCTGACATCAAGAAGGTTACACCATGACTCGTGAGTGAATTGTATTTAAGTGAGGGAAGGATGTGCAAAGTCACCAACCTCATTCTCTTCCCCTGAGCCATCTGAGGCAATTCAGTGATTAAGACCATGTAAGAAACGAAGGATGAACTGTAACAACCGGTGAGGATCAGTAGTAGCTGCTCCACTGCGACCCAAGTGGCCAGTTCCATTTGGACATTGCAACTCTTTCTTTCCTTCCTTCCTTCCCTCCTTCCTTCCTTCCTTCCTTCCTTCTTTTTTTTTCCCTTCCTCTCCTTCCTTTTCCTCTTTTCACATAGGGAATCATACCCTTATCTGCATGTGCTCTGCCCAAAGAAATATAAGTTTTGATCATTGAAACCTTGGAAGATATCTTGGGATTTCCAGGCTAGATTTCCTTTTTATGGACCTGCCTTAAACCCAAACCACTCTGACTCTCTCATTGATTGGCCAACAACAGATCCCAGACAAAGTCTCATTTGCTCATTGTTTGGGTCATGATGGCTCAAAGTGAGTGTAAATAGCAATTGTTTCTGTTTTTGTCAGTATCTTCCCCTCCCAGATTGATTTTTTTTTTTTAAAGAAGTCATTCTCTGCCTCATTTCTTGCCTATACTTAATCACTGAATGGGCGTTCAGTCAAACTGAGTCAACTTGAAAAGTCAAACTTGAAACTTGAAAAGACCTTAGCTTAAAAAGGCCAAAGCCTGCCACTGCATCCAGGGACATCTCCAGTCATCCTGATCTATATCTTGCTACTGGACCTAGATGGCTCAGGCGGAGAGAGTGAGACTGATGATTTTGAACAACCCTTGCTCACTTAAATCAAATTCATGTCCAAGTCATGGCATCACATTCCTGATGTCATGGTTCTCTTCAAGAATGAAGTACAAACAACAACAGAATATTACGTTCAGTTGTATTCAAAATATTTTAAAATGCAGAAATAAAAGAATCCTTTTTTGACAAAATATTTAAAACTTAGGTAAAATGACAAAACCGTTTTCATTTAAAACAAGTATAAAACAGGGCCAGTCACTATCAAAATTTTATTTGACATTCACTACAGCAGTAAGACACAGAAACAGAAACTGAAGGAATAAGCATTGGCAAAATGGCCTTCTTTATAGTTTATAAATCTATAAAGCCCAAGATGCAGAATTGAGACAATATATTACTTTTAAAAAAGTATCATATTATAAGATAAATATCACACACGTGCACACACACTACCACCCACCACCACCACTACCAGGAACAACAAAATAACAGGAAAAACTAATGAAGATAGTGTTAATTAGGCAACTAGCATTTTTAAATACCGACTGTGGGCCAGGCACTCTGCCCGATACTGGCAATATACACAAAAAACGAAGAAGTCTGTTGCCCTCAAAGAGTTTATGTTCTGCTAAATAGATGTAGCAAGTTAGGTAAAGAGAACTTAGAGGAAATATACAAAATATTTAAATCCATGATTGTGGGGGAGGGGGAGAAGACAACCGGAAGAATAAGCAAAGGCCTCTTGAAAGAAGTGGTATTTGAACTGAACTGTGAAGTGAGCTGTGAGTCCACGAGGCAAAGATGAGAAGGAAGAATATTCCAGACACAGTGGACAGCTTACACAAAATCATAGGTTTTGTAAGAGTAATAGCTTGTCCAGAGCTTCAGAGTGTGTGAGGACCAGTAACCGTCGACCAGTTTGGAAAGGTAGACTGGAGCCAGTTAAGGATTTTAAATGCCAAAGATTTTATATTTATAATCTATGTGGAGCCACTGATGAGTAGTTTGATATAGTCCAGCTTATATTGTAGAAATATCAATTTGGCAGCTATGTAGAAGATTTGCTAGAAAGAGGAAAGACTAAACTGACAACAGAAAGGCCAGTTAGGAAATATCCTAATAATCCAGGTGAGAGAAGATAAGGACCCGAAGTAGGGAAGTTACGTTTTGAGTAGAGAGATGTTGAGAAGGTAGAATGGGCAAGACTAGTAACTGATTGGATGTGGAGAGGGAGAAATAGTCAGGTATGACTCCTAGGTTGCCAACTCAAATAACTGGACAAATAGTGATTCAACAGAAATAGGGAAGTAGCTAGCACATGGAAAGTACTTAACAGATGCTTTTTATTCATTCATTTGTTCGATCATAGTTCTGTTTAGGATATATTGAGTGTGAGATGCCTGTGGCACTTCCAGATGGAGATTTCAGATAAGAAGTTTGGTGACAGGAGAATGGAACTCAAGAGAGAGCAGACTACTTATATAAATTTTGGAATCATCTGCATAGAGGTGATAGTTAAATCCATAGTAGCTATGAGAACAGCAAGATGGAGAAGGGAAGGACATAGGACAAATACCTGGGATGCTCCCACATTTAGTGGATAGGACATTAATGATGGCCCTGCAAAGAAGACTGAGGAGCAGCCAGATAGGTACAAAGAGAACCACAACAGAGGAGTGACATGAAAACCCAGGGAGGAAATTGTATCTAGAAGGAAAATGTGGCAGAAAGGTCAAGAAAGATGAGGTCAGAGGAAAGGCCATTAAATTTGGCACTTGAGAGATCACAGGTAATTTTTGGAGAGAATAGTTTAAGGAGAACAAGTCAAGTATTTATTAAGCTCTCTTTTTTCCATTTATTAAGTTCTTAATATGTCAGCCATTAATAGCTGGGGATTTACAAAGGAAAGAAAAAATAGACCTTGTTCTCAACGATCTCACTATCTAACGAGGGAGACAGCATTCAAACAATTATATGCACACAAGATATGTTAAAGATAAATTGGAGATAATCTCAGAGGGAAGACTGATATTAAAATGGACTAGCAAAAGTTTCTTACAAAAGGTGGGAATTTATGTGAGACTTGAAGGAAGCAAGGAGGCAGAGATGAGGATGGAGAGAACACAGTGCTCTAGGGAAAATGGGGAATAACTAGTAAAAATGCCTGGAATTAGGAGATGGAGTATCTTCTTTGAGGAAAAGCAAAGAATATTGTCAAAGCTTCTAGTGAGATGGAAGACCACCAGGCCTTACCATCAGCTCTGCTACTACATCCTTCACATATGACAATGTCATCTGACCCGCCAGGGCATCCTAAGGACTTCTGGGCCATCCCATCCACCATACTGATGAGTCCAGAGGACTTTCAAGCCTTTCCTTCTGCTTTATAAGCAAACTCTCTTATTATATGTGTTGTCTCTGTCAATTAGATTATGAGCTCCTTGAAAGAATGAAGGAAAAAAACAGCATTTATTAAGTGCCTACTATATGACAAGCACTATATTAAGCACTTAGTGAACACTATCTCATTTGGTCCTCCCAATAATCTTAGGAGGTAGAAGCTGTTATTGTCCCCATTTTACTGCTGAGGAAACTGAGGTAGACAGACGAAGTGACTTGCCCAGGGTAACACTGCTAGTGTCTCATGTGAACTCTGGTCTTTCTGACTTGTCCCAAAACTCTGTCCACTGCGCCACCTATCTGCCCACTGTGCCACCTAGCTACCTACAAACTATCTCATTGTTTTCTTTTTCTCAGCACAGATCTCAGCATACAAGAAGCACTTGAGTGTTTTTTCATTTATGTCTTCTTTCATTCATACATTGTACTGGGTCCTCATTGCCACCCACTAATGTAACCTTATATGAGATGAAACATCCACTCACACATTTGAGGATGATTTAATTATAGCTAGTCATACACCTGAGGCATAACTTTGCATTTGGCCTTTAAAAGGGAAAGCAGATACAGACAGAAATGGAAAGAACCAAAACTGAGCGCTACACAGACTCAGACTCAGTTACGTGGGTAGGAATCCACTGGATGTGCAAGATCCCTCCAGGGAGAAGACCATGTGACCTCAGAAGATGGATGTGGTTGCAGTGGAGAGACAGTGGTGGAGCCAGGGAGGAATCCTCAGATAAGGGGAAGAGCTCCTGGACAAAAATTCCTAGGTAGAAGAGAGTTTCCTTGCCCATTCTCAAGTTCTTTGTTCAGGCCATTCAGGATCAAATAAAATAGGTGCTAGACCTGAGGAGCAGCAAGTACATAGCAAAAAATGAAAAAAAACCCCAGACCTTGCCTTCTGTGAAGGCCCCTATCAGGGCACCCTCCCAGACTGTGCATTAGGTGGGCTGGGTTTTTTGAGAGAGGGAAACAGTTAACCTTCTAGTGAGCCAAAGGGCTTTCCCATTCAGGAGGAACTCGCTCTAATCTGTGGTTAAAGCTACAGGTCTAGCACTATAGATTTAGAGAATTATATTTCTGGGGAAGGGGAGACCCATCAGAGAAGAGAAAAAAGTGTTGCTTTTACTATTCATGAAATTGAAAACAAGTTCATCTTGTTTCTTTTTTTTTTTTTTTGCTGGGTTAAATAAACTTGCCTTGTATTTATTGTCAGAGCATTTACTTGAAAGCTGAGCATCTTTTTGGCTTATGGTAGACATAAGCTATATTCTGATGTTTCCAAGTTGATAGGGAGTGGGGAAAAGAGAAGGTCTATAATTGACACCCAAGAGTAAACCTTGCCTATATAATCCCATGGTTTTAGTTCTGGGTCATGAATTTTATCTAGAGATTTATTCCATTTGAGGTTTCATTATCTATTAGTATTTGTTCTCAGTTTTAGGTTAATAATAACTTTTTACAATAATTTTTAAAGGCTCAGATTCAATCCAACTCAGACTCTGTCTAGCTGAGATTTCTATCTGGCCAGCGTGATCACAATGCTTAGGCTTCTTAAGAATCAACCCAGTAAAGATGGCAGACTAACAGCACGCACTTTCTAGAGTGTTGCCTGCATGCCAAGCCAAATGCCGGTAAAAATACAGCTTTAAACAAATTCTGAGGCTGCAGAACCCACAGAAAGATGGAATGAAGCAAATCTCCAGTCTAAGACAGCCTTAAAGGTCACTGGGAAGTGTCTATTGTGCCATGCTGAGAGCAGAGCACAGTCTAGTGTGGGTTACATGTGCAGAGAGCAGGCATTGTGGAGACTGACTCTCTCGCCCCTGTGGAGTTTCCAGATTTCAGGACCCAAACCCAAGGACAAATTGGAAGGTCAGTGGAAAAAGTCTGTGGGACCAGTGTGGGGAGAGCAGAGTGGTTCAGCCCCAGCCCCAGGGCAACTGAGGGGAGAGGGGGTGGAAGAACACGCAGAAGTCACAGGAGTGGCAGAGACAGAGACTGTTTCTGGAGCTCTAGGCATATAGATTGTGGGGGGAATCAAGCAGTTGACGGTACACCTCCCACCCCCACTGGAAGTAGAGATCAACCTTGACAAAAAGCTCAAAAGTCAAGTAAATGGCTGGGGAAATAAGCAAAAACTGAAAAAATCTTACTTTGGTGACAAAGAAGATCAAAACATGCAAACTATAGAATCTTACTTTGGTGACAAAGAAGATCAAAACATGCAAACAGAAGACAACAAAGTCAAAGCTCCTCCATTCAAAATCTCCAAGAAAAATATGAATGGAAGAGCCTAAAAAGGATTTTGAAAATCAAGTAAGAGAAGTAGAGCAAAAATTGGGAAGAGAAATGAGAGTGATGCAAGAAAATTATGAAAAACAAGTCAACTGCTTGCTAAAGAAGACCCCAAAAAATAACACTGTAAAAAATACACTAACCCAAATGACAAAAGAGATCCAAAAAACCAATGAAGAGAAGAATACCCTAAAAAAGCAAAATTGGCCAGATGGAAAAGGAGTCCCAAAAACTCACTGAAGAAAATAATTCCTTAAAGATTAGAATGGAGCAGGTGGAAGCTAAGGACTTTATGAAAAAATCAAGAAATTATAAAACAAAACCAAAGGAATGAAAAATAGCAGACAATGTGAAGTGTCTCATTGAAAAAACAACTGACCTAGAAAATAGATCCAGGAGAGACAATTTAAAAATTATGGGGTTACCTGAAAGTCATGATCGAAAAAAGAGTTCAGATATCTTCTTTCAAGACATTATCAAGGAAAACTGCTCTGATATTCTAGAATCAGAGGGTAAAGTAAATATTGAAAGAATCCACCAATTGCCTCCTAAAAGAGATCCCAAAAGGAAAACTTCTAAGACTATTGTAGCCAAATTCCAGACCTCCCAAGTCAAGGAGAAAATATTGCAAGCAGCTAGAAAGAAACAATTTGAGTATTGTGGAAATACAATCAGGATAACACAAGATCTAGCAACTTTTACATTAAGGGATAGAAGGGGTTGGAATATGATATTCCAGAAGTCAAAGGAACTAGGATTAAAACCAAGAATCACCTACCTAGCAAAACCATAATACTTCAGGGGAGAAAATGTTCATTCAGTGAAATAGAGGACTTCTTATTT
>CM053769.1:205847653-205892884 GCA_028658325.1 Potorous gilbertii | reverse complement strand
CAAAACTATAATACTTCAGGGGAGAAAATGTTCATTCAGTGAAATAGAGGACTTCCAAGCATTCTTGATGAAAAGACCGGAGCTGAAAAGAAAATTTGACTTTCAAACACAAGAATCAAGAGAAGCATGGAAAGGTAAATGGGAAAGAGAAATCACAAGGGACTTACTAAAGTTGAACTGTTTACATTCCTACGTGGAAAGATAATATTTGTAACTATTGAAACATTTTTCAATATCTGGCTAGTTGGTGGGATTATACAGAGAGAGAGAGAGAGAGAGAGAGACAGAGAGACAGAGAGACAGAGACAGAGAGACAGAGAGAGAGCAGGATGAGTTGAATAGGAAGGGATGATATCTTAAAAAATAAAATTAAGGGGTGACAGAGGAATATATTGGGAGGAGAAAGGGAAAAATAGAATGAGGCAAACTATCTTTCACACAAAAGAGGCAAGAAAAAGCTGTTTCAATGGAAGGGAAGAGAGGAGAGTTGAGGGGGAAAAAGTGAACCTTACTGTCATCACATTTGGCTTAAGGAGGGAATAACACGCATACTCAATTTGCTATTAAACTCTACGTTACACTACAAGAAAGCAGGGGAGAAAGAGATTAGCACAGGGTGGGGGGATAATAGAAGGGGAAAATGGGAGGAGGGTGTAATTAGAAGTTAATACTTTTGAGGAAGGATAGGATCAAAAGAGAGAATAAATAAATATTATTTATGGAGGGAAATATAGTTAGTCTTCCACAACATGACTTTTATGTAAGTCTTTTCCATAACTACACATGTATAACATATATCAAGTTGCTTGCCTTCTCAGTGGGAATGGGTGGGGAGGGAGGAAGGAGAGAAGTTGGAACTCAAAGTTTTAAATTTTAAAATTATTTTTACATGCAACTGAGAAATAAGATATACAGGCAATGGAGTATAGAAATCTATCTTGTCCTCCAAGAAAATAGAAGGGATGGGGATAAGAGAAGGGAGGGGTGTGACAGAAGGGAGTATAGATTGGGGGAAGGGGTAATCAGAATGCATGCTATCTTGGGGTGGGTGGAGGGGAAAGATGAGGAGAAAATTTGGAACTCAAAATCTTGTGGAAATGAATGTTGAAAACTAAAAATAAATAAATAATAACTTTAAAAAAAGGAAGTTGTGACTTGGCCAAGGTCATGCAAGTAATAAGTGACAGGGTTAGGTTTAGAAGCTGGGTCCTCTGATTCCAGAACCACTGTTCTTTCCACTGTACCATAAAGCCTTTGACCATTTATTAAACATTTATTAAACACTTAAAAAAAGAATCAACCCAATATGGTGAACCTTTAATAAACTTTGTTTTACTTTCACTGGAAAAAATAAAATAATTTTTTAAGATATAATCTATGCTTTCAATCAGCTTACAGTCTTATTGGGGAATCAAAGTATAAGTATATAATTACACACACACACACACACACACACACACACACACACACCATGATTATTTCTGTTTCTGTACCTGTTAATCCTGTTGTTTCTCCCTTTCTCCCTTTCTGCCTAGCTAAGTCCTATCCAGCTTTTAAAGCTGAATTTCAGACCCACCTCCTCCACAAAATCTCCCTTGTTTCATCTCACATGGATTTTTCCCTTAACTCCAATAGAATTTTCAATCTCTACCACATACTTTAAGTTACTTGATATTTTACATTTGTTAATTCCTGTATTTTTCTCATTTTGGAACTATAATCACTATCTTCATGATCCTAATGTATCCCTGTCTGTTCTTTGAGCAATACTTGTGTCTATGTCTTTTGTCTACCCCATTTTCTGGGTAGAGGAGGGTAAAAGAAGGAGAGTTGTAAGTGAAAGCAAGGTGGCACAGTGGATAGGGCACTGGGCTTGGAGTACAGAGGACATGACTGAGTTAAAAACCAACCTCAGACATTGATTAACTGTGTATCCTTGGGCAAGTCACTTCCCTTAGGTTGGCTTCAGTTTCCACAACTGTAAAATGAAGATGATAATAGCACCTACCTCCCAGGGTCACTGTGAATAACAAATGAGATAATTTTTGTGAAGTACTTAGCACAGTGCCTGGCACATGTTAAATGTCTACTAAATACTTCTTCCTTTTCCTGCAGTCTTCTAGGTCTCTTGATACTGCAGGGATTTCAGTGTAGCCCCTAAGCCCTCCTTCAGTGATCCCTTACTCTTGCTGTGTAACCACCTGACTTCCTTTCTTTTTTTTAATTTTTTTTATTATTTTATTTCTTTTCAGTGTTCTACAATCACTTCGATATGACTTAGATTTTTCTTCCTCCTTCCCCCCTCCCTCCCCAAGACAGCATACAATTTTATATAGGTTCTACACATATATTCCTATTAAATACATTTTCACCTTAGTCATGTTGCATAGAAGAATTAAAATGAATGGGAGAAATCATAAAACAAACCAAAACATAATACAAAAGAAAATGATCTGCTACATTCTGCTATTGAATTCCATAGTTCCTTCTCTGGATATGGAAGACATCTTGCCTTAAGAGACCACTGGGAATTTTTTTAAGTCCTTGCATTGCAATGTAGTTCTATGTCTACCAGAAAAATCTGGCTTCTTTTCTAATCTTATGTCTGATAACATCCTTTACCTTCCTCCTTTCCCTAAGCAATTTTTCATGTTAATTTGTGTCAATCTACTCATGCCCATCCTCTGTCTCTCCTTTGCCCTTTGGGGGTCACCAACTTTCATTGTTCAGAGACAGTGGTGGTTCATGACTCCTAATTTACACAGCATCACCAGAAGAATGTCATAAGCACTTAAGAGATGTTTGTTGCTTTGTTAATGAAAAGATGAACCTGTGCTTCAAGGAGAAGGTTGACATCATTAAAAGCAGGATGCATTTTCCCAAATTCAGTCCAGCCTTCTTTCCTCCTATTTTTCATGCAGTTCATTGTTCATCCAAAGGATCTATCTAATATCAGTGTACTGGAAGATCATGGGCTATCCATCCAAATGCATACAGACTGCTGCATAAAAGAGCAAGAAGTAGAACCATATCTTATGACTTCCAAAATAATTGTAGTAAAAAGCAGAGACATTAACAGAATTACCCTCAACTTCAACTTCAAAAACACTGATGAAAAATTTATCCACACATGCCTTGAACAGGTCAAGAATAAACTAGTTTCAGGAAAGAAGATAATGTTGATACATCCATATTATATTAAAAATCAAGGCTCAGAAGAGCTACTCAAATTCTTTGCTATATTTAATTCCAATAAAGTTAAGTATATATACAAATTAGAGCATCTAAGATGGGATCTTTTTTAATACATGATAATCAATACACAGACTATGTCTCCCTGTGGCCCCAAAATCACCAAGAAGATAAACAGTTTCTGAGGTCAAATGTAGTTTAACCAATCTATGGAGATTTTTCAAAAGATGTTTTTTTAAGTTTTAAATTAGTATTACAAAGTTAGATTTATCTGTTCAAAACCAATCACTTGGCTCTGATCACAATGATACAGAACGTTCTGTAGATTTTTAGAATTATAGCAATCAAAAATACCCTGTCTTGTGCCCATAATGCCCATCTATCTGAGCAACAATTTTCAAATTCTACCCTAGTAAATGCAAATAAACCAAGTGTCTCATGAGTCTAAACAGAATAAAGACAGGCTAACTATTCCTACATGTTACAATTAGAATAAATCCATTGGTAACTGGAAAATAGAACCATTCTAGTACTGCCATAACCAATCACATTTACCAGTTATTTACAACATCCATGAATATGACCAAACATTCTATTGTTGGAACTATGCCCTGAAGGTATTGTTTTTTAAAAAAAGCTATCTGTTCAAAGACTTTCAAAGCAAAGTTATTTTGTAATAGAAAAAAAGCTGGAAGCAATTTAAATGTCCAACAATATGGGAATTATTAAATAAATTGTGGTGCTCTAATGCAATACAATGCAATTAAGATCAATAACTCTGAGGAATACAAACACAAATAACTTGGTGAAATAATAAAAAGTAAAGGAACAGCAGACTACACTCTAATTGCAATCATAAGAAGAAAAGTGAATGATAATGAATGGGAAAAGAAATCTGATGGAAACTTAGAGGGGTTAAATCACAGTATTTTTATGGATAGAAATTTATTTAATTGTAAATAGTTGTGAAGTAAGCTAAATTCATTGTATTGATGTTTAATATTTAATAACAAATTAGCATAAAAATAAGGAATATGAGAGAACAGATATGTTTTTTCTGATAAGTTTATTCATATACAGAGTTTACTTACCAAATAACATTCTATAAACAAAGGTTTAGCTGAAACTTAGGAGGCAGAATTTAATGTATGGTAATATTTTATCATCTTACTTCCTACATATTGATTCCATCTGTGAACTTTGAATATGAATTCTACCACAGGAGAGATCTCATGAGAAAGGTCATGCAAATACTCTTGAAACTTTCCATCATGCCTTAAAAGGTGCAATTTTACATTTGTTTATGCATGTCAGAGATAAGCCAAGTCATTTGTTGATTCCTTTCTCAATGCTAGGCACTCTGGTAGGCACTAGGAATACAAAGATAGGCAAATGATAATCCCTGCTTTGATGGAGTTCCTGTCTAATGGGAGAGATATAACATGCAACCCACCATGTATGAACAGGTTACATACAGGACAAATTAGAATCATTTTTAAAAAGTAAATGTTAAGAAGAATTTTAAAACTGTGGCACAAAGTAGGTATAGACAAATATTTCAAACCATGCACTAAGATAAGTTCGAAATGGAGACAAGATTTATAAGAATGACACCATAAGCAAATTAAGAGATCATGGAATAATTTGTCAGATTTATGGATAAAGGAGGAATTTAGAACTAAAGAAGATATAGAGAGCATTACAAAATTTAAAATAGATAATTTTGATTATATAAAATTTAAAAGCTTTTGCACAAACAAAAACAATGCAACCAAAATTATAAGGAAAGTAGAAAACTAGGGGGGAAAATTACAAGTATCTCTGATAAAGGCCTCACTTCTCAAATATATAGAGAACTCAGTCAGATTTATAAAAAAATAAAATCATTCCCTAATTGATAAATGGTCAAAGGATATGAAAAGGCAGTTTTCAGACAAAGAACTCAAAGTCATATTAAATAATGCTCTAAATCACTATTGATTAGAGAAATGCAAATTAAAACAACTCTGAGGTACCACCTCACATCTATCAGACTGGCTAATGTGACAGAAAGGAAAATGTTGGATGTTGGAGGGATTGGGAAAAAACTGGGACATTAATGTGCTGTTGGTGGAGTTGTGAACTGTTTCAGCCATTCTGGAGGGCAATTAAAGGGAAGCCATCAACTGGGGAATGGCTAAACAAGCTGTGGTATACAATGGTAATAGAATATTATTGTGCGATAAGGAATGACAAGCAGTATGGTTTCAGAAAGACTTGGAAAGACTTACATGAACTGATGTGTCGTGAAGTGAACCGAACCAGGTGAATGTTGTACACAATAATAGCAATATTGCTTGATGAAGAACTGAATGACTTAGCTATTCTCAATTCTCAGCAATACAATGATCCAAGACATTCCCAAAGGATGAGATAAAGCATACTATCACCTTCCTGAGAAAGAAATGATATTGTTTGAATATACACTGAAGCATTCTGTTTTTCCACTTTGTTTCATTTTTTTATTCAAGTCTTCTTGTACAAAATGACTAATATGAAAATGGTAAATGTAATTGCACATGTATAACCTATATCTGATTACTTGCTGGCTCAGGAAGGGAGAGGGGAGGGAGAGAAGAAGGGATAAAATTTGGAACTCAAAACTTTAAATAGAATTAAAAATAAATAAATCTCACCAAATAGGTGCTGTAAAAGAAAGATTTTTAAAAAAAAAAAAAAGGGTTGGGGGAAAGAGTTTGAAGGAAAATATGACCTGAACATACTTACAAAAATGTCTTCTTCTGAGGGAAACTTTTGAAGAACAAGATACAAGAATAACATTAATGCAAATTCTCAATATGGTAAACAACATTCCTTCACAACCTGGGATAGAGGAGCAAGCAGAAGATTACAAGAATGCCAACGTGTGTAACAGAGACAGTCACAAAAGAGGAAACATAATTGAGAAACTAACTGCTTGAAACTTTGTTTCAAATACTAATTCCGTAGAAAGAGAATAATAGTACAATACCCAGAAGTTAATTCAGATATTTTTATTTTAGATGTTATATTAAAGTATTTATTATCAAGTTTCGTAAGAGATAAACATGAGACAAATAGCAAAAAATGTTACAGATTGACTAGAAGCAGCCATTTCCTAAGCACATTCTGAGAACTCTAAAAATTTAGCCTAATTCCCCATCCCTTCCTTATTTACAATCTTATGAGGGCAAGAGGCAGCATTTGTTTGAGGAAGATTCCTATGTAGAGAGTCAAAACACAGGGGCTTAAATCCCTCTTAACAACTTACTATCCCCACAACCTTGGGCAGGTAACTACTTCTCCAAGCTCCAGTTTTTTTTTGTTTTTTTTTAGTAAAATAGGGATGATAGTTAAACACTTCCCTAAGTCACCATGAAGGTCACACAAGTCAAGGTATATAAACTGTTTGAGAGAAAAGTGCTACACAAAAAAATAAGTTATTATTACTGTATAATGTACCTCACTTGACTTCTGTAACGATAAACCTGAGGCAAATTAGTAAAACATCAGAGAAACATTAAATTGAAATTTGGTATTTATTATTGCAAGAAAGTGTAGTATTATATTTTATTTTTTAAATAGTTGAAGCAAAAATGATTGCAATTCATAAAGGATGGTAACCAGAATATAAAACATGTTTATATCATGTTTTAAACTTTACAAAATATTCTTCTCTGTAGCCCGGTGAGCTTAGCAGGTGAAATAATATCTCCAGTTTACAGATGATGAAACTAAGGCTCCAAGAGGAAAGGAGAGTTGCCCAAAGGTGCAGAACTAGTAAATAGAATAGTCAGGACTTGGAACCCAAGTCTCCTGACCACAAGTCTTTCATTTAGAAAATTCCATTATAACTTAATTCCCTGACCATATGGTTAACTGGAGTTAAATGTCTAAGCTTAGTAAAGATTGGTTAATATGAAAAGGACAAAGATTGAGAATCAGTATAAACTGGGATTCCGTTATAAAGGAAAAAAGAGTAAATGAGGAAATCCCTTTTTATGTGGTGGAAAACATTGCTTTAGTTTGGTAAGAAGCATAGTTTGGTTTACAAATAACCCATTGCACCCACCTGACATTCATCATCCAAATGGAAAATCATCCATGTAAGAATGAGAAAGATATGTTGATTGGTAACACTGACTACTTGAAATCTTATTTGGCTTTAAAATGAATTCAGAATGACTCAGAAAATACCCTTAAACGAAAATTTCTCTCATGCTTGCCTTCCTTTTCCATGTAAACTGATCTGAAAAGTGTTCTGTGATGCATAAACAATAATAAACAAAGGGAGAGTTTACATAAAAATAGATCTCTAGGAATGAAAACCAGATGATGCTCAATTGTATTAGTACGTAAGTTACGAATGTTAGCATATAGTTAACAAATTGTGTAAACATTAAATGTTGGCAGATATGATGGCTATTTCAAGTCAAGAGAGAGAAAAGTATTTGTCTTAGCCCAGAGAGTACAAGAAAAGGAACAAAGTGTTTCTTCCTTATTGTAGATAAGGAAAAAAAGATGTTTAATATTTATTAAGCACAAACCGCATACAAAACATCATGTTAAGAGAGATACAAAGATAAAAACAGGTTGGAGTGGGTTTGCTTGAATTACTGGAGCGATTATGTCTTTGAAAGACTGATGAATGTATAAATAATCAATTGGAAAGGCAAGATTCTGTACTTATTTCCTATGTGGGAGGAAAAATCGCAGAAACCATATTATGTGTGTTTCTCATGATCATGTTATGAATCTGACAAACTCATTAGTCTTTCAAGGGTTTCCCCCTTGAAATAATATCTCTCTGTTCCAAATGTTCTTAACCTGGAGTCTGTGGACTTTTTAAAAATATTGACAACTGTCTTTTAATATCATTAGTTTCCTTTTTAATCCTGTTTTTGTTTTATGCATTTTAAAAGATTAGTCTAAGAAGTGTATAGGCTTCACCAAATTGCCAAAGGGGACTGTGTCCCCTGAAAAACTTAAGACATCCTGTCCTGTTACTTATAGATACAAAATACTGTCATACTGTGATCACTTCACTGACTAATTTTTTCCCCAATGATATAGTTGGAAGTCTCTCAAAAAAGTTTTATTGATGCCTTTTGTTTTGATGCCAGTCATTTCCCCATATTCCCATCTCCTCCCTCTACTGGGAGCCTTCCCATGTTACAAAGGAAAATCAGTAAGTAAAATGGGTTGACCCAGAGACTACTCTCAAAGACAACACATACATAACATCCCATATCTACTGTCTTCTATCTCTCTACCTAGGGGACGAAAGTGATTCTCGTCATCTATTATCCAGGGCTTAGTGTTTAAAATTAATCTTAGTTTAGCTGCTTTTTAGCATTGTTTCACTTGAAGTACTGCAATCTTCATATATGTTTTCCTTTCTTCTTCTCTCTACATTAGTTCATAACGTCCCATGTTTGTTTTTTCCCCCTGTATTCTCCATATTCATTTCTTATAACACAATCACATTCATATAAAATGCAGTTGATTAGTTGGATTGGGTTGTTTTGTGTTTGGTTTGGTTTGCCCATTTCCAAATTAATAGATGCCAACTGTTTTCAGGGAATTTTGTTACTTTTGTTACTATTACCACAAAAGTTCTTATATGAATAGGGGTAGGGACTGAATCTGTGATTTCCTAAGAAGAAAACTCCCTCTACCAACGCAGGTTACCATCCTCTCCACATATGTGTGGTAATCTTTGGCCAGGCCTGTATCCATTACAAGGGAGGGACAAAGGAACAGCAAGGACTTCAAGATGGATATTCCTGGGCAGCAGTGTGGATAGAATTTCAAAGAAGTAGCTCCTAGACTATAGAACAGATAGGATTACAAGCCAGTGGGAGATCTGGAGATGCTGGTGGATAGTAGCCCTCCTCCCATATGGGCACAGCTAGAGCATAAGGGGTTCTTTGTTTCATGCATAACAAAAGGCTTTGCACTGGTTATGTGTTAGCTAGAACAACCAGACACACATAAGCCATTCAACATGAGGCAGGAGTCCTTTACAGAAGAATGCTGGCAGTTTCTTCCCTACCTGCTGACTGCATTTGTCACCACTCCAACATTATTAAAATTAATTAAAAGGGACATAAGAGAAAGTCTGGGTTTTAAGTGAGCCAGAGTCAAAACCAGGATTATCAACAAGTATGCTTTGTATCCTTATAAGCTAAGTCAATCCATTATTTTATAACCCTTGTTTTTGCCAGGTCAGTCATTTGTGCCAGCCAGATACCTTGGCTTAGGCTAGCTTACCAGTACGTAAGAATCTTAAAAAGTTTCCTAGCACAATATGAGGTTAATTCACATACTCACTTAGTATCTGTCAGTGATGGGATTTAAATTCAAATCTTTCTGGTTCAGAGAAAGGTCAGCTATTTATTTACTACCCCACACTTGCTTCTTTCCAATGAATATGTTTTAAAATACTTTTTTATAAATATCTTTTGGATTTACTTCATCTAATGTCCCAGTGTACTTTTTGTCTCTCCTAAAAAACAATTCTTTGTAACAAAGAATAAACAAGGGGAGGGAAAACAGTTCAACACAACTAATCAACGTATCCACAAAGTTTAACATTAGATGCTGTTCCACATCCTTGTTTCATTACTTCTGCAAGTAACAACAAAGAGGTGCCTTTTCATATATCTCTTTGGGACCAAGTTTGGTAAGGAAATTATCTGCTGGCTAAGGCAGTTTTTGCACTCTTAATTGGTATGCATATTTTATGTTGGTTAAACTTCTGCAGGAATTGGTGATAACAAATGTTAATATTTTTGCCTTTTCCCATGTCTCATTGACTCATTTGAATAGATAAGATGGAAGCTATTGAAATTGTTTGAAATGTCTTTTCATTTTTAGCATTTTTCTGATTTTATTTTACTTACAACTTTTGCTCAGACTAATCAACGGTCTGATTACATACATGAAACTGATTCTGATGTGACTCTCACATCATCAATCAGTCATTTCCTTGTTAAGAGAAAATGAATTTCATGTTTTGTGTTGGTGTTTGGTGTTCACCAGGTTTAGTGACATAACTATCCTATAGGTATGCTACCTCTGAGTAGTCTATTGACTTTTTTACTTTCTCAAAATTAAGCTATATTTTCCAATATATATTTTGTCATTTTCTCCTGTGCTCATCATTTGTATTAGGGCAATGATATCAAAGTATATGTTGATTTGATTTGGAGGATCTCGTTATGGTCTTTAATAATTTCTTTATTTCTTCACTATCTACAACAGATGTTTTTGCATAAGCCACAATAACAAACTGGAAATTAGGAAGAGAGAAAATAAATAATTCATTAATTACAACATAATTTTTACACCTATTTTGATTCTATATCGTGGTGCAGTGGATAAAATATTGAGCCTGGAGACAGGAAGACCTGAGTACAATTCCAATCACTAACTGTGTAACCCTGGGCATGTCACTTGACCTCTGTTTGCCTCAGTTTCTTCATCTATAAAATGGGGATAATAAGGACACCTAGCTCTCATGGTGGTTGTGAAAATCAAATAAGATAATTGTGAAATCTCTTAGCCCAGTGACTGGCACATAGTAAATGCTACACAAATGTTATATTGTGTTATTACAGTAATAGTAAGAGATAGTAATTTAGAAATATTGAAAGGAGAAAAAGAGGGAGGAGGAAGAAGAAAAAGAAGAAAGAGAAGAGGAAAATACTAATGATGACAGCATGAAGTATCTCAATTCCCCCCACTTCAAGGACTACCTAGGACTCAGGAAAGGATCAATAGTGTTGGACTTGGGGTCTCTGGATTCAAAATCATCTCAGCTGGTTATGATTTATATAGTGTTGATGGGTCACTTAACTTCTCTAGGTCTCAGTTTCCTCAACTGTAATAGGAGAGAGTTGAACTAAATAATCTCAGAAGTCCCTCCCTGTATCTATGATTCTGTGACCGCTTTTTCTACCATCTCATAGAATTAAAACACCTCCAAGTGTAGAACTTTGGAACTCTAACCACAACTTCCTATTATTCCATTTCTAACCACTTTCTCACTTCTCATGAGAAAAAATAGGTTTATTATTTTGCCTTATTGTATACTCAAGGCCCTTGATCTATTTTTTTTCTGGTGCATCTCCCTCATTCTATTTTCACTTGTTTTCATATCCAGCCAGTCTCTATAGAATATGGGAATTGGAATAGATGGTTTCTAAGGCCTCTTCCATCTCTAGATCTATGTTTCTATGATCCAGTGGCTCCTGGGGCAGTCACTTCATTGGCTCATTATGTACTATCTTAAAATCCCTTAATCCCCTGATTTACCAGGGGTTCTACTTTGTGAATCTTCATCCCAATGTAGGGGGCAGCTAAGTGGTGCAGTAGATAGAGCACCAGTGCAGGAGTCAGGAGGACCTGAGTTCAAATCTTACCTCAGATACCTGACACTCACTAGCTGTGCGACCTTGGGCACATCACTTAACCACAGTTGCCTCCTCCTGGGTCATCTCCAGTCATCCTGATGAATATCTGATTACTGGATTCAGATGGCTCTGGACGAGAAGTGAGGCTGGTGACCTGCACAGCCCTCCCTCACTCAAAACAAAAGTCAAGTGTTAGTCATGTCATCATTTCTCTGATAGCATGGACAAACACACACACATGCCAATGGAATACTTACCATCTAATTTCTCTACTAGTGCTCTAGGGCTACTTAGCATACTTAAAGTTTGAAATAAAATTCTATTTCACTCACTGCTAATCTATGTTTTGTAAACTTATCCATTTCCTCATTGCTACTCACCAGCTCTTCTATTTCATTCTTATGGGAAATTTCTCTTAGATGGTCTAAACATTCCTCCTCCCTAATACAGACTTACAGAAGACAACCTACCCTCCTGCTTCACGGAGAAGATTGATACCGTACAACACAAATTCCTTCAACTGCCCCCTTCCTGCCATCCCCAACTGATCAGCATCACCATTCATTGGCTGGTGAAGACCATTCAGGTCTTTTTATAGTTGTATAGTTTATAGATTACTTTGAGGTATAAATTAGATTAGATGGCTGCTGGGTCTCTTTCATTTCTAAAATTCCATGATTTTCCTTTTACTTCTGGTAACAGAAGAGGTATCCCTTCTCACTAAGACTAGTCTTCCTATCTATGTCCATGATCCTGTTTCATGTTGCTTCTTCAACACCTTGTACTATTAATTATCACTTCTTACTCATGCATCTTCAATTTGTTCTCTCTACCAGTTTCTTCCCATGTTCCTACAAGCATTTTTGTGTTTTCCTAATCCTTAAAAAAATACAGAAAAGAAACCTTCCTTTGATCCTTTTTAGTCTGTCCAAGTAGTTTCCCATCTCTTTTTTCCCTTTGGCGATAAAACTTCTCAAACAAGTTGTCCATGTCTGATAAATCTCTATAAAATCTAGTTTATACATATGGAATCTATAAAACCTGTTCTCTCCTCAACCCCTTACAATCTGTCTTCAACCTGCAAGTCTACTCAAATTGTTCCCCTCCAGGGTCACCAGTGACCTCTTTAAAATATGCCTCTTTGTAGGCTTTTGATCCTATGCCCTTCTACTAGATATTCTCTTCCTTTGACTTCAGAGATGCCATATTTTCTATAGGTTTTATTCCTCTGTAACCATCCTTTTTCCATCCCCTGGTATAGGTATTCATGTATATATATACATAAGATATGGTGAGATTTATCATATTTAACTGACTTAGATAAGACATCTTCTTTTATTGAAATTTTACATATTCCCCAGTACCAATCAGAGTAGTCTTCACGCAATAGGAAAAAAGCAAGCAAATATTTATTAAACACCTAAAATACACCAAGCACTATGCTAAGCACCTTACAATCGTATTTGATCCTTACAACAATTCTGAGAGGTAGGTTCAATAATTATTCCCCATTTTTTACAGTTGAAGATACTGAGGCATACTTGCTCAGGTTCATCCAGCTAGTGTCTAAGGTTGAATTTGAACTCAGGTCTTCCTGAGCTCAGTAGACACTTGAAAAAGGTTTGCTGAATGAAGTAATGATGACATTTATTTGAACTTCTTTAGAAATAATTAGCCTCCTCCAAATTCCAAGAGTTGGAAGGAACAATGTTCAACAACTAAGACACAGAAAGGCTAAGAATTTTGCCCAAGGCCACAGAGAAAGTAAGCAGCATGGCTAAGATGGTGTAGATAGATGCCAGGATCCCTAGTCTATTTTATTTGGATCCTTTTTTCCCACCAGCAGCCTTGTCCTTGGACTCTTATGAGAGCCTAAAATGAAAAACAAATGCTGCATGAGTGGGAGTATTTTCCCCAAAATTCTCCTTGCCTAAGCAAGTCATAATAATATTTTGCATTGACAAAATGACTTCTTTTTCCGGAGTTCGCAGCACTTAGACATTCCCACATTAATCCTGACAGCACTCCTGTGGAGTAGGTGGGTGGCAAGCAATTTCAAATCCCTTCCTTTGCTGCCTTTCCAAGTCTCTCCTCTCAATAGCTCAAGGAAAGCCATGAACCACTTTGTTTATAAGATTATGCTTCAACTATCATTTCCCATTAACTCTATTAAAACAACTTTTGTACTTCTTAATGTCTGAGCAGCCAAGTGTTCTGAGAATTCAAAGGAACCCACAGACTGTCCAGGATGATGCACACGAGTGATCAGGCAGTAGATACAATTTCCTTTGTCTGAACTTGGAAAACTCTGGTAGGACAAATAGGATTAAATGGGACACTTCCTTCACCTGCAGCCTACTAAACCAGGCTTTATTCAACCTCTTCTATGATCTTCCTTTTTCCTCTTGGCCTTACTCCTGAGATTAGCCTGTAGGGAAAATTCTATGTAGTTTCCCAGAAATATCCCTTTTTAAATTTTTCTCAGGGAAAACATCTTTAATTTTCCACCTTAAATTTTTTTAATGTATGCTATATGCAGTAATCCCTTTATATATGTTATTCTCAATACTCTCTTTGGAGCTGACCAATAGTAGGTAAGATCTGTTTGCAGGTGTTTGGTCAACTTCCCTGGTTATCACGCAACCCTTCATTCTTTCAGACATCTTCCTCAAGTGTCCAGGACTTTCATATTGTCCTCCCATCTGAAAAAAGTTCCCCATTATAAAAATTCCCCTAGGCCCCCTCTTCAGACCCCCTTCTTCAAGTTAACAGACTTTCCTGGCCTACCCATCAAAACGGTGCCCCATTAGTACAAGTCCTATTTTCTACCAACCAGCTGGATGAGCTGTTCTAGGATAAAATGCTAGAATATACTAATGATTTAGTGTGTTAACCTCACCAAATAAAATATATGCGTTAAAAATGTTAATTCTTATTAAGACATCTTCCCCCTCCCACATAATCATTTAAAAAAGAAAAGAAAAACAAAAACCTTGGAATAAATATTCATACTCAAGCAATACTAATTCTTGCATTGGTTAAGTAAAAAAAAAATATGTCTCAATAAGTCTATCACCTTTATGTCAGAAAGTGAGAAGTGTGTTTCATCATGGGTCCTCTGGAATTGGTTATTATGTTGACCAGAGTTCTCAAGTCTTTCAAAGTTGTTTGTCTTCACAATGTTGCTTTTACATAAAATATTCTAGTTCTATTCACTTCATTCTGTATCAGTTTATACAAGTTTCCTGTGTTCCTCTGAAACGGTCTTCCTCATCCCTTCTTATAGCTCAACAGAATTCTTACAGTTCAACAATCAATATAACATCACCGGTTCAGCTATTTCCTCCAAAGGTGTGCATTTTAACAAGGTTCTTTGAGTATGGTAACTTGGAAGACAGGAGTGAAATATTTTGAGCAAGGTAGTCTTTTCACTCTCTTCCCTCATCAAATTACACCATGTAGGCAGTATCGAATATACCTAAATATAAGGCCAGTCATGTCTCACAAACTAAATTTCCAAAATTATGTGTACTCTCAAGTGAAACTTTCTTGTGATTTGTGCAAATTGGGAAAGTAGAGGTTAATGATGGTGGTGCAGTCTGTTTCTCTGTAGGGTCGCAGAGAAAGGAAGGGGAACAAGTAGACAGAACAGCTTGATTGATAAGATGAAGTAAAGGATAGAATACTGGTCATGTAAGTTGTTTTCCTGGTTCTGCTTTCTTTGCTGTGTTTAAGTTCTTAGAAGTTTTCCCCAAGTTTTTTTTGAATTCTTCATATTAGTTGTGTTTTATGATGTAGTAATCCATTAAAATCATGTGCCACAATTTGTTAAGCTATACCCCAATCAATGGGTACCCACTTTGTTTCCAGATTTTTGCTAAGGATTGGTTTGATTTATCCTGTTGCCACAGTATTAGAGAATTTTAGGTCTTAGAGATCATCTAGCCCAATCTTCTGATTTAACGGGTAAAGAAAATGATGCTCTTATTGCAAGAAAATTCCATCCGTTATAAACAAAAACAAACCACAAAACCAAATGTTTTCTTTCAGCAAGGGATCTGCAGCCATATATTTGCACTCCTTTAGCCTGTAAATATTTCTTGCAAAAAAGACCTCATTCATAATAACTTTGCTGAATAGAGCAGCCTATAGTGCCCCCACTGTGCTATTTAATTAAGCTTATTTAGCAATAGCAGCATTGTGATATACTGATTTCAATACTAGACAGGGAGCCAACACGTCACCCATGTTCTGTGTGACTTTGGACAAGATACTTAGCCTCTGAATCTCAGTTTCCTTGGTGAAATAGAAAAGTAATCATAAATAATTACTGTGTAACATCAAGGACCCAGGTAAAAGTCCTTCAAACCCTTTCAAAGAAAGGACTTTGTCACTGAAAAGCCCTGGTGGTATTCTTAGTCTGTATGTATTAACATAACATCACTCAGAACACTTCTTATGTGAAATCACCTAACCTCATGGTGTAACTGCAAGATATGAAATGAGAATGTGTAACTATCTCCATTTTACAGAGTTAAAAATTGAGTTAGAGAGGCAGAATGAATTTTCCTAGGTCACATTCTGATGTTTGTGGATAAGGACCTACCTGTTCTTAGCCCCTAATTTCCTACCCCAGCTCTTTGTTCACTTATCTGCTCTCAGATTCTTTACTGCCTTTGCTGTCCTCTTCCTCTTAGACTTAATACCAGAAATCTGGCATTCTCCTGGAGCTTGTATTAAATCAGCATTTGGGTTACTACCTTTTAATTACTCACAATTGCAGGAATTTCTGTTCCTACAATAAGCCAAGGAAAGGGTAACATTTTCTAAGACATGTGTTTAGAGTTGCTAGCAGATTTGTAAACTTATTAGAGCCTCCATACAACATATAATTAAGATCAAATTATCCAATAGTTAAAAATAGTGGGTGCCATTGGAACACAAAGGAAAAAATATATCCAGTTTTACTTACCTCATGCCCAACCTTTTCTCCTGACATTTTCATCTTAAAAAGAGGGGTGGGTTTATAGTTATACCTCTGTAAACCAAGATAATTTGTTAGAGTGTCAGAAATTTTGTCACCAAAAGAAGAAATAATATTAGCAGCATAGGAAGAGAAAGTGAAAGCAAAGGCAAGGGGAGTGAGAAAGGAGAGAAGAAAGGAGGAAAAAAATAAGGAAAGAGAAAAAAAAAGGATGTATGGTACCTCTTACCCTACTTTTCTCTTGGCCTTCACAGCCCTCTGCCCTTTGGCCTCTTCTTAACCTGGTATCTCTGTAAATATTTTGGTATTTCAATATAATTGATTTCCTATGCAATCCTACATAGTTTGTTTTATGCACTGAAAAATATTTGTAGCCTTTGCCTATCTGCTAAGGGAGTTCATGATTCAAAAAAAGGTTAATAAATTCCTCCTTATTATCATATGGACCATCCCAGTTGCTATCAGTCAGGTAGGGTATCTTGCTTATCACAATTGTTCTTGCCAATAGGAACACTGGGAAGACTGGGGCAAGCAGTTTCTCCTACCCATCATCAAAACATTTGCAAAAGAAGAAAGATGGAGAGGAGGATGGACCAGACCATTCAGGAAAACATTCTTTCTTTATTACCTTCCCAAAATGAGGATAGAGGCTGGGAAAAGATACACCTGCTAATAGGATAAATTCCACCTTGAGAAATGTAGCCAGCTTACAATTTTCATTTGTTAGCTTTGTTACTAATATATTCTCAACTGAAAAAAATTTAGAGTAGACAGACATTAAATGAGTACGTGAAACTGTTGTCCAATAAATCTGAAAGGATGTTTTCCTTAGATAACATTCTTCCAGAAAATTTCCAGTGTACTTCTGGCAATCAATCAACAAACAATTATTAAGCACCTACTATGTGCTGGGCACTGGGGATACAAAGACGCAAACAGAACAATCCCTGCCTTCAAGGAGCCTGATGAGAGAGCCTAAGCAGGCAGACAATATAGACACACACACATATATATATATGTATGCATATATAAAATGTAGGTTTGTATATACTAAACACATGAAAACAGAGAAAGTAGATACAAGAGGAGGAACAGCAGGTAGGAGGGAAAGGAGCTCAAATAGCTGTAGGGACCAGGCAAGGTCACATATAAAAAGCTGTTACTTCAGCTGAATCTTGAAGGAAATCAGGGACTTCAGGAGATGGTATTCAGGAAGAGAAAGCTTTCCAGGCAAAGTGAACAGTCAGTACAAAAAGAAAAAAGAAAGATGGTAAATGAAATCCTCATGTTCCATTCCCTAGTGCTCTCCTCACCTCTGGAAATTTCCTCATGTGAGGAAAAGCAAGAAATCCAGCATGACTGGATCATAAACCACATGGAAGGGAGGAGAAAGAAAAGAAAGCGATTTAGATTGGATCCTAGAGGTAATAGGGAGCCACTGGGGTTTATTGAGTGAATGGAAGGAGGTTTACATGGTCAGATCTGCACTTTATAAAAGTCACTTTGGCAGTCATACTGAGAATGAAGTAGAATATGGTAACAGCCAAGGCATGAAAACCAGGTAGGAGGCTGTTTTGATAATCCAGGTAAATGGCAATAAGTGCCTGAACTAAGAGAGTAGCTATGAGTGGAGAGAAGGGGACAGATATGAGAGCGGCTGTCTAAATAAAAAAAATGAAAAGATTTGCCAACTCACTAGATATGTCAGGTGAATGAGAGCAAAAAGTCATAGATGGCATTGAGGTTGGGAACCTTGGTAACTGGATTGTAGTACCCTCCACAGTAAGAAAGGGAAGTGTGGAAGAAAGGTGTCTTAGGGAAAAAATCATGAGTTTTTTGGGCGGCAGGTTGAGTGTGAGATGCCCATAGGACATCGAGTTTAAAATGTTCAGGAAGCATCTGGGAAAGTAGGACTGGAGTCTATGACAAGGATGCATATTTTAGCCGTTTGCAGATCTCGATAAAACAAAACCTAATTCATGCAAGAAAATTCTCTTAAAACCTTCAGGCATGTCAGACACATAAGATCATTGAGCAAATGTCTAACACACCAAAACACTAAAAGCAATATATATGTGTTTTAGAGTGCATGGAGATTCAGGTCTCTATGGATGGCATTGTAGTGATGAGGAAATACTCAAGGGAGCATAGACTTTATGCTTTCTTCTTCCATTTTCCTTCTCCAGCTTCTGTCTTGGGTCACTTGGAGAAAGTTTGGAAGAAAGGATGATAAAATCTTATTATTAGCGGATGTTTCCAGATCTCACGGTCTTCTGCTTCTAGGTAAGAGTGCAGACACAGATACGTGAACGACCACGTAGGTTGTTTAGCTTCCCCTTAAATATCTCTCTGAAAAAGAAGGTAATATGTACTCCTCCATATCAGGCAAGCTAGTAGAATCTATGTAATAAAGAGTAGAATCTGTAAATACTCAAGAAAATATTATTAAGATAGCAAAGTTTAAAAAAAAACATGAATAATGCCAGATTGAGTATCATGTATGCTGAACTCTTTTAGAGGACATGATAGTATTAACAACCCACAAGTTGTATCAATGAAGCATAAGTGCTGGTAGATCCTATGAAAATGGAAAGTCTTTGAGTACAATCCCAACCACAGACCAGGCTAGGGTGACCCTGGCTAAACACAGAGATTCTCAACATGTGATGATCATGATGATGGTCTTCCTGGTACTAAAAATTCCAACGTTTAGCATTTAAAACCCTTCACATTTGGGCTCCAGCCCCTATTTCCAGGTTTCTTGCCCATTACTTTATTACATTATATTCTAGCCAAATTGGTCTACTGAGCAGTATCTCATCCTCCTTGCTTTTGCATGTGCTGCCTTCCATTGCACTCCTTTCTCATCTCAGCCTCATAGAATCTCTAGCTTCTTCCTAGGCTCAGTTCAAGTTTTACCTCCTGCCCAAAGTCTATCCTCATGTCCCAGTCCCTAGTGCTCTCTTCACCTCTGGAAATTACACTGAATGTATTTTTTATTTATTCTTATGTATACACATGTCTTTTTCTGCTCAGTAGAATATAATCTCCTTGAAAGTAGGGGCTATTTTGACTTTGCCTTTGCATTCCTAGCACCCTGCATGGAGCCTCCCACATTGTAGACACCTCATAAATAAATGTGTAATTGGATTGAATGAGTTGGGCTCATTGATATCAGTATTTTACAGATGAAGAACAAAGTGTCAGGTGAAATAACTTTATAAGAATCAAGCAGCTAGTAAGTAATGTAGGTGAGATTTGAAGGAGGGAGTCTTCCTGATTCCTAAGTCTAACAATCCATTCTCTATGCCAGTCTTTGTCTTAAACACTGTTTCTCCCTCCAATACCTCCTCAAATTTCAAGATACCCGGCACACAATAGGGGCAGAATTTGGATTCAAACCCACTATCTCTGATTCCAAATCAAGTGGTCTTTTTATTACCCAAATCACCAGCTGAATAATACAGAAGGCAGGAGTGGTCTTTTACTCTCTTTACTCTTTTCTGGAAATTTCTACTAGAGAGAAGCTCATAAGAGGATAGCCTGACCTCTACTCCCTTTCACCCAGTGTCCCCTGGGATGAAAATGGGAGGAGTACAGATTGTGTCAGATAGTCACTCTGCTAGCACTCTTGGAAGCATGCCTCCTCATCCTGAGCCTGAAAACTGCCCTAGGTCCCAAGTATCTCAGAATCATGGATACTAGCATCCCAAGAAACTCTGGTTTCTGTCCTAATCCAGGCTCTGGGCTAGGTTTAAAGTTCATTGGCTGACCTTGCTGACCTGCACACCCCAAACTAGCCTAAACTAGCCTTGTGGTGAACTATTCATTCAAAACATACTATTTCTGTGTCCAACCTGTTCCTGGGAAAAACTGTCCATTTCTTTTCCCAACTCCTCTCCAAGCCTCCCCTTTGTGGTTTTCAAGCATAAATCTCCCCTGCTTCTCCTGGGCTATAATTTCAAGTTGAATAATTTAGATCTTACATTTCTGTCTTATTGTAGCTAAGAGGTATTCCAACGCACGAGAAAAATATTTCATGTACTTTCCTTCTGTCATAATTATAGAAATTTGCCACAAAAAGGAAAGAGGGACCTAACTGTAGTAAGGGGAAAATGCTTTCCTAACATAAGGTCATTTTCAGGTAAAAGTCATACAGGCAGCCAATTGTAGTGATAACACAGTCAAGCTTACAATTTCAGTCAGGTGGGAAAATTTTCCAGTCAAGAGGAAACGTCTTACTGGAAAAGTCAGGTCAGGAGAGTCCTATCTCAGCCCATGCCAAAAGTCACTCTACCCCTCCTTCCTTGAGACAAAACTGCACCTGAAGCAGTTTGTGGATGTTGCTCTCATTGGCTGCTGATCTCATAGATAATTGGTTGAATAATATTTCTTGATGATCATACCTGAAAACAAACTCAGTCCTCAAATCTCTTATCAAATCATAAGAATTCTACATTTTAGGGCAAAAGGCACTTCATTATTACAATTTTTCAAAGACTTATCAAAGTCATTTTAATAACTCAGAAGTGTATTTCACAATAAATTAGAAAAATTTCACACAGTGCTTCAAACTTCTAAAATTCCATCTTTTCATGCTCCTATAATTGCCTCCCCCCCTCACCCTTTATCTGCTAACTAGATAGAATAAACTGTGTATGTGAATTTGTGTTTACTGAATATGGATACAAGTCGTGATACTTATTAAGACAATAGCACCCCATTCCCTGTGGTGATGTTGATGTGAAGAAGCAGTAACAGCAATAGAAATGTCTCTTGGGCCTGGGTGACCGAGGATGGGAGGCCACGCCCCCAGAGTTTCTGTCGCCAGGTATGACTTTCAGTTTATAAGGGAAGAGGGCTCACTGCAGCACATCTGCCTTCCCACTGTGGCAGTGCAGACAGACTCTAATGTTTCTCAAATTCTTTACCCTTTCTTCTCTCCTCCCTTCTTGCTTCAACTCTCTGTATTTCTCTACTACTCCCATATCCAACTCTTCTCTTACTTTCTTCTACTTGCTAAATTCCTTTAGTCTAATCTACTTTAGCCTAATTTACTAATCAAACAATCTTTACTCTAGCGAATTTCACTTTACACTTCAGCACAAGTTTTTATTACATAAATTAATTAATTAAACTAATTAATTGCAAGACTATCATCCTTTTTTGGTTCCTTATGGCTTACAAATTTCATTCCAGTTTCTTTAAGGACTATAGTCTTTTATGTGACAGTCAAATAAAACCAAATACAACCCACTGAGCACAACTGCAAAGTTTAAGGTCCCTCATAGTTCCTCATTGATGACCTTAGAGGAGAAGTCATCTATTTGCTTCTCAAAGTTAATCTCTTTAGTGCTGAAAAAGCATTCGTCCAACTATTTTACAAAGCAATGGTCAAGGGGGTCAACCAGAGCTCAGCTATGGCACAGGAATGTCACAGATATTGGTACCTTAAAGGGTCTCTGCTATTCCTGTCACTACAGTAAGTAATTATTACCATTTACTCTATTATGCATTGTAGATGAATAATTAAACAGTTTTACCCACATTTAAACTGCTTTCCTTTCTTAATTCATAGTTTATTAGCATTGTGTAAAAAGCAGATTCCATTTTGGGGGTCCTGTTGAATATCTGGGCTTTATCATGTGACTTGGGAGAATGGTAAAATCCTCAACAGTAATAGGAAGGTTGTGAAGAAGAAGATTTGGAGGGAAAATAATCAATTCTGTTTGGATATGTTGAGTTTGAGATGCCTTTCATTTGAGATATCGAAAAAGCAGTTGGTGATGAGAGACTATAGCTTCAGAAAAAAATTAGTGCTAGATTTACACAGCTGGGAGTCATTTGCACAGAGATGATAATTGAACTGATAGGATTGGATGAGGACACCAAGAAAGAGAGATGAGCACTGAAGACTTCCAGCTCTAAATCTTATGAAGGACCTTGCAGATTCTACATGAAAAGATCAGAGGGGTTGGAATAAGATACTGCACAAAGCAAAGGAAGTTGAACTACAAGCAAGGATCAATTACCAAGTAAAATTGAGCATAATCTTTCGGGCAAGGATATAGACATTCAAGGAAATAAGGGATTTCCAGACCTTCCTGATGAAAAGACCAGAGCTCATCAGAAAATTTCATTTTCAAGTATAAGACTCAAGAGAGGCATAAAAAGATAAACAGGAAGAGAAAAAAAAGGAAAATTTGTTATTTAATATGGGCAAATTATTTACATCCCTATATGGGCATTACCTCCCTCTAAATGAGTACCTGAAAAGACCAGCCTAAAAAGGCCAAGGTCTCCCACTGCCATCTCCAGTCATCCTGATGAATATCTGGTCACTAGACCCAGATGGTTCAGGAGGAGAAAGTGAAGTTGGTGACCTTGCACAGTCCGCTCTCACTCAAAACAAATTCAAGTGCAAGTCATGTCATCATTTCTCTGATATCATGGTCTTCTTCAAAAATGAAGGATGAACGCAGACAAACAGATACAGGCTGTTGACTGTGAATGATTTCCTTCCTAATTGCCTCTTCCTTTTACAAAATTTTAATATTTCCCAATACAGTAGGTTATTATGTTTTAGTTAAGGATTTTAGATCTGCCCCTCCTCAGAAGAGGAGTTAATTTCCTCATGGTTTGAATTAACAGAAATCCTGACTATGCTAATTTAACTTTGAATTTACGTAAATGAAATATAGTTGTACAGTTTCTAATGATAATAATTTAAAATTTTTAACTTTCAGAAGGGCCCATTAACTGCCAAGATTTCAAATTTCAGGGCCCAACATTATCAATGTGTTTATGCTTTCGTTTATGTTTGACAATGAGGCAAGAAACATCCTGAAATAATTTGCAGATTTTGTTTTGTTCCCCCAAAATACCTGTTTTTATGCTGATATTGATGTCATATATTCATTTTAATTTGATCTATCAAATGTGCATGCGTTTAATTTATTCCTATACTTTCCTATATTGCTATGTTGTTATTTAATTCTATCCTTAGTGAATCTTACCCTAACTTATCATAGCCTTCACAGAAAACATTAAATTTTTACTTACTTAAATTTTATTTGCTTCATAATTTTAAAACAAACTTTTCTTTCTGGGTTCACTTTATCAGCTCAGTTGTTTAACAGCAGTAAGCAACAAAAGGTTAAATGAATTCCAACTTGACTTACTTTTATTCCTTTGGAGAAGGAAGGTGGTATAAGAATTTTCCTGTTCTGCCGTCTAAAACACAATAGCAACAGCAACATTTCCATCTTGAACAAATGTGTTTCTTTTTAAATTCTGAGGTGTGGAAATATTTAAATTCACAGGAGTTTTATTCAAATTTCTCCTGTACTATTTTCCTAAGTTTTTCTTATTTTAACACTTTTCTGAATTTTGCTGAATTTCTGTTGAACAGATTTCATGATTAATAAAAACAGTTCTTAAAATGCAAACCGCTTTAAAAATCAGTCTCTCATCATTTTAAAGTTCTTATTTTATGTAGTAACTGATCAGTCAATTTTTGTTTTTATCAAACTTTACATAAAGTTTACATAAAGTTTATCTCAAAAGTTCATCAAAATAATTCATAAAACATCCAAACTTAGAAATTTTCAGTAAAGAAATTAATATTCTTTTTCTTGGTTTCCAATTAATTTTGTGTCTTATTTTCTAATTAATTTTCTAGTTAATTTCTGTATCTGTTTTTTAGCTCAGTGATCTCCAACATGGCCAGTGTTGGAAATGTCTTTCACTTATGGCCTTTGAAAGTTTATATTTTTTTCAGCCTATTTCTATTGGTTGATTAAGTAAAAAAAAAAATGAGTGGGGGAAATATCTTCCAGCTGTTGCTTGGCACAAAACACAATAGCACAGCACAGATAAAACAGGCACACAAGTGAACCCTTTAAAGAAATAGCAGGCATGTTCCATAATTCTATGGCTAGTCTTAGTTTCTCTAATGTGAAAAGAAAGAAGTTACAGTTACTAAGCTGGCCTGCTTGCTGGTGTTACAGATTTTTCTTCAGTCCTTACCCTCTTCTTTATGAATTTTGCTTTTTATGAAAATTTTGCCTAAAGAATTGAGTGTGCACAGAAATGAGTATTCTTTAGCAAAATCTTCCTCCCTGAAAATGTTCAAATATTGTGAAGATGGAGGTCTTACATCAGACTTAGTTTCCTAGTAATACCAGTAATTTATCTGATCTATGTGAGGTTCGAAAAAGCCTTAGTTTTCTGAGGGTAAGATAATCAAAAATTCCAAATATTTGCCCAAACAAATCACCTGAGTTCCTAATATTTTCTTACCATACTTTGTATAGCCTGATGACTTTCTTCTTTGTCATCCCCTACTGGATGGGAAGTTTACACCATTCCCATGACATCCAGATCAAGAAAGAATTTTTTACCAATAAGAAATCTGCCTAAGGAGGATCCTATAGGAATGCTTGTTGTGACCCCATTATCTCTTTCTGGATGTCCCCAATGAAGAAGGTTTTTTGGGAAGTCTCTTGAAGGAATTCTATGTGGACACCCCCCACTAGTAATTCCTGAGATCCCATAATTTGTCTTAATGTGTTTACTGAGAAGTTCCAGAAGGCATGCCAAAGACTTTCAAGAACCCTTCCAACTTAGGTCCTTTCCTACATCTAGATCTCAGTTACCCAAAGATTTGTTTTAGATATAATTTTCTAATTTATCTAAGTCAATCTAGTTTAAGAGTTCAGCTTTAGGATCTTTCTGGCTGGTTTTACTTGTGTAGTGCAGGTATGCAGTCCTCAAAGTTATTTCTAGGTAGATAAGATATTTCTCTACTCCTAAGAGGGATTTTCTCATTTGCAGAAGAGAGAGTTCTCCTTTATCTGAAAGAAGCAGTCCTGTTTGCACTAATTTCTTTCCTAATTGTATAAGGGAAAAATTGTTCCCCCTGTCTTTTGGGACCCTTCCATTCAAAAGATAATAGAGTTATTTTGGGAGCTTTGAGAGTCTCTGGGAATTCTCAGTGAAAACCCCTCCCTCTCTTCTAATCTATTCTAGTTTTTCTAAGGTTTAGTCCCCATCCAAGAAGTCAAGTGGTTCCACCTTCTTTGGTCTCTGTCTTTTCAGTGTAGTCCTGCTCTCCCCTACTGGATACTCACAATCCTTTGGTTGGGGAGTCTAGTCACTGACTCCAGCTCATGAAACTAAAAGATCCCAGATGTCTTTAACAGGTGTACTCTACCATGGATAGTGATTTGGCTTATGTCTAGTCACCTGTTCTGGCTTATGGATCTAGTGACAGCCTATAGCCCTAATAAATGTTTCCTCCTGACAGTTCAAGGCATTCCAGTTGTCACTGCTTGCTTTTGAGATTGCAATCCCTGCTAGCCACTCATAACAACCTTGGTGTAGCTGCCACCAACTTCTACTTCAAAGCATCAATTATTAAGCTAAGAGCCTCCTGAGAAGGACACAGGGTTCCCTTGTTGGAAACGGAGGTGACAAGGGGATTAGGTTCTAGTCCTGGTACCTCAGTTATGTCTGAAAGGCTAATGTAGTGCTTTTATACCTAGAGAGACCCAGAGACAAATTCCAAATTAAAAAAGACCAAAAAAAAACCCCCTTCAGATTAGTTAAAATTTTTGTAAATCTCTAGAGTTAAACCTGTAAGAGGAAAAAAGGAAGTCCTGCCGATAGTTAGAATTAGCAAGTAAGTCTCCCAAGCTGGCTGGTTTCCCAGGCCTTGCAGTCAGTCCGCTAAGATACTTGACTGGCAGAAAATAAGTGAAACTATTACTGCAAAATGAGTATACAGATTTTTCTAGCCCCTCTTTTCCAAAGAGAAAAAGAGGGGCTTAATTTGGTGCATACTTTAAAAATTGATGGCCACTTTCTAACAGTTTTCAATTTTTTAAATTCCAAATTCATCTGATTGCTTTAGAGCCCTTCTAACTAAAAGTTATCTAAGAAAGTCACACCAAATTCAAGACAAAATGATGGCTAGTCCCTTTTTCAAGCCAAATTAGAGACCCCTTCCAAATTTAAAGTGAAAAGTCTTAACACGTGCAGTTTGGAGAGGCTTCTTATGGCTCAGAGAATTTGAGTGATGGAAGATCAGGGGGGATGTTCAACCTCCTAGGGCCATCTTCCTCAAGGAAGTCAGTAGTGAAAATTCATACAGGGAGCTCCTTTTATGCATCCCTTGGGGAAAGTGACCTCTAGGAGACTGTGGTCTACACTTTTAAGTCCCATCTGGGTCACCAGAATGTGAACCCCAAAATTCCAATCCATTGTGCAACAAAAGGACACTGAGGTATTCCAATCATTTTAAATTTATTAGTGAGTCTGAGGTCCCTAATTAACTGGGCCAAGATCTTCCTCGTAATCAAGGACCCCTACCTTTGGATGGTACATACTTTTATATACTTGGAAGAGTACTAAAAATAGAATGAGGAAGCATAATTTTAAGATTGGTTAACACCAGAAGCAGGAGGTGAAGGTAGAGAAACTCTATAATTGGTTGAGGGGCATGTCCACCAATCATTGCTACTTTGTCAGCAGGCTTTGGAGTTATAATTGCAGGTTTTTCCAGGTAAAGGCCATCTCGGTAGAGGTTTTTATAGGAAATCTAAGATGTGGTGCTTTGGCCAGTGGTATCCCAGAAAATAAGGAACTGATGGGAGAAAGGAAAAGTCACAGCAAGCAGCAACAATAATTCATAGGGGTAAAGGGCATTGATGCTACTATAACCAGCTTTAGGGTTAAATGTAATGTGCTACTCTATAATGTTCAGTCATATGATTTCATCCTATAATCTATAATGATATCACTAAAACATAATATCAATATCATTAATACATAAAACATTATTTGGGTCTAACTCTCATCCATACATAACTAACTTAATCCTATTGTTCTTAATACACTAATATAATTGAGGATATCTATTAAATCACAATACACTGAATAAATGCTGGTTAATTTGAGTAGGGGGTATCAAAATTATCACACTTCTGCTCTCTTCAATCCAATGTTTTAATGTTAATTAATGTTCTTTTCATTCCTTTTTTTTTGCATCAGTATTACAGCCCTCCTCCTCCCCAGCCCAAATAAAAGTCTTTCCTTGTAACAAATAGATATAGTCAATTAAAACAAATCACCTTTCTCTGTTCAACAATCAATCTCAACAAGCATTTGTTAAGCAGTTCCTATGTCCCATAAACCTGGCTACTGCTCTAGGTATATAAAGACCAGAAACGATCCTTCTCCTATTATCATGTTAAAGAGATGGATAAAACTTTTAAATATTTTAAGAATCAAAACCTTATAGTTTCATGTAATACAACTTTAGTGTATCAAAGACAATGCTCTTCTACTTCATTGACCTCCTTTTGGAGAAATTGGAACCTTTTGAGGGAAACTCAACTCGCCTCCTAACTTCAAAATTTCACTATGTGTTCACTTAACCTATCTCTACTTCTCCATCTCTTTCAGGACAAAGTTAACCAATTCCCTCATGTCTTTCCTTGCATGGCGTAGTGTATAGAGAGTTGGCCTTGGAGTTAGAAAGACCTGCGTTTCAATCCCACTTCTAATACTTACAAGCTATATAGATTCTCGATCTCAGTTTCCTCATCTGTAAAATGAAAGGGTTGGATTAGATGGCATCTAAGGTTTCTTCCAACTCTAATTATATGATCCCATCCTCCCCTCCTGTCTAAGACTTTGCTTCTGAAATAATTTCTTCTTTTCTGTGTATCTTTAATCTCTCTTTCCACTGGTTCCATCCCTTCAGTCTATAAACATACTTATACCTCCCCTATAAATGTTCTCCCTCTATCCTACTAGTCTATGAAGCAACTATACGATTTTTAGATTAACTCACATAAGGTCATGGGATTTGAACCCAGATCATCTGAGTCCAGAGGCAATGTTCTTTTTTGCACACTGCCTCTTGTCCTTAGTTAACTTTGTCTCCCTTTCTGTTAAGGCCACCCCACTGCTATCCCTCTTCCATTCACACAATTTGCAACAGTCAAAATATTTGAATATAATTGAGGAAATTGCAGCATCAAGTTATTGCCCCCTTTTGCTGGCTGTCCCTTCCATAAGCCAGTCTTGCCAAACATAGAATCTACATACTGTGCTAATCCATGACTTTCTCTTTTGTCCTGTTATAGAATTTGCAGTGTCAGCTCGGGCCATTAGTTGATGTTGCCCCTGGCAACCTGCCTCCGGCTTCTACTAACACCTGGAATGCCAAAGAGTTAGGCAGCTTTTCCTCAAATGCACAGACCTGACAGCACCATTCAGAAAGGACAAGAGCGAGTTTCTCTTCTGGCTAAGAGACATAACTGGCTTCTGCTCCAAAGCCCAGCTGCCAAGGGGCAATGACCCTTAATTAAAACCAGTTACAACCATATTTAGAACTGAAAGGGACATTGATCATCATCTTATCTAAGCATCTCATTTTACAAGTAAGGAAACTGAGGCCCACAGAGAAAGGTAAACTGACTTGCCTGATATGACATGATTAGCAAATGGCAGAGTTGAGATTTGAACCCATCCAGATTCTAAATTCTAAACCCAGCCCATTTCTATCATGCCACACCTGTTCTGATCCAGTCTTGGCTCAGAGTCCTACTGTAGCCATTCATTCTTTGTACTTCCCCTAAGAGTTGTTCTAGGGGTTTTCCTTTTACTTCCTCCCCTCCTCATGTGATCATTTTACAACTTATTTATATCTTGAGCTATGAGATCCCTTCCAACTCAAGAGTTATAAAGTTCTATACTTCCTGGGAATGACTCATATTTCTGTCATGCTTTGACACTGGCAAAGTGCTTTCCTTGTGGCAAACCTGTGAGGGAGGTAGTACACCATACTAGTATGCCCATTTTTTTGCAGATGAGAAAATTGAGGATCAGAAAGGTTGATTGACTGGCCTACCTTCACAAAGCTGGCATCCAACCAACTGAACTCTCATCTCCTGATTCCAGGACCAACAACTTAATTCAGTTCAATTCACCAAACATTTTATATTTTTTTTTTGCACTGGATATGTGCAAAGCAAAGGTAGCAAGACATGGTGAATAAGGAGTTGGCATCAGAAAACCAAAATGAACCTAACTCAGACTGCATGGCCCTGGGGGAGTCACTTAACCTCTCAATGCTGCCCAGCAGCTCCTTAAGGCTATTCATTGAAGAGAAGGTGCCATTTATAGGGAGAGTTTCTTTATGGAGTATATTACCTACACCAATGAAACTGCAGATCTAGTCCCATCTTATCCCATGTGTAATTCACTTGTACATACTGGAAATACCAAAACAAAAATAAAAACAAAACAGCTCTTCTTTCAATGAGGCCGGAATCTACCTGAATATAGTCTACTATAATACCCTTTCTAGTACATATTACATGCAGGCTCTATGACTCAGCACTTCATTTATGTGATCTAATGGATGCTTTCTGCTTTGTTAGTTAAGGGACCATAAATTTGAAAATTTATAGGCTTTGAGGTCTAATGGAAGGATGATCAGATAAGCTGGGGTCTATTCCTGTCTCAGTTAAGCTCTTGCTTGTTATCTTTATATAAATAGGAATCTTTTCTGAACTACAAAATGCTGTTGCTTATTAATCACCATCTCTACCACAGAAGAGAAATGTTCAGATAAACAGTCAACTCCCTGGACACTGTTTACAGTGGAGATTATCCATATCTCTCCCTGAGGTTCTCCATTCAGCTAGGAGGTCATACTAGAAATAGAGGCTCCTTCTACCTACCTGGGCCAAAGTCAAGACTTGAAAACTTGGTCTAGAGAGTAGTAAAGCATCTGAAGAAGTCATTCATTCTTCTAGTTTCCATGCCACACCATTGACTCATGTTTAACGTGTAGTTCACTAAAACCTCTAGTTTTTTAATATTAATAAAAGGAGGCATTGACAGTAGTAGGAAGGAAGGAAATAACCATTTATTAAGCTTCTACTCTGTGTGTGAAATTCTTTATAAATATTATCTCATTTGATCCTCACAACACCCCTGGAAGGTAAGTGCTGTTATTGTCCTTACATTACTGATGAAGAAACTGAGGTAGACAGTGACTTGCTCAGGGTCACACAGCTAGTCAGTGTCTGAGGCCATATTTGAACTCAAGTCTTTCTGACTCTAGGCCCTGTGTTCCCACTATACCAACTAATTGCCTCCCATAGTGTGTAAATTATTTGGAACAAGCATTAATTTTGGTATGGTTTTGAATTCTGTAGCTATAGCTCCTCCATCCTGCACTAGTGTAATTTGTCATTCTCTCCAAAGTCCCCACACAACCTTTTTTACCTTATCTTCCTTGTGGTATAATCCATATCTCCACAACTGTTGATTTAATTATGTCTTATTCCTTCCTCTCTGGGGGCCTTAAAATGGAGTCTAGACTTGGCTGTTGGAAATTTGTTTAATCTGTAAGTGCTATACAAAACAGGATCCAATGGAGGTACGATTTTAGAGTACTATTTCTTTTTTCATAAAGCAGAAAAAGCAAAGTATCTGTCTGCAGCTTACAAGGGAAATTTTTATTCTGGGATCACCCTGCCTTTCCAGCCATATACCATAGTAGCAGTTCCAGTGATTATTCTTAGCTTGGATCTCAGTTAGATTTGGGGCAGGGTAAACTAGCAAAGGCAAGTTGTTATACAATTTGACTTCATATGGCTTAATAGTATTGATAGAGACATAGAAGGAGGGGCAATATATTGTAATCTCCTAACAATTCTATAATTACACATTTTTACCTTCCATATACATTAATTCACTAGTTCATAAATTTCACAGTAGTGAAATTTTACATATTGGATCTCTGACAAATACAATATAAATCTTAAGAGATTTGTAAATAAGAGAGTACAATTACATGGTTGTTTTCTGATGGTTTGGTTTAGTAATTGTATAGGAAGGTACGGTTCTTGGAACTGGGCCCAGAAAAAAAAACACATACTTAGCTTAATACCTCTAGGTTTTTAGCTGGCTATAAAATTGAAGACACAAGCAGATTATAGATTATGTAATTATATTTATATTATATGCAGTCGTTAATACAAATGTTTTTGTATGGTTTAGGGGACTCAAAGAATGGGGTGAAGGAGTTGGAAATAATACTTCATATTTATGTAATGCTTCGCACTTACAGAACACTTTATTTTTATTATCTCATTAGGTTTTCACAACAACTTTATGAGGTCTGTAGTGCAAATATTCTTTTCCCTGTTTTACAGATGTGAAAATTGAGGCCCAGAGAAGATCAATAACTTGCTTAGGGTCAAATATTTGGTATCAGAGCAAGGAAAAATATCATAGTTTGCGGGGGGCGGCTCTCACTTCATATTAAAAAAAAGGGAAAGGAAAATCTAATTTTATCAGAATACTCTCATCATAATAAATTAATAACTTAATGCCTGTAATACTTTGATACTATAAAAGATGTTTACCAGGCATTCCAAAATTAGACATAAAAGGGTTTGCAGGTAGTAGCACATTTTGTCAGATTTTTTAAAAAGTTTATTATTGCTGCTAGACACTGAAAATCAAGGCCACAACCCACAGATAATATGATGCAACAGTAACAATGGCTAAGATAGATAGATAGATAGATAGATAGATAGATAGATATCCCTCTAAAGTTTTCAAAATGACTTACAAATAGTATCTCATTTTACCTTTGAAAAATCAACCTTGAGTTAGGTAGGTCCTATTATTTTATTCCCATTTTCCAGATGAAGAAACTGAGGCTGACAGAGGGAGTGACTTACTCAGCATTTATAGTTAGTAAACATCTGAGGCTGAATTTGAATGCAGATCCTCCTCACTGTAGGTCTAGCGCTATATCCACTTCACCAACTAACTGCCCAATAAGAGCAAAAAAACTAAGGAGTTTACCAGTCTCAGAGATGGTAATTCAATGTATGGAACTGGTATTTCCCTCCATGTTAGCTTGATTTTGAAAAGCAGAGTTTTGTCTTTAAGTGAATATTGAGAAAAGAAGAAGGATCCACTGGAATCAGTTTTGAAACCATAATTTCTTCTGACAGATGTTTATTGAATTGAATTGAACTGAACTGAATATTCCTGGTGCTCATGAGCAAACACCTTTCCAAACCCAGAAGTCTGTTTTTGAACCATATTTAGCCCTTTCAGATTTTCCAGACTGCCCATCAAGGGGCACACTCTAGCTCCAAACTGGGAAATCAACTGTCCAATTTTTATGGAATTACCAAATATTCTCTTTTTTACAGTCTAGTGACAGTAGGCATTATCTCTGGCTAAAAAGAAGCCATCAGAATGTTTCATGTTTGCCATTTCAGTCTATTCAGTCTTTTGCTATTGAATGTTAGAACGTAATCAATAACTTTGAGACTATGTTTTAAAAAAAAATACAACCAATAAGGTTGCATTTTAAAGATAATACAACCAATAAAACTTTACGGTATTGAAGACAACTTATTTAATGGTTCTATCCACTTTCCTTGGGATTATAAATCTCTGGGAATCAACCAAGAAAATTTTGCCCAAAATAGGGTCAAATGTGGAGGATGAGACATTGTTTTCCGCTTGGAAGGGTCTTAAAAATTAAGACCACTCCCCAGTAGAGGATTTTAGTTTCAATAAGTATTTTGGTTTTGAGAAATTTCCAAGAGGTAGAGGGTAAAATGGAATCTTGGCATCTTCATGGTCAAAGCTTATGATGATACTCTCAATTTCCCTTCCCCATATTCTAAAAGTGCCATAGTCTCATACCATACAAAAAACATTTGCCAAACTTCTAAGGAGTACTTAGATTTGAATTAAGAAAAATTAGATTCAAATTGTAGCTTTACAGTCACTGAAGGCAAAAATAAGAACCATAATCGTTTCACGACATCTTGATAGACTAAAGAAATAGAAATCCCACAACCGCCTGATGGCCTAGTATTAGAAAGTCCCCAGAGATCTATGCAAGGACACAGTAAAATGAATGGTTATGAATAAGAAACCCTGTGTTTTTTTCTTAAAAGGACTTCTTCCACAATTGTAAAAGTGTTTGGTCATTTCCCCTTGAATAGAGAATGTTTTCTTATTCTTATAATAAATCCTGCCAACTGCATTCCAAATACTCCCCTCTTCTCCTTTGAATGGTCTCTGCTCCTTCTTGAACTATGAAATGCTATATTTAGCTATCCTAGGTTGCCACAGAATGCTGCTTATTTGGTGTGTACTCTCAAGAAGTCTGAAAAGTTATAAATCTGTATCCTATTTTATCCAATCTGTATCCTAAAAAATTAAAGCTGCTTTCAGCAAGATATGTCTTCTTTAGCATGTTTAAGCCTCTTGGCTTTATTTTTGGTCTCCTACTGCAGATCCACAGTCACTGGACCCTTGCTGATGGATATGCCACCTCCAACAGGGTTCATTCCTTTTGGTTAAGAGAAATCCTAGATATCACTTATTCCTCATGTGACCTTCTAGTGATCATTTCATCTTTGTGGGCCTCAGTTTCTACATTTATAAAATGAATGGGTAAGACCAGATAACCTCTAACAACCCTTCCAATTCT
This sequence comes from Potorous gilbertii, assembly GCA_028658325.1. NCBI lineage: Eukaryota > Metazoa > Chordata > Mammalia > Diprotodontia > Potoroidae > Potorous > Potorous gilbertii. The sequence goes on along the minus strand of CM053769.1, from coordinate 205,858,722 downwards.
AAACCTATGACCCTATGATCCTTTCCTTATCTCACACAAATTCTTTCAGATACCCTGTTCTTTTCCATAGTCCCTTTGTAGAACATCTCACTTTGAAGAGGTCAGAATTTTTTACAGGCATGAATTTATGTATTCTCACACACCCCCTACACATCCCCATCCAACTCTAGATTTATGGTCCTCCCTTTTACATAAAAGAGAGAATGAATTCCCAATAAACAAGTGACTCAGTCTAGAACTATTTCTATCCATAGGCCTTAGCACATTGTAGTCACTTGTGAGGAATGCTTTTTCATTCATTCAAACTTTTAGCGAGATGTTTGCATTAGTATTGGAATGCAGGAGTATTGATTTTCTAGCCAATGACCTAAGAATGGTATTATATGTTGGACATGTGGTTGACAAGTCAAAATCCACAAAATAATTTCTAACATGTCCATTTTCTTTCTACAGAACCTGAAAGAAAGTAGCATGGTATGATGCTTCATTCTTACTTAGCTTTAATCATAATGGGTGTTGCCTCAGATAAACTGAGACCTGGGAAAGACCTTAGCTTAAAAAAGCCAAGGACTATCACTGCATCCAAGGTCATCTCCAGCCATCCTGGTCTATATCTTTCCACTAGACCCAGATGGCTCCGGAAGAGAGGGTAAGGCTGGTGCCTTTGCACAGCCCTCCCTCACTTAAATCCAATTCATTTGCAAGTCATAACATCTTCCTGATGTTATGTCCATTTTCTTTCTACAGAACCTGAAAGAAAGTAGCATGGTATGATGCTTCATTCTTACTTAGCTTTAATCATAATGGGTGTTGCCTCAGATAAACTGAGACCTGGGAAAGACCTTAGCTTAAAAAAGCCAAGGACTATCACTGCATCCAAGGTCATCTCTAGCCATCCTGGTCTATATCTTTCCACTAGACCCAGATGGCTCCGGAAGAGAGGGTAAGGCTGGTGCCTTTGCACAGCCCTCCCTCACTTAAATCCAATTCATTTGCAAGTCATAACATCTTCCTGATGTCATGGTCTTCTCTGAGAACAAAGTTCAAACTCCTCTCCGGGGACCCAACTGCCCAGTTCCAGTTAGGCAACACAGCTCCTTCCTTCTCTCCTTCCTTCATGCCTTCCTTTGTTTCTTCCCTTCCTTCTCCCTCCCTCTTTTTCTTTCTTCCTTCCTTCCCTCCTCTCCCTCCTCTCTCTGTCCACATAGGGAATCATAACCTTATGGGTGGGTGCTCTACCCAAAGGAATATAATTTTGATCACTGAAATCTCACAACATATCTTGAGGGTTTACAGGCTAGATTTTTTTTTTTATGGATCATGCCTTAAAACCAGATCACTCTGGCTCTCATTGACTGGCCAACAGTAGTGCCAGGCCAAGCTCTACTTGGTCATTGTTGGGGTCCTGATGGCTCAAAGTGAGTGTAAATAACAATTGTTTCTGTTTTGGTCAGAAACCCTGCTGGTCTCCCCCTCCCAGACTGATTATTTTTTACTAGGCAAAAGAGGTCATTAATAGCCTCATTTTCACATAGCCTTATCACTGAATGGTCATTGCCTCAGTCAAACTGAGACCTAGGAAAGACCTTAGTTTAAAAAAGTCAAGGCCTCCCACTGTATCCAGGATCATTTCCAGTCATCCTGTTCTATATCTGGCCACTGGAGCCAGATGGCTCCAGAGGAGAGAGTGATGCTGGTGACTTTGCACAGTCCTCAAACCCAACAACCCTTAAATCCAATTCACTTGCAAGTCATGGCACCTCCTTCCTGATGCCATGGTCTTCTTCAAGAAGGAAGGACAGACAACAATAACAATGGACTACATGACCCTAAGCAAACTATTTCACCTTTTGGGATGCAATGCCTTCTACTTTAAAATTATTTTAAGGGATTTGAGAACTCCATGGTTCAGCTCAGTCAAAAGAAACTGACAGATGGTGCCCTGAATGGGAAACAGGCTGCCTAACTCCCACATACCTACTCTAGCAAAAACCTAAAATTCACACCAGACTGAAGAATGATGAAGAAATCCAATGAGAAACTACATTAAGCAATTTCTTCCATCCCAGAACTGCACCAAAAAGTCATCTAGAATCCCACAGGCAACAGGAAAGGGGGACCTCTCCAGTAAAGTGACCACAGGACCACCAGAGATGATGAAAAACACGTGTATCCTGCATGGCTATGCAGAGGGTTCCCTTGAGAAAGCCTCAGCAAGTCAGAAAGGTCCAGGGTGAGAACCTTGGAAGTACCAGGCAGTTAGAAGAAGCCATCAGCGACCAAGTGCAAGCTTATGGTGCTCCAACTGGGACAGCCTAGGGACCCTGAAGTCCCTGACACTGTCTTGAGATGCCAAAGAAGGCTCTGACGATGCAAAACTATGAACCTCAAATCATAATCAGAAAGCTGAAAGTCAACCAGGTGACCCGACTGAGATCAAGCAGGGCCTAACACCCAAACCAGAAGTGTAGCAGGTAGCAGAACTCATTGTCTTTCTCAAATCCTCCCCCTCTTAATTTCCCTATCATCATTGAATCATCCTCCCAGGCCCCTAGGCTTGTGACCTAGGTATCATCCTCACCTCCTCACTCTCCTTCCCCATATCTCATCTGTTGCCAAGGTTTATCAATCTTACCTTTATAACATCTACTGCATATGCCCCCTCCATGCCTCTGCCATCATCACCAATATGGTTCAAGCCTTCATTACCCCTGTACTATTGCAATAACCTGCTGGTTGGTTGACCTGCTTCAGATATCTCCCCACTCCAGTCTGTCCTCCACTCAAATATCAAAGTCATCTTCTTAAAGCCCAGATCTGATCATATCATTTCCCCCTACTCAATAAACTCCAATGCATCCTTATCTCTTCCAGGGTCAAGTATAAAATTCCTTATTTGGTATGAACTTCACTCATCTGTTAATTAGCTTAGTGGGTGCTAGGAGTCTACCAGGGAGGGCAGAAAAACAAACAAATACCAAGTCCAGCATTCTTTGTTTACCATCCTATAGTAGTTGAATTGATATAATAATAAGACCAAAGGTAAACTGAACCCCATATTCAGCAACTAGATATAGAAGCCTTAACTAAGAGCTTTTCACGAGTCCTTTGGAAATGTTTTAGGTCCTTGCATTACTGTGAAGGACTAAGTCTATCAAAAACAGCTCTCATTTACTATGGTATAAAATGCTGTCCACCATCCAGAGAAAGAATTATGGAGTCGGAATGCAGAATGAAGCAGACTATTTTCTCTTTTGTTATATTTGACATTGTTTAGTTTTACTCATGATTTCTCCCATTTGTTGTAATTCTTCTATGCAACATGATTAATGTGAAAATGTGTTTAATAAGAATGTATGGGTAGAACCTATATAAGATTGCATGCTGTCTTGGGGAGGAAAGGGGGAAGGAGGGGGAGAAAATTTAAAACTTATGGCAGTGACTGTTGAAAATTGAAAACAAATAAATTTGAAGGGGAAAAAATGCTTTTCAGCACCATGCAGTGAAGGAAGCTAATGGAACTGATCACAGTTCAAAGGAAGGGAGTTGTTTTGACAGGAGTAGGGTTCACCAGGCCACAGAAAGGAGATCACAAGGTCTCCAAGATATTTCACTGCATCCCACTGAAATCAGAACCATAAGAGAGAAGAATAAGAGCACAAGACTTGAGAACTCTTACAAGTAGTTAAAACAATAGCCTCAGACTTGTCTTTTTACTGCTCCTGGGAGGAGGGTGGTTTCTTTCACTGAGGGAGCAGGGAGTGGGAAGGATTTCACCACCAAAGAACTGACTGTGCCACCAAAGAATTGATAACGTTGCAAGAGAAGTTCAAACAGTGACTTGACAATTTCTGAATCAGACTCCTGAAGGTGTGGTCTAACAGAGCCAATGCTGAGACTCTCTCTAAAGAATCCCATAGGCTTGAAGAACTCTGTGAGTACTTATTGTTACAAAGGTAGCTAAATTAGTTAGACATTTTAGGCAGAGACTCCTCCTTGTCCTTTTTCAGGTGAATGAAAAGGGGAGTTATTCACATCTGGCTCCATAAAGATATTTCTACACAGGAAAGAGGGAGTTTCTAAAGGAAATATGTTTAATAGATTGGATTTATGCAGGTTCCCCACAGCCTGCAACACCCTATAAGAAAAAAAAACAATTTAGAGCCAGCATGTGAGGGTGCTAGTAAAAAGAGCTGTACAGGGAAATTGAGCCCCAGATTTTTCATCCCCAACTAAGCCTAAGGCATCCTCTAAAGCTTTTGCCCCATTTAGACCATGCAAGGGAGGGTGAAGAGAGCAGACCATAAAGGGAGAGTGTATCATGGGTTCTTGGATTCCAAAATCTGTTCAAGTGACTTCTATGTGGTAGTTATAGTTGATATGGTCCAATAGAAACTTTGGAGTTGCCTAAATCATCCTGTATAGTAAACACTAAACAATACTGGGTTCACAAAAGAGTGAGAGATATTTCTTTCCTAGTGATGAAGATGAAGGAAGCAGGAGTGCTTTGTTTTACCAGCTCCCCTTAACACAACTCTGTGTGGTCCATGAGAAAGGGAGGTGGCCCTTGAAAGCTGACAGTGGATTATAGAGAACTCAGCAAAGTCATCATTCTCATCATTACCGCTATTTCTGACTTCATCAATGTTGTAAACAAGGTAGCCCAGGCCCAGAGAGAATGATGTGGGGTTTTGACATCACCAAAGCTTTTTGCTCTATTTATATAGCTGAGACTAGTTAGGAACAATATACTTTTTCCTAGGAAGGAGGTCAGTATACAGTAGAACCTTGGTTTACAAATTTAATTCATTCTGAGATTCTGTTTATCATACAATTCATTCATATTGCACAATGAATTTTCCCATAGGAAATAATGTAAAGTTGAATAATCGGTACCACATCCCCCAAAATATTCATATAAAAATAATTCTTTATAATTTTAAGTAAGTCTTTTTGTCCCTAATGCACTTGAAATATGATAGCAATGATTAATAAAGAATATTAACCAAAAATAAAATAAATTAACTTGCACTTTACCTTTGAGAAGAGTTGTGACTGGCAAGAGGGAGAAGAGAGGGAGGAGGGGGAAGAAGGTTTATTGCTTGGAAGAAGAATCTCCTTCTATGAGAACATCAGGAATTTCAATGCTGGGAGCTTATGCTACTTTCACTAAAAGTAAGACTAACACTACTATCTTCACTTATTTTTCATTTTTTAAAATTACTTTCATGTTTTGACTCACTGATTTTTTTCATGTTCACTTCTGACTAAAAATCTATCTAACAGCACTAGTTTTTAACATTTTTAAAAATTAATTTATTTGTTCTCAGTTTTCAACAATCACCTCCATAAGTTTTAAATTTTCTTTCCTTTCTTTGTTCCTCCCTCCCTGAGATGGCATGCAATCCTATGTGGATTAAAAAAAAAACATTGCCCTAGTTGAGTTTCATTCCTTCACAAATTATTTAAGTGCAAACATGATGTTCATACTGCAAATTTTTGTTCATCCTACAAGAGAAATTTTGCAAAAAATTTTTCCACATCCAAGGAAGCATACATAAACCAGGTTACTCTTAAATCAAGCTTCTACTGTACTTACATTGTCCTTTCCCAGAGTTACCTAACCTCAGCCAATCAATCAATAAACATTTATAGAGCACCTGCTATGTGCCAGGCATTGTGCTAAGCCCTAACTCTCCCTCGTATGGTCACATTATGGTGGACAGAGATCTGAGAGACCATCCTTCCTAAGATCATTGGAATAATCACTATACCAGTTACATAATGTCATCCAGGTCATCTGAGACCATAGTGACACTGGCCCTAGATTAAAGGGTAAGAAATCACTATCACGATAGCCAGAGTCCAGTCCACTCAGTAAAGTTTTGGAGAATATAAATGGGGAAAAACTCAGAGGATTCTGGACTCAATCAGCAATAAGGTACAGATAGTCTCTTCCACAAGATTTAGGAAGGAAGCCCAAAGATTTTCAGACTCTTTGAGTTTTGGAGAACTCATGTTCCCTTTCTGGGCATCCTGATGGTACCCATTTATTGAAGTACCTGAAGTACCCATTTATTTTAAGTGGGGCTAGACTAGGCAACAGCTCTGGAAAGTCTTAAAATAGGCTATCTAGCAATCCCTTCCTTTGGGCTCTAAAGGGTCCATGTTTCTGAAGATCTTTGTCCATAAAGACCAGGCTAAATGGAGCCTTCTGCAGGCACCAAGAAATGGTCAGAATAAGCAACTGTTAGGCTTCTAGAACTGCAATTTCCCCAATACAACCATGCACCATACTGCTTTTGAAAAGCAGCTGCTCAGCTATTGTTAGTCCTGAGTTGCTACTGAACAGATGACACAGGCTCATACAAATCACCTCTATATAAAGTTGCCCATTATATGTTCAATGATGAATGATGATCCCTCTGGAGAGATGGGTAGGTCACAATAGGTCTCTATTCTTAAATGAAAATGGTATATTCAAAACCACTCTTGCCTGAGCCCTCTTATGTTAGTTCTCTTTATAGACAGGTGGCAAATATGCCAGAGACTGAGGCCCTCAGTTCAGGCCCTAAATTCCTGCCTCCCATACTAGCCCAATAGGTTTTCACCATTTTGCCTGGTTTACCCATGGCTTCATCCACTGAAAGAATGACACATATAACTGGATTTCAACAACCATTAATTCAGTAACAAAGGATACTCTAGGGGATGGATATTGTCCCAGGGGGCTGAGCTCCAGGCAACATGTCTGAAATATGAGAAAACTTTGAGAGATTGAGCAGAGAAGATCTTCATCTTCTCTTATTCCTGCATAGTGGCCATGAAGCTAGCCAAGTGGTCTGTGCTCTGGAAAAAAATAGGATAAAACAATAAAAGGTTCTCCCCATTCGGATCAGAATTAATAGGGGAATTTTGCAAAAGTCTCTTGCAGTGTACAGTAGTTTGTAAAGCATGTCAGCACACATGAGAGATATCATATGCTAAACAACCAGGTTGGAGCAATTACAAGAACAGAAGAGCATGTAAAATGGGTCCAATGCCAATATGAATATTAGTGATGCCATATTGTGATGGGAGTGGGCTCATGTGACTCCATGGACAATATCACTATTCCTGCCCCAGCTGGACTCCTTGTGCCAGTTGGAGCATTCACCTAACCCAGTGGCCCTCAACGTGTCCCCACATAGCAAATGGCACTCCCTCTTTTCAGGGCAAAAGGTCTGCCCTTGCTAATCAACTGCTACATCATCATGTACCCAACTGCCCAAATCAATTGTCCACTTATGGAAGTGATTGTTGAAAACTGAAAACAAATAAATTAATTTTAAAAAATGTCAAAAACAGGAGCCATGTCTGTGATAGATCAGTGCCATCCTAGGAAGAATAAGGCCTCTCTGGTCCAGTGGTTTCACAATTATAATGTAGAATTTAATGGAGCTAGATAGAACCCCTCAATTTTCCTCATATCTTTTTTTAAGACTCAGCCAATTGCTCCCAGGCTGGAAAGTGCAAGAGACTGTTCAGAGGCCTAATTTCACTTTTGATTGGCACAAAAACTTTGTTTGACTTGTTCTGTTTCTGTCCTGGGCTGGTTTGCCCCTTCGTAGAAAACCTGGTAGCCTCCTGCTCCCAGGGTTTTATCAAATCAATGCTGAACTATGTACAGATACCCATTCAGCTTAGCCTACAGTAGCTCAGAAGTCCCAAGCTCATGACATCCTCCAACCTCAGCCTCCCCTCCACCCCTAGTAGTTGAGATTATAGGCATGTGGCACCATACCAACCTCAATTTTCTGCAGTAACTGACCTTCACCATCAGTATCTAAGTTGATATTTTTATCTTCACGATGAAGAAGCTGGGACCCAATGATATAAAAAGACTTATTTACTAAGGAATACCTAATTGGTGGCAGAAATAGGAATTAGTAGCCTTTTGATTTCCATGCTGAGTTGTTCACTGCTCCCTATCCTTGAACAAAGTTTTAGTGAAAATGTTTGTGTCTCCTTCCCTCTCTGTCCCTGCCCCCACCCACTCTGCCACAGCTACTCAACCCAATGTACATTGATGTTTTGATCTTCTCTCCACTTAACTTCAGCATGCCTGAGATGAAAGCAGGCACTCACTGCCACCTCAGCTTATAGATTCCAGCTTTGCTGTATGACTGGGAAACAGTATGTCTGGGATTTGACCAACGGATAGCTGACTGTGCCTGAACCAGGAAGCATTGCTAGAACATTATAGAATTCTGGGAGAAGCTGACTGTCCTAGAACAGCCTGTACTGCCTGACGCACATGAATGTCTGTTCACGCCTATCTCCCACCAGTGCCGGTAAGGAAAGAAGCCAGCCTTCTTTGCCTCTCATGATCTTTTCATGATTATTTGATGCTTACCCAATTGCTAAATAGAGCAGAGAGATATAGATATAGATTAGATATAAATGTAGCTATAGGTAGATCTAAATATATTACTCTCTAACAAATAATGTTCTCAGATGACCTATGTATATGTCTGACATAACTGCACCATATGGATGTACTTGCACATACATAAATCTTTTTTTAAAACTTTTATTTTCTAAGCAGATCTCTCATTTCCTGGTGAATTCCTGGTGAAGAAATTCTCTCTACTAATATGCCTGTACTAGTAATTATACTTGTTCTATAATATACAGTTTTAAAGAAAGTTGCATAGTGGTACAGAGAAGTTCCATGATTTACCCCAGGGTCACACACCAGGTTTTCCTGACTTGTTGCCCCTCCCTCTTGCCTTAAATACCATTTTTTTCTAACTCTTCCTTCTTGAGATGGCTAGGTGGTGACCCAGTGGACAGCACACCAGATTCACAGTCAGGAAGACCTGAGTTCAAATCTGGTCTCAGACACTTACTAGCTGAGTGACAACGGGCAAGTTACTTAACCTGTGTTTGCTCAGTTTCCCCACTGCAAAATAGAGGTAATAAAAATATCTACCTCCCAGAGTTGTTAATAGGATCAAATGAGATAATATTTGTAAAAAATTGCTTAGCACAGTGTCTGGCGTGTAGTATGCATTATATAAGGGTTTTCCCCCTTTCTTCTGTTAAATTAGTGTACTTGAGGGCAAAATGGTTTTTTAAGAGAAGAAATAGTTCTCAACTAATTTATCTCCAAAACTTTGACCCTAATTCGCTATCTACTTCCTCTAAGATGTGGATTTCAGGGAAGACTTACAGTACAGAAGAGTATAGATTTCAAACTGGAAGGGACTCTGAGATTATCTAGTCCAGTCCTTATTTTACAGATGAGAAAAGCGAGGTCCATAGATGTTAAGATTTGTCCAAAAGTCAAGACCCGATCCTATGTCTTCTTACTCCGAAAGCGGGGCTTTTCACACTACCTTACAGGGTTTCTTCACATTGGAGGGGCTCTCAGAAGTAATTCCATGTTCCCTCAGCAATCACATTACATTTTTGGAGAATCTTACTATTACAAGGAGTATATAGATACATAAATAATTTCTGCAGTTAAGCCTCGCAGAAACCCTGTGAAATGGGCAGAGAAGATATTATTACACCCATTTTAAAATGAATAAGTTGAGATTCAGAGAAGTGGCTTGCCCAAGTTCCCATTGGTGATTAGTGGTAGGCAGGATGAAATCTCAGCCTGCATGACCTATCGTAATTTGGGGTTTATCAAAGTAGCCCCTCTCAGGCTTGGATTTCTAAATAATAAAAACTCTCTTAAGTGGTCAGACAACAGCTGAGAATACACTGAACAATGGGTATTATTAAATGGGTAGAAAATATTCACTGAGGTGTGCTAGGTGAGCATTACATATACAAAGAAATGTCCAAACACTGTGTGACTAACATTTCAATCCCGTTCACTCCCTCAACAAACCTGATTATATCTTGATATAAATACTGCCTGGGGACTTTTTTATCTCTCATATTGCCTAAGCCTCTGATAGAGCTGATCTTTGTGTCTCTTCTCTCCAGATACACTGAGTTTCCAGTTGAGCTTCATCAATGAGGGTCCTTTGCTTTTTCTTCATAGTCTGCCTCTTGGCAGCTGCAGGTATGATGGAAACATGAACAAAGATTAAAATGATGTACATATTGGGAGGCCAGAGGACAGAATATAGCAGATAAACTTTAGAAAGATATACCAAAAAATATTGAATTTGTCTCCTCAGGTAAGAGGAGATAAAGAGTCTGGGTACTGAGTCAGAGAGTTCAAGTGCTAACTAGGGTAAATACCAATTTAACCCTGCTTCTAAAAACTGGAATTTAGAACTATAGATGAAACCCCACTATGGTAAATCTGAAGGGACTGTTCAAGTTATTTTGCTATATCAAATATGTGAAATAAAGAATCCACTGCTAAAAAATGTTTTTATAGAGATATCTGTGCTACAATGGAATTAGTATAAAGGATTAAGAATATTTAAATGGAGAACATTCTCTTTTCAGAAATCATACTGTTCATTTTATTGAAGACCTTTTTACGTGGATTAGAATAGAAATATTTTTATCTTTTGCTCAAGATTTCCCTCCTACTGGCAAATCACTTTTCTTTAAAATAAATTTTTATTGATTTTTTTTTTTGTGTGTTACTCAGCATCTCCAAAAGTATTCTCTCTCCTTCCCTTCCCAAAGTTCCATTCCCTCCCCAATTTAAAAAAAAAAAAAGTCAGTTTGGCAAAACTAGCCAACATGCTGAAAAAAGTCTAATGTATTCCATGCTCTATATCCATGATTCCCCACCTCTGCAAAGAAGTAAATAGGAGGGTTCTGGCAAACTTTTCGCTTTTAGATACTATCTAAATATTTATTTAAAAGTCCCATGGAAGAGAACTTCCAAAAGAAAACGTTCTTATGGGATAATCTTTTTCTGCCATAGTAGACTCTTGTTTTTCTTTTCTGGTCTATATATCTATCTATGTACTAAGGAAATGTCTATATATCTATCTGTGTACTAAGGAAATGTCTATATATCTATCTGTGTACTAAGGAAATGTCTATATATCTATCTGTGTACTAAGGAAATGTCTATATATCTATCTGTGTACTAAGGAAATGTCTAT
>CM053769.1:205829674-205847153 GCA_028658325.1 Potorous gilbertii | reverse complement strand
GAGCAAAGACTTCAGTGTCTGGTACCTTATCCTGCCAGGTGATCCTCAGAATCTTCGTAAGTCAAATTCATATGGAAGCTGTTCAGTTTCCTGGCATGATGCTGGTAGACTCTGTGTTTCACAAGAATATAACAGTGAGGTCAGCACAATGGCTCTGTAGACCTTCAGTTTGGTAGTCAGTGTAATACCTTTTTGCTCCCACACTTTTCTTCGGAGCCTCCCAAACACTGAGTTAGCTCTGGCAGTGTATATATCAACTTCATTGTCAATGTGTACATCCCTGGAAAGTACCCTACCAAGGCAAGTGAACTTATCCACAGCATCCAAAACTTCTCCATTTATTGTTAACCGATGGTTCCATGTATGGATGGTGTGGGGGTAGCTGATAGAGCACCTGTTAATACCTTTCTTGGTGTTAATTATTAGGCCAAAATTAGCACAGGCAGCAGAAAATTGATCCATACTTTATTGCATCTCAACTTCAGAGGCTGCATTGAGTGCACAATCATTTGCAAATAGAAAATCATGTACCAACACTCCCTCTACTTTGGTCTTGGCTTGTAGCCTTTTCAAATTGAAGAACTTGCCATGAGTATGGTAGTTGACCTTGATGCTGTGTTCGACCTCACTGAAAGTATTTGTCAACATGGCTGAAAATATCATGCTAAGAAGCTTGGGAGCAAGCATACAGCCCTGTTTCACTCCATTGGTGACTGGGAAGGCACAAGAGCATTGTCCATTGTCCAGAATCCGGGCAAACATGGCATCATGAAATTGACATACAGTATTGATGAACTTACCCAGGCAACCAAATTTTGACGTATTTTTCCATAAGCCCTCATGACTAACAGTGTCAGAGGCCTTGGTCAGATCTACAAACGTTGTGTACAGACCGCTGTTCTGCTCCTGTCATTTTTCCTGGAGTTGTTGGGCAGCAAACACCATTTCAATTGTTCCTCAGCCCTTTCTGAAGCCACAGTGGCTCTCAAGTATATGACCATCTTCCAGGTGAAGGATCAGCCTATTAAGGAGGACTCTAACAAGAACTTTGCCAGAAGTAACTAAGAGAGAGATCCCCCTGTGATTGTCACAGGACAGTCTGTTCCCTTTACCCTTATGGAGATGGACAGTGGAGGCATCCTTTGAACTCCTGAGAGATAACCTCCTCTTGCCATATAACCTGGAAAATTTCAGTCAGCTTTTGTATGAGCAATGGTCCTTGTAAATCTCCACTTTCTTCTACATGAAGCCTTTTGTGATTCTCAACTACTAGTGTCTTTCCTTCTTTGTATTTATTTGCATTTATCCTCTGCTCTGTATTTATTTGTAATTATTTTCTGTATATTTCATCTATACTTATTAGTCCACGTGGAATATAAACTGCTTGCAAATGAAGATTGTGTCTTTCTTTGCATTTGTATGCATCTTGTGTGGCTTGTTGTAGGCACTTAAGTATTTGTTGGCAAATTGATAAGCAGTACAAACATTTGTTGTTTCTTTTTTAATTCTATGTAAATTTTATTTGTGTGTAAGAGCTTTTAAATTTTATGTAATCAAAAATGCCCGTTTTGTTTTTATGATTTCCTTCTTCCTCTGTGCAGTTAGGAGTTTTCCTATCCATGATCACTAGAAGTAACAGATCTCTTGTTCTTATCATTTTTTATGTAGTATGACCTTTTTAATTTAGTCATATCTTTTTCAGATTTATATAGTATATGGCTATAGTTTTCCCATATGAAAAATACAGAATAGGACTACATGACCTCTAGAGTTTCTTTCAGTTCTTGATCTATGACAATAAGGTACAACATGTTGGTCTATTCTGACAAATTTACTTTAATGTTTTCTCAACAGTTCCAGTCAAAAAGAGGCCTTCTCCCAGCAGTGAATGTTGTTAAAGTTTATCAAATGCTAGGCTTCTGTTTTTGATTGCTGTTTGCTGCTGCTTCTTGCTTACTTAATTTGTTCTATTGCTGTCGTTTGTTTCTTTATCAATATCAGGTAGTTTTGATGACTCTAGCTCTATAATACAGTTTAAGATCTGGTAATAATAAGCCCCCTTCATTCCTAATTTTTTTCATTTATCTCTATTAAGAAAATAAATTAAGCTTTTTGTTTTTCCAAATGAATTTGTTGTATTTTTGTCTAATTTTTTTCAAAATTGCTCCTTTGTAATATGGCATTAACAATAAATCTGTAAATTGTATAGTATTGTCATTTTTATTATATTGGCATGATGTGCCTATGACAATGAATATCGAGTCATTTTTCTCCCTTTATTTTTGTATTTATGTGCTTTGGTAAGTGGAATTATCAGTCAGTAAGCACCTACTATATGCCAGTCACTGTTAAGCACAGAGAATACCAAGAAGGTAAAAAATAAAAGATGATCTGCTCTGAAGAAGCTCAATCTAATTAGAGAGACAATATGCAAAGGACTATACAAATAAGCTGTAGAAAGGAAAATCAGAAATAATCAACAAGGTAGGGTACTAGAATAAAAGGGATTGGAGAGGCATTTTGTAGTTATTTTGAATGAAAGTACTGGACTTGGAGTTAGGAAGACCTGGCAAACAAGACGTATGGCAGATAAGTGAGAGGTAATTTCAGAGGAAAGGCACTAAGGTTAAGGAGGACTGGGAGAATCTTCTTGTAGAATGTACAACTTTAGATGAGACTTGAAGGAAGCCAGGAGTCCGAGATGAAGAAAAAGAGAGTTCTGCATATGATAGATAACCAACCAACATGCTCTGAGTTAGGAGATGGTGTGCTGTGTGGGAGAAACAAGATGTTTACAGGATGTCTCTCTTGTTAGACTGAGAGCTCCTTAGGGGAGGGCCCATTTTGCTTTTCCTTGTATCGACAGTGCCTGGCACATAGTAGGCACTTAATAAATCGTGTTTACCTGACTTGTGATGACCAAATGAGACAACGTATAAAAATAGATTTGCAAACCTTTAAGACACTATGTAAATATTAGTTATTATCATAATTGTGGTTGTTGGTTTGGTTTTTCACATCCATTGTTGAATGAGTCCAAGTATAAGCCATGATGTCTTTTTCATGAACAGTAAAACTGGCTTCTTCAGTCTCTTAGAGGTTGCTTTGTTTTCATCCAGGCTTTGTCAACACTGGACTCCATCACTCTGATGTATCCTTTCTTTTACCGACCGATGTTTGAAGTGCTGGAAGATGGCTGGCATACGTTCCTTCCTGAGAGAGAATTTGAGCTCTTCTCCTCAGTAGTAAGTCACTTTTCAAGGATCATGCCTAATTGAGGCTTGGAGTGCTACCCTTTGAAATGTACTCTTATCCATCTAAAAATAATAGGGTAAACTGATTTATTTGAACCCTCAAATAGACTTGTGATAAAAGTATGAATTAGCCCTTTGTTATTTAGAAATAAATCTGTTAGTTCTAAATAGAGAAGTTTAACTTATTTTCTTTCAGTGGGAGTTAACTTTGCCCTGAGTATCTCATGTGCCATTTTATATAATTTTTCAGAGTACCAATGGAGAATGTGGGCTGTCTAGTAGTTAAACTGTTGCTCTTACCCACAGATTTTCTTCCTAGTCATCCTTTTCTTTGATGATGATACCCACAAGTCTTATAGCTAAGAGCTCTTACTTTCCATTGAGAGTTTTAGTACTACAATGTTTAACTTATAATGACTCTCTTTGCAGTACAGGATATTTTGCAAGAAATGAGCTCTTGATATAGGTTGTTTTTTTTTTTTAAGAGCCCCTGTATTACGTATTATTGTTATGAATGAAGAAAATAGATGAGGCAGCTGGATGGTGCAGTGAATAGAGCACTAAACCTAGAGTCAGGAAGACCTCTAAGTTCAAATGTGGCCTGAGCTACTTACAGGCCATGTGAGCTTGCCTCAGTTTCCTTTCTTGTAGTAAGTGGAGATGGTAACAATAGCACCTACCTCACAGAGTGGTGAGGATCAAATGAGGTAATATTTATCAAGCGTGTAGTACAGGCTTTTAGCCTGGAACATAGTAGGGGCTCTATAAAATGCTTGTTCTCCTCTCTTTCTTTAGTAGAGCGGGGTTTTGGTTTTGTTTTTAAAGTGTTAAGTCCTTTTGAGGCATTTCATCATTAGAAAATGTTCATTTTTGATGCAGGTAAAGCAGTCTAATTTTGATTTTGAGGTTTTGCGATTCTAATTTCTTGATCATATTAAAAAACACTTAATACTGATTTGTATGAGCAGATCACAGCAAAACTATTTAATGTTTTCTTGCTACTAGGTGACTTATAATAGAAGAGTTGACTTTAATTCTAGTGAATCATGATGGTCAATATTATTTGAAAATTCTTTAGTGTCAGAACAAAAGGAAATACTTGGTGATTATACAATAACCCTAAACCTCTCAGAAGTGTACTTCATTTTAACTTAGTGTGAAACTTGGGAGAATGACTTAATCAGCACTAAGATACCTCTTTGATATAATTTTAACAATTCAGTCCCTGACCTGCTACAAATACTATTAATTTGTCTTTGTAGCTAATTTTACAATAAAAGATAAGAACAAAAGGAAGTGAAGAATACATTAGGTAAAAATGAAAGTTAAAGAGTTCTACAGTAGAAAAAGTAGAAATGAAATGATATATAGTTCCTTAGTGATGATAAAAGGAAAATATGAAGAGTTAAGTAGGAAAATACGAAGATTTAAATAAGTTTTTTTCGCCACAATTTTATGTTACTTAATGCCCCCCAGACTTCTCATAATCGTCTTGGTCTAGTGAAGTTACTCATGACCTAAGTGTTGTGAATCGAAGGATTAATAAATTTGGGCGGGGAGGGGTGCTTTTTAAAATCTCTTGCCAACTTATTTTTTGATTACACTCACCTCCAAGTTATATTTCTCATAGTGTAGATATTTTTCCTACCCAGTGGGTAACCTGTAGACTGGAACTGTCTAATTTGTGAGCCTATATCATAATCCTTTATGAGCCTGTACCTACAAAATGAAATAACATTTTTAATTCACATAATTCATTTGTATTCTTTCCTTCAAATATAAATTGAGTCTATGAAATTTTAATTTTATGAAGCCTAATGGAATAAGATAGTTGAAGATAAATCATGTTGAAGGGGAAGCAGATTTCATTGGTATTTGCATAGAAAGCTCACTCAGAAAAAGGAAGTTGGAGTGACCAGGACAGATTTTGGCTCACCATTCAAGTCAGTAGAGAGAGCTAGTTGGAGAATAGATTTTAAGAAGGAGGAGAGAGCTTCCCCCTCCCTAGGGTGTTTTGAGGCAGAGATGGGAGGGCATAGAAAGGAGTCCTCCCAAATGGAGTTTTGGATTGGGAATCTGTCCTGTCACTTCTACTTCTTATGATACTTTTATTTTGTGACATTTAGGTTTTGGCTCAGGCATGAAAGGTTCTCATTTATATTTTACAGACCAGTGAATGGAGGCTGAGCTACGTTAATAAGGATTTTGCTGTCTGCCCCTCTTACCCTCCAATTGTTACTGTGCCTACCTGCATTGATGATGAGGCTCTCAGGAAAGTGGCTACATTTCGTCATGGTGGGCGCTTCCCAGTACTTAGTTATTACCATAAGAAAAATGGAATGGTAAGTACAGTTTGGCTTTTTTGTTCCCTGAAGAGCCTCATGCTTTTTGTTACAATTGGTATTTTCCCCTCCTAACCCTTTCAGATGATTATTTAAGTCAGAGGTGAGCAAACCATCCTAAGGGTCACATCTTCCATAAGTGGAGACTAATTTTTGTTTTTTGGGGGGGTTTTTTTGATGTTTTATTATATTTAAGAAGGTTAAAAAAAAAAACCAAGATTCTTACCTCATGAGCAAATTTGGCTGTTTGGCCATAGTTTTCTCACTCTCGCCCCGGATCATTCCTGCTCTTAGCTTCCAAATTTGGACTTTAGGGACCCAATTGTAGACTGCTTTCTGTGGTCCAGGGTATCCTTCTCAATCCATTCTCCACTTTTCAAGATCAGAAAACCCAGATTTTGTTCACTTCGGAGCACAGCACAAAGAACTATCCTTTAAGAGAGGCCTGGCCAAATGAGTAAACTGCAATCTGTTACTACTTTTAAGAAACTGATGTAATGATTTAACGCTATTTTCAAGTATTTTAGTTATTAGAATTATGTAGTGCTCTTGGAAACAGTTGTCTTAAATACAACGAATGGATAATTTTCCTTTTCCTAAAGTAAACATTATCCCATGGATACAAATCCATGTCAAATGAGTGTTTGTGATGGTTGATGTTATCTCTTATTACTTCATGATCTTCATTGAAGACAGTGGGCTGGTAAGAAATGTTTTATGTGTATGTGTGTTTGTTTTCTAGTCTAGTGTAAAGGATGTTTTCTAATTGAATAATGTTCACCTGTAAGGAGTGCAAAGATAATACTCTTTCTATTATCTACATGGTAAAAATATAAACTGGGCATACATATATACATACATATATATATATATATATATTTTTTTTCAGTTTTAAGTCCATTTGTAGTAAAAAATAAGTCACTGTCAAAATCCGAACCAGAACATATGTCTTTTGACTTCTATTCCAAAGCTGGAGAAGCATTTTGGGCATAATGGGTAGAGAGAGCTGGCTTTGAAGCCAGGAGGACCTGGGTTTGATTTCCTCCTCTGATATGTGGGGGCTGTGGTGGTTGTGTGACCCTGGGCAAGTCACTTAATATCTCATTACTCTAGG
Source organism: Potorous gilbertii (assembly GCA_028658325.1). Taxonomy (NCBI): domain Eukaryota; kingdom Metazoa; phylum Chordata; class Mammalia; order Diprotodontia; family Potoroidae; genus Potorous; species Potorous gilbertii. The sequence goes on along the minus strand of CM053769.1, from coordinate 205,840,443 downwards.
CAAGTCTCTAAGACTCTAAATTTCAGAGAAGGTGCCAATCTGTATTGGTAGAAAGAGTTTCCTCTCCTGAGAGTTCCCTGCACCAAGGAAGTTACAGGTCCAGTCCCTTTCCCTATCCAAAACTTGATAAATAGTTAGATATAATGCTTTCTCAACTTTTTCTAAATCATACTCTCTATGTGCTTGGCTCTCCTCCTTTCATAAGAACTCAGATTCCTTTGGACAGGTCATTATTTTTCATTTCAGCTAACTCACCTATTCTTCTTTTGTCAGTTCTGTGGGTTCTTCTTGAATGTTAAATTCTACTGTCCTTTCTAGGTAATGATCCGGAGTAGTCAGCCACTCACAGGCACCAATGGGAGACGGTGCAAAGAAGATGAAAAACTTATAAATGCTACCCTTCGTGCAGGAAAACGAGGCTATATTATTGACACCCGATCGCTAAATGTGGCTCAACAAGCTAGAGCTAAAGGGGGTGGTTTTGAGCAGGAGGCTCATTATCCTCAGTGGAGACGCATTCACAAGTCCATTGAGAGGTAAAATCTACTAGAGAAGGTAATATAGCCTTTTAAAATAAAAGGTAGTCATGACAGGTGGGTTCTTACCTGGTTAGAAACCGCTTGTTCAAGCAAACCCATACAAAGTTATATTGCTGACTCTCTCAGCATTCGATGACATCAAGAGCATGTCGCAGGCACTAAAGGCACCAAGGGTTATTTTTATCCTTCTTTTCCTGATACAGCCTTTATAAGGTCATTACCATAAAGTCTGCCCCGTAGATAGTAGTGTTGTGGTCAGTCTTGTTGATCTTCAGACATGACAGGTAATAAATTCCATGACTATAAGACATAGATTTTACATATATGTGTTATTGTTGTGTTCCACACATCTACTTTTGTAATTAACTAGCTTCTTGCCCCTTATCTGTCTTTGCTAAAACCTCTGAATAAATTGTGGTGAAAGCCACTGGCCCAGAAATCTGGTATTGATAGGCATTGGAGCCAGGAGAACATCAGGGAAGTCTGAAATACCTGAGGTTGCCTAATGATTGGGCTGATGATCCCAAGCTACTAAGGGAGCACTGGACCTTTGCTTTAATCTCAGGTGAAGAAAATTCTTCACAGATGATTCAGAATAGCAGATTTTATCTAATGCATTTGAGCACTTGTACAGATTTATTTTGGTATTTGTACTTGGATCTTTATTCTTAGTGATGGTAATTTATGACAGAACTGATTAAAAACTAGCATTTTAGCCTCCTTTCAGGAGTTAATAGATTGTGTGACTGAGCAGTTGACTAAATCTCTCTGAGCCCCAGTTTCCTTATCTATAATAAATGAATAATAATAGCACCTGGGGGGAGAGAAGTAGGGAACAAGCAAGCATTTACTAAGTACCTATTATACTCCAGGCATTGTACTAAACCAGGGGTGGGGAACCTGCGTCTTCAAGGCCACATGTGGCCCTCTAGGTCCTCAGATGCAGCACTTTGACTGAATCCAAACTTCATAGAACAAATCCCCTTAAGAAAAGAATCTGTTCTGTAAAACTTGGACTCAGTCAAAAGGCTGCACCAAGAACCTAGAAGGCCACATGTGGCCTCAAGGCTGCTGGTTTCCCACCCCTGTGCTAAACTCTTTACAAATATTATCTCATTTGATCCTTCAAACAACACTGGGAGGTAGGTGCTGTTATAATCCCCCATTTTACAGATGAAGAAACTCAGGCAATGTTAACTGTTCACACAGCTAGTATGTGAAGCTGGGTTTGAAGTTGGGGCTTTTTAACTCCAGACCTAGTGCTCTATTTACTGTGTCACCTCACTTCCTGAAGGGTAATTGTGATTATTGTCAAAAAAAAATATTCATGTTATACTGTGCATTTTAGGCACAATTTTGCCAGAGGCAATTTTATTAACTTAACATTCTAAATCCAAGCACTTCTAGCCCAGAGCAAGAAATATCCAAACTGGCATAGTCCCCCATGTCCTCAGACATCTCTGTACCACAAGATAATCCAAGGGAATATTTATAGGAATATTAAATAAGGAAAAAGTCACATTCTGTTAAAATAGGGGTTAACATTCTGCTTTATTTAATAGAATAACAGTCACTTAATGTTCTAGAATTATTCATTTCTTTCTTTGCCCACTGCAGCTAGTGTTCTCCTGGATTAATCAAAGGAACCTCCCTGAGTACCTTAAACCCTTCAGGGGTAAAAATTGGGGGCTGCCACCAATGGGTCATAACTCTCATCCCTTCAAGGAATAAAGAAGGCAGTGATTTTAATTAAAGAAGGTGTATTTTTTGTTGTAAGTTGAGTTGCCTTTTTTTCCAGAGCATTAGCTTTTTGATGACTTGCACATTTTCCTAAAGGGAAGAGAGCACATTATACTAGAGTGAGTGGTCTTAATATTTTTGGTGTCATGGAGCCCTTTCCTAGCCTATGGACCCCTTCTCAAGATGTTTTTGAATTTATAAAGCAAAATATATAGGGTTGCAGAGGAAACCATATATATTAAAATATAGTCATCAAAATGTTTTTTAAAAAAACTTATAGATCCCAAGTTAAGAACACCTATTCCTAGAGAAATGTTCATTTCTTAATATTTTCAGCTATACTAAAAAGTTTTTAATGCACTTCTACATTATCAAATAAGATAATGTATGTAAAATACATTGTAAACTTTAAAGTGCTTTGTAAAAGTCACCTATTTCTTAATAGCAGTCTGAGTTGTTTATTTTTGTTTTCCCTAAAAGGTATCATATTCTTCAGGAGAGCTTGATAAAACTCGTAGAAGCTTGTAATGACCAATCACATAACATGGACCGGTGGCTTAGCAAATTAGAGACTTCTAATTGGTTGACTCACATCAAAGAGATTCTAACCACTGCTTGCCTGGCTGCTCAGTGTATTGACAGGTAAAGTGCATCTCTGGAATCTTTCATCTGTTTCTTCTTGCTGACTAGACAAGTGCTTCTTAAACTGGATTGTGACCCCATATGGGGTCATGAAAAATCTGTCAGCATTAAAAAGTTTCTGAAAGCATAAAGATCCAAAATGAATTAAAGGTCAAACGCATCATGAATCTGGCAGCACTTATCCGTGTTGCATTGAATAACTTTGCTGCAGCCTTGGTTCTGAGCACACAACATGCACAGTTTACACTGTACATGCCTTCAGGCCACACAATACCAAGGAATACTGCAGAAATTGGCAAAGGGGTTGTGAGTGGGAAAAGTTTAAGAAGTCCTGGAGTAGACCTTGACTTATATAAGAATGTAGGTATATAACATGTTTCTGTTTACTTTCAGTTCTGCGTCTTTGGTTTAAATCATAGTTTCCTTCTTCACATCATGTACTACACAAGGCAACATAATAAATAATATTGAACAATAACACTTTTAAGAATTGTAAAGCACTTTACAAATAGTATCTCATTTCATCTCCTAACAGCCTTTTGAGATAGGTGATATGAGGAAACTGAGGAAAACTGAAATTAAGTGAATTGCCCAGGGTCACAGAGCTAATAAGTTTTTGCTCTATCCATAGGACCACCTAGCTACAAGTAGTTTGTTTCCTTTAGAAATAGATGCAATATTTTTTGTATGAAGACCTGCATATACAGGATGTTCCAGAAAGTCTTAATGCTGTTTTAAGCTTTAATAAGTCACTATTTAATAATTTATTGAAACTTAAAACAGCATTAAGACTATTTGGAACACCCTGTATATACTTAATACTTTCAGTGCTTAAGTTTCTTAAGTGAGGGAAGAAAAGAGAAGGAATAAGCATCTATACAGTGCTATGATGTGCCAGGCACTGTGCTAAACTCTTTTTACAAATATTATCTCATATGATCCTCATAACAACCTTGTGAGATAGGTGTTGTTATAATACCCAGTTTACAGATGAGAATACTGAGCCAGACAGAGATTAAGTGCCTTAAGAACCTATTAATGTGCGAGACACTGTGCTAGGCACCAGGTGTATAAGTACAAAAATGAAACAAGGAAGACCAGCAAAGATGGTGGAGTAGGAAGAATCTGAAGTAGTTCAAATCGAGCCTCAGAGACTTAATGAACTGTGTGATTCTGGGCAAGTCACTTAACCACTATCTGCCTAAATTTCCTCATCTGTAAAATGGGCCTAATGATAGCTCTTCTCTCACATGGTCATTGTGAGTTTCACATGAGATAATATTTGTAAAACATTTAGTACAGTGCCTGCAACATAGTAGGCACTTAATAAGTGTTTGTTCCCTTCTTTCTTCCCTTCCCAGTTCTCCTTACCTACTCCAATTAAAATCTAGATTGAATACCCAACTGCATCAGGATTGAAAAATAGAAGAAAAAAACTCTCATTTTTTCAGCCAAGGTTAGGATAGGGGAATAGTGCCATGGGGGCACTAGGAAAAGGGCTCCATTCAGGTATATCCTACATAAAGCCTTGTAGCACAGCTACTGCACTGGGGCCTGCAGCTGTGTACTGCAGCAAGAAGTGGTTGTGGATACCTCAAACTGGGCCTGATTTTACAAGGAGAGTGCGCAGGAGTCAGCTAACAGCTCTCTGTGAGGCTCTGAGTTCAGATTCAGCCCCAAGCCCAATTTGAGTTGCAGCTGAATAACCACAGCAGGGACCTAAGACCAAAGGGCAACCTGCATCTCTGTTCCACTGAACCACAGAGCTTTCCAGCTAGCTAACAAGGGCTGGAACAGTTAGCATTCCACAGGAGTTCCAGCCAGGGCAAGTCTGCAGTTGTGTCTTCCAGACCCAATCTGCAATCAGGAATTTGAAAGTTCAGACCACAAGGACAGTAATCAGACTTTACCACAGTTTAGACTGCTTTGCGTGCCCTGAAAGTTTGCAGGTCTCTGGCTTGAGCCATACCTGAGATGCTTGAAGAACTGCTCTCTTACTGGATAACTTTAACATATATACTTGATACTCCCTCAAATACTAACCTTCCAAGTCCTCAACTCATTTCACAAGACCTATGTACCCTCCCCTACTCAGCTACCCACAGAGATGGATATACTCTTGATCTTGCGCAATGAATGTACCACTTCCGTGTTTATTAACTCTGAAATTCCCTCATCTGATCACTCTTTTGTCATTCCACCTTTACCTCTGCTGTGTAACCCGGACCTTGCTCTTCATCCAAAGCAAGACCTCTAATTGCTCTACTCCATGTTCTTTTTCCATCATCCCTGCACTAACTGTATTTTCTTCCCTTTCTTAATCTTGACCCCTTGGTAAATCAGTTCAACTTTATACTGACCTTTTGTCTCAGTCCCTTTTCCTTTCATCCTGTTGTTGATTTTGCCCTATTAAGCCTCAGTCTTTGATTTCACCCACCATCCACTGCCTTAGCTCCAATCCAGTACTAATGAATAAAATTGGAGAAAAGTAAGACCCAAGCTGAACGGGGCTGCTGCAATTTATTACATAATCTCAACTGGGCCCTTGCTTCAGTACAATAGTCCTTTCATACCTCTCTGATTAAATCATTGTCACACTCACCGAAGTGTTCTTCCAAATCTTTTCATCCTTCCTCAGACTTCCTAGGGATCCCCTCCCCTGTTCTCTCAGCTAAGAATGTTGGCTTATATTTTACTGAAAAAAGTTGAGACCATTTTCTAAGAGCTCCCTTTTCTCCACTCACATTGCTCAGATGCCTTCTGTTACTCCTTTCCTCTTTTACAAAGCCTATCTCACATGAAGAGATGGCCCTTTATCTTTCCTAAGGCAAACCCCTCTATGTTGTGCAGGTGATCTCATCCCGTCCCATCTTCTCTAAAAGATTATCCCCATTTATAATCCCGACTTTTACACTTACCTTCAGCCTCTTCTGTGTACTATCTGATTTTCTGCATGTCTTTCCTAATCTCAAAAACCTCCATTTGGTCCATGCATCTCAGTTAGCTGTCCTCCATATCTTTCTTCCTTTTTCTAGTTACACTCCATCTCCATTTAAGTTCCTCTTACTCTTCCTAATGCTCTGTAGTCTGGTTTTTTATGTCATTGTTCAAGTGAAACAACTTTCTCCAACATTAGTAATGATTTTGTAATTGACAAATCTAATGGCCTTTTCTTAGTTTTTATCCTTTTTGACTTTTGCAGCTGTTGTCACTGTCACTCATTTCTTCTTGATCAACCTTTTTTCTCCAGGTTTTCATTGCAACACTCTTTCCTTGTTCTCCTCCTATTTATCTAATTGGTCTTTCTTGTTCTCCCTTGCTAGATCCTTGTGTAGGTCACACCCCCTAGCTTTGAGTGTCTCCCTAGGCTCTTCTGGACCTTCTTCTTTTCTTTCTCTCTACTAATTCACTTAGTGATCTCATTAGATTTATTTCCATGGATTTAATTATTTCTATACTGATTATCTTTAGATCTGTCTGTCTATTCCTAATCTCTTAATGCTGAGTTTCCCATCTCCTACTGCCTCCTTGCTTTTCTTCACAGAAGATACTCCAACTTTTAACTCCAGGCATTTTCACTGACTCTTCCATACCTAGAATTCTCTCACTCCTCCTTTCCACTTTCTGGCTTCCTTAGATTCCCGCTAAAATCATACCTTCTGAAAGATGCCTGTCCTGATCCCCTTTAATCCTAATGCCTTCCTTCTGAGATTATTTCCAATTTATTCTGTATGCAGTTTACTAGTGTTAGTTGTTGCATGTCATCTTCTACCTTAGGTTGTAAGCTTCTTGAAAACAGAGGCTATTTTTTGCCTTTACTCTTACCTCTTTTTAGTCCTGTCCCTACCACTTATACAGTACCTGGCACATAGTAAACATTTAACCAATGCTTGTTGACTGACCGACTGACCGACTGACTGACTGCACTTAATATCCAGAAAATGTAGCAGCAGGATCCCAGAAAATCTAAATCAGGACCAAATGAGGCACCAGCATTCCCTCCAGGATCACACAAAGTTCCAATTCGGAAAGATTGGAAGAATGAGTTAAAAAAAATGATAAAGCTATTATGGTACCAAGAATGCCCAAGACATAAATCTAGAATAAAATAACTCCAAAATAATTTGCAAGCAAAGCCTCAAAGAAAAACTCATCTTGACAGCAAGAATTTCTTGAAGAATCAAATTATAAGAATTTGAAACAAAAACAAAAAACTTTTAATGGTATTATAAACAAAATAAGCACCAGAGAAAAGAAATGAGAGCCATGGAGGAAAGACTTGGATGGAGAATTGACAGCGTAATTCAAGGATTTAGGTATTATTATTGTCTTACCTAAGTATCCATTTTCTGGAAAATTAGAATGAGCCCAAAATAGCTTAATAAGTTCATGAGACAAAATATATTATAGTCAAAAGACTTTTTTTTTTAAAAAAAGAAGAAAATATAAAATATTTCCTATAAAAACAGTTGATATGAGAACTAGATCAAGAATCATTAGACTATCTGGAATTTATAATAATGTAAAAAGGAGCCTAGGTGTTATATTTCAAGAAATCATGAAAGAAAACTTTTGAGATCTGTTAGAACCTAGTGAAAATAGAAAGATCCATATTAAAATTTCTAGGAACATCATAGCCACATACTAGAACTTCTGGCAAATACTACAATTATTTGCCAGAAAAAAATTCAATAAACATTTTTTAAGTGCCTACTATGTGCCAGCAATGTACTAAGTTCTGGGGATACAATTAATAAAGACAATTCCTGCCCTCAAAGAGCTTGCAATCTAATCGAGGGAGACAACACACAAAAGGAAGCAGGAGAACAGGGTGAGGGAGTGGATACCAGGTGCAAGGGCATCATGTTTAGTGGATGCAGAGCAGCAGATGCAAAGTAGAGTAAAAAGAGACCACATACCATAGAGCCACAGCCAGGACCACACACGATTTAGCAGCCCCAATGTAAAGAATGGAGAGTTTGAAATACATTATTCCAAAAGGCAAAACAGGCTTACAACCAATAGCATTTTGCCCTCAAAAACCAAGTATCCTATGGGGAAAATGGGCCTTTAGTTAGAGAGGATTCCCTAGCTTTCCTGATGCAAGGACCAGAGGGAACTGAGGAGAAACTTTGAAATGCAAATAAAGATTCAAGAGAAGCAATAAAAGTGGTTTCTCTGCTAATCTTTGGAATCTTGGCTTTCTACTCTTACAGACTTGGCTGCGCAGTGTGGCATATATGAACAGTAAGTGCTATTCCACCAAGAATAGCCATCCTGAGAATACTTTGTAATTTATAGGATATCCTCTGCGGAGCCTTGAGTAGTTTAGAGATAAAGTTTGTATTGGTGATGTAAGACAAGAAGAAGACAATTGTTATATTCTTTACTTCTACTTTTGCCCTTATTTTGACCTGGCCTTGAGAAAGTTTTGTTTTTATTCAGAAAATAGGAGTTGCTCCATTTCCCCACACAGAGTTCCTTGTAGTGGAAAAAAAAAAACCCAGCGTTATCTTGACCTTCTTATACTTGCCAGACTGTGTGATCATTTTCTATTTCTGGCTCTGCAGTTAAGCACTGAAGTTAATATAATCAACGCTTTTTGCATAGAGACATCAGAGCATTTAAAGTAGCTGCTTACTTATTGCATGTGTATATAAGACATCTTTCCTAACTATGAAAGGAAATACAACAAAGAATTAAAGTTGCAGAATATTTTAGTGGAGGATTTATTTGTATCCATATAAAAGCCTTGTTGAGAAAAGAAGTTAAGTTGGAGCAACTAAAATTATTTATTGAACTTAAGAAGCCAATAGCTATCAAATGACTGGTAACACTTAGAAGAAAAAGGGAAATTATGGAAAGACAAATGCCTGGTATAGCATATGGTTTGTATCTTTCCTTCATCCAGATACAGCCAACTGACTTAAAACATTGATAGGATTTTGCTATGCAAATTAAAACTACTCACAGATGAAAATGTTATCTAGAATTTGTATGTCACCTACATTGTGTGAGTAATGGCAGTGAGGAAGCATCAGATCTTCAGCACTAGCATCAAAAAGCACAAAGCTAAATGATAAAATGGATATAGGATCAGTGCAAGTGAGCAAGAATATTGGTGAACTGTGCTAAAAATATTGTCTTTAAAATGACAAGTGAAATAAACCCTAAACTTTTTAGCAACAACAAAAGAAAAAAAAAACCAAGCCCTGCTCTGAAGGAACTTATAGTCTTATTCGGAAGAAAAGTACTTATAAAAGTACATGCAAAATAAAAATAAAGAGAGCAAATTAGAAGATAGTTTGGGATGGAGGGCACTAGTAGTAGGGGGAAAGGGAGCTATCAAGAAAGTCCAGGAGGTGGTACTTGAATTGAATCTGAAAGTAAAAGAGAAGTTCCTGAGGCAGAGGTAAGGATGTTGTAGATTTCAGGTGTTGGGGGATGGCCAGTACAAAGGCAAGGAGAGGGGAGGTTCAGTGTCGGGTTTGAGAAACAGACTAACTAGAATTACTGAAGAAAGAGGTCAATCATGTCTCATGAAGCTGAAAAGATAAGTTAGGGCCGATTTGTGAAAGATCCTGGGTGATCTCCAGTCATCCTGATGAGTATCCGGTCGCTGGATTCAGATGTCTCTGGAGAAGTGAGGCTGATGACCTGCACTGCCCTACCTCACTCAAAGTTCAAATGCAAGTCATGTCATTATTTCTCTGATGGCCTGGTCTTCGGCAATGAAGGACAAACACACACACACAAAAGCTAAACAGAGTAGTTTAGATTTTACTCTAGAGACAATAGAAACCACTGGAATTGACTGAATTAAGGGAGCAGTTTAGTCAGATCTTAATTGAAAGAAAGTTAATTTGGTGGCAATATATAGACTAGAGGGGTGAGAGACCTGAAGCAGGGGGGCCAAAGAGAAAGCTATTGCAGTAATTTAGATGAGCAGAGATAGGGCTTAAACTAAGGTTGTAATTGTATAAAGAAAGATAAGGGATCAGATGTAAGAATGTTGTAAGGTAGAAAATGCAAGATTTGGCAGCTGATTAGCTGTATGTGTTAGAGTAAAGGGTCAGATGATATCACATGGTTACAAACCTAGAAGACTGGAAATATTGTGGTTCCTTTGACAGAAATGGGAATTTGAAGAGGAGAGTGGTTTGGTGGGGAGACAGTTCCATTTTAGATGTTTTGAATTTAAGATGCCTCCGGGATATACAGTCTGAAATATCCAGTATGCAGTTGGTGATGTGAAACTGAAGCTTGGGAAGAGACTTAAAGTAGGTATACTGATCTAGGAGTTACTTGCCTAAAAAAAAAATCAATTGAACCCTTGGCAGCTTCTGAAGTCACTGAGAGAGATCATAGAGAGAGAAGAGGGTCCAGGATAAAACGTTGAGGAATACAGTTAGCGGAATGATATGAATGATGAACCAATAAAGGAGACTAGGAAGAAGTAGTCCAGTAAGTAGGAAGAAAACCAGGAGAGAGTACTGTCATAAGAATCTAGAGAGGAGAGAGAATAGAAGAGGAGAGGGTCACCAGCAGATAAATGGAGAATGATTAGGACTGAGAAGAGACCATAAGGTTTGGCAGTGAAGAGAACACTGGTAACTTTAAAGAGAGCCATTTTAATTGAGTAGGGAGGTCAGAAGATGGATTACAAAAAGTTGGGTAATGGGAGAAGTAGAGAGCAACTGTTAACACAGAATGAAATCACATTTTCTAATTCATGTGTGTTTGTCCTTCGTTGCTGAAGAAGACCACGCCATCAGAGAAATAATGACATGACTTGCACTTGACTTTGTTTTGAGTGAGGGAGGGCTGTGCAGGTCACCAGCCTCGCTT
>CM053769.1:205777084-205829574 GCA_028658325.1 Potorous gilbertii | reverse complement strand
CCTCCTGACTCCTGCACTGATGCTCTGTCAACTGTACTACATAGCTGCCCTTGTAATCCATGACATAGCTAATGAAAACTGAGATAAAAGATTTAGTGACTGATTTGTAGAAACCATTGTGAAAGTCTGTAATACTCAAAATGGAGGCATCTTCTCAAGTAAAAGTCATCATTACTACCATGATGCTGTAATGACACCTTTCCCTACATTTCTTTGAAAATAAGATAATAATGTTTTTGAAATCACAAAGTGATACTGTCAAGTTAGTCAGCATTATTAATTCATCTTGTAGAGGGAAAAAATTTTTATACGAATAGTTTCCTTTTTAGGGAAAATTGTATTCAGGGAAATATGAAAATAAAGCTAAGCACTAGAATTCAGTATTAGTGGAGTTGAAACAAAATGATCAGATTATGTGGCTTATATGTAGTTAAGAATTTTTGAGAACTTAAGGGCTCCATTTACATACTTGGTAAATAGATATAAATGCAGTTTAAGGCAGCCATTTATTTCTGCTTTTAAATTGCAAGTATGGAATTATTTAATTTGTTGATAGTAGTAATTAGATGGAATTGAATGTCGTCAGTGGAAAATATGACAATAAATGTGTAAATGAGATGATTATCTAGAAATTAATAGAGGTAATATGAAGCAAATTTTTTTTTTATTAAATAGTATATTCTTTTTAAAAAATACTGTACTCAACTGCAAGTCACGTCATCATCTTGATGTCATGGACCTCTTCGAGAACGAAGGACAAATACAACTCATGAGTTTGCAAATTCAGAAATGAGTAAAATAGTATTACTTTTGTGTTTCATCTTAGTTACATCATACTAAAAATCTGGATTGAAAAGCAATTCATCAATGCCATATTTTGGCTCCCTTGGTGAATTTCATCTGTTTATAATATGTAACAATTTCATTACTAAGGTATAAATACACACTTGAGTATAATTGAATTCAATTAAAAATGGCATATTGGCATTAAGACCTCTGTTCATGGAATGTCTTATTTTGATGCATATACACCTACCTATGTGTATGTTTATTTATAAATGTGCCTCTCAATTAATGAAATATTTGATATTTTCATTGTCATTTCCTTTCTCCCCACTAGATTTACAGTAAAACCTTTTCCTCCAGACAGCAAAAGGGTTAAGAGCTAAGGGTTCTAGATTGATCCCAGAAGAATTGAGTTCAGATCCTAGTTTTGCCACTCATGCGTTTTGTAACCTTGGGCTCTGAAGTGTAGTTTCCTTACCTGTAAAATGGGGATCATAATACTTGTACAACTTCCTCATAAACATTATGTGAGGAAGTCACTTTGAAAGCCTTAAAAAGCTATAGAAATGTGAGTTATAAAATATTTCCCAAAGCAAATTTTAGAAACATCTTAAAGATTCATCATAGTAAATATAGCAGGTATGGAGTTAGAAGGCTCCTAGATTTTGAACTAGAAGGGACCTTAGAGATCAACTAGCCCATTTGGTGTTCATTTGGAAGATGAGGAAACCATGACCCAGAGAGCAGATACTATATGCCCAAAGTCTAGGATCATGGGACCATAGTTTCTCTGGCTCCAAATCCATTGTCTTATCTGCTAGGTCAAAAAGGGAAATCAGGGTCAAGAACAAAAGGAAAGTACAAAAGATAGAATTTTGAGGGTGTGTTTCAAAGGAAGAAAACCATGTCCCAGTGATATCCTTTTAAAGAAGGGAAAGGAATAAGAGGACCTACTATAAAAATCATATACTACTAAGTTTAGCAACAAAGAAAATGTCAGGTATGAAAGTTGAAAGGGGGGTCTGTGAAATTTAACCACCAAAGAGGCCGTGATTGGTGAATTTTTGGAAACTTGTTCTGTTTTGTTCCCCCTATTTCTTTCCTTTCCCTGCTCCATCTAGAGAAAAATCTTGGATATATTTTATCAATTTTTATTAATCTTTTTAAGACTGAGAACCTGCTGAGCTGTGGAGAATTATACATTTTCTTACAAGTTATTTGTACTCAATAAATGTTTATTGTTAACAGAGTTCATTGAACATGTCGGGAGTATCCCATTTGTGCTCTGGATTTTCCTATCAGGGAAGGAGCATCGGTATTGATTCATGGAACAGAGGGAACTGATTCTACGCTTCAGGTTACCTCCCTGGCCCAGATCATCTTAGAACCAAGATGTAGGACCATCCGTGGTTTTGAGGCTCTTGTAGAGAGAGAGTGGCTGCAGGTAAAAAAACATTTAATTCTAATAGAAATTTCCGGAAGTATCTGTATCATCTGTTCAAAAGCAATTGCCCTTGTGCATTGATTTCTTCTTTTTGTAGTAGCTGTCACAGTATCTATTGCTGCAACATTTTGGATGATAAACAAGTTTTCTATTTTATTCCTTGTCAGATAACTCCTTCGTTTTAATGCCTGTTGAATGAATTAAGTTCAAAATAACAAATAGTAAAATATTTATATTAGAAGGCACCATGAGGGACAAAAAATACATGACTGTCCCAGTTTGACTGCAGATTGCTATCTAATAAGATGATGTGTAAATGAATGTAACAGAGAGCTATAGAAATTAAGCAGAAAGAATTTACTCACTTTGGGCTAGAGTAGAGATGGAAAGAATGCTATTGCTTGGGCTGAACCTCTTAGGATAGGTAGGATTCTCCCTGTCTGACTGCTCTTTCTCAGCTTCCTTTGGAATTCTTTATTGTATCTATACAGATGATGCCCTGATCTGTATATTTTGCCCTAATCTCTCCTGCACTCTCATCTCTGTATTTCTAAGTGCCTGCTAAATATCCCTACGTATATGACATGTCCAAACTTATGCCTCTAAATTTCCCTATTTTATTTGAACAAGACCCTCCACATTAATCTGCATTTGGATCATAAACCCTAGCTATTAATGCCTATAACCTTTGTGTATTTTACAGATTTTATTACTTTAATTATAAGTTGAATATTCTATTCTGAAAAGAAGTTCCAAAAAAGAGTGCTATTTCAATTTTTTATTAGACAAAAAAATAAGCTGTCATGTAACATGACAATAATGACCTTACTTTTAGAGTCATTGCTATGAAAAACATCATGAAAAAAATGCTATAAAACTAGAATTTCTTTCAAGCAAAATTAATCATTTATAATTATAATTCAGTCTTAAAATGTTCACAATACTGTTATGAATGCCATTCATGTTCTTGACACTGACCTTTGTTATATTACCATCTTATTATAGTATATTATCGTCCCTCTTCCCTTCTCCCCCAAGTCCCTTCTCTCTCTTTTGCAATAACTCCAGAAGCATTGTGTAGCCACCCGTTTACTCTGTGATTCAGGTATGATCTCAATAGTTATGGAAATCCCAAGAATTAATAGAAGTTATTTCAGTTTGCTTTATGTCAACTAATATGATCTAAAACTCCAAACTTTAGTACTTTGTGATATGTGTTGCTTTGATGTATAAGATTTTGATTAGTTAAAAGACCAGTCTGTTTAGGTTCTGATCATGAGGGTAAAAAGCAGAACTTGGGCATGATTATTTGCAATGACTATCACTAGAAGATATCATTTCAGTTACTCACTTTGGACAGAAGGTGGCAGATTCTTCTGATTATTTCTGCAGACCACTGTTTTATATATAGGCCACACAATACTTGAGTTTGGAATGGGCTCTTTTGAGTGCTTCTGATCTTGAGAGTATGGGATACCCTCCAGATAAAGAGGGTTTAGAAAAATGTTGGACCTAGACAGAATAAAATAATCCTGTTTTCATGTTTTAAAAAATGCAGCACTTGGCAATGTTGCATGAATCATTTCATATTTAGTATTTGGGATGGGGAGTGTTATTTTTTTCACAGATTCCTGGTTCATATTAGTATCCAGAACATCGTAGTTCCTTGAAAGCAGACATGCTGCTTTGGATGAATAGGAAACGACTCCAACAATTTGCTATTTGATATATGGTCCAACTCTGAAACCAAACTAAAATAATCTGGCCACATCTCTTTATGGACCTGGGTTTATTCCTTAGCCATAGTAACAAATTTGGTTGTCAGAAATGACTTAAAACTTTGAATGTCTAAGGAAAAGCAGAGCTTATAGCTGGCCTTCCATGGAAGGAAATAGAAAAGGAAGATGACAGTCATTTTTTCTTTTACCTATAAGGATAATAGTCTTCTTTTCTTCTTATCTCTTGAGTTTTACAATTCTGGGAATTTGAGGCAAAATGGTAGACTGAATAAGACCTTCTGCATTCACTTGTCTTTGGGCAATAACCCACTAGCTAGTATTTTCAACATGCTCCCATAAAAAGTACATTAAACCTACTTGTGGCAGCTAGTGTAATGGAATGTGCTCCTTTTCCACTGAATTTATCGTGGATGACAGCATCTTTTAACAGCACTTCCTTGATTTTGGATGGTTGGGAGGAAATATCAGTTTTAAACCAAGAAGTTGACTAAATCTGATGCCCCCAAACTTCTGTTTTACCTGTACAACAGACAGCTGGGGACTTTTTATCGGCGTTGAAGTCTCTGCTAAGGAGTTATACTTTCTCATTTGAAGAGTCCGGTTTTCCCTCTGAAGCTTCCCTGTGTGTTATTAACAGGCATCTCATCACAACTGGGACAGATGTGATAGTAATGACTGTACTCTAACATTCTCACTGTAAGGCTTTGCATTATTCTTTACCTCTAGGCAGGCCACCCTTTCCAGCAGCGCTGTGCCCAGTCAGCCTACTCCAACAGTAAGCAGAAGTGGGAAGCACCTGTGTTTTTTCTTTTCTTAGACTGCGTGTGGCAAATTCTGCGCCAGTTCCCTTGCTCCTTTGAATTTAACGAACAATTCCTCATCCTGCTCTTTGAGCACTCTTATGCCTCACAGTTTGGGACGTTCTTGGGCAACAATGAAAGTGAAAGGTAAGCACACATCTCTGTTGTTTTTGGCAGTAGCCCACCTTACATACTTTGTAGTCCCTGAGTTAGGAAAACTAAACTTTATCTCCTCGTATATAATCATTTATATTACAAAACATGCTACAACTCAAAACACAAAAATTACATGTTCTGTGGGAATGTATATTCTCAAGACATTTGCCTTAAATTGCAGGCACACTGAAGTGAGATCCCATGAGTGAGTTTGAATTCTTGAGTTATCCAACATTGCCATTTTTCAAAATTGGTCTCACATAGTCACACACTCAGAATTGGAAGGGACCTCAATATCCAGTGAGCCTTTCCACTTTTAGATAGCTCTGATTATTAAGAAATTTCTCTTTACATCAAGGCAAAATCTACTTCACAACTTCAAACCAGTGCTCTTTTTTTCTGGCCTCTTGGGCCAAGCATAGCAAGTCTGTTAAGATATTGGACACTACCATAGCTATCCCATTTCACAAGCCTAACAAACACTAAGTCCTTAGGTTTATTTAGAAAATGCACAGTGGAATGGTCTCCACAAATATTATATGGAGAAATTTCTCATAATTCTCATAATTATGCTAGCGTTTATGCAGCATTTTATAGTTTACAAAGTACTTTTCTGATATAGCACTGTGATATAGATAGCACAAGGAGTGGTATTCCTATTTTGTCAATGAGGAAACTGAAGCTAGGAGAGTTTAACACACTTATCCAAGGTCATACAACTAGTAATTGCCCAGGCTAGGCCTTAAACTCTGGTCTTCTGACTCAAAGTCTCAGTTGTTTCTATTGCTCCAAGTTAACCTACTCAGTAAATTGTGATCTTCAAGTTGCCTGAGTTTGTCTAAAGGTAAAATGTGATATGTTTTTGATAGTCATTTCCATTTAATTGAATCAATACAAAACAGTTTTGTCTTTAAAAAAAAAACTTTTTAACAGGTTTATCTTTAGCTACAAACATAGATGATAATGCATAATTTTCCAGAACTGTATTGACAGATTTTTCAGTTATAATTTTCCTTTTGTAGATTTAGTTCTTTTAATCCAGTTTTAGTGCAAACCTTAGAATGATTTGATGAGTTCTGCAGAAAGGTCTTACGGTTTCCAAAGATAAAATTGCTACTGAATCTACAAGTTCTTTGTATGTTTGCTTTAACAAGAATAGCCCCTTAATATTTGAACATGTTCACATTCCATGTAAGTGGCTGCTCCAGGTGTTTTATTCCCAGGTTTCTCTTAATGGTATTGTGGGAGTAGGGACAAGATTAGTTTGTTTTTAGGCCTGTTGAAGAATTAATTCAAACTTTGACTCAAAACTAATATTTTGTAAAACTTTCCTCAGATCATAGAGGTGAGGGAAGGGAAGAGCATTTATTAGGTACCTACTATGTGCCAGACGCTATACTAAGTACAATTTTTTAAGTTAATGAAATGGGACTAGTTAGCCATTTTCCATTTGAAGTTGATTTTATAGGAGTAGTGACCTTCATTCACAGTAGCAAGGGATTGCTGTCAGAACTGTTAGTATTGCCAAAGTCATATCTTAATGAATGTTATTATAATACCTAATTCTATATAATAAGACTGTTTACATGTCCTACCAGCAGCTTATATTAGAAATATAGAGTTTTAGTGACAGATGCAAGCTTAGAGATCATTTAATCCGGTGCACTTATTTACCAAGGACACTGAGGACTGGGAAGGTAAAATTATTTGCTTAGGATCTCACATCTAGGAAATGACAAAGATTCTTAGTTATTCTAGTGCTAACTCTACTGCACAGTGGGGCAAGCCCCTGGCTCTTTCTGGGCCCATTTTCCACTCTGAGATGAAGGATTCTCTCTCCAGCCCCTTCCATCTCTGACATTCCATGTTTTTGTGAGAGAGCCCAGCGCATGGGATGCTCTTTTTTCAGCTTGTCATCTTTCACTCCTCATGAGCCTCAATTTCTTCCTTTAAAGTGAACCGGATAATAAATGTCAGCCCATGAAGAGGAGAGAACTTTTGTTTTTGCCTTTATATTGCCAGTGCTTAGCACAGTTCCTTAATAAATGATTGTTTACTAAATGACATCATTATGTTAACATGGCTTTGCTGATATGAATGCAACAAAGTCTGCTAATCAGAAAATCTGGTGTAATATCTACATTCACAAGAAGCCTCTATAAAGTCCATGTTTGATGAAAAATATTTTCCTTATGTTTTATCATTTATACACAATAAATGTTGGAGGGCAGTGAGGAAGAGTCTTTTCCTTTAGCTATTGAGTTTGTTTTTCCCAGAACTATAGATGGATGACTGGGATGGAGTTACTGTCCTTAGACTCATGATTTTTAGAGCAAACACCTTTTGCCAGAGGACAGTAAGTATAAAATTTATGGGCAGGGAGTAGAAGTAGTTAGTGATACCGGAGCAGGGTAAAGGATGGCAAAAATGGACACCCCAGCAGATTGAGAAACCTCTATGGACAAGGAGAAATGAAGGTTGAAGAGCAAAAACCCAAAGACCTACAAGGAAGCCAAACTTTTAAAATTAGATCTTTCCTTAACAAGGGGACAAGCCAGCTAAGTGGCACGGTGGACAGAGCAGTACCTGAAGTCAGGAAACCTCAGCTGAGTCAAATCTGGCCTTAGATTTTTACTAGCTATGTAACCCTGGGCAAGTCACTTAATTCTGTTTGCCTTAGTTTCCTTGTCTGTCAAATGAACTGGAGAAGGAAATGGCAAACCACTCAGGTATCTTTGCCAAGAAAACTATGACTGAACAGCAGCGAAAGAACAAGGGGCCTCCTCCAAGTGAGTAGAGAGACTGGAGAGAGAGAAGTTGTGAAATGAGAAAATCCTATCAGCCATTAATCCTCCATCCTGGACTTCGTTACAATTGAACACCCTTTTATTTTCCATTGTTCTTATTATTATTTGAAGTAGAATACTTAAAAAAAAATTTTTTTAAATACCATTAAGTAATACGGTTTCATGAAAAACATGTCAGTTTAATAAGCCTTGTTGCTAATGCCAGGAGGGGGAAGGGATAAATTGTTGACAGCAGTGTATTGTCTGTCATGCTTCATTCCAAGTAGAACTTATGGACTATTTCATTTTGTCCTTAGTGACCTTGGCTCCTCAGTATTTGTTAGACTCCAGTTTCCCGTTCATAATGATATGTATGAAGCTGAAAGCTTACAAGAATGGCCACATTTACCCTCCCCAGTATTACTGCTTTCACTTGTTTATTTTTCTCATAATTTGGAAGCTGCCTTCCATATCCAGGGAACCAAAATCAGATTTTTGTGTGTGTGTATAAGTGTAGCACCAGTGCCTACTGTGGCCATGAATATCCTGACACAGTTCTAAATTGCAAAATATCACAGACTCTCCACATGGAAGGCAGAGCCAAAACATTTATTCAGACACCAGAAAGCCAAATCCATTATGGTAACAAAGAAATCTATATGCAGTAATGATGCAGAGAACAGCACCATCCCCAAGCCTTCCCCCTCCTAGGCTTCCCACAAACCAGCTCCATGAAACAAATCACAAACAAGCTCTCACTCACGCTAACCTGCTGCCTGCTTGCCTGCATTCTTTTTAGCTCTGACTGCTTTCATGACTAACTTCCTCTCAGCTCTGCTCTAGTTCAGCCTTTTCTTACTTCATCCATTCAGCAAACTCCTCCCACCACAGGCTCCTTGGGACTTAATGGGACTATTAATGAATAGGAAAGATTTTCCATTTAAATGACCATTACAGTAAGCCAAATTTTGGGAGAAAGACCCACATAAAATGATAATGGTCCACTCCATTAGGAGTAGGAGATTGCTTTTCATCTGTTGGAATTTCCATGACTCTGAGTGGCAGAGAATTGAGCCTGGGACTCTGCATATTCCTTAAAAAAAATAAAGTACAGTCTAAGCCCCTTTGGAGATACAGCTCATTGACTGCCTTGCCCTTGCCCTTACGGGTGTGTGGGATGGCAAGACCCTTACTCAAGTTGACTTCTCAGAGGCTTCTCAAAGTATAAATGGAAAGTCCTTTATTCGGTTCTTGCAAGGACCAGACTTCATCTTCCTCCAAGCAGATTGGAGGAGGGGACGCATTTTACAAAAGTACATGCAAGGTTATATAGCAGAAAGCCACAAACCACCAACCCCCCTTACCCTTTTGGCCAAAAGCCTGAGTTTGCGGTCTTTATTTTCAGAAATAAGGAAATGGGACTCATCAGCCTGAGCTAGTAGTCTCTATTTCAGAAATAGGGAAATGGGAGTCAGTAAAACCAGAGAGAAGGGTAACAGACAGTTTCACAGCTTCAACTTTCCCCATATCATATGATTTTAATAAATTAAAACTCAGGCCTTATGTCTGCTTTACTTTAGACTTAGGTCCCTGAGAAGTCTTTACTGACTTATCACATTCAGGGGCAAGGATCTTTCTTGTCTGGCATTTAACCTACTCTTACTAATTTCTTTTCCCCCTTCTCAGTTCTTCCTCTCTGCTGCCACTTGTCACACCTTAATTAGAAACCATAGAATATTAGATCTGGAAGAACTTAGAGATCATCTAGTCAGACCCATTAGTTTTACAGAGAAAGAAACTGACACCCAGAGAGATTATATAATTTGCTAGTTAGTGGCTAAGTCAAGACTAAACTACTGGCTGCTTAGCTCTCTGTTCCTATTTTCTACTGCTCAAACAGCCATCTACTGCATTCTTCTGGAAGGCATCACAACCGGTATTGGTGGTTATAATCTTTGTCCTACTGAATATAAAAATATAAGGTTGAAGACATACTCCTCATAGGTCAAGGGGTCAGTACACAAGTTAATGTGGCAAATACTTAAAACCATCAATTAAAGATCTGAGAATGGGAAGGCCTTTCTCTGTATTTCTTAATTGTGTTTAAGATCTTGCACTCTTGTTTAATTTGTTTTGGTCTTTACTATTATGTAGGCTACCTTTGTCATGCCACCTAGATATAGAATGGAGAGAACTAATTATGTAAGAATTTTAATGGCTAGTGTCACATGGAGAGAACTAATTATGTAAGAGTTTTAATGGCTAGTGTCACATGGAGAGAACTAATTATGTAAGAATTTTAATGGCTAATGTCACATAGCATTCTCGTAACTCAAAACTATATAATTTCCTGCCTGTTTAGCTCTAATACAGTGTTTAGTTATTGTCCACAGTGTTTAAAAACTAACTATACAAGGACTTTAAGGAGTAAAGGCCCACTTTACAGTAAACTCTCAGGCTAACCAGAATTAGCAGGGAATAAAAGAGTATTATGGCAGCTTGTTTTTATGGGTTATTTTTAGAATTAACCAAGGGCCTATCATGTTTTTCAAACCTTCCCAAAATAATAGTAAACCTTCTTCATAAATAGGGAATGGTGAATTGCTTGGTTAATTAAGAATCTTGTAGTATTACAATTACAAAAGTGATAGGGTATTTTCACATAATATGTACTACTTTGCCCTTAAGTTTCAAGATTCTTAGCACAGAAATATTGGGAGATTTTTCTCAACAATTTAGAATTTTTATACTGACTTAAACATAATAGTGAAGAGAAGAAGGGAGCAAAGTTCTTTGAATGGGTTTAAGTGAAATCCTCAACGTGTCCTACCTTGCATGTGCTTTTAGTCTACCTTCCAAAAGAGATTACCTATAAACCAGTACTTCTGTGTTAATTCAAACTGAATTAGTTTAATTTACTAGGTAGTAATATTCTACAGGAATTTCTTTGAAAACTTAGTGCTTAACTTATATGCCTTAGCTTGCACAGAGAGGATTTTGTCCCAACATTACATGAAAGGCTCGTTAAATAAGATTATTCAATAGTGGCGAGTTACACACGCACTTAGACAGTAATGATTGTCTGTCTTTATCAGGTGTAAATTGAAACTACAGCAGAAAACCATGTCCCTGTGGTCCTGGATAAACAGACCCAGTGAACTGCGCAAGTTCTTTAATCCTCTTTTTGAAGCCAATAGCCTTGTCATCTGGCCTTCAGTTGCTCCACAGAGTCTTCAGTTATGGGAAGGTACATTGTTCTTATTTTTCCAAATCTATTTTAGTCCTAGTCATATATGCTATCTCTCTTTTTTATAATGTACCATCTTTTGATTTGAGAATTGTGAAGCCTCCAACTGGGCCTGTAGTTCTAGTGGGTTCTCTACTTATGTGTGTCCCTTACCTAACTGTACCTGTAACACCCAGGCAGATTTTAGTTAGAGAAATACTTCTTGTGGCTATGTAGCAGCTCAAAACAAACTGGACCATGTGGGGTGTGAGCCTATAGTAGCTTCATTGATGAGAATGGCCATTGACTTGGATATTCTCCACAGGCGAAAAGATAGAGTGGAGAACTTACAGGAGGAGAAGGCAGATGACACTGGTTTCTAGTTCTATCAGTAGCCATGTGAGCAAGTCGTTCAATTTCTGTAACTTAAGTTTATTTACATAATGGAGCTAATAATGCCTACTTATTAGAGTTATTGTGGAGATAAATGAAATATATGCAGAGTACTTTATAAACTGGAAAATACCATACAAATATAAAATGTTACTGTTTTGGCTAATATCAAAAGTGAAATATTACTTGTACTTTAAATTTTTTTAATGTAGTTTCATGCAGTGTGCATATGCCAAAGCCATTTAACACTAGACATTTATAGAAGAATCCTTTAGACCAGTGTTATCTGAGTGTTTTGATGAATCATAATGAATCCTTGTCAGTCACTGATATATAATATGGGAAATTATAATGTCACTTTATCTGTACCTCTTTAATAAACATTTAGATAATCCTCCCTTTGGAATTATAGATATATGAACCTATGTAGAGGAAGAAGATTGGGTACTTGTCATTCCTGTTATTCCATAAATGTAATGTCAATTCATTGTTTCTTTCCCCGTTCTGGTTTCAATAGGTGTATTCTTACGATGGAACAGATCCTCTAAATATCTGGATGAAGCCTACGAGGAAATGATTAATATCATTGAATATAACAAGGAATTACAGGCAAAAGTAAATACACTTAGAAGGCAGTTGGCAGAGCTGGAAACAGAAGATGGGATGCAAGAAAGCCCTTAAGATATATCCCCTTATGGTCCTACAATTGGAACCTTTTCCATCGCTTTCCTTCCCTTTAGTCTTTTTCTCCTGTTTTCCTATGGTTCATCTTTACACTGAAGCTTGGAATATGCTTAAACGATGGAACTGATCTGATGCAATAGATTTCTCAACACTTCACTGATGAAATCTACAACCATTATTTACCTTAAATAAGTCCTCTTAGGCTACTTTCACTTTGGGAAAAAGAAGAGGGTGGTAGTCATTTTAGTTGGCATTCAAGTGATGGCATGTTTGGTGCCATTCATATTACAGACAACTTACATTTAAGTGTAAGCTTAAGCTTATTCCTATTTAATTTAAATCTTATGTGAATGGTCAGCTATGGACAAAGACTAAAGTCCATCTAATTTAAAGATTATATGGCTTTCGTTTTTTTGTCTCAGGTTTTTGGTGTTGTGCTTCAGGTGCAAAAACATGGGTTTTCAAACCAGAAGTGTCAAATTAAGGCATTTTTTGTTTAATGCAACTTTTCAAACAATGGCCTTTGTTTAGTAAAATGGGTTTGCACCTTTTTTGCATAATTCAGATTGACAAAGCTATATTTATTCTGCATTCAGTTTATCAAGAAAGAAATAAGATAAATACAGTAATATCATCATTTCATTGTTGTGGGACAGTTTCCCTTGAAAGAGAAACCAGATAGTCTGATGGATTTCTCTTAAGAATTAAATTTATTGAAAAGTGAACACTAAATCAGAGTTGGAAGAATGTGCAATATTGACATTGAGGTCTGTTTGTTTTAAGTTTCTTGGCCATAATTTCTAGAAGTGAACATAACATTGAAGGCCGCCAGAAAGGAAAAATAATCATTTAGAAGAGGTCATAATTTACATTGTAAAAAATGGTTACCTTAAACCAGAGATGCACTGCCCTTGTCTGATGTTCTCATTGCACTGGTTTTTGCCCTTTTTTTTTTTAAAAGAGTAAGACTTGACTAATAGGTTACAACTTTTATGTGATTTTTTTTATCACAGTGCATTTTTGTCTTGACTATGCTAACTTGTCCATGTTCTATGTTAGACAAATGTGATTTAAGAGAGAGAACAAACTATGTTATTGTGATGTAGTACCACATTTTAAATTTCAGAAACTTAGTTGATTAAAAGATTTTCAGATGTTATACAAAAGCATGACTTACTTATTCTGGTTTCAGTTTTTTTCTCCTGGTCAGCTGAAGAAAATTTGTTGCCAAGTTTTTTCAGTGTTAATTTTGTTTAGCAAAATTATTGGTACTTATTTCTTTTTAAGAGGACACTGTGAAAGATTAGGTTTTAATACCAACTCATTATAACACCTATACATATAATTGTTTTAGTGTAGATGCTGAAACATAACCCAGATTTAGTGCTACTGTATGTTGAGGAAAAGGACAAACTTTCTGCTCTCCATTCTTGAATGTAAATCTGTGACCACAGTGTCCCTAGAAACTGGCGAATACATGCTGCTTCTCTCCATCCAATTCAAAAATGTGATCCTACCACTTTAAAAGTTCTATTCTTCTCATTCCTTCCCCTGGCTGGTTAGAGGTAATTTGAAAACCTGTCTTTAGTGAGAAGTTCCCTTGTAGATATTTTAGAATGGCTGGCTTCTCTGGCTATCACTGTGGTCCTTGGGGAATAACAGGCCTCATTATAAGGCAAGGAAGGGAATTGAGATCTTTGCATAAATAGACTAGAGCTAGTTATATACAGTGTATATGTGTGTACACACACACACATAAAATGTGGAAGGCAGAGACAGGAAGAAAACTTTGTGAGTCCTGAAAATGAGGAGCTACTTTCCAAATACATCTAAACCTAGCTTTCTTTCTTTCAAGGTGGAAGACTTTTTTCACCTCCAGTTCGCTTAGGATGTATAAAGGAGAGCATCCAATTTCTTAGTAGCTCCTTAAGAACGGTTAGCACATGTGTGGTCCACAGGAACCACGTAGGCAGGTATAAGGGGCTGTTCATTACTAGGTCCTAATGATAGGACACAGTCCCTGGTGAGCAAGCGTAAGGAACGTCTGAGCCAGAGGTCTGTAACAGTAAGGGGTGTAAAAATCTGCTCCCTCTTTCTCTTCCTGTAAAAAGGTGCTAGCGCCTGAGGGTTGTTAAGTTATGTGATTTGTGCATTGAAGTACACATTTGCAGTAGAAATCTCAAAATCTGAGAGCCATTTAGGGCAAGTTAAAACCAACTGATGTGTCTCCGGCTATGAGAAAAAATACTATTAAATAATTACCTCTGACTTGATTAAAAAGAACAAGCAAAGGGTTGAACTTGTTAGAATGCGCTTGTGAGATATTAGTGTTTTTTAAGACTCTAGATAAAAGCCTTAGACTTAGGGGATTATACTGGACAAAGTCCCCATTTCTCATCTCAACTGATAATGAGATGACACCTTCCTTAGTCATCTAAATTGAAGATGTTGGTTTATATTTTTTAGTTGTATTTAAAAGCATATGAAAGGGAAGTAAAAAGCAAATATGTAATCATTAACTTCCAGTAATATACACAAAGAATCTTTAACCTAAGTTTAGGGTAGTTACTTATCCCTGTTCTTGACCTGAATAGTTTCTACTTAGAATCACTATTCCTCGGTTAGGCAGCTCTCCAAATCCTGATTTTTTTTTTTTATCAACTTGTCTCTGTGATTTTCCAAGAGAGAGAACTTCTCCATGATATTACTGAGTCCATTACTGTCATTTGTAATTAGCAGATAATTATATAGATTTGGAAAACATAGAATTGACTAAACTAGGACTAAATTTCTTTTCATGGCAAAAGTCATCATATATATATTTTTTGCGTGTCAAAATGAGCTTTTTGCCTTTGCAGAATACATACATTCGAGGTAGTCATGCAGAAATGGTAAGCTTTGTGGTCAAATTAAAAATGAGCAATATCAAGTAACTTCTAAATTCAGTTCATTCTTAATTTTTAAAAGTAATTTCGATGAACAGTGTTAGACGATCTTTATATTTGTTCATAAACTCACATTGGGGAGATTTCTTTTATAATAAATCTTTGGATTCTGAGTTTCGGCTTAATAAGAATTAATGAGTCTAAAGTGACTTCAGTTTGTGGTGAAATGTGGTGGAATTTGGAAGTCTGTTGACCTCTTTTGTTTGAGTAAAGAGTAAATGTCTCTATTTTGTCACAAAAATGCCCAGGAAACCATTTAAGAAAGAGTTCAATAGTCCTTTTATTCACCTGAAATGAAAAATTTTCAGTTTTACTGAATGGATGCTACAAGAAAGCAAAATGCTTATTCCTTATCTAGCAGATTGGATTCATTCTCACTCTCTTTTCTGGACCAAGTGAACTAGTTATTAGAACAGCTTATTCCTTGCTCTGGCAACATGAGGCCTGTAACAAGTAATAGAAGACCACATCTGCAGTTCTCCAGCTTATCAAATAGTGGGAAGACATGTTTTGCCCTCATTGTAACTGAAATAATAAAAAATTGGTATTCATAGTCTATAATTTTTTTCTTCCTTCATAAAAAACTTTTCACCTCAGTTCTCATCAGTAAGGTCTTGCCATCTTCATAAAATATATGCCATCCCACTTTAAATAGGTAACCCAAAAGTAATCTTCGGAAACATTTCAGGTTCTTGAGCTCCATACTCATTACTGTATGTTCCTATTTAGGGAACAGAACTACCCCTCCCTCACAACTAAACATTTATAAAATGTTTGGTTTCTTTTTCTCTGTGTGAAGGAAAATGGTATTCACTACAAATTCTTTACTGTCCTAAGAAGTGATTTTCTGAAGGGCATTTAGAGTGAACAAAATCTTTTGTGTTGACTCTTTGCAAATCCGGAGAATGGTGTATGGAGATTTGAAACAACCCAATTCCACGGTGAGGTAGGGTCTGTTTTTGTTTGGCCGTAACTGCATTTGCTTCTGATTCAAGCTGTATGTATCCTGGGAGAGTTATCACTCAACATCAGTACATGCTAGATCTCATTACTTAGAACCCTTGTACATCTAACACCATTTATAATAAAAATGTTGTACTTTCACAATTTAGTTTAAATGTATTTCCTCATTAGCCAGGTATTTGGATTGTACTCTTGATATATCTGAATGTGACTCTTGGGTTCAAATGCACTATTACTATTCATGTCGCATAAAATAAAGTCACACCATATAACATACTGGTGTCTGCAATGTATCTTTTGCTAGTCCTTAGAGTGCCGTTAATGCACACGTTCCTCTACAGAGCATCTGTCTTTTACTGTTAGGGAAAGATACTCTACCCTTTTGTAAATCTGTGTTAACATGTTAATATTCTTTGTAACGTTCAAGTCATAGCCATTAAATAATGCAAACTAGATGGTAGGGGTAATTTCCATTTCTAAATCATCATGAGTCAACTGTTTTGTTGTGTGGTTTTATTGCCTTGAAAGAAATTGTGTTGTCTCAAGTGTTTGTGTTATTGTTGGTGCCTTGTTTTGTGTGTGGTGTTTTTCTTCCACTACAAAGGAGAGCTACACCAAGCCTAGTGTTAAGTTTCTCTAGATAACTATTAATAAAATTCAAATCTGATCAGATGCTGAAAAATTAAGCTGCCACCTGACTTGAGTTTTTTTCAAAAATCTATAAAGAAGCTGGTAGAAAATACTTGAATTAAAAACTGCCTATGTTTAAATATATGTATTGTTTTAATTCCTGCAGTTGAGTTTTCCTTTTCATCTATTTTCAACCTATTCCATTCTTGTTCCTTAGGTTTTGAGATTAAAATTAAACACCTGGGGTCAGGTAGGTGGTGCAGTGGATGAAACACTGGCCCTGGAGTCAGGAGGACTTGAGTTCAAATCCAGCCTTGCCGGCTTACTAGTTGTGTGATTCTGGGCAAGTCACTTAACCCTGATTGTCTCCCCATCCAAAAAAGAAAAATTAAATGTCTTCATAAAGCTTACAGCAGCAAGTCTTCAAAATAGGGCAGAAGAGCTACCTATGATTCAGAAGTTCCCATGGGAGGATTGCATTAGAAGTAGGAGGCCATGTGACCCAGCCCCACTCATGAGTTTGTACATTGAACGAGATGTGGGGCTACCTACAGTTAAAGGAAAGGTCAGTAGTTAGGACATGTGAAGGCAGTGTATCTCACCATATATAGCTATCAGATTTGTCCAGGAGTGCCCTACCTTTGGTAAGGCCATGATGCCAAATCATTTAACAATATAGATTGTTATTCACAGGGATTCACACTTCCAGAGGTACTACACCCCAATCAGCAACCCATGAATTGCTACATTTTTTAGAGAAGTTTACATACCTGTACCTTCCACTTTCCTTTCTTCTTCCTAATAATAAAATCTACAGGACTGTTTAAAATTCTCAAGAAACAATTGAATGTCAAAAAGAAGGACATGACCAATGAAAATAATGAAAGGAGGGGTTTCAGTAGGACAATAAAAGGTGTGAATCAGACAAAAGTAAGAGGATGTCATGGAGCCCTTTGAGGGCAAGAAATGAGTCTTAAATAGAACAAAAAAGTTTAGAACTGGAATGGGACCTTTAAATGTCATCTAATTTCAGAACCTGGGGCGGGGGTGGGGGTGGGGGTACTTCAGAGACCATCTGTTTTAAGCCAAACCTGAAGGACCTTTTACAAAACATCCAACAAGTAGTCAACCAGCCTTGGAACTGGATGGAAGACTTCCAGTGAAAAAGCAGCAGCTACCTCCTGAATTAGCTTTAATTCACTCTCTATTCTAACTTCATAATACTCTATATCCCCTTCTCTGTAACCCTTGCCACCACTCCAGCACAGGCCATCATTACTTCTCCTACTTGGAACTATTGCAGTAGTCTTCTGGTTAGTCTTGACTCCATAACTTTTCATGTTCCAGTTCATCCTTAACTGTCAAATTGATCTTCCTAAAGCAGAGGCATGACTGACATCTTCCTACATCTTATTCCCTTCCCAAGTATACTGCAATCCTTGCCTCCTTGCAGTTCCCTTGAACAAGACACTTAATCTCTGGACCGTAGGCATTTTCTCTGGCTTTCCCCTCATGTCTGGGAATTCCCTCTTAACTCCTATCTCCTGCTCTCCCTTGCTGCCTTTCAAATCCCAACTAAAATGCTATATTCTACAAGTTTTCCTGATAACCCTTAATGCTAGTGTTAATCCCTCTGTTGATTATCTCCATTTTATCCTATCCATATCATGTTGATATATCATGTTGCATGTAGTCTGTGCTGTTGGACTGAGTTTCTTGATAGCAGGGACTATTTTTTGCCTTTCTTCATATCCCCAGAGCTTAGCCTAGCACTTAGTAACATAGTAGGTGCCAAGAAGGTGATGAAGGATCAGAAGTGAGTGAAACAACTAAATAACAAGAATGATGCTTAACCTACTGTAGCTGAGGTCAGGGAACCACATGTTGAGGTTTGGCGTGCTTGGGACCCCAAAATATTGACACCTCAGGGCCTGCCCGAATGAACTCGACTCAAGCCTTCTTTTAGCCAAAGAAAAATAAAGTTTATTAAAGATTTGCTATACTGCTTAGACTCTTAAGGAGCCTAAGCATTTGTGATGCTTGTATTAACACAAACAGGCCAGATTGAATCTCAGCTAGACAAGATCAGGGCTACATTGAATCTGAGCACCTTCGTGGAGATGAGAAGGATCTTATGTACAGAAAGACTGTGGGAAGGAACTGGGGGTGGCCTGGTAGTCTGGGATAGTGGGGTAATGAGAAGAAGGGTTTAAGGAGGGTCTTGAGGAGTCTTGAGGATCTTGATGGGACTGGGGTGATTTCAGGTCAGAATCTAGAGAGTGGGATTTTGATATGATCAAGGGTGGGACACAGCTGGAGGCAACTGGGGAGGTAACAGACAATGGAGGGCTGGGGTGCGAGGTAGGCTGGGGGCAATCCAGGGGTCAAGGATAGGAAACAGCCAGAGACAAATGAAAGAAGTGATAATGAAAGGCTTATGGCCTCAGTTGGATGCCAGATCAAGTGCAGAAGATTCGGTTCCTGGGGTTCCCAGAGCCTGTACCCCATCACTAACTATAGGTAACTATCTAAGGTCAGTTTTCAGCCTTACAGATCCATAAACTCACAGACAGGGTAACTAACCTCCTTGAGAGTGCTTTGTAAGAAGAAGATACCAACTGGTTAATTTATAATGGGAGGTGCAATTGCTTGGAGAGTCAAGTCACCCTGACAGATAATGAAAATTAGTCACTTAAGGCAGCCCCTTCCTGTCACTGATGTGTTCCTGTGTCTTGGGAACCTTATTAATGTTGTTTCACTGAGCAAAGAATGAAACAGAAGGGGAAACTGGCTGCTTTACAGACGAGATTGGTGTCTCAAAACATCAACCTTTTATAGACTAAAGGTAATATAATATTAACTATTTGTTGTCTTATTTTTTAGTCATTTTCAGTCTGATTCTTCATAACCCCTTTGGAGTTTTCTTAACAAAGATACTGGAGTAGTTTGCCATTTCCTTCTCAGTCCATTTTACAGATGAGGAAACGGGCTTGTCTAGGGTCACACAGTGATTGTCTGAGACCAGATTTGAATTCAGATCTTCAACTCCAGCTCTGGCTTTCTATACACTGAGCTACAAGCTGACCAGAAGTTATCTCTTAACCTACATAGGTATCTGTTTGCTATCCCTAAAGCATGTTAAGCAAACTTTTATGCAAATCTTAGATAAAAATATAAATAACTCAGAGCTGAACACAAATTTCTGGAATACTTCACTAAGATTTCTCCTACCATATCACAATGAACTTTTAGCAACTATTCTGAAAGTCTTCTGAGAGAAATTACCATTACACCATTATATTAATAACATTATTAATATGTGATCCAGCCTTTTCCTCCTATTTCTGTTAAGATCCAGCTCCTGAAAAGGCCAGGCAGTTCCTGGAAGGGTGTAACCAGAAGGTGATCTCCCAGCCCCAAGGCATCTATCTACCTGAGCAGGGACCTTTCCACTAGGTTGGTTGGTTGTCCTTCATTCTTGAAGGCAACCAAAATGACCTAACTATGCTGATCTGACCAATATGAACTTGGAATATTTAACCACAGATTGGGCACAAATAGTCCATGTGAACACTTGGGGTGCATTCCCTACATTTGCGCATCCTTTGAGTTGTGTCAATTCTGCTCTGCTCATAGAGCACAGCATCTTCTCTGATGTGGGCACACCATGCTGAGTGATCCTGTGCTAGTGTCTCCCATGGCACACAATCAATTCCAAAGTTCTTAAGAGAGACCTTGAGAGTATCCTTCTATCTTCTGACCACCATGTGAACACTTGCCCTGCGTGAAATGGTCTTTTTGGCAAGTGTAAGTTTTGCATTTGAACTACATGACCAGTTTACTCTGTAAACAAAAGCCCACCTTCCTTAGATCTTTTCCCCAGGCCATGTCTCCTAGTCCTGGATCCCCTCCATTAGAGTTTAGGGCAATCCAACTTATGAAGGAGACAACTAGTCAGAAGAGGTCTGGATGGAAATGGCTTCCCCTGCCCAGATGCCTTGAGTCTGCTCAGTCTCATGATTAAGCCACTTTTTTAATAATAGGAACTGAAGACTTTTAGCCTACCTTCCCATGAAATGCTCATCAATCAGGGTTGAGTTTCACTTGTCAGGGGAGCTCACTCTCAGAAGGTATACATCTGATTTAAGGTGTTTTTGAGTTTCCCTTGGCATCTTGCTTACTGAGAGAAACCAATGACCATTAGCCTAATAAACAGATTACTAATTACCTGGAAATTCTGTCTCTCTGAAACTTTATTTGTCACATTTCCAACCAGGTCTAAATTCCTCTAATTGAGTTACAATTTAGTTTGTATCTTGCAACCTCCTCCAAAGGAATAATTTGAAATAACTGATGAAAAAGTGTGCTAAAAACAGGTAAATTCTATCTGCTAGTATTCAGTCTGGCATGAGCTACTTTCTTAGAAAGTCATGCTTGCTCTGTTTAGTCATTGTTTCTCATTCTAGATTTTTATCAACAATCCCTCTAATGATCTTTTCTGGAATTTTTTTAGGAATTAAAGGCAAGCTCACTGGTCTTTAGTTTTGAGGAGTTAAGTTACTTGGCCAAGGTCATGTAAATCAGGAATTATGTGCCTCAGGGTTTGAACTCCCAGTCTTCCTGACTCTTAAGTCTAGTATTTTATATCCATAGTGCCACTGGGCTACTTATGAAGGACCTACTATGTTAGTCACCAAGGATGAACGCTGGCCCAGATGAACTGTCTCGTCATTTACTGAAAGAACTGACAGATGTTACTCCTTTGCCGTTGTTAGTAATGTTTGGATGATGACAGAAAGTAGGAGAGAGCAAATGTCCTGATTTTCAAGAGAGAAGGAAATAGTCTGAAAATTAAAGGCTAGTGAGCTGAATTTCTCTTCACTTTCTGCCATCATAAAGGAACCCAGGGCAAGTTCCTTAACCTGTTTGCCTCAGTTTCTTCATGTCAACAGGCCAGAACCAGCTTCTAAGCTGTGTATGGCCAGAGCTGAATAGAATCCAGAGCTGTCAGGAATCAAGCAGAAGTTCCATTTCAAAGGGAGGAAAATGGCTTGCAAGCAAGGAGGCAGATAAGAGACGTGTACCAGGGCTCCACCCCTAGTGGGGGGGCCACTTTAGTGTGGGGAGATCTCAGTGCTTACACTGATGATTTTACATGGTGAGCTGTACAATGAGGGGCAATGGCAACAATGAGACACATTTGATTCATAGCAGGGAGACATGAGTTTGTCTGGTGCCTATTTGGCACTAGTCAAAGCAATGCAAATGATCTATAAGGTAAGATCATCCAGAGGGTGAGTGTTTGTGATTGTTGTTATATCAAGCTTCAGGGCACAGCTTGCTTTCTGGGCCTTACTCTGGAAAACAGGGTGTCTCCTAATAGCTTGATAATCATCTGTAAAATAAGCTGGAGAAGGAAATGGCCAACCACACCATTATCTTTACCAAGAAAGCCCCAAGTGGGGTCATGAAGAGTGGGACAGGACTGAAAAGGACTGAATAACAGCGGCAAATGTTCCAGACACTGAGGACACACGCATACACACACACACACACACACACACACTCCCTGACCTCAAGGAACTTGCAATCAAATGAGGGAAGACAAAACACAAGAGGAATCTGAAAGGAAGGCTCAGGGAGGGAGGAGGAAGAGAAGAAGATGCTGCCCTGCTGGGAAATGGTGGAGAAGTCAAATCAGAGAAGTCTCAAAGTAGTGCAGCCAGGGAAGCAAAAAGGAGACGTCCTTAAATGGAGGGTTAGAATTCATTCCCCCATCCTCCATTCAGAGGAGTCCAAGAGAGCAGTGATGAGATAGAACACCAAGCACATGAGCTCTTTGAGGATGATGAGGTTTTCCCAATAATGAGCTTCCTGGATGGACAAGTCAGAGAAATTCCCAGAGCAGAGAGTCCTGGTGAGAAACACTAGAGAAGAAAATGGGGGCAGTAACAGCAACCACTTGTAACAACAAGGCCCCTGGCATACCTAGGAGGACCTGTTGCACAGGTTCTTCTGTCTGCTTTTCTAAAAGGAAAGCACCTTCTGAGGGGTCAACAATCTACTTTAATTACATTCACCAACAGAGAAGATACAAACAGAAATTGCAAACAGAAAGACCAACAGACAGGGCTTCCGACTGACCAAAGACAATACATACGTTGTTACCAGAGGGAGAAACACCAACATCTGGGTTTTCAAAGTGGGGGAGGTGGGGGTGACTATTATTATTAATTATTAATGACTATCCAGAATCTCGCACAAACACTCTTCCAATGATTTAAGCCCCAAAGCAAAACCTCACCTCAGAGTAGATACACGCTTTTCAGAGCCAGAGGACAAGACCCTTGTGACCCAAAGCCTTATTGGCTATTAACAAAAGGTATGGGCCTTCATATAAAACAAGCCTCCCCTAATCCAGCTTCCCTTAATAGCCCCACCTGAGGCCTATTAATGGGCAGGGAAGATTTTTAACTCCCATTATACCACTTCATACAGTTATTCTGAAAATCAAATGAGATCATATTTGTAAAGCACCTTGCAAATCTTCAAGTGCTACATAAATGCTGGCTGTTATTAATAATAAAAAATTGAATTGAATTAGAATCCCTGAACCCTTAGAAGGAGATGTCTACTTTCACGAGGAAGGTCTCTGGATCATAGAAAGTATCTTGTCTTTCTCATTTATAGAAGATAACCTTCTGGGGAAAATACTACTAGTCTTATACCTATAAATTTATTTATAATAACTAACAGGGCATAAATTTATTTATAATAACTAACAGTAGTTAATACCTAACAATTAAAGAAGAACTGTAACTAGGCCTCAGAAATTTTGAAACTTAGAGGGCAGTGATAGTACTTAGTGTGAGAAATGTACAGGTAGCTCAGCTTAAAGTAAATTTATCAGGAATAATGGTTAAAATAACTAATCATCAAAATTGGTTGATGCTTTTTATAGTTATCACCCTGCAGTTCAGCTCTCCCCATTGCATTGTCTTCCAGCTCCATCTATACCTGCTTCATCAGCCTTAGCTGTCTCCCTGTCCAGGGGTCCCAGCCCTCTTCTCCTCCACTACCATCCATCCCCATGAACTTGTCATAAAAGGTAGATTTGAAGGAACTTTTTGACTGTTTATCCTAGATACGCCCATGCACATGCACACATATAAGGTTTCCATAGAGTTTTATTTATATTATCAGATTTGAACCTCATAACAACCCCGAAAAATGAGTAGTGCACACATTAGCCTCCTTATTCAGAAGGGCTGCACTGCTGAGTGGTGAAGTTGGGATTCTAAGTGCAGTATTCTTTCTATTCTGCCATCTTGACTCATGGTTGTTGGTCTAGGGGGTGATTCCATCATGAAAGTTTTTGCCATGTTCTCTTCTCAGCTAGGTGGTACAGTGGATAGAGCACTAGGTCTGCTGTCAGAAAGACTTATCTTCCTGAGTTCAAATCTGGCCTCAGACACTTAGTGACTGTATGACCCTGGGCAAGTCACTGAACTCTATTTGCCTCAGTTTCCTCATCTGTAAAGTGCACTGGAGAAGGAAATGACAGATCACTCCAGTATCTCTGCAAGAAAACCTTAAATGGGATCATGAATGACTGAACAACTTCTCTGGCTCCTAAGGAAATAGAGACATCATTCATACCCCCATAGTGCAGAGGCTTCTCTGCTCTGTTACTTGTGCAAACTCAGGTAAATCACTTCACTTTGAGTCTCAATTTGCACATCTCTATAAAATGAGGATGGTTGAACTAGGTAACCTCTGAGGGCCCTTCTATCTCTTGTCAATTGGATTGAACCGGCCTCTAACCTGTGGATGGCCAGAGCAGAACAGAGCAGGCTAGAGACAGGAGAGTCAGGAGTCAAACAAAAGTTTAATTTTTAAAGTGAGGGAATAGGCTCAAAAGTAAGGAGGAAACAAGACACGTGATGGGGCCTGCCCCCTAATGGGCAGGACTGGAGGCAGTGCCAGGAGATCTCAATACCAATACCAATTAATAATTAATCAATGGCTACACAGTGATCTGTAGCCCGGACCATGAGTGGCAACAGCAACAA
Source organism: Potorous gilbertii (assembly GCA_028658325.1). Classification (NCBI taxonomy): domain Eukaryota; kingdom Metazoa; phylum Chordata; class Mammalia; order Diprotodontia; family Potoroidae; genus Potorous; species Potorous gilbertii. Next base: position 205,804,950 of record CM053769.1, on the reverse strand, counting down.
AGAGACAAGTTTGATCCAGAACAGGGCTCCAAGTCCAGAGCATGAGCTTTGTCTGTGCTTTATCTGAGCTCAGAGAACACCTGGTGCTGGTCAAAGAAATACAATAATTATATGAAACAATTCTGCAATTTTGCTGTGGCTGAGATCATCCAGAGGGCAAAGGATTGTTGTTATGCCAAGTTTAGGGCAGAGTCTGCTTGCTAGGCCTTACGTCTGGAAAACAAAGTGTCTCCTAATATCTTGACAATTCCCTCTTTTGGCCAAAAGGAGGAGGTCTCAGAGTACCCTTACCCTTCTGGTCAATAAAGGAGAGGCAGATATAAGCCAAGATGCCACAAGAGGGCAGTAGGGTCAGGATGAGATGCTGCACCAGGAGGTCAATTCCTTGAGGGGACCTATCAGGAAAGTATGTTCCCAGTATCATTGCTAGCCATTGTTTGCTTGCAAGCAGAAAAGAGGAGAAGGAGCCAAGAATGTAGAGGGAGAAAATGTCAACACATGCTTGAATCAAGGCCTTGGTGGTTGGGCACATAACAAAAGGAAAGAGAAAAAACTAGGACAGTACCCTCAGCCTTTGTCCAGAATCTTGGGACAGCTTTCTCATCTGAATGTCAGCTGCTTCTGTGTCCGCGCTAGATGAACCTTGAGGTCCCTGGTGGATTCTTCTGTTCACTCAGGAGCAGGGGCTTTATTCAGATAATCCAGGACTCCACATCCACAAGTTTGGCAGCTGTGGGAGTAGTCAGAAGGACCCAAAAGGGGCCCTTAGAAGACATATGAGTTGACAATTGTGAGAAAACTCCTTGTATCAATCTTTGGATCTGAGTTTCTGGTCAGTATACCATAGGTCCTTGGTTAATGATCTCTAAACAGCACATTGAGATCCAGTTCCCGAGCCATGCATAGTTAGTTTCAAACAATGCAATAAGGTTTTTCATAGACTCATCATCATTGCATAAGTACATTAAGTCAGGTACAGATGAGACCACTTAGACCACTTACAATGAACTAGTTCTGAGAAGGGAGATTTACATGTCACCAAGGTAACCAAGAAAACTTAAACATAAAAATCTTGAAACAAAACACCAAAGCCGTAACAATAGTTATCATCAATATTAAATGATGTCAAATCTCCTTGTATTCTAGTGACCCATTCTCAATATCTGTTTAATCAGCATATTTTGAGTTCCAGATGTTTCTTGTTGTCATCTTGTCCCTAGGCATCTTTTCTGAACAATAGGCTTTATTCTCAGGATAACTCTAAAGGAGGGTCTATTTCTCGTTTCCAAATTTAGAGGTCCCTAGATAATTCTGCTAGTAATATCATTTAAATTTGGTTCTCCAATGTTGAAACTTCAGAGAATTTCAGTTCATATACTATTTGTTGTTTCTATCCTTACCCAAATCCTGTACCTGATATAAGAATCTTTTAAAAATTTATAAGGGTCCAATTGTAAAATAAACGGGCAAGGGTCTCCCATCAAATCCTGGCCATCTCCAGTCATCCCGATGAATATATCTGGTCACCAGATCCAGATGGCTTAGGAGGAGAAAGTGAGGCTGGGGACCTTACACAGCCCTCCCTCATGCAAATCAAAGTCAACTGCAAATCATGTCACCATTTCCCTGATGTCATGGTCCTCTTTGAAAACAAAGGATAAACACAATAACAACCTGGGCTGTGCCAAAGTCATCTCCAAAGCTTTTCTCAGATACAATACCCACTTTTAGCAGTTCTCAGACTTCAGCACTAGCCATTTGGTACTCTTGGCTTCGTAACAATTCAGACAACTATGCCTGTAATCAAAACTCAAAACAATAGTAAATTACAGAATGTTTACCTTAAATTGCAAAATTTTCACTAACCACAACTTAGGACTTGAATGCTTTTCCTGATGTTTTCCTAAACATTTCATTTATCCTTTATTTATAAATTAATCCTACCCAGATTAACAGCATTAAGGTTGAAGACACATCTTTAAACCACCCTATATACATTCATAATATCCAAGAATTTTAAATTAAAATTCACTATTATAGTAAAGGTTATTATTATATTCTGCTTTATACCAAAATATATCTCATTGAATATTTAGCAATTTTCAAATATCTATCTTTTATCACATCCTTTTATAAGCCCAATCCAGATTAAAAAGTTTTGCCTAACAGCATTTCTGTAACAATGGTCTCTCAAATTTCACAATGTGAGAGAATTTAGAAATACAATAATAACACAAACAATAAACTTCAGATGACATCAATTGCATTTCCAAATTACTACATGTGGAAATTATTGATCTTATTACATTTTACATTTTAAAACCACTTTAGAGTTATCAGATATGGAACAATTCCATTCAACTAAAGAAATCATGTGGTATTTAGCATATGCCAGTCACTGTGTTAAACACTTTACAATCCTTACATTATTTTGATCTCACAACAGCCCTGGAAGGTAGGTCCCATTATTATTTTTCTCTTTATAGATCAGGAAATAGGGGCAAACAGAGATAAGATAATTTGTCCATGACTACACAGTTAATAAATTTCTGCATCTGGAATGTCATTCAAACTTTCTTACATTTTTCAGCATTTTTAAAAATATCTGTATTTGAGAAACTGATCTAAGATGAGAAGGACTAACAGAATTAGAGGTTCTCTGGCCTGGGAAAGTCACAAGCATGGTCAAGGAAGGATTAACAAGAGGTTGCTATAAAGTACAAACTGTTTGCCTAGTTTTTTCTTTCTTCACTCAGGAATCACTTCCAAACTAGCTGCCTTCCTTCATTACTCTAGAACAATGAAGCTATTAATCTTGCCATTTACTTTTAAAACTTTTATAAAACATAATCCTTATTTTTCCTTAAAACAAATTCTACAGAGTGGTACCCCAAAATTTACTAAGTTATTTCAGAAGGAAGTGAGTTCCTGGAATTACCCTAAATCCCAGGATTTCTCATTTATAATCTTAAAACGATTAGTCTTCAAACATTCAAAATATGCTAAGATGTTTTCAGCAGTTCTACAAATTTTGATTATCTGACTTTTTTGGGGTGGGGGTAATTCCAGCATAACCAAAGCTGAAAATGACAGAAAAAAATGTCTTGCAGGTTTTTTTCTTATAACTTAATCTCCCATGGAAAGTCTAAAATGGGAATTAGTTCTGTTTACTGGGACAGTTGTTTCAAGTATAGTTCATTAATCTTTCCTAGTGTTTTAAACTCTTTGGCTACAGCAACTGCATTTTAAATCTTTCAAAGTAACAGAATCTAGTTCACAAACAAACATGACAGAGACCTTTTACATTTTACAAAGATACAAACACAGAGAAAATGACAAGATAGATATAGACACAGATAATTTTAACAAAGCATATAGTTACAATCCATACAGAAGCACATGGTTACCGAGGCACACAGTTTCAGTTTTAGAGGTGTGAAGTTAAAAAAACACAGCAGATGCATGCAGAGAGGCCAATTAACAGTGGTGTGCAGTTTAAGAAAGGATATCCTTGCCAGAGTGATCCAAGATGAACTGGATTACGGAAGAGAACCTGGAGTTTTCCTCACAAAAAATGGCAAGCTCAACCAAGGAGGGAACTTGGGGGATTGGAACAGGTACAAGGGCAGAGGACTCATCAGATGAGTGGGGTCAGACTCCAGAAATAAATCTCCAGTAGTGCGTAGTCTAATTGCACTCGTACTGGAGAGTCCAATGGCCCGGTTCTATGTCTAATCCCACTTCTTACACCAATCAATGCCAACAGGACAGAACTGGCCTCTAATCTATGGATGACCAGAGCCCAGCAGAGCAGGCTAGAGACAGGAGAGTCAGGAATCAAAGGGAAGCTTAATTTCAAAGTGGGGGAAATGGCTTGCCAGTAATGTGCTGGGGCCCCTCCCCTAGCGACAGGACTTGAGGCAGGGTGGCTGAACTTCGATTTATGTACTTGTGGCTAGATAAAGAATCAGACAGTGTAGAGTTGCAAAAGAAGCAGGTCATAACAGCAATAATGAGGCAAGATTGTCACTTCTGAACCTGTTGGTGCTTGCCCAGGCTCAGTTCATCCAGAAGGTGAGTGCAAAGGATTGGCTCAGCTTGCTTGCTGGACCTTAGCTCTGGAAAATTGAGGGTCTCCTACTATCTTGACACTCTAAATGGATGATATTTTGGTTTCAGCTTAAAGAATTAAAAGCAGAGTTGGGGATATATGACATAAAGTAACATGTTAAGTGCAAACTAAAATATTATAAGTAAGGTATACAGATGCAAAAGAAGTTCAGAATAAAAGAATAAATAAAAAAATATGGAGAAAGAAGAAGAGCTCCTAAATGAGGTGATTATGGAAAAGGTTTTGAAAAAGAGATAGGATATGCATTGGCAGAGAGGAGCAAAGTGGGGAAAATGGCACATGCCAAAGTCCCAGGATAGTAAGGAAAAGGTATATGAAAAGTCATGCTGACTTTCACACTCTTTCACACTGTACTCCTCATACTTGTCACTTGAATGCTTGTCACTGTGTCTTTACATTATTAGCTCAGACTCCACATGTTGAGTGCATTTATTCCTGAACTCCTCCTAAGATGTGTGTTCATCCTTCGTTGCTGAAGAAGACCATGCCATTAGAGAAATAATGACATGACTTGCCCTTGACTTTGTTTTGAGTGAGGGAGGGCTGTGCAGGTCACCAGCCTCACTTCTCCTCCAGAGCCATCTGAATCCAGTGACCAGATATTTATCAGGATGACTGGAGATGCCCCAGGATGAGGTAACTGGGGTTAAATGACTTGCCCGAGGTGACACAGCTAGTGAGTGTCAAGTGTCTGAGGTGAGATTTGAACTTAGGTCCTCCTGACTCCTGCACTGGTGCTCTATCCACTGCAGCACCTAGCTGCTCTACTTTTCCTAAGATAATTTTACCTTCAAGATGCAACTCAAGAACCACCTTTTATAAGAAACCTTTGCTGAGCCTCTCTTATGAATGCCTTCTTATCCAAACTACCTTGAATTTAACTATTTTGTAATTATTTTTATTTCTCTGTATTTACACTCTATATACACACGTGTGTGTACACATACATACATACATAGAAATACGCACATACATATTCATATTTGTTGTCACAAAGGAACTGGTGATCATAGTTCTAAAACTGGAAAGAATGTTGGAGTCCATCCTCAAACTTCTGATGGTTTCACTTCTCCAATCTCTTAGCTGAGAAACTTGCTTCATGTTTGACTGGAAAAATTGAAGCCAGTTGCCCAAAGATGCCTTGTCTTCCCTCCCCTCCACCATCTCTATCACTCAGATTCTTCCCGCCCCTCCACCATCTCTATCACTCAGATTCTTTCTCCTGATCCATTTCTTCACCCATCTTACATGAATACTTGGCCCTTCTCCTATACAAAGCAAATTTGCTCTACACGCATGAGGGCTCCATCTCATCTTCTCTCACAGACTGGCCTCTCTCTCAGTCTTACTCTCATTTTGTCCATTCACTCTCTTGTCTACTGACTGCTTCCTTACTGCTTGTAAACATGTCTGCATGTCCCCACCCTTAAAAAACCCTCACTTGACTCATAGATCCCACTAGCTACTTATATTGGACCAGCCACCATCTTGGTTCAGGTTTTCATCAACTAATATCCAGACTACTGTAATGGACTTCTAGTTGGTATCCCTACCTCAAGTCTCTCACCACTCCAGTTCACCTTCCACTTTGCTACCAAAATGGTTTTAAAGCCCAAGTCTGACCATGTCACATCCCTTCAGTAAACTTCAGTTAAATTTCCTGTTACTTTCAAAATCAAATGTAAAATCCTTTTTTGGCTTTTAAAGCCTTTCATAACCTGGTCCCTTTTTCTACCTTTCCAGTCTTCTTATACCTTATTCTCTACTCTAGGTACTCTGTCATTCAGTGACAGAGGCTTCTGCTGTTTCTTGCACAGAGCAAAAAACTGCTGGTTCTTGGGCATTTTCACTGGTTCTTCTCCATGCCTGAAATGTTCTTTCTTCTTATCTCTGATTCCTGGCTTCCTTTGAGTCTCAGCTCAAATCCCACTTTTTGGGAGAAATCTTTTGTGTTCCCCTCCAATTCTAGGACCTTTCTTCTGAGATTACCTCCCATATCTCCTATCTCTATGTATAGATCTTGTATATGCATAGTTATTTACATGTTGTCTTCCTCATTAGAATATGAGCTCCCCAAGGGAAGAGACTGGTTTTGCTTTTCTTTGTATGCCCAGCACGTAGCACACTGTCTAGCACATAGTAATTGCTTAAAGTATGAAAGACATAGTAAAGTCAGGATCATGATTCATGTGTTCAAATATCTGAAGAGCTGTTACGTAGAAGATGGATCTGACTGTTTTTTTTTCTGTTTGGTTCCACAAGGCAAATTTGATTGATCAGTGGAATTTACAAAATAGGCAGATCAGAAAAAAGAAAGAACTTTCTAACAATTAGTCAGTCAGGTGAAAAAGCATTTATTAAGCTATTTATTTAAGCTATTACTACGTGCCAGGCACCGTGCTGTGCCAAGGGCTGGGGATGGAAAGAAAGACCAAAGAGAGTCCCTGCCTTCAAAGAGCTCACTGTCTAATGAGGGAGACATGAATACAACTATGTACAAACAAGATAAATTGGAGGTAATCCAAACGTGGAAATTGTCTGCTTTTTGAAGAAGTGAGCTGTTACTGAAAGTGTCCATGCAGAGAATGGATGAACCTCTTTCAAGGAATTTCTTTGTAGGCGGGAGGCAGTGGTAGAGGACATCAGAAGGTTCCTCCTAGTCCTAAAAAACCTTGTGGGTCAGAGCAGGAGACTTTGGAAAACCCGTCTTTTCTCAGCCCCTCACACTGCGCAAGAGCATTGCCTTGACAACGCTAAGATCCAGCAAGCAGGTGTAGATGCCCTGGCCACTCCCGTAGTAGACACGGCGAGAGAGACGATTGGTGGTGGGGAAAATGACCTCGGGGAGGGGATAGGTAGGTGAGAGAAGGCTTCACCGGAGGAGCGAGACTGGAGACTCATTCTCCTTCGCTGCTGTGGGTTCACCTGCGCCGCGCTGCGTCTACGATCCTAAGGCTACAGCTCCTGGCTGGGGAGTCCCAGACAGGGGACCGAGCGAATTCGAATTCTAGAGCATCTGGCGGGGGAAGCAGCCGGACGCGGCGTCCAAAGGGACCGATTTTGAGAAGGTAGATTCTGAGCGTTCATGAGTCCCTAGCGGACGGTCAGAGAAAGGTAGAAAACCTGAGCGCCTTTGGGCGAAGTGGTCCAGGGGAGTTTCCACCCCATTCCCGCCGGACATCCAGAGCTGGTTCTGAGTCCAGGAGGTCCGGGGTGTTGGGGTGAGGGAGGATGCTGGGGGTCTTGGGCAAATGCGCTGCTTCCGAACTGGACTGCTGGTGAGGCGGACGTGTCTGTGGCTCTACTCCCCGGACCCGGGGACACTCGGGCTCCCCAAGAACGCCTCTGGGGGCGAGATTGGAGGCGCCTGCACGCCTCCCGAGTGTTCTTACCCTTGGAAGGAAAGAAAGCCCCTCGCCCTTTAAATAAAATTATCTAGAGCCTAGGTGATATAGGTAGGTGACCCTGTGTGTCTCCCCCTTGTTAATCAACTTTTTTTTTTTGGTGGGGAGTCTGGACAGCTCCTGGGTACTCAGTAAGTTTTGAATAAATACATTTGTCACACAGAATAATTATGAAAATTAATTGGATTTAAACCAGCTTCAAAGATTTTCCAGCTAGAATTAAAACTCAAATGTTTTTTAAACAGATTATTCATAGTTTATTAATTCAACAAGTAATTTATTAAGCACCTAGTAAAATCCATTTGAGCAGCTTGCGTAGGCTGCACAGTAGAGTGCCAGGTCTACAGGCAAAAAGACCTGAGTTTAAATCCTCAGACGCTTACTAGAACCCTGGGCAAGTCACTTAACCCTGTTTGCCAAAGTTTCCTCATCTCTAAAAATAAACTGGAGGAGGAAAGGACGAACGACTCCAGTATCTGCCAAGAAAAACCCAAATGGCATCACAAAGAATTCATTTCACAGGACTGAAATGAAATGACTGAGCAACAGCAAAAAACAGCATTAATGCCAGAAAGAATATGTTTATAAGACCTTTGAATTTGAGCAATATTTCTATTATGTCTGGACACTATAGAAGAATCACTCTCTAATTTTCCAGGTGAGACTTGGAATTCATCCAGGCAATCTTTAGCAATATGAATGGAAAGGCTCAGGTGTTCATTTCTTCAAGCTCTCTGTCCTTTTCTTCTGTTGTATTTTTTTGTAGGAGAGAAAATTAAATATTTGGAGGGCTGTGTATCAGCGTCTGAATGGTTTTTTTTGGACATTTGGGACTGTACTGGTATCAGTAAGAGCTTAGTAAATGCTAATTGAATGACATATACTGTACTAAGAAAAAAACTTTTAAATAGTCTGAGACATGGCAAAAAAATTTTTATTATATCAATTTTTTGAAATGCGCATGGAGCAGTCATAAAGTATTAGTGATCTGGAAGAATGAGAACAACCAGAAAGCAGATTAGATTACATGACTTTTTACGTGTACCTTGCTTAGGAAAGGCTGTGGGAAGGGGCTAGATGGAACTAAAGTTGGCTTTGAGAAAAAGTTGACTTGTACATCAGAGTTAGTAGTGTATTTCCCTGTCTCTACACAGCAAGCTGCCACTAGGGAAATGTGATTTTTCTAATCTGAAAACAAAAAGATTTTATCTCATTAGTTTTTGTCATAACACTATTATGTTAAAAGCCATGGAGTACAAATTCCCTTTTAGCATTGTATATTAATTCAGACCAAATGCCCTATACAGTTCAGTCTTTATTTGGTAGAAAGGTCAATAGTGGTTGATTATGATTGCTGTATAAATTTTTGGTTGGGAATATTTATAGTTAATTACATTTATGAATGGGAAGGAATGATCTAAAAATCTGTGAAACAAGCTTTCCTGTATGTAATTTTCTACTGCCAAAATCTCAGTCTGTATGGAAGATATTGAAACTAATCATTAGCATGGCTAAGCTGATCATTTTTTCCTGTCTTTATATTACTACTTGCGCTGATAAGTAAAATAGCTTATCTCATTGGATTAATCACGAAATGGTGTAGTTATTTTATATATACAGGTACAGTCTGAATAGGAAAAAGAAACATGTATTGTAAGTGATGAGAAAAATGTCTATGTAGCATGCAGAGCACTATTTCTAGGATGTAGTAGTAAAAGTATTCACATGCTCCTGAAACACAAGTCTTTTCATAAGCCCATTTCTTATCTTTCCATTAAAGGAATAGTATTTGTGCTTTAAGCAAGCTTTTTTTGCTTGGTTAATTTTAGAGGTAATATGTAGGAGACAGCATTGTCCTGTAGCATTCCGTATTGGAAAACAGATTTTTTTTGTGACTATCTAACATTTATTAACTCACATAAGTGTTTGGATGAAATGACAAATTGGAAAAACATGTTTCAAGCCAAAAGATCTACTTAATCCCTCATGTGTAACTAATGCCTGCTAATTCCTCCTACCGTGACTCTATTATACTGTGATCTTTTTTTTTCTAGTCAGCATTTGGCATTTTATTATAAATCTACAGTATCTTAAACACATCTAACAGCTTAGTTTTTAAATTCTGGGTAGTCATTGAGCAGATTAACCTGGGCCAAGAGCTAAATAAGTGTTTGTTGAAAGTATCTGTGATACTGATCAATTCTGCTTCTCATCACAGGACGATCTGAAATAGAAAAATGTCATTTTGGTTGCTGAATCAAGTTTTCAGCCAGGTACTACAAAGACCTGCTTGTAGGTATCTGACTCCCATTGTTCCTGTTCAATTTCTGAGTATTTCAGCTCGCCAAGTTGCCTCTGATGCCAACTTTCATTCTGTATCTTTTCCTGGTACAGAGCATCCACGAGTACTAATTACAGGTTGGTTTTCAGACTTTTTGTTTCATTCTTGTTTTCAGTCATTTGTGTATTACCATATAGTTATTTAATCTTTCTTCATATTCTCCATATAGACTGCTAGGGGGTGCAGTGGAGAGAATGCTGGGTCTGGAGTCTGGAAGACTCATTTTCCTGAGTTCAAATCCAGCCTCAGACACTTACTAGCTGTGTATTTAACCCTGTTTGCTTCAGTTTCCTCATCTGTAAAATGAGCTGGAGAAGGAAATGACAAATCACTTAAGTATCTTTACTAGAAGAACCCCAAATGGGGTCATGAAGAGTGAGGCATGACTAAATGACAGCATTAACAAAATTAATACATTCTTCATCCTTTACAAAACACTTAAATTTACACTATCTCATTCAATCTTCTTAGCACCCTTATGAAACAGAAAAGACAGGTCTCTCAGTTTTTAGATGGGAAAACTTGAAATTCAAGGGGAAAGGATTTGTCCATAGTCCCAGTGTTAGGAAGGACCCAGATGGAACTTCAACCATAGCTCCTTTAACTCTGAAATTCAATGGTCCTATCTCTATGCCATATTAGATGACATTGATTTATAATGCTATTCATGTGGAGTTGAATTTGGTACAAAGGGGACCTGGTGTAGTAAATTCTCCATCCAAGAATAATTAAGCACTTAAGAACTAAAGGACTTCATAATACAAATATCCCTCTAAGGTGTTTGACTGCTTAGGCCCTAAAAATTACAAGTTTTTCATAAAAACTATATAAGTCCCGTGGGTATCAAATACCTTTCGTTTGTTAATTATATGAATCAGAAACATTTTTCCAAAATTTTAGTTACATAAAAATAGTTATGCAATTGGATAAGGACTTGCCTTTTCATTATTTCAGTTGCCTTATTACATAACAATATAATGCTGACTGTGTGATCCTTAGGGCAGGGATTTAATTACTTTGGAAGACATGGTGCTTGAGAGGAATCCTGAAGGAATCTAGTAATTTTAAGATGCACAACACCTAGGCAACCTGCAACCATTGGAATAGCAAAGAAATGGGAAATAGAATGTTGTATACAAGAAAGGCACCAGTATGGCTGGGGCTTAAATTATGTGGAGGTAAATAGAATGTAAGAAGATTGGAAAGGTAGGGAAGACCCAAGTAGGGGAGAATGTTAAAGGCAGGCCAGAGAAGGACTTTACATTTGATCCTGGAGGTGATAAAGAACCACTGAAGTTTACTGAGTCGGGGGAGAGAGGGAGGGAATGCTCTATTATAATCTTCTCCACAACAGGCATGGGCATCCAGGTTGTACAGGGGATAGAAGCTAGGCCTGATGTCAGGAAGACTCATTTTCCTGAGTTCAAATCCAGTTGCAGATATTTAGCAACTGTATAACCCTGAGAAAGTCACTTAACCCTGTTTGCCTCAGTTCCTCATAGGTAAAATGGGCTGGAGGAAGGAAATGGCAAATGACTTTGTTTTGGATATTGTGTTTGAGATGCCTGTAGGACATTTAGTTTGGAATTTCTATTTGGCAATTGATGATGCAGTAGCAGAAGGGACCCTGGGACTGAATAACTATATCTGGAATCATTTTCACAGAGATGATAATTAAACTGGTGAGAGAAAGTAGAGAAAAGATAAAAGGGCCCCTAGACAGACTCTTGGGGGATACCCACATTTGGGAGAGTGATAGGGATAATGGTCCACTAAGAGACTGAGAAGGAATGGTCAGATAGGTAGGAAAACCTGGAGAGAGAAGCAGTGTCTCCTAGAGAAGAGAGAGTATCCAAGAGAGGAGAGTGATCGACAGCGTCAAAGGCTGCAGAGAGGTCATGAAGGATGAGGACTCTCAAACAGCCATTGGATTTGACAATTAAGAGGTCTTTATAGCTTTGGATAGAGTATTGTTGAGTGATTGGTGGAGAATAGTAGAGAATCCACGGAGAATTGCATTCCTCTCACATCAGCAGTCCTGTTTCCAGTCAAATCCCCAAAGTCATCATTTCTGGGAGCCACTAAGATCTGACCACTGCTACCAAAGGACAGATAAGTCTAAAACCTTCAGGAATAACAGTGCTCTTAGACCACCCACCCTACTGTCAGCTTAGCCCTGGGGAGCAGCCTTTGCCGACATGTGACTTGTCAACTGACCTTTCAAACTAAATGTAATGCAGGAATTTCAAACTCAAAAAGTCCAAAACAGTGTTCCTTTACTTGCATTTCATAATGCTTCCCAGTTAAACTCTTCGTAATCTCTTCACCATACTGATAACTCAAGCCGTGATGGATACCACCTTTCTCCAGCACCTTTCCCCTCTATTTCACAACTGACCCTCTGCAAGGGTACTGCATCCTCTGCCTTCATAATAGCCACATCTCCTGAAGACCTGGAAAAGAGAGTTCTCACCACTATCAAATCCTTAACAAAAATAAAATAACTGCTATGGCACTATACACTATACCCTGTGGATTACTGGGCTTTTCTAGCTAACCTGCAACTGAAACTTCCAATATTGCTATTTCTGCTCGTTATATATTTTGAGTATTCAGGGACCCTTGCTTTTCTGTTTTAGACAGTGCTTTTTTGCATGATAATATATTGCGCATAATAATATAGTGCTTAATAATAATAAGGAATAGAATATAATAAAATAATATAGTAAACTAAGCAATAAACAATAATAAAATAAATATAAAACTAAGCAAATAATAATAAAATAATAATTTAAGCAATAAACAATCATAACATAGTGCTTAATAAATGTACCCTTGACCCCCACCTTTTTCTCTCTCATTTTCAGTTTCTATCTACTGACTTCTTCACTCCTACCTGTAAACAAGCCCAAGTCTCCCTCATCTTTAATAAAAAAAAAAACCCTCACTAGATCCTAATAGCTATTAATCTATATCCCTCCTCTCCTTTTGTTAAATTCCTTGAAAAAGTCATTTACAATTGTTGCCTCCAAAATCTCTCTTCTCACTCTCTTCTAAACCCTCTGCCATCCGAATGAAACAAGACCATTTATTAAGCACTATATTATTGTTTATTTTATTATTATTTATTGATGAGTTTATTAGTTGGGGCATTAGTTGGAGCACCTCTTTTTACCAGTGACCAGGAGGATCTTTGTCAAAGTCACATGCTTTGACTCTTCATCCTCCTTAACGAGTTTGATACATTGATATTCTCCCTGGACTCCTACTTGAAATGCTTTCCTTTGGCATTTATGATTGTTGTTGAGTCATTTCAGGAATATCACGCTCTTCGTTGACCACATTTGAGGTTTTCTGGGCAAAGATATCCGAGTGGCTTACCATTTCCTTCTCCAGATCGTTTTATAGATGGGGAAAATGAGGTAAACAGGGTTATATGACTTGACTAAGGTCATACAGCTAGTAAGTGTCTGAAGCTGGATTTGAACCCAGAAAGATGAGTCTTCCTGACTCCAGGCCCAGCATTCTATCCACTGCACCACCTAGCTGCCCTACATTTATGATACTAAGCATTTAACAAGTGCTCATTGATTGATTTTCTAGTTTTTCTGACTTTTCCTCTTTCTTTTACTTTTCCTCCCCTACTTCTTAACTGAGTGTATCACCTGAAGATTTGGTCTTTGTTCTTTTGCATATCTATATGTTATATCTACAATGCAGATGAAGTTAGTAACTTTGGCTACCAACCTATAACTGGAAGAAACCTTAGAAGTCATCTAACATAACTCCTTGATTTTACAGTTGAGGAAAATGGGGTTTAGAAAGATGGTTGCCGAGGTTTATGCTGTAGTTAACAATGGCCTTAGAACCTACATGTTCTGACTCAGTTAAATACATTTTCTGTAAAAGCAGAACAATTTAATGTGTTTCTAAGATATGGCCTAGTTCCAATGTCTTATTTCCAAACGCTTATAAGAAATCTCAACCTGGACATCCCGTTGTCGATTCCAAGTTGGTGTCTCAAAAATCAAACTTATCATCTTCCCACGCCAACATACTTTCCCTCTGTCCAATTTCCTTTTATCTGTCATTGACATTGCTATTACACTGTTCTTCCATTGGACTGTCGTGGGTCTCTTGGACTTTTGGAGGCTTTTTTTAAACTCTCAGTCCACTCAATCAGCTATTAATTCTTCCTTCAAACACTCAGTTTTATTTCTTCTCTTTTTTCATTTCCTCCACCCTACCAAACTGCTTTTGTCCTAACAATTCTGTAAGACATAGTAAGAACAGTAGTTTTCATTTTATAGAGGAGAGAACTGACATAGACTGCAATCTAATAAGTATTGAACAAAGAATTCTAACCTACTCCACATATTTCACTATAATAGCATCTTTTCCATGATGGTAGAGAGTCTTATAGTGGGACAGTTATAAAATAGTTAATATTTAACTTTGGGATGTGAATTTTCTTAAACTTACATTTGAATGTACATTGGGTAATGTTCTGGAAATTCGCAACACTTTAAAACTTTGACGCCACTTTGTGCATACATGAGATTCTAGAAGATTAAGTTTTCCATTCTACCCCCATATGTCTCCCTGCTTTCCTACTCCATGAAGGGACATTGTTTCAGAATTTAGACTAGTTCCCTAAGCTTACCTATCTGGTTCATATTTATCCTGGACTGAAGGAGATAAATGTTTTAAATGTTAACTCTCAAGTAGAAAGTGGTATGAATTATGTTAACTTGGAATTGTGTCTAGCCTGTTTAATTGTGGGTCATAATCAATTTGGACTTGGAATCTTGAAGACCTGGGTTTAAATCCCAACTGAAATTCTTATGTGGTATAGGACAATAATTGTCTAAGTCCCGGTTTTTCCAACCATTACATGGAATAATAATATTAACTGTAGTACCTTTCGTATATGGTAGATGTCAGCCTCAAATGAAATAATAAATGTTAAGTGCTTGGCAAACTTAAAACCAACTCTATAATAAAAGCTGGTTATTATTTTTAATGAGCAAAACATTCTTAATGTAGATATTTCACACAATGGTAATTAAAAGTTGATTGAATTTTAATTTAATTTTCAATTCTGTTTTCCTTTTTCATTTCAGGGGGTCTTGGACAACTTGGAGTGGGACTTGCTAAACTTTTGAGGTAAAGAAACCCAAGAAATTTAACTCAGGCTAGATAACATTTTTTTTTCCTCTTGTCTATTGTCCTAGATAAATTGTTGGGTATTGTTACTTTGGATTGCTTATCTAAACTGGAGGAAAGAAAAGGAAAGTATACACACTTGATTGAAGAAAAAGTGGAAATAGAGCAAAGGAAAAAGGAGGAGCAATGAAAAAGATGAGGAAATGTATTATTTGGGATAGAATTGGATAATTGTGTGATGATAGAAATCAATATATCATTTTATTAATAACTATTGATTTGTGACCCACCCAGACTCAACTCCTGAAAATATCAATCGGTCTCTGAAGGACTTGACTGCGTAATAAGATTACTCCTAGCCCTCTGGAACCTCACCCAACAGGAAACCTAATTTCTGTTTAGTGTATGAACCAAAACCAGTCTGGGTGAGCCTTTGCCTAGGAAAGGAACTCCCTGTTCTTGATCCCTTCCATTAGAGTTAAGGGCAACCCAACTCATGAAGGAGAAAAGTAGTTGGGGAAGTCCAGATGGAAATGACTTCCTCTGACCAGATGGTGTCTTAAGGCTGCTGAGTTTCATGATCAAGCTCAACTGGAGTTCTCATTAAATGTCCACCAATCAGAGTTGAGTTTCATTTGTCAAGGGAGTTCTCTGTCAGAAAGTACACACCTGATAAGGTCTTTCTTGGTGTCTGATTACTGAAATAAATTGATCATTAATTTATTGATTACAGGTTTACCTAATTAACAAATTGGTAACTAATTATCTAGAAACTCAGTCTCTTGGAGTTTTTATTCATCATAATGGGAATGGAGCATCTTGGATGAAGGAATTTCTTAGGCAACAGAGTAGACAGAGAGATGGACCTGGTTAAAATCTGGCCTCAAAGTTCAAATACCTCCTGATCCTCAGCTATGTGACCCCAGGGAACTCATTTAACTCCTCTAAGCCTCAGTTTCCTTATCTGTAAAACAGGGATAATAATTGAACCTTCCTCAGAATTTTTATGAGGGTTAATTGAAGATACGTGTAAAGTACTTTGCAAATCCTAAAACACTGTATGAATGCTAGCTATTATTAATAAAGATGGATTAGAAGCGGGATGGCAGGACTCTCCTAAAATTTGTAATCTTATTAAAATGAATGTATTACCTGAGTTCAAATCTGGCTTCAGATGCTTACTAGCTATGTGACCCTGGGTAAATCACTTACCCCTAATTGTCTCAAAAAAATAAAATAAAATAAAACGAATGTCTTTGAACAGTAATGTAACAAAGTATGTTAGGTAATCAAGCAACAGGCATTCCTTAAGTGAATAAAAAATCCTTAGGGGCAGCTAGGTGGTGCAGTGGATAGAGCACCAGTGCAGGAGTCAGGAGGACCTGAGTTCAAATCTCACCTCAGATACTTGACACTCACTAGCTGTGTGACCTTGGGCAAGTCACTTAACCCCAATTGCCTCATCCTGGGTCATCTCCAGTCATCCTGATGAATATCTGGTCACTAGATTCAGATGGCTCTGGAGGAGAAAGAAGTAAGGCTGGTGACCTGCACAGCCCTCCTTCACTCAAAGTCAAGTGCAAGTCATGTCATTATTTCTCTGATGGCATCGTCTTCTTCAGCAATGAAGGACAAACACACACACACACACACACACACACACACACACACACACAAATAAATCCCTATTCTCAAGAATCTCACATTCTATTGGGAATAAATATGTGCATATAGAAGGATACATAGAGTAAATAGCAAAATAATTACAAGATGGCTAAAAGGTAGTTTGTGAGAGAAGGTGTTTTAACAATTGGGATCAGGAAAGATTTGGTGTAGTAATGAGATGTTTGAATTGTGCCTAGAAGAAGGAAGGCAAAAATTCTGTGACCCAAAGGTGCAGAAAGCATGCATTTTGGGGATGAGGGGATGATGATAGTGAATGTAGATGGACTGCCATATGAAAGGAACAGGGAGAAGGCAGATTTGGTTGGGTCATCAAGCACAGGGAGGGGTGTAGTATCCAGTGAGGCTGGAAAGATAGATGTGGGCCAGGTTATTGGTTTGTTTGGCTTTTTTCAGTCATTTCAATCTTGTTTGACTCTTTGGGACCCCATTTGGGGTTTTCTTGGCAAAGCTACTGGAGTAGTTTAGCATTTCCTTCTCTAGTTCATTTTCCAGAAGAGGAAACTGAGGCAAGCAGGGTTATGTGACTTACCCAGGGTCACACAGCTACGAAGTATTTGAGGCCAGATTTTAACTCAAGCCTTCCTGATCCACTTCCCTACCACCTAGCTGCCCCAGGTTATAGGTGGCTTTGAAAGCTTCTCTTCCCTTCCCTCTCCCCTAAAAAAGGAAAGTTTATTTTTTATTCTAAAGGCAATCAGAAACTACTCAAGTTAGTTGAGTAGGGGAATGACATAGTCAGATATTGTGTTTGAGAAAGGTGATTTTAGCAGCCGCATGGTAGGTGCACTGAAATGGTGAAAAACTTAAGATGGGGGAGACAAACTAGGAGATTTTTCTAGTCAGAAGGCAAGAGGTAATGAATCCTTGCAGTAAGGTAATAGTAGTGTGAATGCAAAAAATGGGACAGATTTGAGAAATGTTATAGAACTAGAAAAGGGCAGCATTTGGCAACTGATTAGGTATGTGGGCCAGCAAAAGAAACAGAAGTGGAGTGGTAAAACAGGTAAGAGAACAAGAAAAAAAGACAGTATCACAAAAATCCAGAGGAGAGAATATCTATAGGGAAAATGTGGCTAGCAGTGTCAAATACAGTCCATAGGTCAAGAAGAGGAAAGATTGAGGAAACACCATTGGATCTAGTCATTTAGAGATAGTTGGTAACTTCGGAGAGAGTGGTTTCATTTGAGTGATGAGATCAGAAGTCAGATTACAAAGAACTGAAGAATGACTGATAGGAGAGGGAGTCGAGATAGCTAGTGCAAGAAAATTTCTGAAGGAAAGAGAGAGATAGAGGAAGATAGTTTGAAAGGATAGTAGAGATTAATGAGTGGTTTTGAAGGATGAGAGAGTCAAGGTATGTTTGAAGGCAGTGCAGAAAGGCAGAAATAGAGAGGCAATGATTGAGGGGAGCAGCGTTGGAAAAGATGTTTTCAAGGACTCAGGTAAAAGAGTTGGCTTTGAGCAAGGAGATAGGTTTTGGGGCAAAGGAGGAGTGTGAAGAATGATAGATATCCAAGAGCTTTTAGATAAAATGGAGGGAGGGAAGTTGGAGCTTATGGTGAATGACCTTAATTCTCTCAGTAAAGTCAGATAAGGTTATCAGCTAAGTTGATGGGGAAGATAGTGGCTTGAGGGGAGAAGAGAAAGTTTAACATCTTTTGTGAGTGAAATGGGGAGTCACTTAGAGAAGAATTTAAAAAATGCTTTTGTTGCAGTGAGGGTCCAATTGAAGTTGGGTAACATTTATAATGTGCTCATAACCGTCATTAGGTGGCTTCTTCCAGCTCCATTCAGTAGCATCTCGGTAGGAAAGCAGAGGCAGATGGTGCAAGTAATCCAAGGCTGTGGTTTGGCAGTCAATGAAGGGCAATAGGATAGAGAGAGAAGGTATTTCAAGAGTAGAGGATAGTCTAGTTAAATTCCTAACTACTGGTTTGAGGTTGGAAGAGGAAAAAAGTGAACTCGGAGCAGGGTAATGATTTGACAATGATCTGAGAGAGTTGGAGGAATTAAAAATGGATCTGGACAAAGAATAGATTTAGGAGGAATGACATATAGGAGAGATGACAATAGGAATTTATATTGAGACAAAAGAATGTTAGTTTTTGATTAAGAAAATAGAACATTTGTAACTATGATATCAAGAGTATGAATATCCCTAAATTGAAATGCCAGATTAGATAATAGGATTTAAGTAGATTGAGGAATTGGAGACTAGGAAATTTGAGAGCATTTTCATGGAAATTAAAATCCTCCAATACGAGGAGTTGTGGAGAAGAGGAACATAACCTTTCAAGTGCTGAATTTCTTGAAAAAAGAGAGAATGACAAGTGTACTGGTATCTAACAGCCACTGTGATCATATGGAGTGAAACATTTGTACAGAATGAACATTAGCAGGGAGGTTGTTGAATGATCTTGACAAAAGGAGAGGGTGGAAGTTGCAGTGGGGGAGAGAAGAGAATTTCAACTTCTCCAGAACCAGTGGGTCAGGACATGTGGATGAGGGGATAGACAATGCAGGAGCTCATGACCAGGACTGTGGTATGCAGGAGTTGTCTGTTTCTACAGAGTTGTCTGTAGGAAGTACTTGTACTCAATGATAAAGTGTGGGAGGAAGAGATCTAAAATATTTGGAAATTTGTTCATGGAGTTCCAGAGGCACAGTGGAAGAGCGTATAGGATGAGTGGTACATGAACAGGGTCAAGATGATGAAGATGGAGATGAGAGAACAAAAGGTAGGGGTTTGAGGATTAGTTTGCTCCTTCTAGGTAACCTGTGACTAAATTATGTTGGGGAAGGCAGAATAAGAGGGAGTTAGAGTTTGCCAGTGGGTGGCAGGTGAATTGTAATTCTCACAATTCGTTTTCCTTCAGGAAACGATTTGGAAAGGACAATGTGATATTATCTGACATTAGAAAACCTTCTGATCATGTTTTCTACAGTGGTAAGAGACTTGGCAAACTTATTTTGGAGGGGTAGGGGTAAAAAGAGGAGCTATTTAGCTGTTTGTCTCTCATATTTTCAGTGTGATGTGTGGTTAAACATCACATAGAACTTTGTAATATGTAATATAATATACAATATTATATATAATATACTATACATAATATATAGTAATAATATAGTAACTTTGGCTAACCTTAAACTTACTTTTTAAGTAATAATTTTTAAGAATAAATGGGTCTGTGGAATTTGACACATTTTTGTCTTGTGTTCTATGAAATCCTGTCACTACCATTGTTGCTTCTTCAAATGATACAAGAATATGACAGTTCTTTTGAATTTGGCTGGTGTCTGGTCATGGTAAAGTTTTTAGGATTAAGATCTGGTGGATTTTATGCTCTTTGATTCCTTTCATTGATTATATTAAAATTATCTTTGTAGGATCTGAGTTAGTAAAAATAAAGGGGAAAAAAGTTTCTGTGATGAAGTAATGGCAGAAGAAATGTAAAGCTCAGAGGAGTTAATCTCCTTGTTTCTAGACAGGATGATTCCTAAACTGTGCAACGTAAACTTTTGTCTGACTGGTGTTAACATTTCTAAGGAAAGATACACCAGAGCTTCCCTTCTGTAAGGATCACACTGAGCTTCACAGAAGTTCATGTATGTTATTACCTGAATCTTCTCTACTTTTATGTAAATTCATTATTGTCATTTATTCTGTGAAAGATTTAACACTTCATGAACTAAGTATCTGTTTATATTCTTTTTTTCTTTTACTTTTCTTCTGTTAAAAAATAATCTTAGTTTTCTGAATATCTTTTGTTTTCACAATACCCATATTTCTAAATATGTTTTTCCTTCTCCTTTGTTACTTGTTACATCCCTTGTAATAAAGATTTAAGAAAGTGGGTAAAAAAAAATCAGATAAAACTAACGAAAAGATTCCCATTCCTAGTCTCTCACTTTTGCCAAGAGAAGGGAGATGAATTTTCCTACTTGGGGACCAAGCTTATCGACCTTAATTTTTAAAAGGCTTTATATGTCTGAAAAATGTGATTTATGAATGTCTGCTCACTACATATATATATATTTATGCATTCAAGTATATAGTCTTCTCCTAGAATGTATTTTTTTCCTAAGAGTTTCAGCATTTGAAGTAGGCCTTTAGACTGAGATACTTGAAATGTATTTCTATTTTTTCTTTTTAATTAAAATCAACAATTATTCATTTAAACATTTTATTAAATATTGTATGTTGAATATTGCTAAGTTCTGAGGAAGATACAAATAGTCATGGCTTACAATTCGGTACAGGGGTATGACAAATTATTACAATAAAAATATAATACATAAGTTCATTAAAGAAGTGCAGATAAAGTGCTGTATGAAATAGGAGGGAAGAAAATATGAAGCTATGTTATGGGAGTGGGAAGAGGCATTAGGAATCTGTTGTGGAAGTCCAGGCAGTAATGGCTCCCTTTAACAGAATGGTGGATAGAGAGGAGGGAATGCACGTAGACAGTATTTTAGGGGTAGAATTGATAGAGTCAGTAGAAGTTTATGAACTAACAGGACTTGGATATGAGAGAAGTAAGGAAAGGGAAAGAGTTAAGTAAAATATTAAGACTTTTTGAACTTGAGTGACTGAATAGTGTGGTACTTCTGACATAAATAGAAAAATCTGGAGGACAAGCAGGATTTTAGGGAAAGATAAGCTCAGGTTTTTGAGGCATCTTTGGGACATGAGAATGAGGTACTATGTAGACAAAATATGATTCTGGAGCTGGAAAGCCTAGGCTGGAGGAAAAGTTTGGGATTCAAATACATAGTGGTGGAAATCATTTGGAAGTAAATGAGATTGTCAATGAAAAAAATATACATAAGAAAAGAAAGATGAGGATGGATACTTGGAAGTACTTATCTTTAGTGGTTGGGGAGACTCCTTAGTGACTATTCAGTCATTAAGTGAAGGAGAAAGAAAGTAGAAGTTCCAGAAAAGAGGAAATAAGAGAGGAAAGACTATCCAGAAAAGGGGGAGGAAGGAGCCAGCCATTTTAGCTGTTACAAAAAGGTCAAGGAGAAGATTAAAAGAAGACCAATTTATGTTTTAAAGTCATTTGACACTTCAGTTAAATGGTGAGGAGGAAAGCCAGATGTCAAGGGGTTTAAGTCACTGAATGGTGAAGAAATGAAGGAAACAGATATAGAACAATTTTTCAAGTTTATCAGTGAAAGGGAAGCAAGAGATGGGATTGGAGCTGAATGAGATAGAAGCTAAGGTGGAAGAGTTTTGGGGTTTTGGGGGGGTTGGGGAGACCTAAGCATGTTAGCAGGCAGATGAGAAGGAGCCAATGGAGGAGAGACTGAATATGAATGAGGAAGAGGCAGTGATTGTTGGAGCAAAGTCCTGTAAGAAATTGGAGGGAATGGGATCAAATCACAGGTAGGGTTCAGGGAGTAAGGATACCTTTTCCTATGAAAAAAAGCAAAAGAAAAGAGAATAAATGCTGCTGCTGAGAAATTTGGAAGCAGCAGAGAAAGACAACTGAGGAAGCTCAACTGAATGAATTAAAAATTTTTTCCATTAACAAAAAACTCCCTTCTCTCCCCCTTTCCCCAGTTTGAGGAAGAAAATCACACCTGCGACAAACATCCTGCATTGTTAACAATGAGCTGCTTGATAAACGTTTTAATAAACTACTTGTGGTTATGAGTTAATATATAACTGCCAAGTAACTAGTGGAAATTTGTAGAGTGTGAGAGGGTTCTCAATAAAAATGAAAGGCAGAAAAAGGTAAGGTGTGTGCTTGGGTCTTTTTCATATTTGAGATTCAGTCATGACATTCTAATTTCTGCCTCCATTGTAGGGCCATTTATTTATTCTGATATCTTGGATTATAAGAACCTTCGGGAAATAGTGGTAAACAATCGAATCACATGGCTCATTCACTATAGTGCCCTGCTAAGTGCTGTTGGAGAAGCGAATGTATCATTGGCAATAGCTGTAAATATTACTGGTAAGCTTGCTTGGGTTTTGTCTAATGTGATTTGACCATTTTTTCTAGTTCTTTGATCAGATGAGGTTTCTTTAGATCCTGATAAATATTGTTTGTTTTAGGTTTGCATAATGTTCTGGATATCGCAAAAGAACACAATCTGCGACTCTTTGTGCCTAGTACTATTGGTGCTTTTGGGCCTTCTTCCCCTCGGAATCCAACCCCAGATCTCTGTATTCAGAGACCCAGAACCATCTATGGAGTGTCCAAGGTTCATGCAGAGCTCATTGGAGAAGTAAGTATTGCCTGAAACAAATACATTCTATAGATAGAACCCTTTAGAGCTCTTTCTTAATTTTTTGGCTTGTATTTTTATTATATATTAAAAATATTTATATTTTTATTATATAACTCTACATTTTTACTATAAATTAAAAATATACTTTGTATTTTAAATTGTTCCATTGAAACCCCATTCCATTGCCTCATACTGGTTTAGAGATGACTGGTTCCTTGAAAGATAGACTAGCTGTAAGCTTCTGGCAATTTGGAAACATTTCAGGTATTCAAAAGATTATATGTCTGTTGTCCAAGAACCAATATAGCTAACTTCAGAGATGTCATCACTAAGTTACTTGATGAACATTAGGTGATTCTTTTTTTTTTTTTTTGAGGGATCATAGCAACTCCTGAAGATTATTTATTAAAGTATAGTTAGGTTGTGATCTGTATTGGTGGAGGAAATACCCACACTGATGAAATAAATCACAGAGCCTTAAAGTATTGAAGTACTTTGAATAGTTAATGATTCATATTTAGGAAAGATAAAATATTAAAATTAGTTAAGCTTTTGTGTAGATTTAAATATTTACTCTCAGTATAGGCCTCTTGGATTCTAAGTCCTCTTATCTAGTCTGTTCCACAGATCTGTTTTACTATTTTTCAAGAAGTATCACATAATTTTCTTTATAGAGTACATCTGATATCATATATAGTATCAGAATTTTAGAGTTGGAAGATATATGATCTTAGAGGTCATTTAGTCCAATGTTCTCATTTTATATATGAAGAAAATGAGCCCCAGATAGCTAAAATGACCTTGATTAGGTTTCTCCAGAAATTCAGATTCTGAAATACTCTTGATACATCTCACATGTGCAGCCTTCCTGCTGCAAATATAATAAATTATAAGGCTTCAGGAAAAATCAGTACTAGTGCTTCCCCATAAAAGGCTGCAGATTCCTACCATAAAACATAAAATTTTTCTTCCGTTTTGGAGTATTTGCCGAAAGAGAATCTTTTGCTATTTTATTTCCCATAGAAATTATAATTCTTTGTGATGACGAGAAGATGTAATGTAAAGGTAGACTGCTTTAACCTCTCTGTTTGTCATTAGAAAAAAGTTAAAGTCTTTAAGACTTTAGTCTCAAATACATTTTTCGTTATTAGAAATTCCACTCAATATTTCAATGTATAAAGAACAACAGAAAAGGAAGATTGAATTACTACATTTAGAACATTTTTAAAGATAATAGCATGGAATCTTGTATATCATCTTGAGGAAAGTAAGCTATTTCTTTGTCAGCTTTCTCTAAAAGATTTTAGTTTTAGTCTTACATTTCTTTTTCAGTACTATCATCACCGGTATGGCTTAGATTTCCGGTGCCTGAGGTATCCTGGAATCATTTCTGCTGACTCCCAGCCTGGTGGAGGAACAACTGGTAAATGTTTGCCTCTGTTTCTTAATGTCTAAAACATATTTTAAAAGAAGCTTTCTCCTAAAGAGATAAAGTCACCTTGGGATCAGAACTTTCATGGGGAATATAAGATTCTCTCTATAAGCTGTAATGCATTTTATTTTATTTTGATAGTATTTTGTTTTCATATAATAACTACTTCCTAGTAAGCAATATCCTGCTTCACTTTAAATGAAAATTCCCTTCACTTAAAAAACAGTTAAGTAAAACAGTCTAATATGATTAAGATGTGATTTTTGACAGTACATAGAACTTTGCACTTTGATCAGCCACAGTAGGACACATTGACTTCATGGTGATGTCATTTTGTTCCTCTTCAAGAACGAAGGGTAACAATCAACCGGTTTTTACCATACCTTAGTAGGAAGGAATTATGTTTTAACTTCAAGTCATCTGGAGTCAGCCTTAGCCCTTGTATCCAGTCTGAGATTTATTGTCATTTAATATTTACATTAATTCATTTACATTATGACTATCCTTTATATTTCTTGGGTTCTTTGCTCTATGTAAGTTCATTCGTGTCATATTTCTCAGAATTCATGTTGTATTCCTTATAGTGCAGTAATATACCATATAGTTATATACTCTCGTTTGTTGAGTTACTAGTTGATAGAAAAATGTTGACAGTTACCCTAGTAATGTATTATATTAACATTTCTTGTTATTATCATTCTCATTATCATCTGTGGTGCAATTGGATGGGTATGAGCTGGTATTTCAGTATTTTAATTTGTATCCCATTTTTGGTGATGCGAACATACAATCGTGATGATCTATTTTGTCATTTATCATTTTCTCCATCCTTTTTAATGAATTTTTATTGTCAACAGAGTTGTGAAAGACAATACTCTTCTAATTTTCCTCTAATTTGTTATGGCATAACCTTTATTATGTTTGGGGGGGATTCATTGTGGTGTATAATATAAGATGTTGGTCTAAACCCATTTTCTGCCTTTTTAAAAAAAAGAGCAGTTCTTGTTCTTAGGTTTATTGAACCTTCAGTATAGGCTAGTTGGATTCTAGACCCTCTGCTTTAGTCTATTCCACTGATCTACTTTATTATTTTTCAACCAGTACCAAATAATTTTCATCAGAGTACAACTTCCTTTTTTTTTTCTACATCTGTCATCCTCAAGGAAATGTACTTGACATGAGACTCTGGTGGAACGCATCTATCATAAGCCTGTTATTAACTATAGTGCATTGCAAATTCTGCCTAGAGTATCTCAAGTTAGCCACATTTGTTGCAAACATATGGGACCTAGTGGTGGTGTGAAAGATCTCTACTATTCTTTGAATGTAGCTCATTGTTATGCTTATTAATGGAGGCATACTGTATTATAATTGATTTTGCATAATATTTCAGGAAGTTCATTCATGAAAAGTTTTGTTTTTATGTACTCAATTTAAATATTAAATAATGAGTATGATCAGATTCCATTTCAGGAATCCTGGTAGTATACTTGATAAAGTTATTCTGTGAGTGACTTAAAGTAGGTTTTAATTTTAATACTTAAATAATATCATGAACTTTTTTAGAAGGCAAAGTTCTTGTTATCTTCTAAAATAAAAATCAACTAATGTGACTCCTCTTAGATTATGCAGTTCAGATTTTCCATGATGCTATAAAGAGTGGCAGGTTTCAATGTTACCTGAAACCAGACACTCGGCTTCCCATGATGTACATTGATGACTGCCTTAGAGCAACACTGGAAATCATGGAAGCTCCTGAAGATTCTCTCCCCATGAGGACTTACAACATCGGTGCCATGAGTTTTACCCCTGAAGAGCTGGCACAGGAAGTTGTTAAACATGTGCCTGAGTTTCAGGTCACATATAATGTAGATACAGTTCGCCAGGCCATAGGTGAGTACACTGCTACAACTACCTAAAATAGCCAAAACTAAGCTTCTGTTTTCAGCACTTGTCTCCTCTTATCTCACGTGGAGCTCAGATGACTTTAGGTGGTACAGATGAGTTTAAGTTAGTGGAGAGCTGTAGAAATCAGTGTTCTTCCTCTCAAGATCACTGTAGCTAGCCCCTAGAGGTGCTAATAGATGAAGATAATCAGTAGTAGAACCTTTCAGAGACAACAAATGTATTTCCCCCTAAAGTTTTATAACAAGAGGTAGGTGAAATGATGAAAAAAATTGAGGCTAGGATTAAATCATCCTTGTAGAGCTATTTCAAAGAACCGGTTTGTATTTCACTACTTCTAAGGGCTGGTTACTTTTAAATTAAATTGTATATAAAAGAAATAGAAATATGTCATGTGTTTTGAGTCACCACTCTACCTAGTGTTAGGAGGAATAACTAACATTGGATGGCAGAGCCATAATCCGAATACAATGTTAGGCTAGAATATTAGGATGAAGGTAATAAGAAATTCAATACACCACACACACACACACACACACACCAGTTTTACACAAGTTAAAAAAAAATCAATTTCCTAACTACAGGAGAGGAAGTTATAGCTAAACAGTGGTTGGTTTGGAAAAGGTCTAGGGATTTTAGTCTCTACAAAGTCAAGATGAGTCAGCTTTTTGTTATGACATCTAAAAGAACCATGATCTTAGACTAAATTAAGAGAAACATGATGTCCAGTAGAGGAAAGTATTAGTTATACTTTATTACACTCTGGTTAGACCACATCTAGATAACTGTGTTCAATTCTAGATGATGCATTTTACTAAGGACCATATGGATGAGTTGGAGAGCATCCGGAAGAGAGCACTGAGGATGTTTAGGGGCACCAAACTCATGCCATCTTAACCTCTTTGAAGGAACATAAGAACATTTATCCTGGAGAAAAGAAGGGGGCAATACCATCAAGAAGGGTTCATGTGGAAGGAGAAATAGACTTACTGCTTGACCCCAGAAGGCAAACCTGGAAGTAATAGGTGGAAGATATAAAGGCAGATTTTAGTTTATTATGAGAAGATAGTCAATTAGAATGATTCAAACATTGAACAGGCTGCTTTTTGTGGTTTATTGTTCCTCATCACTGGAGGTCTTCAAGCAAAAGGGAGGATCACTACTTACTAAGGTTGGATTTCTTGGTCTTCAGGTTCCTATGAAAGAAGGAATTTTGACTGGGAGCAGCATCTTATTTTAATAATAGGCTTCTGTAACACATAAATATGACTATCTTATGCACATGTTATACTGGTCTTTTGCATTTTTCTCTTTCTAGCTGATAGTTGGCCAATGAATTTTGATGATAGCAATGCTCGAAAGGATTGGGGATGGAAACACTACTATGATCTTCCAGAACTGGTGACAACTATGTTCAACTTCCACACCTCTGAGTCCAGAGCTGCTCGTGCCAATTAAACAAAAATAATGGATACTGAATCCCCAGGGAATGTGAAAGAGAAATTCTGAAATTAGTTTGCCATGTTTTGTAGCTTGTGCATTATTTGGACTGAAGGATTG
>CM053769.1:205742293-205776584 GCA_028658325.1 Potorous gilbertii | reverse complement strand
CATAATTTTTAAATTGTCTCTCCTGGATCTATTTTCCAGGTCAGTTGTCTTTCCAATGAGATATTTCACATTCTCTTCCATTTTTTCATTCTTTTGGTTTTGTTTTGTGATTTCTTGGTTTCTCATAAAGTCATCAGCCTCCATCTGTTCCATTCTAATTTTGAAAGAACTATTTTCTTCAGTAAGCTTTTGGACCTCCTTTTCCATTTGGCTAATTCTGCTTTTGAAAGCATTCTTCTCCTCATTGGCTTTTTGAATCTCTTTTGCCGGTTGAGTTAACCTATTTTTCAAGGTGTTATTATTTTCAGCATTTTTTTGGGTTTTCTTTAACAAGGTGTTGACCTGCTTTTCATGCTTTTCTTGCATCTCTCTCATTTCTTTTCCCAGTTTTTCCTCAACCTCTCTAACTTGATTTTCAAAATCCCCTTTGAGCTCCTCCATGGTCTGAGCCCATCGAATATTCACTTTGGATGTTTGGGATACAGAAGCCCCAACCTCCATGTCCCTCCCTGAGGGTAAGCATTATTGCTCCCTATCAGAAAGGAAGGGAAGAGATATCTGTTCACCAAGAAAGCAACACTCCATAGTCTTATCCTCCTTCCCCTTTCTGGGCATTTTCCTAGCCAGTCACCCAACTTCTGAGATTCCTTTCCATACCCACCCTGCCTCCAGATCCGCCCAGCTAGTGCTTGGGGTCTGAGATTCAAATACTGCTTCCCAGCCTCAGGGCTTTCAGCGGGGGCAGGGCTGCTATTCAGTGTAAGATAAATTCAGGTGCTCAGGTTGGGGCAGGGCTGCTATTCAGTGTGTGATTAAGTTCAGCTGCTCAGGTTGGGGCAGGGTTGCCACAAGGGGCTCAGTTCCCTCAGGGGGTTTATGTGGAGATCTTCAACAATGGATCTGAACTCCTGCCTGCTTTGGGAGCCCCTGTCAGCTGCTGTCTCCGCTGCCTCCCGAGGGGGCCTGTGTTATGGAGACATCCCACTTCCCTCTTGGCCAGCCAAAAAGGCTCTCTCACTGACCTTTGCACTTGTGGGTGGAGGGACCTGCATGGCCACTGGAGATTTCATCCCTGAAGTCTGCTCGGATCTGTTTCTCTCAGTGCCACGCAGCCAAGGCAGGGCTGGGCTCTGCTCTGGGTCTGGTGGGTGAGGGACCTTTGGTGTCAGTTTTTCAGGGCTCTCTGGAACATAAATCTCCTCCACTCCATTGTTGTGTGGCTTCAGCTGCTCCAGAATTTGTTGGGAGTTCTTTTTTACAGGTATTTTATGTTTGTTAGTAGCTAGCATATGTGTGTCTTTCTACTCCACCATCTTGGCTCCTCCCCTGGGTATGCACATTTTTTGTAACCTTCTGGGAATAGTTCCAAATTGCTCTCCAGAATGGTTGGATCAGCTCACAGCTTCACCAGCAGTGAATTAGTGTTCCAACTCTCCCACATCTTCTCCAACGTTTATCATCTCCCTGTTTTGTCATGTTAGCCAACCTGATAGGTGTGATGTGGTACCTCAGAGGTGTTTTGATTTGCATCTCTCTAATCAATAGTGATTTAGAGCATTTTTTTATATGACTATAGATAGCTTTAATTTATTCCTCTGAAAACTGCTTTTTCATATCCTTTGACCATTTATCAATTGGGGAATGACTTGTACATTTGAAAATGAGTCACTTTTTAAAAATTTCATTTTTAAACTATTGGGGAACGGTGAAAAGTCAGTATTTTTTTCAAAATCTACATAGTGCTTTAATAAAGATCTAAATGTTGTTTCTGGTTGTCTATCTTATTCTTGAGATTGTAAATTTGTATAATATTATAGGCTTTTAAACAGAGTGGTACTTCTATTCAGTCAAAAGTACTTAAATATTTTTGGAAAGATCTCAGGTTGACAATGCTAAAGAGAAGTTCTTCATCTTACATCATTTTATTTTTGACGTGATAGGAACCCGATGGAAGATTTCATGTTCTCCTCTCCCTTTTCCCTTTTTTTTTTTTAAAAAAAAGTGCTTACTCCTCCTGAAATTTTGAGGGGATCTATTTGAAAGTATTTTTTTTTATGGCTTCATGTGCATTAGAATAAATTTATTTCCCTTCCACATTTGTCCCTTATCAGTGACTGAAAAGGAAGTATTGTGAGAAATAATTCATTTGGATCCTACTCTAATCAATACTAATCAATTTGATATTCTACATGAATCATATAGGGATAGATAGGTTCTTAGAGTGGGCCTCAGACTTTAATGTAATATTCACTACTTATTTACGAAGTTATGAGGCTCACTTGTGTAACTACAATAATGCTGAAAAAGATATCTCTATCTTGTTTTGTTCAAATTCCATTCTAAACCCAGCGTGAGTGGGGTGCCTTGATGCTTTGGAAATTATCCCAATTTATTTTTAGACCTCTCATGTCCAACATGAGCAAGTGACCACTTAGTGGACATGCTGCATGCATCACCCAACCTGTGACTCCTCTGCTAATATGTTATTTTTGACCCTCAAGAGAAAGGTCTATCATCCAGAGAGATTCTGTATTTCATGATGTCTCTTTTGCTTATTTGGCTATCAAACTGTATAAAAACAAGGCAAATGAGCTCATGAGGAAGATCCGAGGTCCACTTCAATAAAGAGAACCATGATCCCTTTAATAAAGAACATTAGCTTAGAGTTCTGCCTCAGTCTCTTGTCGGTCGGACAATTGCATAATAATATAGACTTTTAAACTGAGGATGGTGGTTCTATTCAATGAAAAGTAATTAAATATTTTTTGAAAGATCTCAAGTTAACAATGCTAAGGAGAAATTCTTCATCTCATAGTGACTATCTTGGTAATAATGTGCTACCAGCAGTTGTCTTGCATCATTTTTTATTTTTGACATGAAGGGAACCAGGTATAAGAATTCATGTTCTCCCTTTTTAAAAAATTGCTCAACTCCATTGAAATTTTGGGCAAGGGGATATATGTGAAAGTGGTTTATTTTTTTTAGTGGCTTCAGGTGCATTAAATAAATTTATTTCTCTTCTACACTTGAGCCTTAGCAGTGATAGTAGGGTAAGCACAAACAAAAAATTGCTCAGTTTGTACTCATCAGAAGTCCTCTTTTTAATAATGTTTACATCTTTGAGTTCAATTTTGTGCTCCTCTTTATTTTTTTAAGTGGGCACATTAAGTTTGAAGGTCAGCTAGGTGGCTCACTGGTTAGAGTGCTGGGTCTTGGTCAGGAAGACCTGATTTTAAATCTGACCTCAGACATTTAGTAGTTGTGTGACCCTACATGAGTCACTTAACCCTGTTGGCCTCAATTTCCTCATCTGAAAAATGAGCTGGAGAAGAAAATGGCAAAATACTCTAGTATTGTTGCCAAGAAAACCCCAAATGGGGGTCACAAAGAGTCAAACACAAATGAAAAATTACTGAG
This sequence comes from Potorous gilbertii, assembly GCA_028658325.1. Classification (NCBI taxonomy): domain Eukaryota; kingdom Metazoa; phylum Chordata; class Mammalia; order Diprotodontia; family Potoroidae; genus Potorous; species Potorous gilbertii. The sequence continues at coordinate 205,773,167 of CM053769.1, read as the reverse complement.
CAATAAACATGAAATTTGATATCATCTTCTAAACCCACATTCTTAGGTACCAAATTATCACTTGTTTCCTAAGGCAGTTTAGCCATTTTATTGGGTAATGAAAGCTATAGCCTGGAGATCCAAAGAATCTGGATTTTATGTTTGCCTTCTACTGAAGTTACATTTTCACATTTCCAGTTGAACACAAGTACTGATATTTTTTGAGAGCTGTGCCTTTGAAGTTTATCCTAATAGGAATTATGTCTAATTATGACTGGTATTTTGCATGCTTCATAAGACACTAGACAAGAGAGTAGCAAATTTCAGAACTGACCTGATAATTACGGGTTAGACCTGGATGAGAACTGAAATTTATTATCATTTCTCAATCAGAGCCTTAACTGTGCAATTCTCATCACAATTTTTTCTTTAAAGTTTCCGTAGAGAACAACCTAAAGTGTTGGGAGATCTTTCTCTGCCCTTTGACCATCTTTAAAAACCTCCACTTGATTTGCATGCCCCTAAATGGGAACCACTGGATTAGAGTAATGATGCAGTCATTTCATTTCAAAGATTGTTACAGGTGTCCTGCCAAAGAGGATCAATGACATCCCATGGATTGGATTTAGGGAAAGCAGAGTTGCTCAGTCATCAGTCTCACTTTCTCCTCCAGATTTGTTGACTGTCAGGTTTCAAAAAAGTCAAGACAACTGGCACCTGGTGCAGTGGTGACCTTGGCCTTTCTAAATTAAGATCTTTTCCAGGTCTCAGTTTGTCCCAGTTAATGCCCATTCAATGACTAAGGGCTGAGTAAGACCTGAGACAAAAGATGGCCCAATTTACCATCATAAAAATATCACTCTAGCAGGGGAAGACCCATGTCACTGCCCATAATCTATCCCTAGTTTTTCTCATTTGATTTTATTATGCAGTTCCCTTCTGTACTCAGTTTTGCTTCTTCTGCCCTTCCTACTAATAAATCCAGTAAATGATTTTCCTCCCTAGCAGTTGCTAGCTTCTTTCCCTCCTTCCCTGAAGATATTGGGTAGGGTCTTGATCAGAATAAGGTCTTTTGATTACTTCTAGCTACCCTGTGAAGAGGGAGAGAGGGGGAATTACTGGCTTTAGGGAGATGCTACTACAAGGAAGTTCCTGAAAGTTGATATAATACAGTCTATTGGATGAAGCAGAATGTTAACCCTAAACTGTGTAATACCTTTTTACAATACTGTGAAATTTTCTTTGTTCAAGATTCCTACAAATGTTATTTCAAAATATCTGATGTCTCATATTCAGGGACATAAAAGAGCTGTATTAGTTTGAACATTTCTCAAGCATATCAATGTTTGAATTTAGAATAATAACGATGATATATAATCTTTTCAACACCTCTGTCTCTGGCAAAGAAATTGATTTTTTAATTGTTGCTACAATTTTGGTGACCTTTCTACCTCTTTTTCACAGTTAAACTTTAGTTAGAACTTTTAAAGAAATGATGGTAATCAGTCCAGGGTCACACAGCTAGTATCTTAAGTCAGATTTGAACTCAGGAATATGAGTCTTCTTGTGCTCTATGCACTATGACACCATGTAGCTGTAATTAGATAGAGGAGTTCAGTTTCAGATCTGTTGAGATTAAGACATGGATGTCCATTCTGAGATATCTGAAAAGGCAATTAGGGTGAGAGACTGAAGGACAGCAAAGAGCTTAGGACTAGATAAGTACATTTGAGATATATCAGCATAGAGATTATAATTAAATACATGAAAGTTGATGACATTACCAAGTAGTATAAAGGGAGAAAAGAAAAAGCCTGGTTAGTCCAATAGACTCACTGGGCTGTGATGTGTTTGACACCTCTGATATAGTGCACCCAGTACTGGACTAGGTCAAGGTTTAACCTTTGACTGCCTGGATCTAGGTTCTACTCTTGTTCTTGATTAGTTATGTGATAGTTGGAAGATAGTGTGACTATCAATAACCTTTCTAAACCTCAGTTCTTCATCACACAAGTAGGAAAACCAGGAAAGAGCAATCTCATCAAAATCTAGAGATTAGAGAATATCCAGAAAAAGAGAAAGAGCCATTTGTTTTGTCAGTTAAGAGATCACTATTAACTTTGGAGGGAGCTGTTTCATCTGAGTAATGACATTAGAAACCAGATTGCAGTGTTCAGAAGAGAGTGAGAGGAAAGGATTTAGACACTTGTCTGTCAGTACTGAAGTGGTCTATTAGCACACAGCTAGCTCAGTTCTGTTTTACTGCATCTGGACATTCATTTAATGTCAGTTGAGTAAGCTTTAGAACCAAGTGCAGTGGAACTATTTTGTGGCTACAGGTATACCCTAAGGCAAGGGTGGGGAAGGCCACATGTGGCCCTCTAGGTCCTCAAGCATGACCCTTTGAATCCAAACTTCACAGAACAAATTCCCTTAAAAGGATTTGCTCTGTAAAACTTGGACTCAGTCAAAGATACCCAAGGACCTAGAACTGAAGACTTTAGGTGCCCCATCCCTGCTCTAAGATATTAGGGAAAGGAAACAAACTCTCATTAATTGCCTTATCCTAGAGAAAGGAAGTCTATTAGTCAGTGATCCATTGCTGAATGGTAGCATTCTCCCATTCCACAGGATATAAAATTCTTTTCTTTTTTTCTATTTGTCTCTGTTAGAGACGAACTTGACACACAAAAAAGATATCAAGAAAAATTTATTTAAAATGGAGTTCAGAGTTGGGAAGACCTATGTTCCTTCCCCTGAAGGAACAGGTAGCTTCCAGCATGGTCACTGGAAGGACTACAACCAGGTCAGGGTGAGGTAGGACCCTTATAGAATTCTGAACTTTGGATTTCCTAAGATACTCTCCGCTGGCCATGTGACTTCATGTTCTCCTCTCTGCTAGGCCCTTCCCCACACAGCTCCTTGGACCTGTGCAGTAGTTTCTGACTTCTAACCTGTCCATGCTAGATCACAACCCTTATCACCTAGAAATGTGGACAACAGAACTTTCTTACTTTCACAAATCCTTGAATTGAGGACAGCTAGGTGGTATGGTAGAGTGCTGAACATGTAGTCAGGAAGACTCATGTTCATGAGTTCAAATATGACTTCAGATACTTAGTAGCTACATAACCTGGGCAAATCACTTAACTCTGTTTGCCTCAGTTTCCTCAACTGTAAAATGAGTTGAAGAAGGAAATGGCAAACTTCTCCAGTTTCTTTGCCAAGAAAACCCCAAATGGGGTCATAAAAGAGTCAGACATGATTGCATAACAACAACAAAAATTCTTGAATGTCTATGAAATGTTGGAAGTGAAAGGGGTTTTAGTGATTCATTTAAACCTACCGAGTCGGGAAAATGAGGCTTAGATTAAATGATCACTGAGCTAGTACTAGAATCTAGGTCTCTTAGTTGCAATTCAGTGTATTTTCCTAGATGCCAAATGATTTTCTATTTTTTCCTTCTCCCTGGTTCCTCCTTTGGCTTGCTAATAGCCTTAATTCATCATCTTTTTTTTTTTTTTGCTGAAAAAGGGTGTCCTATTCCTTGACCCAGTTAATTGAGTACACTTTGCAATGCAAAACAGCACAGAGAACATCTGGAGAACCTACATCAAGATTACTACAGGGATGATACCTTTTCTGGACATGGCCCAAGTAGGAATTTGTTTTGTTCGTTTATGCATATTTGTTGCAAATTTTGCTTTCTTTTTCAATGATGAGAGAAAGAAAATTGATTTTTGTTCATTATGAAAGATAAGATTTAATTTTTAAAAATTACTAGAGGATTGGTTTTGTCCTGTGGCTTTCCCTGGGGGAGCATTTATCCTGGTGGCATACCACAGGTCAGGGATTCTTATAAATGTACTTTGATCATGGAAACTTTACAGCATATGCCTCAGGCTTTAGAGGATTGCATTTCAAAGGGTTTAAAGAAAAATTAGGTAGATTTCAGTGGTTTATGGAATGCTCACAATGAAATTCTGACAATGCAAATATGCATGATTCTACTACAAAAGAAAAAAGAGAATAAATAATGAGGGACAACAGAGAAAAGACTGCTTTATAACTTTTTGCTCCTATTATTTCCATCAAGGAGGATGAACTTTACATAGGAAAATAGAGAATAAATTTGGTTAGCAGAGAATTAAAATCTAGAATCAGTGAGGAAAGGGTGAATAGTCTAGCTCAGCAAGAAGTAGATAAGAACCCATAGTTGAATTCAAGTCATCAGGCTTCAAAGGATCACATCCCACAACACTAAAAGAAGTGACAGATGTGACTGCTTAATGCCTCTTAGCGATCTTTGAAAAATTGTGGAGAATGGAGGAGTAGTCACAGGACTGAGAATTAATGTGATCTCAATGTTGAAAAAGAGTAAAAAGATGGCTTCTTCAGTGAGATTCCTGGCCAAATGTCAGAACACATTTTAGTGATGGGGAATCGCTTTGGAGGGATGAGTCTTGTCATATCCACAAACCCAGAAAACACAGAATCCTTGAGAGGGAAGGAGTGTTTGCTCAGAGACAGTATGTATTCATCAAAAGTGTGCTGTGCTAAATCTGCCAAACCCAGTTTGACTAAAATATCAAGAGGATTCCACAGATAAAGGAAGGATACCTGGATTTCAGGCAGACCTGTCACTGAAGTAGCACAGGACAGTGGAAAACCATGTTGGATTTGGAGTCAGATCATGATTTAAATCCTAGCTCTACTATCACTTGCTATGTGGGTGATTTATGCAAGTTACTTATTTGGATGAGCCTCAGTTTTTTCATCTGTAAAATGAGGGGTTTAGACTATATGATTTTTGTGCTTCCTTTTAGTTGTCACTATGAACCTATGAACAGTGGGGAGGAAAAATTGGGAAGAGAAATGAGAGTGATGCAAGAAAATCATGAAAAGTGAATCAATAGCTTGCTGAAGGAGATCCAAAAAAATGCTGAAGGAAACAACACCTTTAAAAATAGGCTAACTCAATTGGCAAAAGAGGTCCAAAAATCCAATGAGGAGAAAAAATGCTTTAAAAAGCAGAATTAGCCAAATGAAAACAGAGGTTCAAAAGCTCACTGAAGAAGATAGTTCTTTAAAACTTAGAATGGAGAAGATGGAAGCTAAAGATTTTATAAGAAACCAAGAAAATTACAAAACAAAACCAAAAGAATGAAAAAATTTGAAGACAATATGAAATATCTCATTGGAAAAACAACTGACCTGAAAAATAAATCCAGGAGAGACAATTTAAAAATTATGGGGCTACCTGAAAGCCATGATGAAAAAAGGAGCCTAAACATCATCTTTCATGAAATTTTCAAAGAAAACTGCCCTGGTATTCAAGAAGCAATGGGTAAAGTATATATTGAAAGAATCCACCAATCACTTCCTGAAAGAGATCCAAAAAAAAACCTCCTAGGAATATTGTAGCCAGATTCCAGAGTTCCCAGGTCAAGGAGAAAATATTGCAAGCAGCTAGAAAGAAACAATTTGAGTATTGTGGAAATACAATCAGGATAACACAAGATCTAGCAGTTTCTACATTAAGGGACCAAAGGGCTTGGAATATGATATTCCAGCAATCAAAGGAACTAGGATTAAAATCAAGAGTCATCTACTCAGAAAAACTGAGTATAATATATCAGGGGGGAAAAATGGTCATTCAATGGAATAGAGAACTTTCAAGCATTCTTGATGAAAATACCAGAGTGGAATAGAAAATTTAACTTTTAAACACAAGAATCAAGAGAAGCATGAAAAGGTAAACAAGAAAGAGAAATCATAAGGGACTTACTAAAGTTGAACTGTTTACATTCCTAAATGGAAAGATAATATTTGTAACTCTTGTGACTTTTCTCAATATTTGGATATTTGGAGGGATTATATACATACAGACAGAGGGCACAGTTGAATAGGAAGGGATAATATCTAAAAAATAAAATTAAGGGCTGAGAGAGGAATATATTGGGAGGAGAAAGGGAGAAATGGAATGGGGCAAATTCTCATAAAAGAGGCAAGAAAAAGCTTTTTCAATGGAGGGGAAAAGGGGAGAGGTGAAAGGGAAAAAGTGAAGCTTACTCTCATTACATTTGACTTAAGGAGGGAATAACATGGGCACTCAATTTGGTATGAAAATCTATCTTACACTAAAGGACAGCAGGGGAGAAGGGGATAAGTGGGCTGTGGGGGCATGATAAAAGGGAAGGCAAATGTGAGGAGAGAGTAATTAGAAATAAACACTTTTGGGGAGGGACAAGGAGAAAAGAGAGAATAGAACAAATAGGGGACAGGATAGGATGGAGGGAAATATAGTTAGTCTTTCACAACATGACTATTATGGAAGTCTTTAGCAAACTACACATATGTAGTCTATATTGAACTTCTTGCCTTCACAGTGGGGATGTATGGGGAGAGAGGAAGGGAGAGAAGTTGAACTCAGATTTAGGAATGAATGTTGAAAATTGTTGTTGCATGCAACTGGGAAATATGAAATACAGGTAATGTGGTATAGAAATCTATCTTGCCCTACAAGAAAAGAGAAAAGATGAGGATTAGAGAAGGGAGAAGTGTGATAGAAAGGAGAGCAGATTGGGGGAAGGGTTAATCAGAATGCACACTGTCTTTGGGTGGGGTGAGGGGAGAGATGGGGAGAAAATTTGAAACTCAAAATCTTGTGGAAATGAATGTTGAAAACCAAAAATAAATAAATTTTAAAAAATTTACTTTGAATAAACATGTCTGTCCTTATTGGTACAGTAAAAGAAGCATTTATAGGTGAGGACTTATGAGTTATGATTAAATGGATGCTAACCCACATCCATAATGTGTCTCAAGCTACAGATAGCACTCAGTGTGACCCAGGTATTATGGTTGTGGACCTCCCTAAGCACATACCCACACACTCACATACATCCCACACCCAAGACTGCTGTTTCCAAGCAACAAATATCCATTATTTATTAGATTTATGAAATCATGGAGTTTTCTATTTCTAAAGGATAGGACCCAAGATAATGAAAACAGAAAGACCTGTACAACCTCTTTTACTTGTCTTCCCTCCTTCTATTCTAAATCTCCATTCTTCTTGGAAGTTTCTCCACCCTAGAAACATGATTTAGTCCCTTCCCTGACATAAAATTTAGGCTCCAAAGTTACACAATGAATTCAGCTGCATTCTAAGGTGAGTTGGGGAAAAAAAGCATAATAGAAGTGAAATTACTCTCATATGGTTATTTTAATGACCAATTATTAATTTGTGATCCATCCTTTTTCTCCTATTTCTGTTAAAAGATCAGGCAGTTTTAAAAGAGTGTAACAGTGAGGGTAGGATCCCTTACTTTTTGGTGGTTCTGTACACAAAAGCCAGCCTCAGCTAGATCTTTTCCCCAGGCCATGTCTCCTAGTCCTGGATCCCCTCCATTAGACTCTAGGGAAGCCCAGTTAATGAACTAGCCAGAAGAGCTCTGGATGGAAATGGCTTTCTCTGCCCCCATGCCTTGAGTCTGCTGAGCTTCATGGTCAAGCCACTTTCTTAATAGTTGGAGCTGAAGCCCACCTCCTCATGAAATTCTCACCAATCAGGGTTGAGTTTTGCTTGTCAGAGGAGTTCCCCTAACTTCAGAAAGTACACATCTGATTTAAGATATTTCATTTTCCCTTGGTGTCTTTGGTTACTGAGATGAACCACTGACCATTAATTTATTGGTTATTAGCTAGCCTAATTAATAAGTTGGTTATTAATTACCTGAAAACTCTGTCTTTTGGAGTTTTATTCACAACAGAAATGAATTTTTACATGAAAACCCTCAATCAGAGATGACATTTTTTTCTCTGTCCATTGATCCAGCAGAATAACCATTGATAACAACAAACAATCCACCAGAGATAGACTCTGGTTGGCCATGTGGGTAGATGGTACTAGATATCAATAACTTCTTAATTTTCTTCCTTTGTATAAAAGAAGCACCCTATTTTGGTCAATCATCTTCTAGTTCTCCTGAATTAAGCGCGAAAGAAAAATAATTATTTGGAGGGAAGTGTTTGGATCAACATTATTCCAATGTTTGTTTGCATGTAGGAGTGAACACATTGGGAGTAGGGGAGTATAAAGAAATTAAGTTCAAAAATTTTATTTATGGTACTTGGCTATTGAATATTTGATTCTATTATCCTGCCTGGGAGTGGTGAAATAGATGATTGGACCCCCAACAGTATTAATCAGTTAGTGATTTTATAGAGATGGTAATTAGTAGTAATTATCAATACAATATATTATACAAATGTATAATCAATATACATTTAGTGAATCAAAGTAGCCAACCAATCAATATATCTGTTATAAATATGAATGTAGTTAATCAATTAACACACTTATTAATATATATTCAATCAGCTAATCAGGAATACTCAAATAGGATAGATTCTCTCTTATAAAACTCAAACCTTTTGTGAAAAGTCCCAAACTATATATTTTATAATCAAAAGATCTCTTACTAAAAATTTGCTTGCCTAATCATAAGAAACTAACTAGAGGACCTCCACCCTTTCTTCTTGCTGATCAGGGGACCAAGCCCAGTGTGACACATGTGACTTAATTACATAAAAAGTTCCCCAGCCATTCCACTGCCCCTCCACCCTTCAATTATCTCTTTATTTCCCAATATGAGGAGATGGCTATAAGCATTTGTCCAGTGAGTGAGGCTGGTTACCAGACTGCTGCCTGCCTTTCTATCAGCCCATCAACTCAGGTAGTTATTTTGACTTTTGCTCATCAGCCCAACCCCATGAACCTACTCCTCAATTTTGGTAGGACCTCATGGTCTGTTAAGGTCTGTTTGCAAGTCCATCTATCAAGCAATGGGATTCTATACTTTGTGTACTGGGCCATCTCCAGTTGTCCTGATCTATATCTGGTCACTGGATCCAGATATCTGTGGAGCAGATAGTGAGACTGGTGACCTTGTACATCACTCCCTTACTTAAATACAGTTGACTTTCAAGTCATGGCATCATCTTCCTGCTCTCATGATCCCCTTGAAGAATGAAGGACAAACAACAATGAAAAAACTTGGAGAGTCAAGAGCAAAGTTTATCTACCAGACTTTGTAGTTTTGGCTTGTTTACCTGTATATTATCTGGGAACAAGCATTATAAAAGTAAGGCCCTGGAGGAAGGGGTCATGTCAGATCACAAGGAAGGTCTGAGATCCTATTCATTAAAGGGAGCCAAGTTCCTTTAATAAGTGGTTATTGGCATAGAGTTCTGCCTCAGTGTTTTTTCTTGCAGACTGGACTATTTTGGCCTTCAGTGGGAGAGATAAAAGAGAGGAAGGGACAATATGCAACAGGTCAAAGAAGAGGAGGTTGGGGTATAGGTTGGACTGGATAGACTCACTCCTGACTATGAGAGTCTGTGATTCTGATTCAGAAATAGGTGGAAGACTAGTCAGCTACACAGAGGTGGTGAAGAGTAGGAAGATGAAGACGAAATCTAAACCTATTATGTTGCTAAAAGGGGAAGGGTAGTCTGATGCAAAGGGGCTGTCAATCTCCTGAGTGGTCAGTCTAGCTAAGAAGGACAGCACTGGAGGTAGCATTGGTTATTGAAAAGTGAAGGTGTATCAGATGTGGTAGCTATGGAGAAGGCTAAGACTGGAGGAATCTCATGAGCATGGAAATTCTAAACTGGAGTGGGCTTTGTAGATCTGATGGCCACACTAAATTCAACATTTTGCTTACCACTGGCCTGTTTTGGGGTGGGGGGTTGATACCAGGATGTAAGGGAGGGACAAACTGACCCAAGTTGGAAATGGGTTAGGTCAAAGCATTGGTGCCAGTCAGTAGTGGGATTGAATCTGTGAGTAGATCCAACATTTCCAATTTGGGTAAGATGGGGAGACCCAGAAAGAAAAGAAGAAAGGAAAAGGAAGAAAAAGAAGAGAAAAAAGAGGAGAGGTGGAAGACACAATACAGAAATATACATCTAGAACTTGAGAGAATTGTTAATCTTGCCCATCTCATTTCTAAATTCCGAACATTTTTGCATTGCTATGCAGGGGTTGGGAAATGTATTTATCTGTACTAGATCTCAAATAATACTACACAACAGCAATCAGTGACATGATTTAGTATGGGTTTTAAGAAAGAGAAAGGGGCGGGGGTGGGGTGGGTGGTAGGCAGTGGAAGGGAGGAAAGGAGGGAGAGAGAGAGAGAGAGAGAGTGCTAGAGAGTGGACTTACTATGTAACATAAACTGCTGGGAAAATTGGATAGCAGTCTGGGAGAAATTAAGTTTAGGGTAACTCCTCATACCAAGATAAGCTCCAAGTAGCTATGTAATTTAGATATTAAAAGCCACATCATAAACATATTAAAGGAAGAAGAAAGAAATTAACTAATCTTATGGATAGGGGAAAAGTTAAAGACTAAATAATCAGTACAGAAGACCACATAAGATAAAATGGACAATTTTGATTACATAAAATTAAAAAGTGTTTGCATGAACAAGTCCAGTATGACTAAAATTAGAAGGGAAACAATTAACTAGAAAAAAAATCTTTGCATCAAATGTCCGACAAAAGTCTTATTTCCAAAATATTAATTCAAATTTAGAAGAATAAGAGCCATTTTCTAATTGATAAAGCAGTCAAAGAATATGAACAGATAGTTTTCAGGGGGAAAAAAAACAAGCTATCTATAGTCATATGAAAAAAATGCTCTAAATCCCTAATAGTTAGAGAAAGGCAAATTAAAGCAGTTTGGGAGTTCTTCCTTACACCTATCAAATTGGCAAAGATGATGAAAAAGAGAAAGATTAATGTTGGAGGGACTTCAGGAATACAATAATTCACTGTTGGTGGAGTGGTGAAGTGGTCCAACCTTACTGGAAAGCAATTTGAACAATGCTCAAAAAGTTATTATACTATGCATACCTTTTGACCTACCTTTGCCACTATTAGGCTTATACCCTCCCACCCTCTTCCCCTCTCCCAAAGAGATCAAATAAAGAGGGAAAGAACTTCAATGTGTAAAAATATTGTTGTTCTTTTTGTAATGACTAAAAATGAGGGACTAGCTAAATAAATTGTGGAATATGAAGATAATAGAATATTATTGAGCTATAAAAATGCAAAATGGGAAGGAAATTGGGAAGATATTTATGAACTGACACAGGAAAGTGAGCAGAACTAGAGCAACCTAGACAATAATAGCGACATTATAGAGGAAAACAACTGAAAGACTACGAAACTGATCAACACAATTATAAACCACAAATCCAAAAGAATAGGATGAAATTCACCACTCACCTTAGATAGAGAATTGATGAATTTAAGACTAAGAAAGAGAGATACCTTGGCCAAATGTGGGAACCTGTTTTGCCAGACTATGCATATATGTCATGAAGATTTTCTTTTTCCTTTCTCAAATTTATTCAGTTGCAGGGAGGGACAGATTAGTAAAAGAGAAAAGATTAAAGATAGTGAAATCTTAGATTTCAAAAGATAGAGAAAATAGGAAATAGTGATATTTGGTGAACAAAAATAAAAAGAAGAGGAGAAAAGAGTCACAGAAGATATGATATGAACAGGCCTAGATCTTTGGAGTGCCTCCCCACTGATCTCTGATAATATCATAGCTCCATCTAAGGAATGAGAATTGGCAGACATGATATGAAGTTCAAGGTCAAATGACTTCCCTCCTAAATCCAGTCTCCTACCACCTGTTAGTTGCTGAGAGGGGGACCATTTTATTTTAGCTCTTGGGAATTCAGAGGAAGCCCCACTTCTGAAGCATTTTATCCTATTCAGATAAGGCAGAGAAACTGAGAACTATTTGGAACTGCAGTCAGCAGGCAAACAAGTGGTTGTTAGGCCCAGAGTCCTAAGTGTTGGGTCCGATTAGGTCTGGAAGTGGTGAGTAGTTGGTGAGGGTGGATTGATAGGGATGTTCTCCATTCAGCATAGGTCAAACCAACCTTAGATGCAAGGTAAAACTTAGGTGGTGGTGAAACTCTCTATGTTCCAGATGATTTCAGGACTGCCCCTACCTGAAGGTGATATAACGGTCCCTTTTGCTTCCTGCTTTTGTCTCATGCAGACATAAGAGACCTCCCTCACTTATGGGTCACCAGAAAGCCATTTCAGTTCTCAGGCAGTTTATGGCCTGGCAGGCCCTCAAAACCATAGCTAAGGAGTTCCTATCTATGTTTTCTTTTACTAGATCAACCCAAAGACACATTAGTTTGAAATGAAAGGCATATAATCAAATAAAATAGTAAATAACTGAGAAGAGGCTCCATAGAGATAGGGGCAAACTCTCTCACTAGTTTTCACCTTGAGGTGTGTGTCGGGGGGGTGGGAGGAAGAGAGAAGCGGATACCCACAGGAACAATGTACAGCAAGGAAACATGCAGAAAATGATGTTTATGTGGAGATCACATGTTACCAGAGAACAAGTATGGCAGGGGCACTTCTAAAGAGCCACTGCTCTTGGTATAGATGGGCTGTTTTTTGTTTAGCTCATCCGTTAGATGGATTGTGAGTTCCTTGAGGACAACAACCCGTCGAGGTAGATGTTACTATAATCCCTATTTTGTAGTTGAATTGTTAAGTAAAGTAAATCTGCCAGACCTATGGCAGGTTTTTTTTGTCTCTTTGTATCCTAGAAAATTTGGTTCCTGGCACAAAATAGGTGATTAATAAATGTTTATTGAATTGAGTGAATTTATTGAATGACTCTGCTTTCTATAATACTTGGCAAGGCATTCTTTATACTCATAATAGTATGTTATATTTACGTACCCCCATTTGTTTAACCATTCCCCAACTGATGAATTGTGTTCCCATTTCTTTGCTATTGCAAAAAGAGCTGCTATAAATATTTTAGTGTGCATGGAGTTTTTCTTTTTATTAATTACCTTTCTGGGGAACATGTCTCATGTTGGGATCTCTGGGTTAAATATGTTTTACTGGTACCATTTGTCTTTATATCATAGTCATATCAACCTTCACTGCCAAAGCAATTGAACAGAAACAACTCAAAGAGTGAATACATCTTTGTGTGTGTGTGTATTTGTGTGTGTGTATGTATGTATGTGTGTGTGTGTATATGTATATATGTGTATATATATATATATATATATATATATATATATATAGAGAGAGAGAGAGAGAGAGAGAGAGAGAGAATTTGTTGTTCCAGTAATCCTTCACCCTTCTGCTTTGAAAGAGGAGCTATATTTCATGCTATATTTCATTACCTTTTCTTAGGGGACTGTCATCCATCATTTTTTTCAATTTGTAGTTTGACTTCTTTTTAGTTTAAACTTAAAAAAAAAATCTGAATTTAAAAACCAAAAAAAAGAGGATTTCTATAGATATGTCAGGACACAAAGAGAGGTCTGTATATAGAACTGTCTCCATTTCATAGCACCTGCTTTTTAAAAATATATATATAATATATTCCACATGTGACTTTCAAAACTATCTTGTTTTGTCTATGTCTCCTTCTGAATTTCCTTCTTTTTTCTTTTGTGCATCTAAAAAAAGTGAGCTAACAGCTATCGTTTTTTTTTCCATTAGTGCTATTGCTAACCTATTCTCTTCTCCACAAACTCTACACCTCATTTAAAATTGGAGGTAAAAAAGCTCTTGTAATACATAAATATAATTCTGTCTTTTGAAAAGTCAGGTTAGTTAGTGGTTTTTCAATTGAGTTTTTCAGACTTTTGATAACAGTCCGATTTTGTTTATCAGTTCCATACTCTTTTTCTTTTCAAGTTTTTCTCTTTCTCTAATTTTCAAAATTTTTATTTTAGGGTTATTGATTTGTTTATTGTCTATTCTTAATTGCTTGCTCAGTTAAATGAACCTCTCAATTATTTTACTAATGCAGTTTTTCAGCAACATACATTTTCCTTGGGGATGATTTTAATATGTCCCATAAGTTTTGGTATGTTATTTCACTATTATCATTCAAATAATTAGTTTCTATGATATTATATTTCTGAAAACTTGCATTCATAAAATAAAATGGAAAGATCATTTAACTGGATCAACATTGTTACTATTTTTATTTCCTTATGGTCTATAAATAAATGATATGTAATTATATCTGCCTTTTAATATTGACTTATACTTCCTTTCTGCCCTTGTATATTTTTATAAAAGATTATGGCATATGAAAATCTCTATATTCCTTAATAATCTCACTCAGAAGCTGCCATAGGTCTGGCAGATTTACTTTACTTAACAATTCAACTATAAAATAGGGATTATAGTAACATCTACCTCGACGGGTTGTTGTAAAGATCAAAGAAATATTTGGAAAGAGCTTAGCCCGCTTCCTGACCAAAGTAGGTGCTATATAAATTGTAGTATTATTATTGATTACTACTAAGATAGTCTACCACATGTTTGATTAAGTCTAGTTGTTAAGAAGTTCTTATTGTCTTCAGAAAGCTTGCTTCCTCCTGGGGGTGATGGTGGTGAGGAATACAACATATCTACAGATAAGAATATATTCATCTGTTTTGTGGAGGAAGCTATGCCAATGAGCTGAGTAGGTGGGAATCAGCAAAGGTCTGGAGGTGGCATTGGGGTTATGGTCTGAAGGAAGCTATGGATTCTATGGAAGTGAGGAGAGATTACATTCCGCTCAGTGGAAAGAATGTCAAAATAGATGCACTCCCCAGTAACTGGTACCTAGTAATTGCAGGGCAGTTCCTCCCCAGGCAGTGCAGTTCATCGCAGTACCTAAATGGTATAGGGCCAGAGAGAATGATGGGTTTTTTACAGTAGCAGAAATAACTGTGGCAACACAAGACCGGGAACATTATCTCTTTGTTTGCTCTGTCCTTGCCCTAAGGGCTTGGCTTAGACCTTGAATGTTAACAAAATATTGATTCTCTTGCCAAAGTCAACATGTGAGGTTTGTGTGAAGGTGGCTGTAGATTTCCCAGTCCGAAGGAGAATTTATGCTTTGTTATCTTTAGGGGCCGAGCAAATCCCCAGAGCCTTTCAGAGTGTCACCTCCTCTCTCTGCCGTATCACTTCACTTACATCCATCTTTCATCAGATCAAAGGGCTATCCTTTGCTTCTGATTGAACGAAGGGGTCCAGCAGTGGGCACTGGACAAATGTGGGCATGAGGGAAACATGTCTGAATAAAATACAGAATCTTTTCCCTCCTTGTTGCCTAGGGCTATTTTCTAGGACATATCCACTTTCAAAGTTCTCCAGATTGTGACCCAGTGAACATTTCAAAGAGCCTGTGGCTCTCACTTCCCATAAGTTTCAGAGCTCTATGTTATCACTCTGATCTCTGCCTTATGGTTCACTTCTGCCTGGATCTCAGAGCAGGTGGGGCAAATGAACAGAGACGAAGAAAAAAAGCAGAACAGAGGTCCCTTCCATTTTAATTTGAAGGTTCCAAGAGACCACAATATATACATACACAAAATGCTTAAGACCCTAAGAATTTCATTCATCTCCCAGTGATGTTGGGTAAATGATACTAGAGGCTTATACTGTACTCTTAAGTGTTTCCAGGCTATGGGAGATCAAAGTAAGAGGCCCTCTGGAAGGCTTCTTAAACCTTTGAACACTTTCTTTGAGGGTTGAATCCATAGACACCTGAAGATGAGAAGCAGATACAAAGACAATAGGCTATGTATTTCAGTTTCAGCTCCACCATCTCCTCCTCCTTCTCCTCTTCTCGGACCCTTTTCTGGTTTCTTTTTGTATGTCATCTTCCCTCATTAGATTATAAGCTCCTTGAGGGATCATCTTTTTTATTTGTATCCCCAGCTCTTGGTTTGGTGCCTGGCACATTATAGGTTCTCAGGACATGATTATTGTATCGTATTGTATGGAAAGGGAGCTGGGATTTGGAGTTGGAAGAGCAGTATTTGAAACCCAGCTCTACAATTTCCTACTTGTATGACCTTGAGCATGTCACCTAACCTTAATTCTATCCATTCTTTTATTGATAGATGAAACAGATACCTAGAGAGCTGAACTTAAAGCTGCTCATCTAGAGAATGACACCACCAAGACCTGAAACCAGCTCTTCTGGCTCCTTTTCCAGAATTGGATCATGACATTTAGAGTTGTAAGGGATTATATGCGTCATCTTCTCCAACCACCTAATTTTCTTAGGTTAGGAAATTGAGACCCAAAAAAGTTAAATGGATTGCTGAAGGTCAAACAGAAGATGAGGATCAGGGACCTCTGACTCCAAAGCCAGCACTCTTTGATGACTCAGTGAAAGAGTCATCTTTGTGAGTTCAAATCCAGTGTCAGACACTTACTAGCTGTGTGATCCTGGGAAAATCACTTAACCCTTTTTGCCTCAGTTTCCTCATTTGCAAAATGATCTGGAAAAGGAAATGGCAAACCACTTCAGTATCTTTCTCAAGCAAACCTCAAATGGGGTCACAAAAAGTCCAACACAACTGAAATGATCAAGCAACATTGCAATGCTTTCATCCTGGCTTAGAGTGTATATAGCAATTGAAGTCAGATAAGGAGGAAAGAATGGGGATTGCATTAATTTTTAAAAATACATATTTCTGCAAATATTTCCCAATTACATGTAAAAAAATTTAACGTTCATTTAAAAAAATTTTGAGTTTCAAATTCTCTTCCTCTCCCATGTCCCCTCCTCCACCTCTTGAGAAGGCAAGCAATATATTAATTAAACATTTGTTGTTTATGAATTGCCTACATCAATGAGGAATAGCTGAAACAGCAATGGATTGGAATGAGAGGGCCTGGGTTCGAGGCCTGGTGCTTAGAGGTACAGAGCTCACACAATAGTTATGTAATCCAAGGCAAGCTCACACAATAGCTGTGTAATCCAAGGCAAGTTACTTAATCTCTCTGAACCTCAGTTTCCATGGCTACAAATTAGGTGTTGGATTTGATTTCTGACATTCCCTGACAGGTTCTAAATCCTATGATCTGATATTTCTGGGCTGGGGGGAGGCTGATATAAATTAGTGGGCTGGCAGATTTGTTTACTTAATTTTGTAAATCAAAGGGAGTCACAATCTAGGTCACTCTATTCCATAGCATACACAAAACACCTGGAATTGCATCCAGAGACAGAGATCAGGCAAACTCCAGGGTAGAGACTGATTAAAGTTGAAACGTGCTTATAACATGCTCTCCAGTGAGAAAAGGATAAATGTCTCCAGATGACAGTAAATATCAGCTACCAGGCTCTCTTTCTTTCTTATGATATGTTTGCTGAGGGGAAGCAGATTCTTCAACATGCTCAGAGAGGGAACTGCAGCATGGTGGAGTGGGCAGAGTGCTAGTCTTCTCTTCCTGAGTTCAAATCTGACTCAGATGCTCACTCACTGTGTGACACTGGGCAAGTCACTTAACCCTGTTTGCTTCAGTTTCGTTATCCATAAAAATGAGCTGGAAAAGGAGATGACAAACCACTCCAGTATCTTTGCCAAGAAAACCCTAAATGGCATCACCAAGAGTTATATACAACTGAAATGACTAAACAAACGTTCAGAGACAATTTTACAAAGAGGTTTTGACCCATCGTGCTTTCAAAGCTCTCTCCAGCAAAAGGAAAGGACATTTCCATTTGACATCAGAAGACTAATTCTAGTACAGACTTTCCTACCCCAATAGCTGTGTGACCTTTTCAAAATCACTTTCCCCACAGCTTTCTCATGTGTGGGAGTTGAAACTCGACGATATCTAAGGTTCTTATCTATCTCCTTTGACTGACACTCTATCAAACTATAAACACCCTAGACACATAGAAAGAAATGAAGACTCTTCCAAATTATCACTCTTTCCCTGACAAACATGAAGAACAGCTGTTTGATTCCTGTGGGATGTCACTGCAGAGAGCTACAAGAAACTCAAAGAAAAGGTGAGGCTCCTCACCCCAGAGATGGAAGCGTTGCATTGCTCCCTCAGCCAGATCTCTTTAGCCACCATAGGGATGGTCATTCCTTAGACTTTCCTGTGACCAAGAGCTGAACCACCTTTACTCATAACTCTATCTCCTTCCAACTCATCTGTAAAATAAGAATAATAACAGCCCCACCGTCCTCAGGTTGTTGTGAGGATCAAATGTCATAATTTATGTTTAATGTTTTACAAAGCTTAAAGCGTTGTGTAAATGTTAACTACCATTAGTTATTTACGATGCTCTACTCTGGAATCTCTTTCCCCCCTGTTCCATTGTTGCTCACACCTTGCCAAACCCAAGCCTTTGGTTGTTGTCCACCACCCACCTTCTCTGCTCCTATGCAGACTCCACACTACTTAAAGTCCCTGGTGAAGGGCAACATCCAAATTTGCTCCATGGCTCTAGGCCTTATTGAATGAATGAGTAAAAAATCACATATTAAATGCATACTGTGTACGAAGCACTGGAGATGCAGAGAGAAAAGTCAGATAGCCCATGCTCTCAAGGAGCTTACATTGTAACGGGGCAGACAACAGCTAAAGCTGTAAGTCAGATGGAAAGGCCCATGATCCTCAGGGCACCATTGCTCCTTCTTGGTCCTAGCTCCCACTATTCCAATGGTCCTTGACCTGGTTCCAGAACTCCCTTAACACTGTGATATTGTTGGTGCTTGGTACTTCTGAATCCCTCAGCTTGGCCCAGGAATGTAGCTTCTTAGTTGACTTAATTTCTTCCATCCTTTGGGGTCACTTTGGCCCAAGTCTTGTTCCTGTTGGTGTGTAAACTTCTCCCCAAGCATTTTTTGCAAGCCCAAACTCAAGGTTGTGGCCCAGGTATGTGAACTAACCATGCACTTGATCATCATTGTGGTGTCATTAAGGCAGCTGAGTCATAGAACAAGGTAAGTTTATGCTTCTCAAGGAGATGTTATCAGTTCAGAACAAAGGTCTAGATCAATGGGGCACCAAGGACCTAGAGCAAATTGGGTGGTTATTGAATTGATCAAGTTCTTAAGTCTTTCAAATTTGTATGTCTTTCCAATGTTTTTGTTATTGTATAAATTGTTCTCTTGGTTGTGCTCTGTTTACTTCACTCTCTATCAGCTCATACAAGTCTTCCTAGGTTTTTCTAAAACCATCTATTTACATTCATATATTATAATTTATTCAGTCATTCCCCAATTGATGGGCCACCTTTGGTTCTTTGCCATCACAAAAGAACTGATACACACACACCTATATATATCACACATGCATATGTATGTATGTATTTGTACATATATGTCTTTCCTCCCTTTGATGTCTTTGTGGTATTAGTTATCTAGTTGTGGTATTATTCTTTTTAATAACTTTTGGAGTGTAATTCCATAGTGCTCTTCAATTTGGCTGAATCAATTCACAGCTCCCCCAATGGTATATTAATGTGCCTGGTTTCCTGCAGCCCCTCCAACTTGTTATTTTCCTTTTTTGGGGGTAAATTTTGTTAATCCAAAGGGTATGAAGTATATAACCCCAGAGTTACTTTAATTTTTATTTCTCTAATTACTTGTGCTTTAGAGCATATTTTCATATGCCTGTTGATAGTTTAGATTTCTTCCTTAGATAACTATATCTTCATATACTTAGACCATATGGAAGAATGGCTCTTTTTCTTATAAATTGGAATCTGATCCTTATATGTCTTGGAAATGATACCTTTATCAGAGAAACTTGCTACAGAGATTTTTTTTCTTGTTGCTTACCTCCCTGCTAATTTTAGCTGCATTGGTTTTGTTTGTGCAAAACCTTTTTAATCTTATATAATCGAAGTTGTCCATTTTACCTAATGTGATCCACATTGTCTGAATATGAATATTTCTATCCATAGCTCTGAAAAATAATTTCTTCTTTGCTCCTTTCTATTGTTTATGATGTCATCCTTTATGTCTGTTATGTATACATTTGAAGCTTATCTTGGTATACAGTATGAGATTTTGGTCTATGTTTAATCTTTGTCCTGCTTTCTGGTTTTCCCAGCAGCCTCTTACCCCAGTAGCCAGACTCTTAGGGCTTATCAAATACTAGGCTACCATGGGCTCATAACATGTGCCTGATCTGTTCCATTGATCAATTTTTTCTCTTAACCAAATCATTTTTGAAGGTTACTGTTTTTAATATAGTTTCAGATCTATGCAATGCTATCCTATCTTCTGTTTCTATTTTTTTCATTATTTCCCTTAAGATTCTTGACCTTTTATTCATCTATGAATTAAAAAAAAATTCTGACCTAAAATCTTTTAGTAATATGATTTATATATCACTGAACAAGTAAATTAAGTAGTAATGTCATTTTTATTAGTTTGGCTTGACCTACTCATGATTGATGAATTTATCTTCCATTATTTAAATCTGTTTTAACTGAAGAAAGTCTTCTGGAAGAATGTGGTACTTAAGCAGAAACTTGAAGATGTTGTGGTTTCATGGTTGTTGTGGTGACATTTGTGGGAGGTATGTATGATAATAATATTATAATTATATATGTATAATATATATAATTATAATAAGCCTCTCTATGTCACAAGCTCACCTGAATGATAACTTTTGATATTAATTATTAATTATAGTCTTTTACTACTTAGGGAAAGTCCCTTCTATTGTTCTGGGGTCTATATTCTGCTTTTGCATCCTGGTGGTACTCTTTTCTAATTATCTGAGTATTGTGGTCCTCTCTGAGACTAGATGGATGTGGTTGTGGTTGAATGCATGGACATACCTGCTGTTTCTGTGGGAAATATGAGGAATGGGTCTGGGGGCAGTGTCTAGCTAGAGACAGTGGTTGGGATCCCATCACGTAGATACACCTGCTGTTTCTGTGAAAAATGTGAGTTCATGGACACACTTATTGCTCTAGCGAGCAGTGAAACATATAGGAGGAAGTTAGGATACAGAGTGGGTGTGTGTGTGTGTGTGAGTATTTAGGTACGGGCAGTGGGCCTGCTGTTCAGTGGGGCCTATAAAGAAGTTAGAATATTGGGGCTGGAGGCAACTTTATTAGGATTCCATCAAAGGAAGGTAGGGAAAAAAGTCTTCCAGGTATGATGACTAACCTGTATAAAGGTATGATGATGGAACAGCAAATAGTCTTGTTTGGCTGAGGTGTAGTCATGTGGTACCACCCAGGAAAAGCAGGTTGGAGCTATACTGTAAAGAGGTCTTTAAATGCCAAAAGGAGTTATTTGTAGGTTATCCTGGAGGCCGTATGAAGCCAGTGAACTTTCTTGATGTCTGGGATGATTTGGTCAGGCCTATGCTTCAATGATATCAGTTTTGTACTTGTGTGGAGGATAGAGGAGAAGGGAGTCCAATTAGGACCCTAATTACTCCAATGCAGAGGCCTGGTGAATGAATGGAATGAGACAGACACAAAGGATGTTTGGCAACTGACTAGATGAGGTGGGGGTTGGGGGTGAGTGGGCATGAAAAGTCAAGGATACCTCCTTGTTTGTGAACCTAAGGGATGGGAATAATGGTAGTGTCTTTGACAGAAACAAGCAAGAAACAGGATTAGGTTTAGAGTGAGATAAAATGAATTGTTTAGGACATGATGAGTTTGAGATGCTTTTGGAAAATTTATGCAAACCAGCTAGGTGGTGCAGTGGATAGAGTGCTGGGCCAGGGGTCATGAAGACTCATCTTCCTGAGTTAAAATCCAACCTTAGACACTTATGAACTGTGTGACCCATGGCAAATCATTTAACCCTGTTTGCCTCAGTTTCCTCATCTGTAAAAAAAAAAAGCTGGAGAAGGAAATGGCAAACTACTTTGGTATCTTTACCAAGAAACCCCAAATGGGGTCATCAAAAGTTGGTCACAACTGAAAAACATCTGAACAATGTCCAACAGGCAGTTTTATTCCTAACCATATACTCTTTGATCCAATGACAATGGTCTTCTTTCTTCATTGGGCATTTTCTCTGACTGTCCCCCATATCTATAATCTCTGCCTCCAGGCTTCCTTGACTTGCCTCTAGTCCCAACTAAAATCCCACTTTATACAAAACAGCCTTTCCGAACCCTTCTCAATTCTAATGCCTTCCTTATTAATTATGTATCCTGTATTTAGCTCCCCAATTTGAGTGTGAACTTTTTGAGGGCAGGGACTGTATTTTGACTCTTTTTATATCCCTGGTGGTTAGCAAAGTGCTTGGCACATAGTAGGTAGTTAATAAATATTTATTGACTGACCACAACAGATGAAGACTGCAATTCAGAAGACTGGGCTACAGTAGATTTAAGAGTTATCTACATCTTCTTACTTCTTACATTTATGGAAGCTGATGAGATCAAGAGAGAGAGAGTATAGAAAGAAAAAACCCAAGACACAGAGTAATGGGATACACCCATACCTAGGAGTTCTGAGATAAGTGAGGGTGCCACAGAGACTGAGAAGAATTATTTAAACAGGTAGGAAGGAAAGTACCAGGAGAGAGCAATGTCCCAATGACCCAGGGAGGAAAGTATATTCAGAAGACCAGGGACATTTATTTATTTGTTTGTTTGTTTACTTATCAGGGCTATGGGGTTAAATGACTCCTCCAAGGTCACAAAATTAATAAGTGTCAAGGGTCTGAGGTTGGATTTGAACTCAGGTCCTCCTGGATCCAGGGCCCTTGCTCTATCTACTGCACCACCTAGCTGTCCCTACCAGAGATATTTATTAAGTACCTACTGTGCGCTCAGCACTGTGCTAGTCCAGCTCTGATAATTGGGCTGTACTAGTTATTGAGTTCTCTAACTACTGGGCTCCAGGCGAAACCCTCTGACCTTTGCTTTTCTCTTGGCAAATGGTATATGAGGCCTTATTTGCTTCTACTTAACTATGTGGCTTTGGGAAAGTGTGGGCTCTGTTTTACTATGTTTTTTGAGGAACAGGGAGGGTATTGTGAAAAAAAAAAAAGAATAGATTTGAAGTTGGGAGAGCAGTAATAACAAGAGAGAGCATTTTAAGGTTTGCAAAGCATTTGTATATCCTCACAGCAGGACAAGGGGATATGATTATTCCCATTTCACAGATGAAAAAACAGACTGAGAGAGGGTAAATGACTTGCCTAAGGTCAAACAGATAATAAGTGTCTGAGGTAGGATTTGAACTCGTATCTTTCTGCTTCCAGGTCCAGCATTGTGGACTATGGTGCGATCTAGCAACTTAGTTCTGTGATAGCCCTAGGGTCCCAGTCCTGTTTCTGTCATCAGTTTTGCCACCAGTTCTGTGACTACAGGTAAATTATTCAACCTTTCAGATCTTTCTTCATGGAAGAAGCCAGAAGAAAAAGATCTAATAATTATGACTCATATTTTCATAGTGCTTTCAAGATTTATTTTCAGAGCAAAGGGGATGGGAACTATTTCCAAAAAATTGCACTGACGTCCAGAAATGGCCCATATGGGAGAAGAGGTGCCAATGAGAACAGCAAAAGTGTGCAGCCCTCATCATCAGTGGACATAAAGGGAGGAGGCATTGCTCCTCTCAAAGGCCCCAAAGCCACTTGGGGCTTAAATTGACATAGAATTTTTAGCAGAGCTAGTGTGGCACTACTAGGAGAGTCTGCCTGTTATTAGTGGGGTCATCTGAACCAGTGAAATGAGGGCATTTTCTGAATTGCCTAATCATGGATGAGGAATGAGGGCCAGGTAGCCCAGAAATTCAACTAGCTATATCCCAAGGTAAATGTTAAGGAATGGGGAGAATCAGCATAGAGAAAAAAGAGAAAATAGCCACCTTTCGGCTAAAAAGAATAAAAAGGAGAAAGAATAAAAGACAAGTGAACAGAAGGAACAAGAACAGGTGGTGTCACCACAATGGAGGGAGGATGACATGGCGAACAGTCTTCAACAAGTCATAAAGTTAGAGTTATCCCAGGATGTTGGGAGTTGGAAGGGAACAGACATGAATGGAAGGGTGAGGAATGGGAAAAGGCTGTGGGATTTGGCAGCTAGAAGGTCACCGAGGACCTCTCTGAGAGATTTCGATCCAGAAGAAGAAAAGGAAATTGGATTATGGAGTGTTGAGAAGAATAGGAAGAGATGGGAGGTAACTGATTAAATGCCTAAGACAAATACCTGTCAATGGGAGGAAGGAAAAAAGAGAGAGAGAGAAAATGATGGTGAAAAGGTAGGCATAGCATATTGAGGGATTTATTTAAAATGAAGAAAAACTAGGGGAGGGCAAGCATTAATTAAGTGCCTACTGTGTTCCAGGCGCTGTGCTAAGTCCTTTACAAGTATCATCTCATTTGGTCCTCAAAACAACCCTGAGAGGTAGGTGCTATTATCACCCCCATTTTACAGCTGAGTAAACTGAGGAAGGCAGATTAAGTGACTTGCTCTGGGTCAAACAGCTAATATGTAGTGGAGAAACTGGAAATATTAGAGAGGGAGAGAATATTTGGGTTATATGGCATAAGAGAAGGTAGGGAGGGATAGGTGTAGAGGAAAGATGAAGGGGGTTAGATTTAAATAGAAGAGAAAAATCTTCAGGGATAAATATAGAAATAGGGATACATTAAGAAGGAAGTGTGTATTCATTAAAGGATGTCTCAATCATCACATCCCCTGCCTCTGGTTTTGCACTGGGTGGAAGCAAAGAGAAGGGGAATCAACATCTGAGTCACTATCATAGACCTCATGCTTATCTCTTTCCCCTACTAGCCAAGGAGTTATGTTGGCAAACAGAACTGGGCAATGGATCCTTTTGGAACTGTGCTGGTACAGAATACAATTAGAGAAATGCCTGATCCAAAGCGTCAGGACATCTTCCTGCTGTATCTTGGCAGGAGTGAGGATGCCCAGAGCCTTACCAACTCTCTCACCCAATGAACCAGTGGTGTGGAAAATATTCCCCTGTGTTGACTTGAATCATTCTCCCAGGTTTCAAATGAGATAAGATGGTAAACAAAGCTCAGGTTTAATGACAGATCAAGATAAACTCCAGATAGTATCCACTCAGAAGGGTTCAGATAGCATTTATTTATGTAACACTTGAATTGGACGCTTCTGTTGCCTGGGAGAGGCTGGGAAAGTGTGGAGTTCATTTTTATAACATTATAATTTTCTTCCCCTAGCTAGAACTGGAAGGGTCCATGGAGATCACTTAGTTCTATTTTATTTTATTTTTATTTATATTATTTTACCTATGAGGAAACTAAGGATCCCAAAGTTTAAACATCTAACCACTGCCTAAAACAATGTCTTGAATCTAGTAGGTGCTTAATAGATGATTTTTAATAGAATTGATTTAGGTGATTTGCCCAAGATCTCACATCTATTTATCAGAGTCAGTCTTTCTACTATACTATACTTTAAAAAATAATTCAAATTAGAGCAGTCCATGGCTCAGGGCCTCAAAGGGAATCAGTTTTGAACTAATAGAAATTATAATGAAAATTTAAAATGTGTCTCACAAGAATCAGTTCTTTCTAATTAACATGATTATATCAGTTATTGTCTTTAGGCCTAGCTCCTAATTTGTTGGTTTCTCTTTCATTATTTACTAGTAACTCCTCTATACTAGCTTTTGAACTCTGTTCCCAATCTTCTCCTATCAGTTCAGTTGTTTTTCAGTCCTGTCCTACTCTTCATGACCCCATCTAGGGTTTTCTTGACAGAAATACTGGAGGGTTTTGCCATTTCCTTCTCTAGGTCATTTTTCAGAAGAGGAAATTGAGGCAAAGAGGAAACTGAAAGTTAAGTGACTTGCCCAGGGTTACATAGCTAGCAAGTGTCTGAAGATGGATTTGAACTCAGGAAGAAGAGTCTTCCTGATTACAAGGCCAGAGCTCTATCCATTGTTCTCTAGCTACTCAAACTTCCTGGTGCAGAATCTGTTTTGGAAGGGACTTCATAAGGCCTCTAGTTTTACCCAGAACAGTTTTGTCCCCTCTGCAATATCCTCAACAAGTGGGCATCTAGACCACGGGAATAGCTTGTGACTTCATGGGGCAATTCTTTTCACCACTGAAAAGCACTAGTGGTTGGGAAATTTTTCTTTCTACTTAAAGCTAAAATCTGCAAAAGTGACAGATTGGGTAAGAGAACAAAATCCACAATCTGTTGCTTACAAGAAACACAGCTAAAAAGAAAGGCATATACAGACTAAAAAGGAAAGGCTGGAACAAAATGTACTATGCATTAAGTGAATTTTTTAAAAAAGCACAAGTTGCAATTACGCTATCAGACAAAACAAAAACAAATATTTGCAGCACAAAAAGATAAACAGATTAGCAACATCAGGCTGAAAAGAGGCATATACAAAAATCCAATATTGATATTAAACTTCTATGCTTCATAAGACTGAGTATCTCAATTCACAAAGGAAAAGCTAATTGAATTACAAGAAGACAGACAATGATAAAATAATAGCAGAAGACTTGAATGGTTCTCCTTGAGTTTTGGACAAATCTAACTTGAACTAAAAGCTGGTTCTTTGAAAAACATCAATAAAACTGATAAATCTTTAGCCAATTTGATTAACAAAACAACAACTTAAATTTGAAAATTAAAAACAGAATAAAGAATGGTTCCAATATAGCACAAATTATTCTTAAAAACTGAGAAAGGAAGCACTCTAATAGATTCCTTCTGTGGGACAAATACTGTTCTAATTTGACTCAAACATTTAAAAGAAAATGCTGCCAAAGTACAGCAATTCATCCAAGAGATCCTTCACTATGATCAAATTAGATCTATACCAGGAATGCAAGAATAGTTCAATGTTAAGAAAACAAGTAACATAATTAATCATATTAAAAACAAAAAATCCCAAACCACATGACTCTTAATAGATGCAGGAAAAAGCCTTTTAACTATTCATGCTGAAAATCCTAAAAAGTATAGGTATATTAAATGGGGCAGGGGACCTGGGAGAAAACCTAATAATATAAAAAGATGAAAAAATATCAATTAAAATTTATTATAAGAAAGAATTAGTGAATGGTACCTGAGTGAGGGAAAGAGGGGAGGAGCAATGAATACTGAAAAAATGTACTTGTTTGTTGTCTATTAATTTTGTTAAATGCTAAGGACTTTATGTAAAAAATTTTTCTATATTTTGTATATTTATTTTAGCATTATTGTTTTCATTGCTATTATTGTTATTAAGTTTGTGTACATGAATGTATGATATGCAAATTATGTAGACACAAATCCACACATTTAAAGATAACAGCTATATTTGCATATAAATATATATGTATAAATATGTGTATGTATAAATATAAATATATTTATATATACACACATATTATATAGATATGTTGTACATATGTTTGTTGTTCAGTTGTTTCCATTATGTCTGACATTTCATGACTTCATTTGGAGTTTGCTTGGCAGAGATACCAGAGTGGTTTGTCATTTCCTTCTCCAGCTCATTTTATACACGAGAAAACTGAGGCAGAAAGGGTTAAATGATTTGCCCATACACGAGAAAACCGAGGCAGAAAGGGTTAAATGATTTGCCCAGAGTCACATAGCTAGTAAGTGTCTGAGGCCATAATTCAGGAGGAAAATTCTTCCTGACTACAGGACCAGCACTCTAAGTACTTCACTACCTAGTTGTCAGGTGTTCAATATACATATATACGTGTATATATATATATATATATATATATATATATATATATATATACACGTATATATGTATATTGTATGTATGTATATATGTGTATGTATATATACACACATACATATATACAACATACACATAAAAGTGTGTGTTGCATAAATGTGTAGTCAATATAGTGACTATCAATATAGTGACTACCCTGACTCTACTAATCTTACTTTGCATTCCTTTATATAGATCTTACCATGTTTTTTTAGTTTTTCTTTTTTGTATATGTTACTATAATGTTCCATTGAGAAATACTTTGACTTTGTGGATATTGTTCTGGACCTTAAGATATGGGTTCAAGTTTTGTCTCTGGCATTTATTAGATGAGTGGCCATAGGCAAGCCACTTAAACTTATTTAACCTCTTAAGTCTGTAAGTTACAAATCTGTATTGGTGGAAAGGGTTCCCACACTGACAAAATCACAGGTCCTTGATGTGCTGATGTAAAATCTTATATTATAGTAACATGAATGGAATAGTTCCTCAAGAAGAATTATCTTAACCTTCTTAAACAAAACTCAGGGTTGACTTATGTCTAGGGTCTCCTTTGAAAGAGATTATTAGTAGGGAACCTTCTAGAAAAGTTATCCATTGTACATAGTAGAAGATGTTAGGTATCTTTTCTTCTTCTACAAAATAAATGCTTAAAACATGAAAAACTCATTAAAATGCACTAACAAATACCAAAAACGTGAAGCAGTTGTCTACCATTCTTATCACACTCTATTTAGAGGAATTAAGACTTCTAGGAGACTGGTGGGTCAGATGAACAGGTATTTCATTTTCTTTCATTTCTTTTTTTTGTAAATAGTATTTTATTTTTTCCAATTATGTATAAAGATAGTTTTGAAAATTCATTTTTTATAAGATTTTGAGTTCCAAATTTTTCTCCCTCCTTTTCCACCCCCTCCCCAAGATAGCAAGCAATCTGATATAGACTTTATATGTATAATCATATTAAACCTATTTCTACATTAGTTGTACTGTGAAAGAAGAATCAGAACAAAAGGGAAAAACTATGAGACTGAAAAAAAGGGGTGGAGTCAAGATGGTGGAGTAGAAAGATGCACATAAAGTAGCTCTTACCCCACAGCCCATAAAATACCTGTAAAGAAGAACTCTCAACAAATTTTAGAGCAGCAGAAGTCACAGAACAACGGAGTGGAGGAGATTTCTAGCCCAGAGTGACGTGAAAGACTGATGGGAAAGGTCTGTTGCACGGGACACAGAGCAGAGCCCAGGCTTGGCCATGTGGCACTGAGAGGAGCAGATCCAAGCAGGCTTCAGGGACAGAATCTCCAGTGGCAGCACAGATCCCTCAACCCACAGGGGCCAAAGGTCAGTGAGAGGGTCTTTTTGGCTAGCTGAGAAGGGAGCAGGGTGTACCCATAAATCGAGCCTCCTCAGGTGGCAGCAGTAGAGGCAGCAGCAGACAGGACTCCTAAAGCAGGCAGTAGCCCACATCCACTGTTGAAAGTCTCATAGTAAACCCCTTGAGGAAACTGAGCCCTATGTGGCAGCCCTGCTGCTCCTGAGCAGCTGATCTTAATCTCACACTGAATAGTGTCTCTGCTTCTGACTAAAGTCCCTGAGGGTTTGGAGCAGCTCATCTGAAGCTCAGCCCCCAGTGCTGGCTTGGCAGAACTGGAGGTGAGGTAGTTGTGGAGAGGAAACTCTGAAGTCAAGTAACTGGCTGGGAAAATGCCCAAAAAAGGGGGAAAAATAAGACCATAGAAGGTTACTTTCTTGGGGAACAGGTATCTCCCTCCATCCTTTCAGATGAGGAAGAACAAGGCATACTGCCAGAGAAAGTCAAGGCCTCTGCCTCCAGGGCCTCCAAAGGGAACTGAAACTAGGCTCAGGCAATAGAAGACCTTAAAAAACAAGTTAGCAGCTTACTAAAGGAGAACCAAAAAAATGCTGAGGAAAATAACAGCTTTAAAAGGAGGCTAACTCATTTGGAAAAAGAGATCCAAAAAGCCAATAAGGAGAAGGAGGCTTTAAGAAGCAGAATTAGCCAAATGGAGAAGAAGGTTCAAAAGCTCACTGAAAAAAATAATTCGTTCAAAGAGAGAATTGAGTTCAGGGAAATGAATGACTATGAGTTAAACCAAGCAGTTAGTAAACAAAAGCAAAAATTTGAAAAAATAGAAGATAATGTGAAACATCTCACTGGAAAAACAAATAACCTGGAAAATAGATCCAAGAGAAACAATTTAAAAATTATGGGACCACCTGAAAGCCATGATCAAAAAAAGAGCCTAGACATCATCTTTCATGAAATTTTCAAGGAAAACTGCCCTGATATTCTAGAACCAGAGGGCAAAATAAATATTGAAAGAATCCACCCATCACCTCCTGAAGGAAACCCAAAAAGAGAAACTCCTAGGAATATTATGGCCAAATTTCAGATCAAGGAGAAAATACTGCAAGCAGCTAGAAAGAAACAATTTGAGTATTGTGGAAATACAGTCAGGATAACACAGGATCTGGCAGCTTCAACATTAAGGGATTGAAGGGCTTGGAATGGGATATTTCAGAGGTCAAAGGAACTGGGAATGAAACCAAGAATCACCTACCCAGCAAATCTGAGCATAATACTTCAAGGGAATAAGTGGTCATTCAGGGATATAGAGGACTTTCAATCATTCATACTGAGGAAAAGACCAAATCTGTATAGAAAATTTCACTTCCCAAGACAAAAATCAAGAGAAGCATGAAAAGGTAAACAGGCAAGAAAAAATCATAAAAGACTTTATAAAGCTGAATTGTTTACATTACTACATGGAAAGAAAATATTTATAACTTTTGAATCTTTTCTCAGTATGTGGGTAGATGGAGAAATTGTACATACACACACACACACACACACATACACATATATGGAGAGTACAGAGCAGAAGAGATGATATCCACACACACACAAATAAAATAAAATAAAAATTAAGGGGTGAAGGAGGAAACTATCAGGAATAGAAAGGGAGAAATGGAATGGGGCAGGGTTTAACTCATAAAAGAGATATGAAAAATCTTGTTCAATGGAGGAGAAAAGGGAGAAGGGGAGAGGGGAAAAATGAAGCTACTCTCTCCACATGTGACTGAAGGAAGGAATAACATGCTCACTAAATTTGTCATGAAAACTTATATCACACCACAGGAAAGTAGGAGAGGAGGTGACAAGTGGAGTGAGGGGAACGTTAGAAGGGAGGGCAAATGGGAGAAGGGAGTCACTAGAAATAAACACTTTCGAGAAGGGACAAGGTCAATTGTGGGGGGAAAAATAAGGTGGATAGAGTAGAACAGAGGGTAATATAATTA